>OZ024924.1:22672001-23402001 GCA_964017225.1 Netelia inedita
CATCGCAGTCCACGAATTCATCCTCGGATGATTCGTCTCGAACCTCGGGTTCCGGCGAGTTTGGAGCCGCGGGTACCATATTGTACCTCTTGGCGGGTCGACCTCTTCTTCCCGTCCTTTCCATTCGCGGTCTGCCTGGTCCGCGTCGAAGGTGTCCTTGTGCCACGGCGGGACCGTCGACGTCCTCGTGCTGCTGTCGTTCACAGTTCGACCCGTCTTGAGGTGGATCGCCGTCGTGCTCCTCCTGACGTTCGCCTGGCTCCTCGCGAGGTTGTCGAATGCAGCCTATCTCGGTGTCTCGAGTCGACGCTCGATCTCGCGAATCGTCCGAGTTCGAGATCAGATCGTTCGGGACGTCTTCCTTCTGGTTTTGTTGTCCCTTGTCGACTCGAAGTTCGTCGAAGAACTTTACGTCGCGAGTGACGTGGACTTTTCTCTCCGATGGCACCCAAACGCGATATCCTTTGGATATCGGGGAGTACCCGACGAGTGTACCTTTTATTCCTTTTGGCGAAAATTTGGCCCTATTAGGTGACTTGTTTAAAATGTAAGTTTTCGTACCAAAGCTTCGCAGGTAGCCGACGTCGGGACGTTTCCCCGTCCACATCTCGAACGGAGTTTTGGTCCTCAAGATCTTTGTGGGACATTTATTCCTCACATGGTTAGCAGTCATGATGGCCTCTCCCCAGAATGACGTTGGTAGTTTGGAATCGTTTAACATGCAGCGGGCAGACTCGTCGAGCGTCCTGTTCTTCCGCTCCGCGACTCCGTTCTGCTCGGGAGTGTATGTAGTCGTGAGTCGTCGTCAAATCCCAGCCTTGCTCAGCATCTGATCCATCGCCGAATTACAGAACTCTGTTCCGTTGTCCGACTGGAGCGCCTTAATTTTCTCGCCCGTCTGCGTTTCAGCGTAGTTTTTAAATTCGAAAAATTTCAAGGCGACTTCGGATTTGCTTTTTAAAAGGTAAACGGCGGTCCACCGACTGTAGTCGTCGATAAATGTGACAAAATATCGAGCGCCGCCCTGTGATGCGGTTCGCATCGGACCACAGACGTCCGTATGCACTACTTCGAGCAGATGTGTCGATCTCTCTCCAGGCTTCGGGAAAGCGGGCCTTGATAGTTTTCCGACGGCACACGCCTCACACTGTGGGGGTGCCCCTTTTTCCTCAAAGGCTAGCCCCGACGCCATTTCGTTGCGTAGCATGAACCTCATGTCATTCCAGTTTAAATGGCCGAGCCGTCGATGCCATTCTATCCGACTGTCTCTAATTTCATCATCCGACGTCGTAACGTTTACCTCGCCTTTGGCTGTAGCTTTGGTGGACGATTCGTTCGCCAACCTTATGTCATTCTCGGCCTTGCAGGTTTTCGTGAACAGCCTTGGATCTTTGCGGAGATGAGTCGTGCACCCGCTGTCGAGACACCATTTTTGTTCGACTGATCGGTGTCGAGTTCGATCGACGGTGGCGTCGAAGGCCTCGTTTGCGCAGAAACTATCGGTCGCTGCATTTGCGTCCCGAGCGTCTTTTCTTTTCTTGAAGCAGTCGGCTGCCTTGTGTCCCTTTTTCTTGCAGTAAAAACATTTCATATTTTGATTATTCGAAGGTTTGTTGTTTCTAATGTTATTACCGGCGACTGTGTCGTTCCATTTCGACGATTTTTGTTTCGAGAACAGAGCGTTTGATTCTGGTTCGGCGTTCTTGTGAGACTTGCTGTCGTTTTCCTCTATGATTTTGATCATCAGAGTGTCGATGTCCGGGAGATTATCGCGCGATTTAATTGCACAGCAAAAGTTGTCGAACGTACCTGGCAAGCTGTGTAACAGCATAATCGTTAGAAGATCGCCGTTTATTTCCACGCCCATATTATGCAGTTTATCCACAGTTTCCATGAATTGTGACAGGTAGTCCCTTATGTCGTCGTTCTCGCCCATTTTCTTCTTTAGCAGTCGTTCTAACAGGGTGGCCTTTCTCATCGGGCCTTGCGATGCGTACACGTCTTTGAGTCGATCCCATACTTCTTTCGACGTGTTACAGTTTCGGATATGTTCCGCTCCCCGCAGAGAGACAAAGTCTTGACACAGGCAGTTATAAGACCCGATCTCAAAGCTCCAGCCGGGCATATATATATATATATATATATATATATATATATATATATATATATATATATATATATACAAGCCCAGTGATCTGTAACGAAAAATGTATTATACAAGAATGTACTTCTTGCAATCATTATTACATGATAATCAGTTATTCTGAACTGATACTCTCTCCGTCCGTTTCAGCGGACGGAGGAGGACAGCGACAGACATCGCTGTGACCTCGCTCTTTAGCAAGGTAGTTATTAATTAACATGAGTGTTAATTAATAATTCTTATAAATTAAAATTAACATATTTATTAATCAACAATTCTTATCAATTAAAATTCTCCCCGTTCATTGTAGCAGAGAGAGGAGAACAGCGACAGACGTCGCTGGTACTCGTCCTTTACCAGGGCGGCGTTTTTAAGGAGTTTGTTAATTAATAATTTTTATAAACTAAAATGAATATATTTATTACTTAAGAATTCTTATTAACTAAAATGTTCCCCGTCCATTGTAGCGGTAGGGGGAGAGAACGATACTGAAAAAAATATTCATACAAATATACTAAAATACATTTTTAAAAAACGTTTATACAGTTAAACTGATAGCAATCATGAAAAAAAAGCTGAAAATAAAATATTAGTCAAAATTAGTCTCGCCATATAGTTCGGGCCCCGTGGATGGCCCGGGCTTCGTGCCACGCGCGCGATGTGCTCGCGCTCTCCCCCAACGCCGGCAGTCGGGAAAATCCCGAGCACCGGCGTCTCAAAAGGATTAGCGAAGGCGCGTCTAACAGCCTGAGAAAGAAAACTCGACGAGTCCCGTGAATCGACCCCGATGCTTCGGCCATATATGGCTTTAAAGAAATATGCATAATACAAGAACCAATTCTTGAAGAGATATTTCAATAAACAGTTCTTGCGAACTGACATTCTTTTCGCTAATCTTTAGCGGACCGAGATTTTTGGCGACGAGCCTCGCCCGTATCCCGCCCTTTGAGACGAAGGTTTTTAAAAAATCGTCATAGAGTGACATAGATATGACACATTCCAAAGACAAAAATATATTGCTAGCAATAAAATTTTATTTTCGTTGCTCCAGCAAAATATTAATCACTCCGCGATTTAAATGGGGTACGGCTTACACCCCTAGTGCGATGAAGCGTGGTGAAACGATATTTTCTTTCTTCGTCACACTCTTTTTTGTCTTTCTATTTTCTTCTTCCCCTTCTTCACCCGTCTGCCGGAACATTGACAACCACGCTTTTCGTGGCGTGCCTACGTCTCATTGGGTCAGTTCACGGGTCTGCTGGTATTTTTCCTTCATCTCTCTCTAATTGTGAGAGGATCGATGGAAGGAAAACACCAGTAGGAGTAGGATACGTATAATATATGTAGTTTGACCTTCCAATAAGAAACCCGGCAATAGTATAAGAAATTTTCCTCAGTTTCTTACTCGAGCGATCCCCCACTCCGGCGCGAACTCCATGCTCGAGCATTTCATGCGCGAAAGAGTGAGAGAGACAGTGGTGCTTTTGGTTTCTTATTGGGAGATCGCACTGTACATATATATATGTATGTACGTATGTACATATGTATATGAGTAACGCACACCCAATGTCTCTAAAGAAATAATGCGCGTGTACAATGAACCCTCAGCCACCTGTAAAGGATTATGCGCAATATAAGACTTATTTCGCGCACGTAGATTTTTCCGAGAATCCCTTACACCCCTATCGCTATAGCTATACAGCTTGGTAACTAGGTTTTTGTTCTTTATCCCCTCCTCTGCCCGTGTGCCGAAACACCGGCAACCGTGCATTTTGCGGTGTACTTTCCCATCATTTTTCCAATCAGTTATAGAAAAAGTGTCGAAGAAGAAACATATAATTGTGCAATCTTCTGCGAATATGGTTGGAAAGGCGAGAAGTAAGTGATTTATATCATTTTCTAATTCATCACTATAGGTGATTGTTTGACATATCGTACACATGTCATTAAAACAAATGACATTTTACAATCGTATACAAGTTTGTTTACAACTTATATTCATAAAATTAGATTACACGTGCTTTCGAAGAAGGGGGTTCGACATTTACGGACGCCCTGATCCGATCTTCTTTGCTTCAAATTGAGATTTTTTTTAAACTATTCAACATTTTTCGATCATTTGTTTAGTTTTGTTCAGAAAGCCTTTATTGATAATTCTGTGTAGGGGTTTTGAGGATATTCGAAATAGAAAAGTTTTGGGTGCTGTTGAAAGTCGAAAAATATTGTTCGAAAAAATGCCTATTTTCAATATACCTTTTCTCAGGAACCGTACGGCCGATTTTGACCATTTTTCTTGTGCGTGTATATAGTGTTATAAACATTGTGTCGTACCTATTTTTTCGATATTTTCTTTCAGAATTTTTTGACATCGTTTTGAACTTTTGTTGCAATTTTTTACCACGTTTTTTTACCTTCGAATACATTTTTCTCGGGTCTGAATCGTTAAAAATGGCTCGATGCATCCTTCGTTTGGATGTACTGATTACGTCAAAATAAAAATATGGCGATACGATGAGTAGATTTAGAGAAAAGGTACATTGAATGTGAAAAAACATAACTTTTCAGGGAACACGATTTTCTGGAAAAGTGTAAATTTGTAATGAATTTGGGGGGGGGGGGGGGGGGGGGGGGGGTTTGTTGCATCGATCGAAGTAACTATCAATTCTTAGATCATGTAAATAATTTGGAATCTTTTTACCTTCAGGGGGTACGGCATATTTTAGAGTAAAAAAATGCGTTTTGAAATTTTTTTTCTCAAAGTACAAGTCTTTTTTGATCGTTTGGTGCAAATCACATGCATTTATCAATACCAACCGTCTCAAAGGGGTTAAATAATTATAACGCACATATAAATATATATGAAAATGATTTATCGATTGATGCAACGAACACCTTGGAATTCACTAGAAATTCAAACTTTTTCAGAAAATCGTGTTTCCTGAAATCTTATGTTTTTTCAGCTGCAATGTACCTTTTCTTGAAATTTACTCATCGTATCGACATATTTTTTTTGACGTAATCAATACATCTAAACGAAGGATGCATCGAGCCATTTAAAAAAAACGATTCGGACCCGAGAAAAATGTATTTGAAGGTCAAAAAACGTGGTCAAAAATTGTAACAACATTTCAAAACGATGTCAAAAAAATCTTAAACAAAATACCGAAAAAATGGCTCGACACAATGTTTATAACATATGCACGCACAACAAAAATGGTCAAAATCGGTCGTACGGTTTCTGGAGAAAAGGTACATTGAAAATAGCCATTTTTTCGAACAATATTTTTCGACTTTCAACTGCTCCCAAAACTTTTCTATTTCGAATATCCTCAAAACCCCTACACAGAATTATCAATAAAGTCTTTCTAAACAAAACTGAAAAAAGCGGCGAAAAATGTTCAATATTCAATAATGTTTTTTTAGTTATAATTAATAAATTGTTTATGCAGTGTAAATGGGTATTTATTTAATTATTATAAATTGTGTTCATATATATGTACATATACATATATATTTATATATGTGTACATATTTTTTTCTGTAGTAGAACAGTAAGTTCGAAAAATTTGTGAATTTCTGTCAAATCGCTTGAAATGGTTTCAAGCGCTAACTTCACAAAATTATTTAACATACTTCTACTGCGCAGAATTTTACGAAATTTGAACCATATATGGAGAAAGATATGTACTTGCAGAAAAACATGCATTTTTTGACGATGTCATATGTCGAACCCCCAGACGTGTAAACTAATTTTATGAATATAAGTTGTAAATCAATTTGTATACGATTCTGAAATGCCAAGTTCAGATTGGTGTACGGTTTGGAAAAGAATTACTCCTATAGCAATGCTAAATAAATACCAGCATGCGTAGGTTGAATCCAAACACCATTGAATATTATCAATAAATGTTTCTTTATTTTTTCACAGACAAATGTAAAACGGCGGGTGGAAAAAATTCCGGCGAAAAAACAAAAAGAGGTACAAGGTTGACGGTAAGTGTTTGTTTATACGTACTAATGAAAAATATAACATCAAATTAAAGTCTTGTTGAAATAATTGTAATATCGTAATTTTTTTTACAGGTGTCAAGTACTGCTAATCTGGCGTCAATGACGTTGGCGGTCCCGCAACCGGCACCACCGGCGCTGCCGGCTCCACCGACGCTATCGGCACCACCGGCGTTGCCGGCTCCACCGATGCTACCGGCTCCACCGATGCTACCGGCACCACCGGCGCTGCCGGCTCCACCGACGCTACCGGCACCACCACCGAGTCCGGCGGCATTCGTAGCGCCACCGCCCGATCTCAACAAGGTTAGTCATAATTTATATTGACAAAAATATATAGTCCTATATATCGAAACATCTTCAAACGCTCATAACTTTTTCAAAAATTGATTAATCAAGATGATTTTTTTTCCAAATTTTTCGTACTTCCAGGCGAGAAAAACGTTAAAAAAATTGTTTTGAGTATGACTTGAATTTTCAAGCGTACTCTATGAAATTTGTCATTTCTCTGGAGAAAAATCTGAGTTGAAAAAAAGATTACTTTTCCGAAAAAAAGAGGAGCGCGGTGGCTCGGTGAGTAGGACTCTGGCTTCGCACCCAGCGGGCCAGGGTTCGATTCCCGTAGCCGACACCAATGGAAAAAAGAAATTTTTTCTATGTAAGTGTTTTTCTGCAATCCTGGCGGTTCGGATCCCTCCAAAACAAATGTCCAGCAAAAACCTCGCTGTGAGGAGTGGGGGGTCGATGTTCGGCTGGGGTGCTCCCGCAATAGTCCAGTCAATAGAGACATTCCG
Source organism: Netelia inedita (assembly GCA_964017225.1). NCBI lineage: Eukaryota > Metazoa > Arthropoda > Insecta > Hymenoptera > Ichneumonidae > Netelia > Netelia inedita. Next base: position 22,678,947 of record OZ024924.1, read on the forward strand.
CAAAACATAAGTTTGCCTACTTCTAATTTTTTTACCAAATGTTAATTTGGAGGTTAAAAAGTTTAAGTTAAACAATGAGACCGTCTACGATGGTCAGCAGTGGCCGCCATCTTGCAAAACGCGTTTATAACAATATCTCGGAAACTATTAGGTTTATGACGATATATGTAGAGACCTTTTTTATCCGTCACTAAATTTTGCATCATTTTTGTTTAAACTTTTTTTTTATATCACTTATGGTTTTTGTGTTATTGTTGTTTTTCTGAACATGATTTTTGTTTTTTCCCCTTCAAATCCTTAAAACGCTATAAAATTAAAAAAACATTTATTACAGAACTTGTTTATTATTTAATTCCCTACAACTTTCGTATAAAATTTTTTTTTATTAAACAAATAGTTTGAAAGTTATAAGCTTCTTTAGGCGACGATGACGCGGTGCTCCGGCGGTAGGCAAGCGCGCTGCTGTGCGCAGCTGTTCTGACACTGAAATGTATACATATATATTCAAAGAACATCGCTCCTTCTGCCTTTATGCCCACTTCCACACACTACCATCTGCATTGTACGGTGGAGATTCTTCAAAGAAATCTCTAAACGAACTGCGCATCAACATTACGTCCGCCTATCTACGAAAACTAAGCCTAACATGGCATCTTTACCTCCAACAGAAGATGCAGCCCGATACCATTCGTTTCGGGTTTATCATCAGGTTTAAGCTTGGTTAGGGAACGCTCTAAACCCTGGAGATTGGGGTTGGAAAAGGACAAAACGTGGACTCATCGCCATCAGTATGTCTCAAGAAATGGCGTCAAAAAAATTACTTCAGGCAATTCGCTGTCGATGTTTATCCACACACTGTGAAAGAGCTAATTGGAGATCTCGAAAAGCAGGGTTGAAATGCTCAGTTCTTTGCGAATGTCACGAAGGAAAGTGTGTCAACAAACACAACAAAAGTATAGAAATCAGCGAGGCAGATGATGTAGAAATTAACATGCTATTTTCTGATACAGATATAGACGTAGATCATGAAAATGAGTGGTTGATTAATGCATTGCGATCAATACAAACACCGCATAAAGAAACTGAATCGGAATGCTCCGATTGTGAAGAAGAATATGTTTCAACTATGCCCGAAAAGCGCCAAAAAATTATCTAATTGTTGTATTACTTCAAATTGAATCACGACAATAAAAATCTTATTTCACGCTTCATTCTCTTCTTAAAATAATTTTTTAAACGATATATAAGCCACACATAATACACAAGAAAACGAAATAAACTGCAATGTCCGATTTCGCACTGACTAGCCATAACAAACCGCCGGAGCACCGCGCCATCGTCGCCTAAAGAAGCTTATAACTCTCAAACTATTTGTTGAATAAAAAAAGTTTTTATACGAAAGTTGTAGGGAATTAAATAATAAACAAGTTTTGTAATAGGTGTTTGTTTGATTTTATAGCGTTTTAAGGGTTTGAAGGGGAAAAAACAAAAATCATGTTCAGAAAAACAACAATAACACAAAAACCATAAGTGATATAAAAAAAAGTTTAAACAAAAATGATGGGAAATTTAGTGACGGACAAAAAAGGTCTCTGCATATTTCGTCATAAACCTAATAGTTTCCGAGATATAGTTATAAACGCGTTTTGCAAGATGGCGGCCACTGCTGACCATCGTAGACGGTCTCATTTTTGAACTTAAGAGGCAGTGTTAGTCAGCGGAAATTTCAGACGGCTTCGGTAGTGCAGAGCTCGTAACATTTCGCTAAGCGCTACCGCTGCCTACCGCTAGATGGCATGGCGCGCGTATGCTACGAAGCCCCAGTATGACACTTGACAGGACGGGCCAAGCGCCGAGGCCTCGTAGCGACAGCCAGCCCCCCGCGTTTCCCCCGCACCGCCCCGCGGAGGGAATGACACGGAGCGAAAACAATCGAGTCGCGCGACTAATCTCGCAGCTTTGGTCATGCATATTATGAGAATTGCTGTTTATAAAAACTGTTCACAAAATAATATGATTCTTGGAAAAGATATCTGGGTATACATACAAACCCATTCTATATATATATATATATATATATATATATATATATATATATATATATATATATATGGGTAACGTACACCCAATGTCTCTGAAGAAATATGTATAAGAATTTCATATTATTAGTGCCTGGCGAGATAACATATCGTGTCAAATATTTTTTTTTAATTGCAAAATTTTTCGCGTCATGAATATTGGTATATTTTCCGACTTTTTAATCAATAAGTAATTACATAACTTCTTTCCTTTCATTTTTTTTCAATTAAAGTTGTGACAAAAGTACTATGTTTTATGATAAAAATAATTACAACATAAAAAGAAATTATTTGGTACTATTTATTTGACAAACTATTTGTCGATAATTTTTTTAACTGTCATGGATACGATGAAAAAATTAAAAAAAATTTCTTCAGAAACTTTGAACCCTCCAATATGCTACTAAAATTTTTCATCGGTGTGTTTTGTTTCGTTATGGAGAAAATAATTGTGCAATTTCTGTCCCCGTGAACAATCGGTACTCGGCGTGGCAGCCTCGGGTATTACTTCATCACATCGCACGTTACGCGCATATATATCCAATTCAATTTTCTCAAAAAGTCAATAAATAGCATCTTTCTTAACTTTTTATAATCCATACAATGGTTAAAAAATTCACCTATACTATCAACGATTTTTAACCATTATAAGCATTATCAAAAATGAAGAACGATGCTATTTATTCCTTTTTTGAGAAAATAAAATTCCATACGTAACGTGCGATGCGAGAAGTAAGTAATACCCGTGGCTGTCACACCGAGTACCGATTCTTCACGCGTACAGAAATTGAACAATTATTTATTCCACAACGAAACAAAACACATCGATGAAAAATTTTGGTAGCATATTGGAGGGTTCAAAGTTTCTGAAATTTTATTTTTTATTTTTTCATCGTATCCCTGACAGTTCAAGAAATTATTGAAAAATAATTTGTTAAATAAATAGTATGAAATAATTTTTTCTTAAGTTGTAAATATTTTTATCATAAAATATTGTCCATTTATGAGAACTTGGATTAAAAAAAAATGTTATTCCACTTAAATCAAAAAAGTTATGCAATTACTTATTAATTAATAAGTCGAAAAATTTTCCATTATTCATAACACGAAAAATTTTGTAATTAAAAAAAATACTTGACACGATACGTTATCTTATCAGGAATTAACAATGAGCAAAATTTGACTAATTTGCGAGAGGTGACCGATCCGATTCACGCGGAATGGCCCGTATATAATTGATCTATAAATATATTAATGTGTACCGTAATAACAGTACATCCATCTTAATAATTTTATGAACGACGAACGACAATTTTTAATTGAAGATATCACAATAAAGTATCATGAATGTACAATATACAATGTAATAGATTAATGATATATTGTGTTACCTTCGAATAAAAATTACCAGTTGCCGTTAAAAAATATCAATTTTATTTAAAGAAAACGATAAACGTAGCTGTTGAGCCTGAAAAAATTATTATTCATTCTCAATAGAGACAACTAAAAACGTGAAAAGTGAAAATTATAAGGAAATGAATGTCATTGTTTGCCCATTATCGGACCAGACTTAAAGATTGTAAAATGAATAATAGTCTTGTACAAACAAAATTTGAAGAAAATCGATCAGTGAAAATCAATGACAAGAAAAGAAGAAAAATGTTCGGGGAAAAAGATCTCTGTTTTTCTGTCTATAGTTTTGAAGGCAAAAAGGTGAATAAGAAAATACGAGAATAATAGAGAAATATAATAACGAGAATAACGAGAAAGAATTGTAGACTTACAGAATAAAATACGTTCGTTTCCGCGTAAGTTTCTTGGATATGTTCCGGCTATTTGCCATACAAATCCTCTCTGTTCGTCACTGTCACACACATAACATCATTAGCACTCGCACTGATATCTCCTGTTTCATTAAACACACAATCGCGACACAATAAACAAAAGAAAACCCGTTAAAACTCGCAGTGAATAAAAATTAACACATATCGCGACTACCGGATTAAACATTCGCGTGCCCGGCGAGCTGAACGACTAACCTTATACGTCACGCGGCTCTCGGGCGCTGCGACGATCTATATATATATATCGGGCGACAGTCGAGAGCGTCCAATGTTTACATTTTTAAAGTCCCTTGTTCTCGACGTGTTACATCGCGTCGTGGATACGTCTCTCATAGTAAAGTCGAACACAGAGACGCCTCATGCACACGTTCGACTCTGCTCCGTACATAGCCCCAATGCGACGCAGGTATATCTATATACGTACTGTCGCCGCAAGTAAATGGCTTACCCGATCGAGCTATAGGCAGCTTCTTAGGGCGAGAAAGATAAAACATATTATGCCTGAATTTGACTCTACACGGCAATCGGTCTAACAATGGTATCGCTCTTATCGTCGCTTTTTCTAGCATCGATACAATTTTTATATCGCGTCTATGTTTTATAATAAAATTATTTACAACATCAAACGAAATTGTTTGCTACTATTTATTTAACAAATTATTTTTCAATAATTTTTGTTTCCCGCCAGGAATACGATGAAGGAATTAAAAAAAATTCTTCAAAAACTTTGAATCCTCCAATATGCTACAAAAAATGTTCATCGATGTGTTTTGTTTCGTTATGGAGAAAATAATTGTTCAATTTCTCTTCGCGTGAAGAATCGGTACTCGGTGTGGCAGCCACGGGTACTCATCGCACCGGACGTTATGCATATATAAATGGAATTTAATTTTCTCAAAACAGGAATAAAGAGCATTGTTCTTAATTTTTTATAATGCATATAATGGTTAAAAAATGGAAGATAGTATTGTTTGAATTTATTATAAATTGTATCATCGACGTGAATGATGTGGGTCTTATTGTTGGTCGTGTTAGTTCGAGAGTAATCGGTAAATATTATAGTTTTATCAGTCGGTATTTTGCCATTTTCGTAGCAAAAATGTATGAAATTGTTAACACGAAAAAAAAAATTGACGTAGGTGATGAATCGAACCACCGATTCCACTGATGACCGGACGAGCTTATAACGCCTTAGCCCTCTCAACCGCCGCCGTTCATTTGAAAGGAGTACAGTGCGAATCGTAGGTAAAGCTCTCGCTGCGCACTGTAGAGCGTTCGGTCCATGCTCGCCGAGACCGAAAAACTCGGTGGACGTTCAAAAACGCCATCCGAGTTTACGCCGGCACTAATCATCCGATCGCATTGAAATTTGGAGATGAGCTAGAGAATGATGGCACACGGTACCTGAGACTCGTTTTATTTTAATGGCGAAAGCGGAACCGCTTTTTTTTATAAAAACGATAAAATTTTCATAGTAGCACGATGTTTCTCGTCGCGTTGATATTACAATTTCGTGCTCCACGGAAATATGCACATTTTGGATTTTGTTTTATATCATTTGATAAAAAAATGACCGAAATATGGCAATTGGAGTTTTTATGCAACGCGGATCTAGCATCGGCAAGTTCGCCGGCCCGCGCGGCAGGAGGGGTAGCCACGAGAGTCGAAGGCATAGGCACAGTGCTCGTGTACACGTTGGCCTCTGCACGGAAACCTAAAGCGTCGCGCGTATATATATAGCTCAGTCGACTCTGAAAAATCAGTCAGATTTTGCATATCGTTAGTTCCTGACGAGATTACATATCGCGTCAAATATTTTTTTTAATTGCAAAATTTTTCGTTTTATGAATATTGGAATATTTTCCGACTTTTTAATCAATAAGTAATTACATACCTTCTTTCCTTTAATTTTTTTTTTAATTAATGTTGTGACAAAAGGACTATATTTTATCATAAAAATATTTACAACATTACAAAAACAATTTGGTACTATTTATTTAACAAACGATTTTTCAATCATTTTTTAAATTGTTAGGGATACGATGAACAATTTAAAAAAACACATGTGTGTGTGTTCTTCACACATGCAAGAAGTGAATACTTCTGGTATCCGGCCTTTCGCCGGAATGAAAAATTAAAAATATAATCATTAAAATAATCGTTAAGATCATTAAAAACAATCATTTAAAAAAATTGAAAAAACTGTGTTGCGGAGCCTGATGAGGCTAACTCAGAGACCTGCGGAGCCTATTGAAGGCGCTCGGACAGAATACAGAGTCTTTCAGAAACCCTGCGGAGATCTATATAAGAACAGCAAAAATAATTTTCATGAAAATAATTACAATTACAAAGATTCATTAAAATAACAATTTAAAACAATCATCCAAATAAAAATCTAGTATATCCGAAGGCCCTGCAGCGCTTTCGAAGGACTGCGCAGGGTTGTAGAAGGCCTGCAGGAGCTGTAGGACGCCTTCTAAAGCCCAGCGCAGTCCCTCGAAAGCACTGTGCAGGGTTGTAGAAGGCCTGCGGAGGCTGTAGGAGGCCTTCTAAAGCCCAGCGCAGTCCTTCGAAAGTGCTGCGCAGAGTTGCAGAAGGCCTGCAGAGGCTGTAGGAGGCCTTCTAAAGCCCTGCGCAGTCCTTCGAAAGTGCTGCGGAGGCTATAGGTGGCCTTCTAAAGCCCAGCGCAGTCCTTCGAAAGCGCTGCGCAGGGTTGTAGAAGGACTGCGGAGGCTGTAGGAGGACCCGCAGCACTTTCGAAGGACTGCGCAGGGCTTTAGAAGGCCTCCTACAGCCTCTGCAGACCTTCTGCAACTCTGCCCAGCACTTTCAAAGGACTGCGCTGGGCTTTAGAACGCCTCCTACAGCCTCCGCAGACCTTCTGCAACTCTGCGCAGCACTTTCGAAGGACTGCGCTGGGCTTAAGAAGGCCTCCTACAGCCTCCGCAGGCCTTCTACAACCCTGCGCAGCGCTTTCGAAGGACTGCGCTGGGCTTTAGAAGGCCACCTATAGCCTCCGCAGGCCTTCTACAACCCTGCGCAGTCCTTCGAAAGCGCTGCGGGGCCTTCGGATATAATAGATTATTATTTAGATGATTCTTTTAAATTGTTATTTTAATGAATCTTTGTAATTGTAATTATTTTCATGAAAATTATTTTTGCTGTTCTTATATAGGTCTCCGCAGGGTTTCTGAAAGAGTCTGTATTCTGTCCGAGCGCCTTCAATAGGCTCCGCAGGTCTCTGAGTTAGCCTCATCAGGCTCCACAACCCAGTTTTTTCAATTTTTTAAAATGATTGTTTTTAATAATCTTAACGATTATTGTAATGACTATATTTTTAATTTTTCATTCCGGCGAAAGGCCGGATACCAGAAGTATTCACTTCTTGCATGCGTGAAGAACACACACACAGGTTTTTTTTAAATTGTTCATCGTATCCCTAACAATTAAAAAAATTATTGAAAAATCATTTGTTAAATAAATAGTAGCAAATAGTTTTTTTAATGTTGTAAATATTTTTATGATAAAATATGGTCCTTTTGTCACAACATTAATTAAAAAGAAAAATTAAAGGAAAGAAGGTATGTAATTACTTATTGATTAAAAAGTCGGAAAATATTCCAATATTCATAAAATGAAAAATTTTGCAATTAAAAAAAATATTTGACGCGATATGTAATCTCGTCAGGAACTAACGATATGCAAAATCTAACTGATTTTTCAGAGTCGACTGAGCTATATATATACGTGCGACGCGTTAGGTTTCCGTGCAGAGGCCATCGTGTATACGAGGACTGCCTATGCGTTCGACTCTCGTGGCTACCCCTCCCGCCGCGCGGGCCACCGAACTGGCCGACGCTAGACCCGCGTTGCATAAAAACTCCAATTGCCGTATTTCGGTCATTTTTCTATCAAATGATATAAAACAAAATCCAAAATGTCCATATTTCCATGGAGCACGAAATGTTTACATCAACGCGACGAGAAACATCGTGCTACTATGAAAATTTTATCGTTTTTATTTAAAAAAAGGGGTTCCGCTTTTGATATTAAAAAAAAGACGAGTCTCAGGTACCCCGTGCCATTATGCTTTAGCTCACCTCCAAATTTCAATCCGATCGGATGATTAGAGCCGGCGTAAACTCGGATGGCGTTTTTGAACGTCCACCGAGTTTTTCGGTCTCGGCGAGCATGGAGCGAACGCTGTACAGTGCGCAGCGACAGACTTACCTACGATTCGCACTGTACTCATTTCAAGAGAACGGCGGCGGCTAAGAGGGCTAAGGCGTTCTAAACTCATCGAGTCATCGGCGGAAACGACGATTCGAATCATCTTTACGCGAATTTTTTTTTCGTGTTAACAATTTTTGCTACGAAAATGACAAAATACCGACTGATAAAACTAAAATATTTACCGATTACTCTCGAACTAACACGACCAACAATAAGACCCACGTAATTCACGTCGGTGATACAATTAAAAAGAAATTCTAACAATACTGTCTTCATCACATCGCACGCTACGCGTATATAAATGAAATTTAATGTTCTCAATAAAGAAATAAATAGCATCGTTCTTAATTTTTTATAATGCATATAATGGTAAAAAATGGACGACAGTATTGTTTGAATTTGTTTTTAATTGTATCATCGACGTGAATGATGTGGGTCTTATTGTTGGTCGTGTTAGTTCGAGAGTAATCGGTAAATATTATAGTTTTATCAGTCGGTATTTTGCCATTTTCGTAGCAAAAATGTATGAAATTGTTAACACGAAAAAAAAAATTGACGTAGGTGATGAATCGAACCACCGATTCCACTGATGACCGGACGAGCTTATAACGCCTTAGCCCTCTCAACCGCCGCCGTTCATTTGAAAGGAGTACAGTGCGAATCGTAGGTAAAGCTCTCGCTGCGCACTGTAGAGCGTTCGGTCCATGCTCGCCGAGACCGAAAAACTCGGTGGACGTTCAAAAACGCCATCCGAGTTTACGCCGGCACTAATCATCCGATCGCATTGAAATTTGGAGATGAGCTAGAGAATGATGGCACACGGTACCTGAGACTCGTTTTTTTTTAATGGCGAAAGCGGAACCGCTTTTTTTTATAAAAACGATAAAATTTTCATAGTAGCACGATGTTTCTCGTCGCGTTGATATTACAATTTCGTGCTCCACGGAAATATGCACATTTTGGATTTTGTTTTATATCATTCGATAAAAAAATGACCGAAATATAGCAATTTGAGTTTTTATGCAACGCGGGTCTAGCATCGACAAGTTCGCCGGCCCGCGCGGCAGGAGGGGTAGCCACGAGAGTCGAAGGCATAGGCACAGTCCTCGTGTACACGTTGGCCTCTGCACGGAAACCTAAAGCGTCGCGCGTATATATATAGCTCATGTCAGTCGACTCTGAAAAATCAGTCAGATTTTGCATATCGTTAGTTCCTGACGAGATTACATATCGCGTCAAATATTTTTTTTAATTGCAAAATTTTTCGTTTTATGAATATTGGAATATTTTCCGACTTTTTAATCAATAAGTAATTACATACCTTCTCTCCTTTAATTTTTTTTTTTAATTAATGTTGTCACAAAAGGACTATATTTTATCATAAAAATATTTACAACATTAAAAAAACTATTTGGTACGTACTATTTATATAACAAATGATTTTTCAATAATTTTTTTACCTGTCAGGGATACGATGAACAATTTAAAAAAAAACGTGTGTGTGTGTTCTTCACACACGTAAGAAGTGAATGCTTTTGGTATCCAGCCTTTCGCTTGAATGAAAAATTAAAAATATAATCATTAAAATAATCGTTAAGATTATTAAAAACAATCATTTTAAAAAATTTAAAAAACTGGGTTGTGGAGCCTGATGAGGCTAACTCAGAGACTTGCGGAGCCTATTGAATGCGCTCGGACAGAATACAGTCTTTCAGAAACCCTGCGGAGACCTATATAAGAACAGCAAAAATAATTTTCATGAAAATAATTACAATTACAAAGATTCATTAAAATAACAATTTAAAACAATCATCTTAATGATAATCTAGTATATCCGAAGGCCCCGCAGCGCTTTCGAACGACTGCGCAGGGTTGTAGAAGGCCTGCGGGAGCTGTAGGACGCCTTCTAAAGCCCAGCGCAGTCCCTCGACAGCACTGCGCAGGGTTGTAGAAGGCCTGCGGAGGCTGTAGGAGGCCTTCTAAAGCCCTGCGCAGTCCTTCGAAAGTGCTGCGGAGGCTATAGGTGGCCTTCTAAAGCCCAGCGCAGTCCTTCGAAAGCGCTGCGCAGGGTTGTAGAAGGACTGCGGAGGCTGTAGGAGGACCCGCAGCACTTTCGAAGGACTGTGCAGGGCTTTAGAACGCCTCCTACAGCCTCCGCAGACCTTCTGCAACTCTGCGCAGCACTTTCGAAGGACTGCGCTGGGCTTTAGAAGGCCTCCTACAGCCTCCGCAGACCTTCTGCAACTCTGCGCAGCACTTTCGAAGGACTGCGCTGGGCTTTCGAAGGCCTCCTACAGCCTCCGCAGGCCTTCTACAACCCTGCGCAGCACTTTCGAAGGACTGCGCAGGGCTGTAGAAGGCCTGCGGGAGCTGTAGGAAGCCTTCTAAAGCCCAGCGTAGTCCTTTGAAAGTGCTGCGCAGAGTTGCAGAAGCCCTGCGCAGTCCTTCGGATAAAATAAATTATTATTTAGATAATTGTTTAAATTGTTATTTTAATAATTCTTTGAAATTGTAATTATGTCCATGATAATTATTTTTGTTGTTCTTGTGTGGTCTCCGCGGGGTCTCTAAAAGACTCTGTGGGCTATCCGAGCGCCTTCAATAAGCTCCGCAGGTCTCTGAGTTAGCCTCATCAGGCCCCACAACACAGTTTTTTCAATTTTTTTAAATCATTGTTTTTAATTATCTTAACGATTATTTTAATGATTATATTTTTAATTTTTGATTCACGCGAAAGGCTGGGTACCAGAAGTACTCATTTCTTACGTGTGTGAAGAACACACACACAGGTTTTATTTTTTAATTTGTTCATCGTATCCCTGACAGTTAAAAAAATGATTGAAAAATCATTTGTTAAATAAATAGTACCAAATAATTTTTTTTATGTGGTAAATATTTTTATGATAAAATATAGTCCTTTTGCCACAACTTTAATTTAAAAAAATTAAAGGAAAGAAGGTATGTAATTACTTATTGATTAAAAATTCGGAAAATGTTCCAATATTCATCACTCGAAAAATTTTGCAATTAAAAAAATATATTTGACACGATATGTTATCTCGTCAGAAACTAAGGATATGCAAAATTCGACTGATTTCTCAGAGATGACTGATCTATATATATACGTGCGACGCGTTAGGTTTCCGTGCAGAGGCCATCGTGTATACGAGGACTGCCTATGCGTTCGACTCTCGTGGCTACCCCTCCCGCCGCGCGGGCCGGCGAACTTGCCGATGCTAGATCCGCGTTGCATAAAAACTCCAATTGCCATATTTCGGTCATTTTTTTATCAAATGATATAAAACAAAATCCAAAATGTGCATATTTCCGTGGAGCACGCAATTGTAATATCAACGCGACGAGAAACATCGTGCTACTATGAAAATTTTATCGTTTTTATTTAAAAAAAGGGGTTCCGCTTTTGATATTAAAAAAAGACGAGTCTCAGGTACCCCGTGCCATTATGCTTTAGCTCACCTCCAAATTTCAATCCGATCGGATGATTAGAGCCGGCGTAAACTCGGATGGCGTTTTTGAACGTCCACCGAGTTTTTCGGTCTCGGCGAGCATGGAGCGAACGCTCTACAGTGCGCAGCGAAGGCCTTACCTATGCTTCGCACTGTACTCATTTCATGTGACCGGTGGCGGCGGAGAGGGCCAAGAGGGGTAGCTACGAGAGTCGAAGGCATAGGCACGGCTCGTGCCTATGCCTCACGCCTAACGAGCGACGCATTAGGTCTCCGTGCAGGGCAAAGTCCAACGGGTACACGAGGCGCGGCTATGCCTTGCTCTCTCGCGGCTGCCCCTTCCGTCGCGCGGGCCACAGCACTTACCGACCTCGTGAGAATGTTGCGTCAGCGCTTCGCGCGGAATTTCGTCACACTATTTTCTCGCTACGCCGATAAAAATCTCGCTTTTTTCTTTCACGAAACGGCATCCCTATTTTTGAAGCCAATTTTGCATCAAATTTAATGAAACAAAGCTCAAAATGTGCGTTTGTTGATGCTTTAGTGAGTGAGAGTCGGGAAATTTCGATCGAATCGGTGTACTATGAAGAATTGTCTCATTTCTCCAATGATAAGTCGAATCTGCAAAATTTTTTTCAAAATTTCGAAAAAACGCGACTCTCATGTACCGTGTGCCACAATTATCTATGTACTGGCCAAATTTTAACCCGATCATTTGCTCAGTGCTCGTACAAATAGGGATGCCGTTTTCGAAGCGCTCGTCGGCTGTTACACTGACTCTTAAGGGGAAGACTGAAACCCCGATTCCGCGGCTATCTAACGACGCTGCGTACCCGCGATAATTCCGGCGGTCAAGTCCGTCGATCGGACAGTTAGTTTGCGCATCCTTAAGGGGAAGACTGAAACCCCGATTCCGCGGCTATCTAACGACGCTGCGTACCCGCGATAATTCCGACGGCCAAGTCCGCCGATCGGACAGTTAGTTTGCGCATCCTTAAGGGGAAGACTGAAACCCCGATTCCGCGGCTATCTAACGACGCTGCGTACCCGCGATACTTCCGACGGCCAAGTCCGTCGATCGGGCAGTTATTTTGCGCATCCTTAAGGGGGAGACTGAAACCCCGATTCCGCGGCTATCTAACGACGCTGCGTACCCGCGATAATTCCGGCGGTCAAGTCCGCCGATCGGACAGTTAGTTTGCGCATCCTTAAGGGGAAGACTGAAACCCCGATTCCGCGGCTATCTAACGACGCTGCGTACCCGCGATACTTCCGACGGCCAAGTCCGTCGATCGGGCAGTTATTTTGCGCATCCTTAAGGGGGAGACTGAAACCCCGATTCCGCGGCTATCTAACGACGCTGCGTACCCGCGATAATTCCGGCGGTCAAGTCCGCCGATCGGACAGTTAGTTTGCGCATCCTTAAGGGGAAGACTGAAACCCCGATTCCGCGGCTATCTAACGACGCTGCGTACCCGCGATAATTCCGACGGCCAAGTCCGTCGATCGGGCAGTTATTTTGCGCATCCTTAAGGGGGAGACTGAAACCCCGATTCCGCGGCTATCTAACGACGCTGCGTACCCGCGATAATTCCGGCGGTCAAGTCCGCCGATCGGACAGTTAGTTTGCGCATCCTTAAGGGGAAGACTGAAACCCCGATTCCGCGGCTATCTAACGACGCTGCGTACCCGCGATAATTCCGACGGCCAAGTCCGTCGATCGGGCAGTTATTTTGCGCATCCTTAAGGGGGAGACTGAAACCCCGATTCCGCGGCTATCTAACGACGCTGCGTACCCGCGATAATTCCGGCGGTCAAGTCCGCCGATCGGACAGTTAGTTTGCGCATCCTTAAGGGGAAGACTGAACCCCCGATTCCGCGGCTATCTAACGACGCTGCGTACCCGCGATAATTCCGACGGCCAAGTCCGTCGATCGGGCAGTTATTTTGCGCATCCTTAAGGGGGAAAATAGACACCCCGATTCCGCGGCTATCTAATGGTGCTACGTACCCGCGATCGTCCACGCGTCGTTACCGACTCGGGTCGGAGATTCGCATAACCTTAAGACGGGCCGGCGGCCCGGTTAGCTGTACCGCTACTAATGTAAGCTAGTAGTAAGCGAGCAAATGTAAGAAAAGCCTAGTACGTAAGCCCGGCGAGCCACGTCAATAAATCTGATAAATTTTCACGACCATCGTTGGAGTAATTATTGCTGCCACGGCCTTTCTCACCTTCGTCCACACCCCTCTACCTAGTTCGCCAATTGGCGGGCTGAGCTAGCCCGTTACGGAGCCGGAAACCCTTCGACCCTCGCCTCGCGGGGGCGCAGGGCCACCGGGGCGGAAAACTAAAATAAGCCGGTCTTGACCGGTGGTACCCACGGTACCTGACGCCCAACCGCCCCGGGTGCCCCCCGTCAGCCTGGCAGGAGATCGCGTCCCCGGCCCGAGAGGCGGCCGAAGGGGAGTACGAAGGTGGCGAGAAAATCTCGTTACAATATATATATATATCGGGCGACAGTCGAGAGCGTCCAATGTTTACATTTTTAAAGTCCCTTGTTCTCGACGTGTTACATCGCATCGTGGATACGTCTCTCATAGTAAAGTCGAACACAGAGACGCCTCATGCACACGTTCGACTCTGCTCCGTACATAGCCCCAATGCGACGCATGTATATCTATATACGTACTGTTGCCGCAAGTAAATGGCTTACCCGATCGAGCTATAGGCAGCTTCTTAGGGCGAGAAAGATAAAACATATTATGCCTGAATTTGACTCTACACGGCAATCGGTCTAACAATGGTATCGCTCTTATCGTCGCTTTTTCTAGCATCGATACAATTTTTATATCGCGTCTATGTTTTATAATAAAATTATTTACAACATCAAACGAAATTGTTTGCTACTATTTATTTAACAAATTATTTTTCAATAATTTTTTTTTACTGTCAGGGATACGATGAAGGAATTAAAAAAAATTCTTCAAAAACTTTGAATCCTCCAATATGCTACAAAAAATGTTCATCGATGTGTTTTGTTTCGTTATGGAGAAAATAATTGTTCAATTTCTCTTCGCGTGAAGAATCGGTACTCGGTGTGGCAGCCACGGGTACTCATCGCACCGGACGTTATGCATATATAAATGGAATTTAATTTTCTCAAAACAGGAATAAAGAGCATTGTTCTTAATTTTTTATAATGCATATAATGGTTAAAAAATGGAAGATAGTATTGTTTGAATTTATTATAAATTGTATCATCGACGTGAATGATGTGGGTCTTATTGTTGGTCGTGTTAGTTCGAGAGTAATCGAATCGAATCGAACCCGAATCGAACCACCGATTCCACTGATGACCGGACGAGCTTATAACGCCTTAGCCCTCTCAACCGCCGCCGTTCATTTTGTTACGCAAATGGCTCAAAAATGACTCAAATCCAACTGGCGTTCAATATTAACTCTGCCCTTGTGCAATGTACACATCACAAGGTATCTCGTCTCATAAAGAACCCATGGTTTTCGAATCGCCAGGTTAAGTTTTTTGGTAAAGCCTTTCCAGGGCTGTATTACGTGTCAGAATGGTAATACGCGTAACAATAGGTCCGTTGCCCAACGGTGTCTTTATAGACCGCGCAGTCTTCCTTCGTAGTCAGTATCAGGACCAATATGAGGAGTGAAATGAATATTGTGTGTATGAGGATACTTATCGAAATGTTGATCAATGGCAGACAAGGTGTGTTTCCTTTCTATGGACTGCCGTAGCTGCAGCCGTCGATGTCTTCGAAGAAGGAGGATAACCCTTGATGAATACGATGTGCACAGGCGAAGAATCAGAGCTTGTTCAGTTATCACAAGATGTCTTCGGGTTAACACAAAGGAGATGACCGCGAGTGTTAGCACGTAATGATTTATTTAATATTTGATTACAATGATTTTCACTTCAAGCGGATGCGAATGATATGTTTTTGATTTAACAAAGTTTTAAATTATCATCCCGTTTGCAAAACGTGGAGTACACCTGGCGTAACAACTAATTATACCGAGCTCTAGTCAGATAGGCTCCAGAGAGAGGACTTTTCTGCACCGAATCTGCCTTCAAAGTCGCTCTGAGAATCGTCGATGCTCAATTTTTGTGGGAAAGCGATGGTGGGAAAGCGGGTGTGCCATATGTAGATCTGGAGTTTGTTAAACTAAGGGTCGTCGTTATGTTTATTTCTTAGAAGTATCTGAAGTGGTGGCGTTGCAGCCTGGGCGACACGAGGTCAGGTTACGCAGTCTAGACATTCGGGGTTTCTGATATTTGGAGACTATGCAGGCGTTGTTCTGTAAGGGCGCATGGCATTTCTTTGTATGCTTTTATACTATCGATATACGAGTTTGGCATTTCTTATATATACTGTTATTCTATTGACAAACGAGTTCGGTATTTCTTATAAATATATTTATTCTATGAATATGAAAATAAAGGCTTTGCTCTAATTAAGACAATTTTAGGCGGTTGGCTTAACAATTTGAAAGGAGTACAGTGCGAATCGTAGGTAAGGCTCTCGCTGCGCACTGTACAGCGTTCGCTCCATGCTCGCCGAGACCGAAAAACTCGGTGGACGTTCAAAAACGCCATCCGAGTTTACGCCGGCTCTAATCATCCGATCGGATTGAAATTTGGAGGTGAGCTAAAGCATAATGGCACGGGGTACCTGAGACTCGTCTTTTTTTTAATATCAAAAGCGGAACCCCTTTTTTTAAATAAAAACGATAAAATTTTCATAGTAGCACGATGTTTCTCGTCGCGTT
This sequence comes from Netelia inedita, assembly GCA_964017225.1. Lineage (NCBI taxonomy): Eukaryota > Metazoa > Arthropoda > Insecta > Hymenoptera > Ichneumonidae > Netelia > Netelia inedita. Next base: position 22,695,364 of record OZ024924.1, read on the forward strand.
GATATTACAATTTCGTGCTCCATGGAAATATGCACATTTTGGATTTTGTTTTATATCATTTGATAAAAAAATGACCGAAATATAGCAATTTGAGTTTTTATGCAACGCGGGTCTAGCATCGACAAGTTCGTCGGCCCGCGCGGCAGGAGGGGTAGCCACGAGAGTCGAAGGCATAGGCACAGTCCTCGTGTACACGTTGGCCTCTGCACGGAAACCTAAAGCGTCGCGCGTATATATATAGCTCATGTCAGTCGACTCTGAAAAATCAGTCAGATTTTGCATATCGTTAGTTCCTGACGAGATTACATATCGCGTCAAATATTTTTTTTAATTGCAAAATTTTTCGTTTTATGAATATTGGAATATTTTCCGACTTTTTAATCAATAAGTAATTACATACCTTCTTTCCTTTAATTTTTTTTTAAATTAATGTTGTGACAAAAGGACTATATTTTATCATAAAAATATTTACAACATTAAAAAAACTATTTGGTACTATTTATTTAACAAATGATTTTTCAATAATTTTTTAAACTGTTAGGGATACGATGAACAATTTAAAAAAACACCTGTGTGTGTGTTCTTCACACATGCAAGAAGTGAATACTTCTGGTATCCGGCCTTTCGCCGGAATGAAAAAATAAAAATATAATCATTAAAATAATCGTTAAGATCATTAAAAACAATCATTTAAAAAAATTGAAAAAACTGGGTTGTGGAGCCTGATGAGGCTAACTCAGAGACTTGCGGAGCCTATTGAATGCGCTCGGACAGAATACAGTCTTTCAGAAACCCTGCGGAGACCTATATAAGAACAGCAAAAATAATTTTCATGAAAATAATTACAATTACAAAGATTCATTAAAATAACAATTTAAAACAATCATCTAAATAATAATCTAGTATATCCGAAGGCCCCGCAGCTATTTCGAAGGACTGCGCAGGGTTGTAGAAGGCCTGCGGGAGCTGTAGGACGCCTTCTAAAGCCCAGCGCAGTCCCTCGAAAGCACTGCGCAGGGTTGTAGAAGGCCTACGGAGGCTGTAGGAGGCCTTCTAAAGCCCAGCGCAGTCCTTCGAAAGTGCTGCGCAGAGTTGCAGAAGGCCTGCAGAGGCTGTAGGAGGCCTTCTAAAGCCCTGCGCAGTCCTTCGAAAGTGCTGCGGAGGCTATAGGTGGCCTTCTAAAGCCCAGCGCAGTCCTTCGAAAGCGCTGTGCAGGGTTGTAGAAGGACTGCGGAGGCTGTAGGAGGACCCGCAGCACTTTCGAAGGACTGCGCTGGGCTTTAGAAGGCCTCCTACAGCCTCCGCAGGCCTTCTACAACCCTGCACAGCGCTTTCGAAGGACTGCGCAGAGCTTTAGAAGGCTTCCTACAGCTCCCACAGGCCTTCTACAGCCCTGCGGAGTCCTTCGAAAGCGCTGCGGGGCCTTCGGATAGAATAGATTATTATTTAGATAATTGTTTTAAATTGTTATTTTAATTATTCTTTGAAATTGTAATTATTTCCATGAAAATTATTTTTGTTGTTCTTGCGTAGGTCTCCGCAGGGCCTCTGAAAGACTCTGTAGGCTATCCGAGCGCCTTCAATAGGCTCCGCAGGTCTCTGAGTTAGCCTCATCAGGCCCCGCAACACAGTTTTTTCAATTTTTTAAAATCATTGTTTTTAATTATCTTAACGATTATTTTAATGATTATATTTTTAATTTTTGGTTCACGCGAAAGGCTGGGTACCAGACGTACTCATTTCTTACGTGTGTGAAGAACACACACACAGGTTTTATTTTTTATTTTGTTCATCGTATCCCTGACAGTTAAAAAAATGATTGAAAAATCATTTGTTAAATAAATAGTACCAAATAATTTTTTTTATGTGGTAAATATTTTTATGATAAAATATAGTCCTTTTATCACAACTTTAATTAAAAAAAAAATTAAAGGAAAGAAGGTATGTAATTACTTATTGATTAAAAAGTCGGAAAATATTCCAATATTCATAAAACGAAAAATTTTGCAATTAAAAAAAATATTTGACGCGATATGTAATCTCGTCAGGAACTAACGATATGCAAAATCTGACTGATTTTTCAGAGTCGACTGAGCTATATACAGGGTGTCCCATTTTAATCTTACACCTGATTTTTCTCGGAAAATACTGCTCCGATCAAAAATTGTGTATAATGAAACTTTTAGGGTTCGAAGGGGGACGTTCAAAAAAAATTTTTTTTTTGTATCATAATTCAAAATGGCGGCTGTAAGATGGCCGACATGTTTTTTTTAAATAGAAACAGGCCATTTCTTTGTTACTAAAAAAATTGTCGGATCAAAACTAACAACTTTTATAGGAACATTTTTTTGATAAAGTCCATAATTTTTGGAGTAGAACACCATTTTTGACTATTTTAGCGTTATCCAGGATGTACCACGAGGAGGTAAAGTCTTTAACATCCCAAGTGTAAGTGTGTGTGTGTGTGTGTGTGTGTATGTGTGTGTTTGCGCGCGTGTGAGTGTGAGTGTGTGAAACACTCACAAGGATTAGGGCTCTGCGGCTCGTCACTTCCGCAGTATTTACCGACTCCAAAACCACCTCCTTATGAGTGTTCTCTGAACTCTTAAAGGTGTTCGAAGATTCCCCCATTCATGTTTAAGCATGCCCGAACTCTCCTCTCAAAACCATCGACTGTTCGCAAGAGAACAACTCTCGGGATTGCACGGCAGGCAGCTCAAATGATATGGGGTACCATGAAAATTTTCTCTGGAATGTGTCGCTGTTGAAATTTTTCTGTTAACTGGATACGGCAGGACAATACGAATTTTCATGGTACCCCATATCATTTGAGCGTTTCAAGTTCGCTTCGCTTCGGATCGAAATAAGAAAACGAAATCTCACGTTGAACGCCTACAATAGACGCGGATTTGTTAACCGTTTACTGACGGCAATTCAACAATGGCTGATTTCAGTCCCAACGAAATCGTTGATATGCTCCTTATTTTAGGGAGATGCCGGGGCAATTATTTACGAGCAGAAAATTTGTATCGACGCGAATATCCTGATCGTCGTCATCCATCGCGGCAGACAATCCGAACCCTCGAGAGGAGAGCGAGGGCAGGCCGAATAATCCGCCACCGCCAACGTCGCCAAAACGTGAACAATGATTTTGGTGGCCCGCATGAGGCTCGAAACATGGCTATTTTAGCGATGATAGCAATCGATCCTCATTTGAGTGTTCGAGTGATCTCGGAGCGACTGGGGTTTCCCGGATCCACAGTGCACCGAGTACTGAGAGGTGCAAGGCTCCACCCGTACAGGATACAATTCCACCAAGATACGCCTAATCCTGATCCGTTGCGAAGGATGGAGTTTTGTCGGTGGGCATTGAGACGAATCGAGCAATTCCCAGATTTTTTTAGGTTTGTTATGTTCAGTGATGAATCCACATTCAACAACCGAGGTCAGGTAAATCGATGGAACTTTCGGTATTGGACTGATCAGAATCCACGATGGGTGCGACAGATCGATCACCAGCATCGGTGGAGTTTGAATGTTTGGTGTGGAATCATTAACGGGCAATTAATAGGTCCTCACTTCTTCGAGGGAACTGTGACGGGAGCCCGTTATTTTGACTTTCTGCAAAATGAATTGCCGCTTTTGATGGAAGACATTGATTTGGTTACACGTCAACAGATGTGGTTTCAGCAAGACGGTGCACCCGCTCACTGGGCTCGTGTTGTTCGAAATCACCTGGACGCAACATTCGGTCAAAGGTGGATCGGACGAGATGGACCTGTCCATTGGCCTCCAAGATCACCTGATCTTACCTCTCCCGACTTTTTCTTGTGGGGTTATCTTAAAGACGCTGTCTACCGTCAAGCTCCAACCACACAAGAGGATATGAGGGTGCGGATAAGAGCTGCCTGCCGTGCAATCCCGAGAGTTGTTCTCTTGCGAACAGTCGATGGTTTTGAGAGGAGAGTTCGGGCATGCTTAAACATGAATGGGGGAATCTTCGAACACCTTTAAGAGTTCAGAGAACACTCATAAGGAGGTGGTTTTGAAGTCGAAAAATACTGCGGATGTGACGAGCCGCAGAGACCTAATCCTTGTGAGTGTTTCACACACTCACTCACACTCACACTCACACGCACACGCGCGCAAACACACACATACACACACACACACACACACACTTACACTTGGGATGTTAAAGACTTTACCTCCTCGTGGTACATCCTTGATAACGCTAAAATAGTCAAAAATGGTGTTCTACTCCAAAAATTATGGACTTTATCAAAAAAATGTTCCTATAAAAGTTGTTAGTTTTGATCCGACAATTTTTTTAGTAACAAAGAAATGGCCTGTTTCTATTTAAAAAAAAACATGTCGGCCATCTTACAGCCGCCATTTTGAATTATGATACAAAAAAAAAATTTTTTTTGAACGTCCCCCTTCGAACCCTAAAAGTTTCATTATACACAATTTTTGATCGGAGCAGTATTTTCCGAGAAAAATCAGGTGTAAGATTAAAATGGGACACCCTGTATATACGCGCGATGCTTTAGGTTTCCGTGCAGAGGCCAATATAACGTGCACACGAGGACTGCGCCTATGCCTTCGACTCTCGTGGCTACCCCTCCTACGGCGCGGGCCGGCGAACTCGCCGTCGCTAGACCCGCGTTGCATGACTCAAATTGCTATATTTCGGTCATTTTTTTATCAAATGATATAAAACAAAGTTCAAAATGTGCATATTCCCATGGCGTACGAAATTGTAACATCAACGCGACGAGAAACATCGTGCTACTATGAAAAATTTATCGTTTTTATAAAAAAAAAGCGGTTCCGCTTTCGCCATTAAAAAAAACGAGTCTCAGGCACCCCGTGCCATCATTCTCTAGCTCAACTCCAAATTTCAATGCGATCGGATGATTAGTGCCGGAGGAATTAGGGATTTCGTTTACGAGTTGCCGCCGAGTTTTTCGGTCTCGGCGAGCATGGAGCGAACACTCTACAGTGCGCAGCGAGGGCCTTACCTATGCTTCGCACTGTACTCATTTCATGTGACTGGTGGCGGCGGAGAGGGCCGGGAGGGGTAGCTACGAGAGTCGAAGGCATAGGCACGCCTCGTGCCTATGCCCCACGCCTAACGCGCGACGCATTAGGTCTCCGTGCAGGGCAAAGTCCAACGGGTACACGAGGCGCGACTATGCTTTGCTCTCTCGCGGCTGCCCCTTCCGTCGCGCGGGCCACCGCACTTACCGACGATAGACCCGCGTACCATCTCGTGAGAACATTGCGTCAGCGCTCCGCACGGAATTTCGTCACACTATTTTCTCGTAAAGCCGATAAAAATTTCAATGTTTTTTTTCAGTAACGCAAATCCGTAAATTCTCAGCCGATTTTGCATCAAATTAAATGAAACAAAGCTCAAAATGTGTGTTTTTTCATGCTCCATTGGATGACTATCAGGAAATTTCGATAGCATTCGTCCAACCATAAAAAATTATCTAATTTCTCCAGTGATAACTAAATCTGCAATTTTTTTTTCAAAATTTTGGAAAAATAAGACAGTCATCCACTTTGTGCCATAATTCTCTATATGCCCTCCAAATTTTAATGCGGTTGCTTGCTCAGTGCCGAAGAATTTACGGATCGCGTTTTCGAAGCGCTCGTCGCATGTGATACTGACTCTTAAAGTTGAATAACTCAGTCAAAAAGAAAGATATTCGAATTTCCAAAAGGGCGTGTTAAAAAGGATATATCGGGCTACAGTTTGCTCGATTAAAATTTTTATTTTTATTTTTTTTCGACCCGCTACGGACTTTCAGGCGTGGCCGTTTTTAGACCTTTTTTCGACCATCGCGAATCAGGCGCATAGTGTAAGGAAATTTTTTTTTTACTACGATAAACTTAAAAGGGAATACAGAAGCTCTATAATCCTTTTTTTAAAACTTTTTTCCGATTTTTTTTCGGACAGTTATTTAATTTTTAGCTAAAAACGATGAATTTTGAAAAATTCAAAATAACCCAAGAACGATAGGGTTTAAGAGAAATTTTTAAGGGTACAAAAAGTTGCGTACTTCCTTACTGAATCGCCTCAATTTTTTTCAGAATTTTTCTTTGACATTTTTCTTTGGAGTATTTTTTTCGAAATTCACGAGTGAAATTTTTTTTTTCAGGTCAATAAAATGTTTTAAGGTACTCACCTCATCTAGATGAGTTTTTCATCGAAAAAGCCGCCTTTGGCTTTCAGTACCGCGTCCACCACTCGTGGCATCCTTTCGATCAGCTTGTCGATTTGGTCTTGATTGAGACTGGACCATGCAATTTCTAATTTTGCCCAGAGATCCCCCGTAGATGATGGACAAGATTGTCTGATTTTCCGATCGAGCTCTTCCCACAGAAGCTCGATCGGATTGAGGTCCAGTGATTGGGGCGGCCACACCATATTTTTAATTACCCCGGTCTTTTCCTCAGCTTCTAAATATCCTCTACAAAGTTTGGAGCTATGCTTCGGATCGTTGTCCTGTTGCATTATAAAACCACGCCCAATCGTTCGGAGACCGGATGGAAGAGCGTGTCGAATGAGAATTTGTTCGTACTGCTCTTTTCTCATGATTCCTTCAACTTTTATTAAGTCTCCGGTACCATAACCCGAAAAACAACCCCACACCATCACATATCCACCCCCATGTTTTACGGTGGGCAGTAAACATTGGGGTGTCATCTTTTCTGTAGCATTCCTTCTCACAAACACTCGTCGACGGGATCCAAACACAATGAATTTGGATTCGTCGGTCCACAAAACATTTTTCCAATCATTTACAGTCCAATTTCGATATTTTAACGCCCACTGGTACCGTTTTCTTTTATTAACGAGGCGCAGCAGTGGTTTTTTTACAGCGACACAGCCTCGGAGTCCTGAATTGAACAGCCGACGTTTTACTGTTGCCAGTGATAGCGGGGTATCGTGGTATTCATTATAATCTGCTCGAATTTCCGCGGCTGTTAATCGCTGATTTCTTTTGCTGGCAAGGATGATTTTTTTGTCACCTTGAGGGGTAGTTTTTTTTGGCCGGCCGACGCGACGACGATCGTGATGAGAGCCGGTTAATTTTCATCTGGCGACCGTTGTTTGGATCCCTTTTATCGGCACGCCAATTTCTTTAGCAATTTCTCGATAAGAAAGTCCATGTTTCCAAAACGACACTATTGCACCCCTTTTATCAAGAGAAATCTCTTTTTTGCGCGCCATTTTTAAAAAAATGTAATCAAATGTGAGTAAACGGATAATGATAACCAATTAACAAATGCGAGTGAACAAATAATGATAACCAATTAACAAATAAGAGTGAGGAGATAATAGTAATTGATTAACACATAAGAGTAACAGATAAGAGTGAACAGACGAGAGTAACGAATTTTCGGTTTTTAGCAAATCAAATGTTGAGAACAGCTCACGAGATACTATCTCGTTTTCGCGTTTTTTTCGGTTCAATCGGCACCGAATAACGAGCGGCAATTATTTTTTTGTTTCGTTACTAAGGTAACGAGCCTCTCCTGTTCTTGAGACAAATGATTAGCGAAATAACTGAAATTCAACATTCCGAGCATGTAGAAATAATCACTCAATGGTTAAACTGAAATTAATGACTAGATACAGATTTGAACAAATTACGAGGCATTTACATTGTAACCATAACACGAAAATGAATGAAAATGGTGATAGGCTATACAAAATAGAACTCGATTACAAATATCTGATAGAAAAATTAAAAATCGTTTCTACTCCTCATCAAAATATGTCGCCAGATGAATCGATGATCCGTTAGCGTGGAAAATTAAAAATTAAAAAATGTGTGTTCTTGAGCGCGTGTTGAGCGCGCAGATCGCGATACGCTATGTGTTAATAAAAGTCGAAGGAACCATGAAAAAAGAGGAGTACAAACAAATTCTCGTTCCGAAACACATAGTATCTTGCAGAAAAAATGACACCCCAATGTTTACTGCCCACCGTAAAACATGGGGGTGGCTCTGTGATGGTGTGAGGTTGTTTTTCGGGTCATGGTACCGGAGACTTAATAAAAGTTGAAGGAACCATGAGAAAAGAGGAGTACCAACAAATTCTCGTTCGACACATTCTTCCATTCGGTCTCCGAACCATTGAGCGTAGTTTTATCATGCAGCAGGACAACGATCCGAAGCATAGCTCCAAACTCTGTAGAGGATATTTAGAAGCTAAGGAAAAGACCGGGGTAATTAAAAATATGGTGTGGCCGCCCCAATCACCGGACCTCAATCCGATTAAGCTTCTGTGGGAAGAGCCCGATTGGAAAATCAGACAATCTTGTCTATCATCTACGGGGGATCTCTGGACAAAATTAGAAATTGCATGGTTCAGTCTCAATCAAGACCAAATCGACAAGCTGATCGAAAGGATGCCACGAGTGGTGGACGCGGTGCTGAAATCCAAAGACGGCTTTTTCGATGAAAAACTCATCTAGATGAGGTGAGTACCTTAAAACATTTTATTGACCTGAAAAAAAAAATTTCACTCGTGAATTGCGAAAAAAATACTCCAAAAAAAAATGTCAAAGAAAAATTCTGAAAAAAATTGAGGCGATTCAGTAAGGAAGTACGCAACTTTTTGTACCCTTAAAAATTTCTCTTAAACCCTATCGTTCTTGGGTTATTTTAAATTTTTCAAAATTCATCGTTTTTAACTAAAAATTAAATAACTGTCCGAAAAAAAATCGGAAAAAAGTTTTAAAAAAAGGATTATAGAGCTTCTGTATTCCCTTTTAAGTTTATCGTAGTAAAAAAAAAATTTCCTTACACTATGCGCCTGATTCGCGATGGTCGAAAAAAGGTCTAAAAACGGCCACGCCTGAAAGTCCGTAGCGGGTCGAAAAAAAATAAAAATAAAAATTTTAATCGAGCAAACTGTAGCCCGATATATCCTTTTTAACACGCCCTTTTGGAAATTCGAATATCTTTCTTTTTGACTGAGTTACTCAACTTTAAGTGCGGCAAGAAATATCGACTGGTGTATCCAAACTTTTGAGCGGTAGTGTAGGTGTCATGAATTGCGCCAAGGGGGTCATAAATCGGGTACACGTAGGGGTCACAAAGTACGACATGAGTCTTTCTCTAGTGTCAGGAACCCCGACAGCAGAGAAGCGATATTAAAACAATTATTATATTAATAAATATTAATTTTTTCACTTGTTCAATAGGCGAATCTCATTCAGGGGATCTTAACGCACGTGTTAAACCCTTTACTTTTCATTTTAGCTATATCACGCGTCAATGAATAGTAAAAATCCGATACCGATGCTCTTAAAGTGTCAGTAACTGGGCCGAGGTAGGTACATCGAAAAAATGTGAAAATATTTCGAGCGTTAAAAATGACAGAGCACTTATGGCACCTTAAAGTTTTGAAAATAGCGCGCATCCGTTAATAAACGGTTGGGCTTGTAAGGATACAAAGCCTGAGAGAGACAGATAGATAAGAGAGGTAGAGGTAGATGGAGAGAGAAAGAGAGAAATTCATCGAGAATATTCGATGAGGAGAAGGAACCTGGAAAGGAGGGGGAACAACCGACGACGATTTCGTCAATCGACGAAGGAGCTGTAAGACACTTTAACGCTCGCTGGGCATCGAGGCACACCGAAGCGGTCTCACGGCATCATCCCGAGCACATTCTACGCTGGATGTCTGAGCGGGCGATTCATCTCTACAAAAATCGGCCATCAATATCCGACAAGAATCGCTCCGATTATCAGCCGTACCAGACTCCATCGATTGCCGTTCGCCGATCACGATCCAGAACCACACCCACACCAATATCTGCTTGCCAGCCTCAAAGAAGTTGCCCGGAACTCGACGACCATCTCTCTCTCTCTTTCTCTCTCTCCACGCTCGAGCGATTTAGGTAAATTTAACACGACATTATTCAAAAATATAACTATGTTGGAAAAATCTAAATGATCTATATATATGTACAAATGTATGAACGTAAAGGAATCACATATATCATAAAAAATAAATCGTTACAGGCTGGAGGATAGTCTGAAATGGAACGTGAGCCTGCAGTCAAACTCAAAACGTGTGAGTGAACAATTACCGCCTGTATTATTATGTATTGCACCATTCAGCAATGGATTGCTTGGATTCCACTGTGACGGTCAGAAAAATAAGCTTTGTTTCATGAATTTTTTAAATTTGCTTAATGATTCTTTCGCCACAATTAACGATAAGTTATTCCATATATATTAAACTACATTTGAATAAATTTTTTATGACAAAAACAATAGTTAGTGCATACAATAGAATAAACAAATCGGCTACGCTACAGCGTTAGCAGTGCATGAATTCGAATATGATGTCGAGTTTGATGTGAGAAAGTGCGCGTTCTCAGAGAGATTTATAAAATAAGTGAGTTTTATTCTGTGTTTATTCTATTGGGAACTTTTATAACCGATTGTAATGAAATTTCATGAACGTATTTACGTGAAATCGATGTTTAGTCTGAATGTGTGAAACGCAGAACTATCTTAGTGACTGTACGTATTCAAAATCAAGTTAGCTTTTTACAACATTCTTTCGAGTAAATATATTTTTCGACTCTTTTTTATCCCTTAAGCAAGACAAGAGTTATTTATAGAAATTATGCCGGGGCATGATTATCGATTCGACCGCGTTTAATTTCAGCTTTAAAAACCATGTGGCTGTGGTAATTTTTTTTTTGCACGATGAGGCCGAGAATGAAGATTTGGCTTTCGGAATAGAAATAGCGATATTTAGTAATAAAGACGATAATAGTCACATGTTACATTATAATAATGATAAAATCAATCGTAGTGAGTATGAGGTTCGGAGAATAATGGGATGGGAGCGAGTGGACCGTGAAGTCTGCGCTGCTTACTTACTCGAAGAGGATGAAGAGTTTGAAATCCTGAGGATTATTTTCATCTTTATCATCGCGAAAGCCTCTAGAACAGGGGTGGCCAACCTTTTCAGCGGCGGGGCCAAATTTTATAAATAATACTTCTCGCCGGGCCACGCACGTAATTTACCTTTTTCTTTTATTTAGTCTTCCGAAGGCGAGTGTGGTGCAGTATTCTCATTGCGAAATGAGAAAGACACGTCTATTGCAAGAAATATGTGTATTTATTTGTTTCAAACAGAATTATTTAACAAGTCCAAAATATTTTAGTTCAGTGAGACGTCTGACTTTGTTTTGCAGAACTAAGTATGTCAATGTTAATCTCCAGTGAGGTTGTCGCTACACGCAGACAGTTCTCCAAATGACCATCAGTAATTCGTGTTCTCACTTGTGATTTCACGTGCTTCATGCGACTAAAAAGCTGTTTACGCGAATAGGTGCTCCCAAATAGCGAAGCCATCGACAGAGCATGTTTATAAAACCCCGGGTATTTATCCTTGCTTAAGTACGTTTTATAGAATTCTTCCAATCCAACCTGATAGAATTTATCCCTTAACTGTGTATCACAACACATTTCACAATGTTCCATTTGTAATGTTGCTGGTAATGAGTTCACGTCTACCGCGAACGGTGTTGCAAATACACAAAAAAGCCCCTGGTGTTTTTAAAAATCCTGGAATCGATTTTCAAATTCGAGCTTTAGGTCAGACATCAAACAAGCGTATTTATCTGCCGCCTCCTGCGTGACGTCTGGTTGCAATGACAATGTAACGCAATTTTCACAATGTGAACTTATAACGATAGTTCCATCAATGTAACTGAAATACTTTCATAGTAGCAGGGATAGTAGACACACAAGAATTCGAGCCACATGTGGCCCGCGGGCCTGGTGTTGGCCACCCCTGCTCTAGAAGCTTAAAGAATTCTACCGAAACAGTGCTTTATTTCTTGTAATGACGCGACAGTGCTGCCATTTTGTAATACGAGCTTCATTTTTTTATCGATGAGCGAAATATGGCATTTCATCGCCTAGATTATGTCAGTTAAAAATTACATGATTTATGTAATGTATGTATGTGTACATTGTGACGTATGTAGACTCGGATTGGCAAAACCCCGATCAGGCATTTACTCATACGAGCAAGTGGAGTGTAAAGTATGATAGCGCACATCCTTTAACGGGCGAGGGATGTATGATGGACCTAAATCAAACGTAAGCCCACACTCGGAACCAAAATATACCACTGAAAATCTACCGCCTGGATTGCCATTATTCAAGATATACTACGTGGAGGTCGCACGGTTGCATTTTGAAACGCAGTTTGTCCCTGTTGTAAAATTTAAGGAGTTTGAGCCATTGTTTCATTGCTGCTTCGGTTAATTAACTCGCCGTCGACGGAGGTGTGCTTTTTCTAAAAATTCAAACTCCCATAAGTGTCATCTGTCAGGTTTAGGGCCGGAAGCGTTGTCACATATTCGTTGTACTCGGCTTGATCCCGTCTACAATGCCACGGCGGAATAATTATAGGTTTCGTATAAAACATTGATTATAACGGTCACCTGATCTCAACGCATTCACGGAAAAAGATCTCAATATGACCATTGTATGTCTATCTCAAAACACGGGAAACTTTTCACGAGAAAGGTTTTTTGGTACCACCTCATTTTCTTGACTTGGTTCAATCGATAAATAAAATTTTTGTATATCCTCGTACCTTTCATTATTGGTATGGAGTGATCCATGAAAAGATGTTCCTTCCAACATGTCATGAGCAACTTTTACTTACCTTAGTATGCTTCGGCAGTATATGGTGTGGCAGGAAAATATCGAAACTCTCAACGTCGTCGCTCGAGCGTGTTACTGGCCAAGAATGGCAGAAATTTAAAGTAAAAATAACGAGATGGCGCATTAGCAGGAGGGCCACATTTGTCAAAGGCAGTTATTGGTCTATGGTTTCGTCAAATCCGCGCTCGGGTATCGTCGAATGAGGAAAAGAAGGGCGAGCGAAGAAGAGAGACTCGCGTCCAGACAGTTCAAACTGAACCATTGAATAGGCCGGTCGTGCCGAATAATTAACCTTATTACCGTCTTGGTCCGTGCATAATATAGTACTTGCATTCTTCGTATTACTTTGTCGCACATTTCTTTGTCAAATTTTGACTAGTGCAAACCCACGATATCTAGACCATATAGTCTGAATTCGTCGGAAGTTAGTTTATGAATAACGGACCCAGAATCGCGGATCGTGGTCATAAGAGAACAGATAAGAATAAACGGATTATAATGTAAGTACCTGAAAGTCTTGTGTTTCTTGAAATCTCTTCCACTTAATCTTTCTCTTTTCGGGTCCCAACGTGTTCCTACCCTGAGTAAAGTCTCACTTGCATTCTTTGCAATTAATTAAATTGCTCGTTCCTCTTGAACTAGCTGGCGCCCAACAAATTTGTTATTTAAAGTAATACCTAGAGCCCTGGCAGCTGTAGGAACCCAGCCGCGCCAGGTGAGGTGTATGTCGAATCTCGAGAAAATAAATTACACTGTCTGAATGAGTAGGAGAGAGTAGGGGAAATATGGATTCTAGATAATTGCGGACACGTGTTTATTAGGCAATGCAACCCTCCCCATCCCACCATGGCATTTTCGGTAAAGCGTCCGCCATGTTTAGTGCACAGATAATAGTTGTGGATGGCGGCCGTGCACATGGCTCAAGGTGGATGATTTGAAACGACTTTGAAAGTTTTTGTTGAATTAATTTTGCAGAATACTTTATTCATTTAAAAATGAATATATAATACAACATGCTAAGCGCGATGTGTAAATAAGAAAAATGGTTACATTACATGTGGTCGCAAACATGAATAAAGAAAAACGCTGGTAATAGGCGAACTGTACAAGTGAATTCGACAGCAGTGCTGTCCCACCAAACGGTGCCGACAAAACTCGGAACTGTCTTTCGCGACAGTATTTAACTGTATTAAATCCCATACCCCCTCTCAAGCGAGATATCGGTTCCCATTTATGCTTTGAACATCCAACAGGCACGAAAGATTCTTATGTTGAGATCCATTTACACCTTTTGTGAAGATGTCAGCAGGCATTTGTAATGGAAAATCGCCGTTTCACCAAATCTGGCTGACGGTGTAAACTTGCACGCTCAACCGCGAGTCGAGTATGATAGCGTACTGCTGTGTCAGCCGCTAACCTCGGTCGGAACCCTATCGCTTCACTTTTCTCACCTGAGAGCAGTGAGAACTTTCCTCGTTCTCACGGCAGAAAGACACCTTAAGCTTAAGGAAAGGGAAATAATAAAGATGAGTATTGCACCCTCGGCATGGGCTGCAGCGGGCAGCCAAGTTAGTTAAGTAAATTCATTGGACGCGAACACAGCTCGATACAGTTTCCCGTCAATTAATAGGTTCCCGAAAATATAAACTCGACGTAACCGTCTTTTTGTATCATCTGGTAGAAACCTACGTCCATACAGTAATCATTGTGGTACGGCGATTGTACTTTAAGAATATATTCAATAATTATTCAATATAATTGTTTTATTGATTATTCAATCGACGTCCTAACCGACTCCTCTTTCATCGCGAAACTATACCATCCCCTTAGAGGCATCAGTGGAAAATACTTCTGTATATCTTCTGAGCTACAGCTCCAACCAACGAGTAGCAAATACCAAATATCGTGTCTACGAGGAAGATCCTAGACAACGAGGCGATCCTGACCAGATACTAAGATAAGTACAACTTACGCTCGCCAGTTTCCACGCAACACATTTCCGTCATCACCAAATATTTTGCACCGATTTTGCCTTCGTTATGTGCCTCCCTTATGTCGCGGTGCCGTATATCTACATACGCTTGGTTAGTGAATAAAAAACGGAGGTGTTCTCCAATTGTTGAGCTCCCTGGTTATCGCAATCGATGACCGTCGGTTTGTGACGTTGTTTCATGTGTTCAAGTTCCATGAGAGGGTTCCTAAGATATGTAGCTTCTTTGGCAGCTTCGGTCAATCCCATGTCTTCCACTTTGGTGCTAGAGAGGGCTACGCTTCGATGTTTACGAAATTCCCATGTGATTGCAATGTTCCTTACCTTGAAAACAAATCCCGCGTTTGACACTCTGTCGTCGATGTCATTCGCCCAATAAAAATCCACGAATCCTGTCAGCTCACCGTCTTGACTCCTGAAAGACAGTCCATGTTTGTTGGTTTCTTTCACATATCTCAGTACTCTTATCGCTACATTCTAGTGGGGATTTCCGAAATTTTCGCTGAAGCGTCTTAATACGCTAGCGCTGTGTGCGATATTTGGTCTTGTTGCGGCTACTAAGTACATTAATGCTCCCACTAATGATCTGTAGGGCAATATACTGGCTACGATGATTTCATCATCTGTTTTTACACCAGCCTCTTTACTCAGCTTATTGTTAGTCGCACATTCGAGGGGTGTCGCTATAGAGTCAGAATCCTCCATGTGAAAACGTACGAGGATATCTTGACTGTATTTTTGCTGTGGCGTTTTTATCGTTCCAGATTCTTCGTCTTGACGAAATTCATTTTCTAAATAATAACGGCGATGTCCCAGGGCTTTTACCTTGAATTTTCCTTCCAGTGTCGATTTTATTTCGTTGAAATCATAGTGCAGTTTGTTGCGATGATTACAACGTCTACGTAGATTGCAAATATTGTTACGTTATGTTGATCTCGATGTATGTACACGCATTTGTCAGCGTTGTTCGATGCCAGATTCAATTTTATTACCAGTGCATCAAGTTTTTTCGTATCATTGGCGGCCTGATTATTTTAAGCCATAGAGGGATCTTAGCAGCTTGCAAACAACATTTTCTTGATTGTTTAGGGTGTTCAAAATCTTATGGCTGTTCCATGAAGATAGTTTCGCTCAAATCACTATTTATGTACGCCATGACGATGTCCAATTGATACCATATCAACCACAGTTGTGCTGCGATAGCGACGACGGGGCGTATCGAACTCAATCGCACAACAGGCGCGAATGTTTCTCCGCAGTCGATTTCATATTGTCCGTAGCTTTTTGCCACCACCCTTGACTTGCTTCGATAGGTTGTTCCATCCGCAATATATTTTGTACGAAGTACCCATCAACATCTGCAAACACTTTTATTTTCGAGGTGCTTGACCAGTGTCCATGCCTTATTTGCAGTCAGCGCGTCGAATTCTTCTTTCATGGCTTTGCGCCATTCGGTTGCATTTAGTCCTTCGAGCGATTCCTTGAGCGTTGGCACTGAACTTTCTTGACAAGCCAGTTGAGCATCGTAGACTGGTGGTCGAACAGAAGCATACTCGTATACTTTCCTCGATCTACTCCTTGCACCAGTTCAAATTATTCTTGAACGTCCTCGTCTGCATTATGCTCGACATCGTCTTCGTGATCGTCGTGATGTTCGTAATCTTGGTCCGATTCGGAGGTAAAGTCTGTAATAACGTCTTCTTCATCTTCGAGTGCAGCCTCTCCATTTTTCTTCGTTTGCAATTCCACATCAAGATCTCCGTTTTCGTTTTGGTCGTCGCCGAATTTGTAATTTCCATCAACGAATGTACATCACGGCTTTGGATGATGGTTCCAGCGCTTACACGCCATATCCTACACGATTTTGACTCGTTTGAATATCCCAGAAACATGTCATTTTCAGATCGGGCCACGAATTTTCTCTTCCGTGGGGTTTTGTTTAAAACATACACAATGTCGGGTTGATTTTCGGGAAATGCTTTGTATCGCGATTAAAAATTCGGCTATCCGCGTACATCTTACCGTATTTGTGAATGTCAAAGATAGTAACATGACAGGAGAGAGGCAGTGGCACAGTGGCAACGTTCACGGCTCATACGCAGTGGGTTGGGGCTCGATTCCCGCCGGCACCAATAGAATTTGTCTATATGCTTTTTTATGCTCTGGGTGATTCGAAACCCACTGAAGAAAAATTGTAGACACACAGGAAAAACAGATGCCTTGGGTGGTCACCAAAACACTATTTCGAAATGTCTCGAGTTTAATTCCCGGTACCGTAGTGTTGCAGATGAACGCGATTGACGTAAGATCTGCTTCAGTTATAGGACGGGTGAACCACGATTATATCGGTGACAGTACTGACACCTAGCGGGACGCAACGAGCTCTGGTGAGGGGGGAATCGAATGACGAAACAAACAAATAGGGAGGAATGAAAATATGTAGGACACTGGGAGCCTGTAACCCGGAGGGGATCGGTGTAGAACAATACATACATGCGTACATAGTAATATGACAGAAAGGGAATCCGCACAGAATTCGACGAATAACGATACAATGGAGTCAATACAATTTTCCGTTTGCTCACGACAATCTGGATACATACAAAATTGAACTTTGTTGATACCTAATCGATATGAGATACGCCATCTTCCTCTCTCTTCTACCAATTTTACCCTATAGTATTATTTTTCTGGATTAGTATTGTTTTCTGGCCACAAGATGTTCGACTAACATTAACTGTGCTCGAGTGGTTGTTCCAGAGAGACATTTATGGGGCAGTTATGAAGGTGCTTCCTTAATCTACCTTGCACTACTTATACAACATTTTTCATTCGAAACTTTGCTCGCACCCTTTTCTCCTTCCTTATTTATCGCTTCTATGCTTCTTCCCCATTTTATCTTTATTTACGATCGAGATTTATATCTGATGTATATTTCCCGACCTCCCGCGATTTCATTCTCTACCGTACTCTGCCTCCCTCGTCATTACTTTTCTTGTCCCTATTTTTTTATCCTTTAATCCATGCTTCCACGAGTTCTTTCATTCTTCCATCTTATCCCATACGCGTCTCATACCCGCCTTTCAGTGCTTCCCATTTTATTCCCATTGCTTTATTCACCCGCACGAGACTTCTAGCCTAGCTTGGTATTAGGGCATGAATGCCGGGATCCCGGTATCCTGCAATACCGAGAACCCGTATGAATTTTAGCGGTATTACACATTTAACTACACCAATAACCTTTCTATATGTGTTTTATCTCTATGTATGACATATATTTCAATTATAGACTAATCTACTCAATTTTCAGATCCTAGAAGGGTTAATTTATCCAATTATGGGTTTAAGCCATGATGTATGGGACATGAATCAATTTTGTTGCTTTTTATTTTTTATTTAAGGAATTCTAAGTGCTGTTTGGGAATTTGGTTGCCTAGACCGACTGATCGCAAATAGGTACTGTCGGTATTCGGATATACAGAAGAAACATGAACATTTTTGGGATTTCTAACTAAATGATTATCATTATTTTATTCTTTAGCAATGCTAAAAAGTACTGCTTAAAAGTTCACAGTATTAAGACAAAGACTGCGAGGAAAGTAAAATATTATTTATGTAATTTTTTCCTTTAATCAATGTTGATTGTTTACAATTAAAACATGTGATTAAAACTGTTATCATTATTTTTGTTGTGTTTTATTTGAATGACCTCAACCATTTTTTTTTGTTTTTCTCTGTATATTTATACCCTTTCTGCTGTTCTTTATTTGATAAGCAATTTATTAAACCACCACCCACGTTTTAAAAAACCGGTACTAGTACCCGAGTCTAGGCTTCATGGTATTGGGCATAAATGAACGCACGCGAGTATAGCATTGGGAGTGCCGTAACCTAGAAATCATTTGAAAAAAAAGTAGTTCCGATAAAATTTCTTTACGTAATTGATAAAATTGTAAAGTGGAAAGGAAGTTTTATGAAAAAGAAACGTTACGACCATATGTTACGGCGTCAGAAAATTGGAAAAAATAATACACGGCGTAAAGTGATAAAAGAAACAGTGACATGTAATGAAAATAATTAACCTGGTGCAGGTTTGTTATCTTTGACAGACATGAATCATGTAATATGCAGATCGCCAAACGCCATTTCAAACCAGAATCCGCCGCCACCTGTCATGCTCATTCACAGATGTCGTCAGATGGCATCACGTTCTACTTTATAAAAGTTGTCCAGGGAGGGTGTCACTTATCATGTGGATTCGCCCATCGAATCCCCTAGTATTAAATAGCTTATACTTCTCACCACGCGGCAGCACTCGACGGGTACCCCCTTCTGGGTTCCCCTACTCTAAGCCTCTAGCGTTAAGACTTCGATAAAAACCCGCGCACAGCGTGCCGGAGTGTCTTTTCTTCGATCGAAATTTGAAATTAAATATAGATCTGTATTTTTAATAAAAGTTTCTAAAGTAAATGTAACAAATTACGATTTTTACTATTTACCCCGTAACAAATTTGGCGATCCTGCCAGGATAGTAATTCAACGATTACGATCAAAAGAATACTATCTTGTGACGAATCCGGGAACTCTACGGACTCCTGCATAAATACGGAAACTTTTGAAAAAACTTCGATAAAATCCTACTCGGTGAATTTAGTAGCCGTTGTTACGAAAGGATTTGAAAAAAAAGGAAAATATTACGTTAAATCGGACCACGTTCCGATCCCTGAACGCCTACTGAAGAAGAAAGAAACAGACGTCACCAAGCAGAGCTTGCACCGCTGACATCCCGATCCCAATCATCGCAGCAGCGGCAGCAATAGTTCGAGACGATTCCAAAGTACTACGGTGCACCAGGACATCGCCCGACCGGCTGCAACGCATCAGTTTCAGTTTCACGTAAGAATTCGACCCGTAGGACTGGATCCGCGAATCCATATCCTTCGTTAACAAAAATCGACACTCTACTCTGAATCATTGGGCAAGTTTGTAGCAACTTACCTCTCAATAACAGAGCTAAACCAAATAAAGGCCGGAGGCAAGGCTATCACCAACCACGGTCCACCATAATAATTCCTACGGTCAACCGCGTCGCGATTACACACCCGTAACACCCGTGAACGATAGTCTAAGTACACTTGAATAACCCGCGAATTTATGATTAAGGGTCTCTTAAGGTACTACTAGGGTAAATAATTTAACGAATACGCTGGCATTCCACGAGTATAGAACTCGGAAGCAGCATTTTTCTACCGAGGAAAGCGACAAGACTGACGAAGACACTACCGACAATAGACATACCATTCCCTATATCACTCCTAAAATGTCAAATTCAAGAATAAATTCTCCTACTCGAACATCAGAAAATTCTTTTCTCAATAAAATAATGGAAACTATCAAGGCTCAAGGAACTCTCGCAGAAGAAAGATATCAGCAAATCGCCGACAAATTAACAACGACCGACCAACGTTTTGAAATAGCAAATCAAGAAAATCAAAACCGCCTACGCGATATAAAAAAACTCGCAAGACACATGAAGATACTCGCCACCGAAGACGAGGAACAAAGCGATGATGAAATCGCGTTACCAATCGATCGTGAAATTCGAACCACACGCGCCTCGCGACAGAGCTCACGTTCTCATACTCCCGAGTCCCTGTCGCCAGAACGCGCTCTATACGATGAGCCACCCGCGCAAGCCGCTCAACCTAGACCAGACCGACGATATGACAATACTATAAACAATGCCATGTTCCCAGCCAAGGAAATTGTACGTACCATTGAAGTACTTCGAGGAAAAGATGACGTGGGAACCAAAGACTTTATTCGTAGCATTCGACGAGCCAGGGAACGTTGTTCTCAACCCGAGCTATTACTCGATTTCGTATTGGCTGAGAAAATTCAAGACAATGCTAAACGAGCGATAAGATATATTCGTATTGAATCGTATGAGGAGTTGTACGATGCTCTAAAAAAAAATGTAGCGTTAACAACTTCCGTTGAAACCGCGCGTTCACGTCTTGACAACGTTCGTCAACAACAAACAGAAAATGTGCAAGCATACACGCTGCGTTTCCGTCAATCTTTGAACGAATTAAAATACGCAATTCAAAGTGAACATTCAAGCACACGTCACCGTACTATGGCAATGCAGATTGAGGAAAAGGCAGCAACCAAAAGATATGTTATGAATCTACGAGAGGAGATCGGATCGCAAGTTCGCACCCAACGACCGCATGATGTCAACGCAGCCTACCAAGAAGCACTCGAAGCTGAATGCTGGATCAGAGAAAAACAAAGCAAAGGACGCACCACTCATTCATCTAATCAACAACGAACTCCAGCACGCGCATCTAATCATTCTATGGTCACCGCCGATCGAATGAAACTATTCTGTAACGGGTGTAAACGAATCGGCCATACTGAGGAAAAATGTTATGCAAAAAAATCATCAAGCTCAAAATTTTCAACGGGCCGGCAACCAAAAGAGACCTCCGCAAAACAACCAGGTGCGAATGACAATGATAGATCCAAACGAGGAAAAAACCAGCGAACAGGAGGAAAACCAACCGATCGAGCAAGAAGAGACAGAGTTTCAACAGTATCTGGAAGACTGCAATCAATCGCCATCCGATTGTGGGGAACAAACAGAACAGGTAGATTGTTAACTGACAGTGGATCTTCAATCAATCTTATTAAGGAGGGACTCATTTCCCCGGAACATCGGGTACAAAAGATAGCAGGAACTTTCACCATGGGAAGAGATAAGTATGAGACCGAGGAAAGGACAAATTTGTACTTTCAAGGAAAACGACTCATCTTCCATATAGTACCGGATAGTTTTCCCATGCCTGAGGATGGTTTAATCGGCCTACCTTTCCTGCACGCATACGATTATTGCTTAACCAGGGATGTACTGCAACTCGACAAGAACAAATACCCGTTACAAACAAATGAGATTTATGTGCCTGCTAACAGCGTCGCCAGAATCATAGTGCCTGTAGCGCAACCGTCAGGTGACCTACTAATCGAAAATATCAAAGGAATCCCCGACGCTATATATCACGTTCTCAAAGGAGAAATAAAAATACCTATTCACAACGAAGAAGCAACCCCGATAAAAATCACAATTGATAATATACAGGGAACGCCTACAAACATTCCACGAGAAAAAATATTCACACTAACACCTGCCGAGTTAAATAAACGGTTACAACTTTTAAAAGATCACACAAGATTGGGACATATCGAACGCACTCATCAAGAGTCTATATCCAGGATTGTTCAGGCATATCATGAAATTTTCACATTCAAAGGAGACCCGCTTCCGTGCACGAGCCTTGCACATCATCAAATAGTTCTCACCGACAATAAAGCCATCAACAACGCATCTTACCAACCACCAGAATGTCATAAGGCCGAAATCTCTCGACAAATGACAGAAATGCTAAATAAACGAGTAATCAGATATTCCAAGTCCCCGTACAATTCACCAATTTGGGTGGTTCCAAAGAAGAATGATGCCTCGGGAGAAAAAAAGTGGAGAATTGTAATAGATTATCGAAAATTAAACGAAAAAACAGATCAAGACGCTTACCCGTTACCAGTGATCGACGATATCTTGGATCATTTGGGAAAAGCTAAATTTTTCTCAGCATTGGACCTGAGTTCTGGTTTTCATCAAGTTCCTATGGAGGAATCATCGAAAAAATACACAGCATTTTCCACACCTGAAGGACATTTCGAATACGAGCGAATGCCTTTTGGACTAAAGAACGCTCCAGCTACATTTCAACGGATGATGGACACAGCTCTTAGAGGATTGGTCGGAAGAGTTTGTCTTGTTTACCTCGACGACATCATTGTTTTCGGATCATCATTGCAGGAGCACAACGAGAATTTGGTGATTTTATTCGAACGACTGAAACAAACGGGATTGAAACTCCAGCCAGACAAATGCGAGTTCTTGAAGCCTGAACTCGAATATCTTGGGCATGTTATCACCAACGAAGGAGTTAAACCCAATACAAATAAATTGGAGGCTGTCAGAAACTTTAAAACTCCGTCAACACCAACTGAAGTCAAATCCTTCCTGGGTCTCGCCGGATACTACTGGAAGTTCATGAAGAGTTTCTCGACAATCGCAAAACCTCTCACTGACCTAACAAAGAAAGATCATATTTTTGATTGGACTCCGAATTGTCAAAAATCCTTCGACAATTTAAAAAACATGCTGTGTTCGGCACCAGTATTAAAATACCCCGACTTTACAAAGGAATTCACGTTGACCACTGATGCGTCAAACGTGGGAATCGGTGCTGTACTGTCGCAAGAAGGACACCCATGTTGCTACATATCCAGAACACTTAACAAACCCGAAGTTAACTATAATACGTCTGAGAAGGAATTGCTCGCGGTGGTTTGGGCATGTAAAAGGCTCCGACAGTATCTACTGGGACGAAAATTTACTATTCAAACGGGCCACAAAGCTTTGCAATGGCTTGTTAATGTAAAAGATCAATCGTCGAGATTGTTGCGGTGGAGACTGCGTTTGGAAGAGTACGACTACAAGATCGAATACAAAAAAGGCTCGGAAAATAGAGCAGCCGACGCATTGTCTAGAGTTTTCGTGACCACCGAAAGTGAGACCGAGGACGATTCACGCACCGCGTTGCTCGAACACTATAAACAATGGATTTCCAACAATAAATCGCCCGCTAAGTATGTGGTTAAGCCAAATGCAATTGGAAAACATTGGATAAAGATAATTAAGACACCAGAGAGACTAACTAACAACGAAACGCTTCTACCGGACTACAACGAGCAGCAATGGTTGAGCATTCTAACGAATCTTGCACTGAACACTCTTTCACAAAAAATTACCACAATACGATTTCATTTCTGTGATCCACAATTCACCACAACAGACAAACTACGACTCCGTGAGATTTGCGATTATGTTTCGCACGAGGTGATCCCAGATTACAAATTAATGATTTGCTGTACAGACAAAACCGAACTAACGCCAGAAGAAAGGGAACAGATTGTCAGAGAGGCACACGGTTCTCCAGCTAGCCAACACTTCGGCGAAAATAAAACCCTTGATAGAATCAAAAAGATCGCACAGTGGAAGGGAATCGAGGAGGATGTCATACAGTTTGTTAAAAGTTGCGAAATCTGCCAACGACATAAGTTAACGCGTATACGACCACGTTCGGAAGCAGTGATTCCTGATACTGCACTCGAACCAAATGATAAAATAGCTATGGACATTTTTGGACCTCTACCCCTCTCCAGCAAAAACAACAAATACATCTTAAGTATCCAAGATACACTAACAAAGTATCTGGCACTGATACCTCTAGCCAGAACAGATAGCGAAACCATCATCGACCAGTTGTTCGAGCACTTTATCTATATATTTGGCGCGCCGAAAAGTGTACTCACGGATCAAGGTACAAACTTTGTATCCAACCTTATGCAAGACTTTGAGAATCTCTTTCAAATCAACCACGTGAAAACTACAGCGTTTCACCCACAAGGGAACGGGTCGCTCGAAAGAACGCACGCTGTAATAAAAGACCTTATCAAAACAACAATGGATAAAACTTCTACTAACTGGGATGAAAATTTAAAATTTATCACTCTGGCTTACAACACATCTAAACACGAGAGTCTTGACCAAACCCCTTTCGAGCTCACCTTTGGACGGCAGGCCAACTTGCCTTCTATCCTAGGAACCACTTATCTCCTTACACACCACGAACTTGTCAACGCATGGAAAAAACGGCACAATCATTACTTGGAACGGGCAAGAAATAGACTTTTGCAAGCGAAGGTAAAGCATAAAGAAATTCACGACTCTAAAATAGCTATAGTCATGCCGGTCTTTAAACCTGGTGACATGGTTATGGTTCACAACGACCACAAACAAAATAAGCTCTCTCCGGAATGGACTGGACCTTTTGAGATAAAATCAGAATTATCAAACAACAATTATAAAATATTAGTCAACACCAAGGAAATAAATATACACGTAAATCGATTGAAGCCCTATTTTAAACGTTGAATGCTTGTCACAGGATGGGAGCGAGGGAGCTCGCGGTCGTCTTTATCGCCATCACAGCCATTGGTAGTGAATTGACGACAACTTCGTTAAAGGGATCAACAATATATTCCGAGCATATTGGGACAGTGCAGATTTACCACGAAGAATGGAAACTCGTCATAGGAATCGACATAAGTCAGATTCATGAACGCTACGTCAAACTCAATGATATTTTCACTGAAACAATTATCACCTGTGAGCGTTGTGGCGACAAACTCGAGATTAAGATCCTAGGGGGACGTCTGGTACGATTGGATGCCTTGAGAAACATCCTTGGAAGCGTATTGCACGAGACAACGTTTCGGAAAAAAGAGGATTAATCAACGCTGTTGGAAGCTTATCCAAAGTATTGTTTGGAACCCTCGATCAGAGCGATTTAGATTACATCAACAAAGAATTCGACAAGCTCTACGAAGACAACAAAATATTGGCAAACAGCATATCTAATCAAACAAAAATCATTAAAGTCATGTTAAATTCGGAAAGCCACGCTCTTACCGCTCTTACTGAACAAAGCAAACAAAATCTTGAAAATTATAAACTTCTTGTTAGGACCTTGAATAATCAGACAAAAGAAATTTTCTTGAGTAACCAGTTAACTATTTGTACCTTAATCTTGGATGAACTAAATACCGACATCAACATGATACTCGATGCTGTGAGTGGCGGGAAAAATGGAATAATCCACTCCCAACTGCTGACTCCTACCATCCTGAAGAATAGTATAGCTGAATTTGAAAAAACCTATCATACCAACTATCCAATCGCCAACATTGAAACAAACTATGGACACATAGTAGACATTTCCGAAGTAACTGTACAGATACGAAAAATGCGGCTAGTATATATACTCAGAATTCCGCTTCCCGAAATGGAAGATTGGAGGTTGACTAGATTTATCCCTATACCCTACAAAACCAATGGCCATTTTTTGGGACTGTTACCACCAAATGAGTACTTACTATTAAGTACCCCGATTGTCTCATATATTCCAATAGACAAAATGCAAATTGACAAGTGTAAGAAAATATTAGATCACTATATTTGCAAACGCGAACAACCAACATACTTGCTTGCTGAAACCAGTAACTGTGAAACATCCATTCTGAAAAATCAAAAGAATCCCATTAAGCAATGTAACATCTCGCCATTTTTTATAAAAACTTTAACGTACATACCATTAACCGATAGAAAAGGATATATAATAATCCCAAGTGAAACGGTTGAAATCCAATCACTTTGTGATGAAAAGTCTTCTCAGTTTGATATAAGCGATCCCATTCTCATTACATCCACAAGCGATTGCACCCTCATTACAAATGGGGCTCTGATGAAACTATATCGCTCGGGTGAGATTCGTCGCGACTTTACATATAACAAAACCTTCGAGTTTCCCTTTGATGTCATTGACCTGCATTTGTTAAATGATAAATTAATACCTCTCCAAAATGAAATCCATCCACAAGTAATGAAAGAAATCGGACTGAAGCTCGACGACGTCGAAAGTTCCTTGAATAGGGTCAGCCAGGATCGACGTACAAAAACATGGACAGAGACTGCGTCAAGGACATTACCATATTTAGGCTATGTGAGCATGGCAATAGTTGGATTAGGATTAATATATAAGTGTGGAATACTGGGCCTGTTATCTCGATGTATGCCCAGCATCTGTATAAGTCTGTTTTGCCTACATAATACCATCAATAATAGAGACCAAACCCCTGTTGTGCGATATGTGAATGGAGAATTTCCGCAAGCTGGACTTGGGCCCGATGCCCGAAGACGGCACTTGCATTCTGACGAGAGCGTGAGCGTAACGCCAAGTGAAAAATTACGCCTTTCGGGTGTAAGGCGAATCTAGAACGGGGAGTGTAATATGCAGATCGCCAAACGCCATTTCAAACCAGAATCCGCCGCCACCTGTCATGCTCATTCACAGATGTCGTCAGATGGCATCACGTTCTACTTTATAAAAGTTGTCCAGGGAGGGTGTCACTTATCATGTGGATTCGCCCATCGAATCCCCTAGTATTAAATAGCTTATACTTCTCACCACGCGGCAGCACTCGACGGGTACCCCCTTCTGGGTTCCCCTACTCTAAGCCTCTAGCGTTAAGACTTCGATAAAAACCCGCGCACAGCGTGCCGGAGTGTCTTTTCTTCGATCGAAATTTGAAATTAAATATAGATCTGTATTTTTAATAAAAGTTTCTAAAGTAAATGTAACAAATTACGATTTTTACTATTTACCCCGTAACAATCACATGAAAGGGCAAATGAGTTGTTTATCATGCAAAGAACCTCTTCTTCTCCAAAATATTGTACAAGAAAAGGCAAGTGGTTTGGGTACTATTTTCGTCATTCAATGTACCAAGTGTGAATCTGTACGCCCTGTAACTAGTAGTCAAGGCTATAAGCATCCGGATCCAGAAATTTGTAAAAAAGAAATGTTTGCTGTTACCTCCAAAATTTTTCTTGGTAAGTCTCTGAACTTGTTAAGGTGATGTGAAAGGCCCGGACGAACTCCAACGACGTCGGCATAGTAGTGAACTTGCGCGCTACGCAACACCGCTAGATGGCAGTGCATGGCCCAAAGTGCGAAGCCTCGGCAAGAAACGATAATCTCGAGCCAAATGCAAGTATTGCGCCGCGAAATAGACGGGATCAGGATGGATCATGGATTTTCTCCAAACTTTGCACACTTTTAGTCGTCCATTAGAACAACATAATGTGCAAGTAGTAAGGCGTACTACTCAAGCGTTTTCGAGAAAATCGCAAGAGAAGTCTTCCGCGTTCAATATATACCAGTGCGTTGCAACGGCAGTTGATAAGTGGTGACGGGCGAATGGTTAGCATTCGTGTTCCGTAATCACTGGGTCTCTGGATCGAGTCCAGTTTTTTTTTTATTTATATATTTTTTACAACATTGGTCATATTCGTTCGTATATATTACGACTCAGACGTAATACAATGAAAAAAAGATGTGTATTTGTATGAACATGTATTGAATTGCCGTTGTTATTTGGCTGTTTACTAAATTTTATCATTAGAACAAATATCATATTTATTATTATCGAGAAGTAAACGACCAAACACATATAGTTTTCTTGAAAATGAGAAATCTCTTCCAAACCAGGCTTCGAAATACACGTATTTTTTCATTATATCGTCTTTGAATTTTAATATATATAAACAAATAGACCAGTGTGGAAAAAAAGGATAAAATTGACAAAAAAATGATCGGAACTCGATCCAACAATTGCGTAACAACTCGACCACCACCATCCAAGCCTGCTCTACACATTGGCCGAGACGTCTTGCCGAATGTCTCGGGCGGGACTCGCCTCTCACGAGATATGAAAAATATGCCCCTCCACACTCTTGTGTTGCTCAGTTGATGCCTCATCTTTTTTTATTCGTTATAAGTGTGGAGGGCGATCTCGTCTATGGACACGAGACTACCCGAGATCCCTTTGATTCGTGTCAAAAAAACCGACAACGGACCGAGACGACACGAGACGGCGAGAGGCGAGACGAGACAGCCCTCACACTCTCGTATTGGCCAACATTCGTTATGTCTCGGCGAGTGTGCAGAGCCGGCTTTACACTTGCAACGCACCGGTATATATTAGACGCGTAAGATTTATCTTGCTATTTTTGCGAAAACGCCTAACAATAAGTACGCATTACCGCTTGCACATTATGTTGTCCTAATGGACTTCTGAATGTATAAAAAGTTTGAAGAACATCCGTAATCCGTACGTCGTGGCCCCCTTTACCACCTTAAGGTGATGTGATAGCTCTTCTTTACCGTCCCTGCGGCCAATGCATTTTGCGGACAAATGCCATTCCTAAACTAATGAACGGAATGAGCTGAAATTTGAGTATGTTATACAGTTGATAGTCCTACGTAGCCTAAAGGTCGCAGAATTTCAAAAATCGCTAAAAAATTCACAGATTTCGTTACCACGTGGTAATTTTGGCTGCAGATTTGCATTTATTGACTTATTAATGGTTCGAATAAAAAAACTGTGGTCTTTACGCACTAGACGATGAAAAATGGGACACAATGAGTACCCGCACGTTTCTACACGTGCAATATTACATAAATGGCATTTGTCCGCAAATAACATGGGGTAGGCCGATAATAGCAATTGGTATAGGAGAGCGGGGTTGTGTACGTAGTTCGTGCATATCCCGCCTCTCCCTCGCAAAACTTCGAGCGCTGATAGCGCTTTTTCGCGCCGAGCGAAACTATGGGAAACATGAGATGCACCACGTGGTCGCAAATTTCACTCCGTATTATTATGTACACGTTTTGACACATGTGCATTTGACTGAAGGGAGGCGCTTCACGAATGCAACTAGCAGAGTCGAAACTCGATCGAGAATTATCGATTCTTAGTCGACCATATGAAACTTAAATTAAAGGGGGCCACGACGTACGGATTACGGATGTTCTTCAAACTTTTTATACATTCAGAAATCCATTAGGACAACATAATGTGCAAGCGATAATGCCTACTTATTGTTTGGCGTTTTCGGAAAAATAGCAAGATAAATCTTACGCGTCCAATATATACCGGTGCGTTGCAAGTTTAAAGCCGGCTCTGCACACTCGCCGAGACATAACGAATGTTGGCCAATACGAGAGTGTGAGGGCTGACTCGTCTCACCTCTCGTCGTCTCGTGTAGTCTCGGTCCGTTGTCGGTTTTTTTGACACGAGTCAAAGGGATCTCGGGTAGTCTTGTGTCCATAGACAAGATCGCCCTCCACACTTATAACGAATAAAAAAAGATGAGGCATCAACTGAGCAACAAAAGAGTGCGGAGGGGCATATTTTTCATGTCTCGTGAGAGGCGAGTCCCGCCCGAGACATTCGGCGAGGCGTCTCGGCCAATGTGTAGAGCAGGCTTAGATGGTGGTGGTCGAGTTGTTTCGCAATTGTTGGATCGAGTTCCGATCATTTTTTTGCCAATTTTATCTTTTTTTTCCACACTGGTCATATTTGTTTATATATATTAAAATTGAAAGCCGATATAATGAAAAAATACGTGTATTTCGAAGCCTGGTTTGGAAGAGATTTCTCATTTTCAAGAAAACTATATGCGTTTGATCGTTTACTTCTCGATAATAATAAATATGATATTTGTTCTAATAATAAAATTTAGTAAACAGCCACATAACAACGGCAATTCAATACATGTTCATACAAATACACATATTTTTTTCATTGAGTTTGAGTCGTAATATATACGAAATAATATGACCAATGTTGTAAAAATTATATAATTTAAAAAAAAATGAAAACTGGACTCGATCCAGAGACCCAGAGATTACGGAACACGAATGCTAACCACACGGCCGTCACCACTTTTCGACTACTGTTGCAACGCACCGGTATATATTGAACGCGGAAGACTTCTCTTGCGATTTTTTCGAAAACGCTTGAGTAGTACGCCTTACTACTTGCACATTATGTTGTTCTAATGGACGACTAGAAGTGTGCAAAGTTTGGAGAAAATCCATGATCCATCCTGATCCCGTCTATTTCGCGGCGCAATACTTGCATTTGGCTCGAGATTATCGTTTCTTGCCGAGGCTTCGCACTTTAGGCCATGCACTGCCATATAGCGGTGTTGCGTAGCGCGCAAGTTCACTACTATGCCGACGTCGTTGGAGTTCGTCCGGGCCTTTCACATCACCTTAATAGGAATAACTAAAATTGTATACAATAGATTTATCGATTTAATAATTTTAGGAACACTGCATACTGGAACCGGACATACACAGATTGATATAATCCTCAAAATATTAGAACTTCATGGTATATCCCAAAAAACTTTTAAAGCCCATGAAAAAATTGTAGGCAACGCCGTTGAAGAAGTTGCTAAGGAATCGTATCAAGAGATTATTCGAATGGAAAAGGAGCTAACACTGAATGATCTTGAAAAAATTCAGAGTATGCTGTAAGGAATATCGATATTGTGGATTCCAAAATGGAATAACGACGACAATATCAGTGCATAATAACCGACGTTTTTAAAAATTGTATTGCATCAATTAAAATATAAATTAATTTAAATTAATTTCGTATTGTAATAAAATTTAGAAATTCCTAATTTTTCAGTTATTATACACTATATTTACATCAATTATTGTATATAATTGATTATTTAAAAATATATAAATTCATTCACTAATTATTGTATTTTTCATTACACCTCAAACATTATTTTGTCGTTCATAATATATAGTCCTCCTGAATACCAAGATGGTTTTATGGTGATTGAAGAAACTGAAGCGAATGGTCAAGTAGTCCAAACAGTCAGAATAGCAGCGTCCTTTGACATAGGTTGGAGCCAAAGATCGAATGATTATGCTTATGATAGCGTCAATGGATATTGTTGCTTAATAGGATTAAACGCTGGTAAAGTTTTAGACTATAAGTGTTACAACAGAAAATGTCAACAGTGTGACATGAATCATAAAACTCAGATTAAAATTGAACATGACTGTCGATTGAATTGGTATGGTACAGCTAAGGGTGTGGAGGCTCAAGGTGCTGTAGACTTGGTCACTAGTCAACAATTGAAAGACAACAACATTCAGATTGGTGTTATGATAGCTGATAATGACAGTTCGAGAATTGCTGCTGTACAAAATGCTGTTAAAACTCACAAAGTTTTAAAGCAAGTTGACATGAACCACAGCACCAAAGGAGTGTGGAATAAACTATACGAAATTGCAAAATCAAAGTAGCAAAATCCAGACGATGATACGTCTCATGATTTTATTAACCATTTGAAAAAATGTATCACATCTGCAGTGAAACAAAATTGTGGTAACCTTGCAGAAATGAAGAATGCAAATAAAAACATACCAAACCATATTTATAATGAGCACGAACATTGTGGGGCGTGGTGCAAATCAACAAAAGAAAATTATGAAACGAGTTATGATGTCAACAATCCTATCCTTCACGAGAAGCTTGCAGAACTCTTTAATGGCTTACAAGCAAGTGCAAGCAATTTTGTAATGGCTGGATCAAGTTAGGCAAATGAAAGTATCAACAGTAGTTAGGCAAATGAAAGTAGAACACCAAGTTCTATTCAAAGATTTGCTTGTACTGTAAGACAAACAAATTTAGGAGAAAAGTATATTCTTCGAGTATTCAATAAATTGAATATTGTTTGGAACAAAGAATTGGAACATAAATTAGTACAATTGTTTGAGAAGGCTCTAAAAAAATATCAAAGATCTATAAACCCTGAATATAAAAGAAAACGCGTAATGAAAAGGGCGAGGATGGATGATCTGATGAGAAGACTACAGTTGTTCGACTCGCTGGTAAAATCGGGAGCTCTGTACGGGGTAGAGGTTTGGGGGTGGAGCAGGAGGGAGGAAATTGAAAAACTACAGAGGAAGTTGGTAAAAATGGTCCTTGGGGTGGTAAGAAACACGCCGAGTTTTTATGGAAGCTGGAAGCAGGAAGAAGGAGTGTGGAAGTGGAGGCAAGGAGAAGGGCAGGGAATTATATTTTGCAGATTTTGAAGATGAAAGAGGGGAGGTGGCCGAAGGTTTGCCTGAGAGGGGAAGTAAGAAGTATTCTTAATGGGCAACCGTCGAAATGGAGAAAGGAATTTAAGAAGGCCATGGAGGACGTCGACGACGGAAGGGTAATCAACTCGATGCGGATAATTGAAGGAGGTATATCGAGAGCGGAACAGTGTTTGAGCGAGGAAGAAAGGAGGAAGCAGAAACAGGGCATGGCACTTGATACAAAGAGGTAAAGACAGGGTGTGAGAGAGATAAATATTGAGAGAGCAGGGAAATGGGGGGGAAAGCAAAGGAGCAATGGGCCAGAGTAAGATGCGGAAACGCAGGGAAAGTCGGAAAAAAGGGTTTTGAGGATTGGAGATGCGCAATCTGTGGTGAAGAGAATGAGGGTCTGGAACATATTTGGGAAAGCGAGGTAGCGAGAGGGAGGATAAAGGAGGAATGGGTAAAGGGGGTGGACGCCTGGAGCGGAGAGAGGGAGGGTGAGGCATTGAAGCAATGGATCAAAGAGACCTTAAGAGGTGCGCCGGTGAGGGCGATTTGCGAGTACCTAAAGGCATGGGGAATATTAAAAGAGAGGAAATAGTGTTTCTTTAGTTTTGTAAGCTAGTGTTAAGTCCATGTAATTAGTTAATGTTGGTTTCTTTATATGCATATGCTTATATACAAAAACTAATCTATCATATATCGAGAACGCTATGTGTGGCCGATACTGTTTATGTTTATATTACGCTATTAGGGCAGAGCGATAAGTACGGACCCAATAACCGATCCCTTAGTTCGGACTCTACTATTCTTTAGTCTTGACTAATATATGCTAGGAGCCAGACGTGCCTTCCGAGTGTTCCATAAAGAATAAAGTCTAAACTCTATGAATATAGAACTAAGTGTTACTTATTTCGTAACCTATTTCCTATAGTTAATAAGTCTGTATTTAGCATTAAGGGTTGTAAAAAGCAAAAGCTGCACAGGTGGCACAAATAAATTAAAAAAAAATAAAAGAAAACGCGTTGAAAAAAGGAACGAGCGTGCACAACTCCGTAATCAAAAGGAATCCTTAGAAGGCTCAAGTTATGAAATTAACATGTCCCTATTTGATTGTAATATGAATGGCGGATCACCTTTTAAGGAGAATGAAAATATAACTCCTTTCAGTACACCAGAAGTCCAAATTGTTTTCTTTGGTCTCGAAACTGGTGGTTTTGATTTAATTAAAAATGAAATATTACAGATTTGTATGATTTCACAAAAGCTTCAGTTAAATGTATACATAACTCCGACTAAAGCTATCAATCCCAAAACTTCTCAAATACATGGATTGACTGAATCACATACAAAGTTATTCAAAAATGGAATTGAACAGCTCTTTAACAAGTGCTCTTGGATCTATAAATAACGAACAAAAAATGTACATTGGTAGCTCATAACTGTTCATTTGACAGTAGGCATCTAGTTTTAGCTATATATCAATATTTCCTTGCTTAAAAAGCAGTGTACGCAACTAGACCACTATAAATTAACAACTTTGGTTAATAAATTTCTAAATGCCGACGAAAACATTGTAATAAATAGCGCTCATGATGCTTTATATGATACCCAGATACTGAAACGCTTAGTTGTTCAAAATTTTGAAATAGAGCTGAAAATGGAAAATTCTCGACGAATCAAGAATAATTTGCGATACTTAACACCGCTTCAAGGAGTGATCTCGAAAAATATGTTACAGAGATTATCTGAGATCAATATAACATATCAAATGTTAAGTGAAATATTTGTAAATGGAGGTATTGATCAAACGCGTTCTTTTTTTACGGGAAGAGCTTGTTGGTGGAAAAGCAACCATCATCAAACGGGAGAATATTATCGATGCTATCATAAAACACTTAGAAACTTGGCCCAATGATAAAAATTCATAAGTACTATTTATTGAATTTGATAAAATTAAATACATTTCCTATGACATGAAATGTTGTTTAAAATGCCAAAAATATTTTGTGATAAAATTTTTAAAAACTGTGTTTTTGCATCAATAATTTAAGATACCAAAAAAATAAATAATTGTGATACTACTCTTTAACAATTATATTTTTGCATAAACGATTAATCATCTGATAAATACATCATTATTGCAAAACATTTTATTGCCCATTCTCCATTCAACGCAAACTAGATCAGCTGGGGTGCGTTTTAATAACGCGCTCATAATCAGTATCACCAACATTATAACCATACATATTTTGACAACGTTTTTATACTTTTGTATCAATGAACGGACGATAAGGTAATGTTTTTATTTTATGTAATGGTCGAATCGGTGTTTATCTTTAACTTTGTGCAATTTGGAATTTACGTGTTACACCGAACCTACTTTGTTTTAGGTATAAAAGTACGCATCCATAAGAGGGTATGTTAAATTCTCAATTTTCTTTAATAAATTTCTCTGATACAACGCGGACGAAAATTCTGAAAAAATTCTTGGGGACTTATTTTATTACAAAGAATGTTATTCACGAATTTCATCGTTGTGTGTGATTTCCTATTTTGACTATAGAACCTCCTTAAGTTGCCGCTAGTTTCGCGCTTAAGGTTCTAACGTAGGTACACAGTCTGTACATCAAAAGTTCGTCTAATTCCTTGCCACTCTACTCAATTCGATTTATGAATCGACGAAAAATGCCATCTTTTGTCGCTTCTCCATTTTTAATAGTCTGCTTATTAGATAATTGTGCAATTTCTATTAATCTTACATAATCTCAAATTCATCTTTCTATCATATTTTGATTCATAGTACTAGATTTCGTTTACTTTTTTTCTACCACTTCATTATTCTCCTCTCGCGTCAGCCACCCCCCACCTCGTCAAGTCAAATCCGATTCTATTAACTCCTCTCGACCCCTTAGCTTACTCGCCAGCTTTGTTGCCGCTTTATTCTCCTTCGAAGTATCAAGCCTGATTAACGAGAACACTTTCGTTCCCTGTTTTCATCTCCTTATTCCTCTTATTGTTAGCTATTAAGAATCCATGCCCGGCTTTAAGACTCCCACCACGCCTCCACGTGGTTTGTTGTGACGTATTTTTGTGTCTGTTAGCCTAGCTCCACACTTCTATCACCGTCCCTGTACCACTAGCCCTCGCCCTGCTTAGCCAATGGAATAGAAAATTACTATAGAAGATATATGGTAGATGTCGAAATATGTAGATTGTAACAGGATAGTTAAATATAGGCAATATTGCGGATACGTTTAATACATTTTACATAGCAAGCACTAATAAGATAGTTAAATCAATAAAAGAAGGAGGGAGTAAACCGCCAAAAAAACTTATTTACGGTGTACGGCCATGCATCAATATTTTCGACAAAGCCAAATATTCATGGCGCCAACATTCTGCCTTTCGCTATGACCCAACCTTTTGCTCTGCATTTGGTGGGATCAGATGCGTGTAATTTATTATAAGTTGCTCAAACTGAACGAAACCATTATGGGAGATCGCTATCGACTACAATTGGTGTGTTTGGGCCGAGCATTGAAGGAAATACGGCCGATTTTCGGGCACAGAAATGACAAATTTTCAGCATGACAACCCTCGGCCATAGAGTATAGTGCAAAACTGGTGAAAACCTACTTCGAAACGGTTATTGATTTGATTATCACTTGTTCCGATCGATGGCACATGGACTGGCTGAGCGACACTTTCATTCTTATAAAGATGCAAAAAAATGGGTAAAATCGTGAATAGCCTCAAAAGACGCGTCGTCTTCCGACGGCATTCGAATGCTCCTGAAAGGATGGGAAAAAGTTTTTTCCTAATTATTTTTAATGAAGCAGTAATTTTCACGAAGAAATGGCGGGAACTTATTAAACGTCCTAATAATTATTATTTGGCAGACAGAATTAATTTTTTAGCGTTTGAATTAATTTTTTTTATGTATATAAAAAACATACTTATGTAGGTATGTGTATGGGAGTTTAAATGAAAAGAGCAAGGCATGAAATTTTAAGATTTTTTTCGCAATTTTTGTTGAGTTACGAACTTTTGAAAATTTCGAAAAAATAATTCAAATGCAAATAACTCCAGAACAAGACATTTTAAATAATATTATAAGTGGGCCAAATTATGCGTAATGAACTGCTTTTTGAGAAAAATATAACGAAAAAATTATTTACAAATTACTGGATGTTTTTTTCTGGATAAAATTTAAAAACATCAAGTATGACGTTAACGATTTTTTTTCAATTTTTTTCCGATATTCTCTTGCTTTTTCGAAAAAATCTAGACTAGTTTTCTCGTGGAATCTCGATATTGACTATATTTTTTAAATATTTTCAAAGTTATGGGAAAACCGAAAATTCAATGAAAATCAATTAATATAGTAAGAGATCGAGATAGAAACCATTTATTCTTGACATTAAGAATTTTACTCGTGAGATTGTGGTTTTAAGATTTTTAAAGATCGAAAATTGTCTGAAGATAAAAGTTTTGCAATATATTTGTTGCGTTCTTGGTATCCTTTTGGTTTGCTTAATACGCCATATGCTTGGCCGCACAGATATCACCCCGCCGGACCAGGTCTCCACGTTTCAATTTTTGTCGAGTGTTTCTGATCTCCCCCCTAATCTCTAGTATTATATGAATTGAACAAATTCTACAAGTACTAGACAATAGTATAGGTAATAGTCAACTATAGACAACTCCATTCATCTCGGATCAATACGCCGAGGAAAGTGCATGCAAAACTGAGTACAAATCATACCTATAGTTGTACAGCAGGTGTTAGTTGCTGTTAGCATTCGACCACCTACTTTCTATGGACTATACATTCATTATTTCTTCATTTTTTTACATAAAATATTCACAGAATATTTTTCGACAGGCAATTTTAGCGAAAAGAAAACTATAATCAAAAACTTGTTTTTTTTTTAAATTGATAAGGGTGCGTAACCCCTTAATTTTCTAAACTGTTCCCCAATCGTGTATTGCTTACGAGCGCATTCATCTTTGTCCCCTCATGTTTTATTTTGTTCGTCGATAACACGAGCTTTTCATTTTTACCAATCGATTCTAATTAACTCTATTTTCCTTCCATTTGATAAATGGAATTTCCTTTAAGTTCCATTTTCACCGATGTTTTGTTCTATTGAATGTGGTTCAAATCCCTTCCTACCGCCTCTGTTACTGGTTCGCGCTGCGTTCGTACCTCTTACCACACAAGCCTATCACTAATTCGTGCCAGACCGTGGCCTCCATTGCGCGCGCTTCTCCTGTCCGCAAGCTTCTCTGTAATTACGCTCGATGCCGCTACTTTCGGCGTATCTCTCTCCTACCTGTGGATGCCACCCTATCCCTCCTCACTTCGTGCAAGCCAAGGCGAGCTGCGTCATATCGGCGTACCTTGGCGCTTCACCATGACGACACACCGTACACTTCTATACCCTACTGCGCGTGTTGCTACACTATATTATGAACTTGTTGACTCTCCGTCTGTCCTGAAATATATACTGTTGCTGATTACCGGAGATAGATTAGAAAGATATAAATAAGTACACGATGCTTTCAAAAAATGAAATACGCGATCGATGAAAATCATAACCTGGTTATGCTTCTATCTCAGTACGTGCACTCGTCGATGATACATTATTGATTTTCTCGGATTCATTTTAGTTTGATAGCTCAAAGCGTTCGTCAATTTTGAAGGCATGACTTTTTATATCTTCAAATTGCGCAGTAGCGAACTTGTTTTTTGTTTTGCCTAAAGCTCTACACGAATAAAACGTTCCAGTTTAACGCAGAAGTCCCGGATCGATAGTGTGGCATGAGAATTTAATGGTTTCATTGAAAAAACTGGTCGTCAAATACTAACCCCGTTTTTCTCGAAACTATGTTTTACAAAACAGTGTACACGATGTCTCGGAAAATATTTGATAAATCGTTGTAAAAGTTGAAATAAACGTTCTGAAAACACACAAGTTTCGCTGAGGCCTATGATTTTATTGATATCGCTATTTATTTTTTAAATATCGATAATAATAATATCTACTTATTAGTAGAAACTTGTGAAAAAATAAAAAATAAATGTTCATTGCTATTTTTATGGAACAAAATGCTCAAGCATATCACAGTCAATCTTAATTAAAATTAATAATGCGCATAAACAACGACCTTGAATATGAAGTCCCGTAATTTCATACATAAATAAGTATCTTTTCATATCATGAAAATGCATGCTCCGTGACATCTATATATATAAATAAATACCCGAAAATTAATTTAAGTTTATTTGCCCCTGCTGCTCTAGAATACATTTCCACGATCCACAAATATTTAACTTTTTCTTTTTCAAATAAAAAATATTATAAGGGAAAAGGAGAACAATAAAATCCGGTGGATACGTAGTCACTATCAAGCTTTTCAATAGTAGTTTACTGAAATGCTGTCGTTAAAAAATGAATACAATGTAATTAAACGCAAATTCGATATTAGTATTATGTTCGATCTAAAAACTTGAGTCCTAACAAGGTTAGTGTTCAGAGTTTAGTAAATAGATCTAAAAATCGAATCTATGTTTAATGCGTAGTTCCTTATCAAGAAACACGTAGACTTTCGAGGTGAACGATTTTTCTTCGCTCATTTGATGAAACTGAGTGCATAGTTTGAACCGCAACCCTTCTTGGTTCGATGCAATTTTAGTTTCTATTGTTATAGGCTATCTCGTCTTACAAAATTTTACATTTCTCGCAAGAACTATGTGCACGCCTTGACTTCCGTAAATTCATAATCATCGGTCAAGGGGTTCAAATTTCCAATAATGTTTTTATTAAAAAAAATTCAATATATTCAAACAAATCTCCATAGTAGCTAAGAGTGCGGTAATTTTGGCGCTATATCTTGCACAATATTTTATCATAGTTTTCGTTAATAAAAAACGTTGCTTCTATGAGGAAAATAAAGTTGAGAACGTTAATTCCTCATCAAAAAGTGCTTCTAATTCAGCAAAGAGGAAATGATAAAGGAGTATACTTTCCATTTGCAACTGATTTGTTTCCACCGATTTCTAAATTCCGATTATCTGCAAACTGACCTTGACAGTATTCGTTAATGATGTCCTATACAAATTTCACATAAATCAATGACGTCTAACAGTATATTTTCAATATCTTCAGTGACAACAATTAAGCAACATTTTTTTTTACTCTGACGATAATTGAGAAATATCATTTTCGATCGCTATATAATAATAAGAATGAAATAATTAATAGAGTTATGGTTTTTCCTATTTGTGTTCGAATGCACGCGGCTCTGACCGAGTGGTTTACCACGAATAGTGTCAGAATAAACGATTCGCCACAATTCATTTATCGTTGGCAGAACTTTCCGATCCCTTATTCTCTCCCTTCTCGAAACACATTGATCCTTTAGCCTCCCTTTTACTTATATCTACATCTGAATTTTTACTTTTACTTATACCTACAATTGAGAATAAGGATACAGGAATGTACAAATAATTAGATTCTTTTATATATGACGGGGCTTACAAACATCGACATCATCTCATGTAGTAACTTTTTGTATTTTATACTGTACCATATATTTTTTTAGCAATATGTTCATTTCAATGAACATTTCTTTCTTATCCAAAAAACTTTTTTGTTGGCAACTTCATCATAGCATTCAAAACATATTTAAGAAAATAATACTATACACAACATTATTAATGTCGATCACTTTTTTTTACCAAAGCATTATCCATACTCCGATCATAGAACTGTATTTAACCCCCCCCCCCCCCCCCCCCCCACAACAACTTTTCTAGGTAAAAAACTTTCTAACCATCAAGGATCTTATGTTATCAAAAGAAAAATATAAAGAAAATATCACGTAAATCGGGACCCCGTAAAAAATTGGCTCCGGCGACAACTGACAACTGATGTGAGTAGAACAAGTATATTTCTGGAATACTACGGAAATATACTGGAAAAAGAATTTTAATTGCGTACCGTTTGTTGCAACAAATTTGATATTGATAGAACAAAATAAAACATTTTCGTTGCTGATTCGTATTTATATTTAAAATATAAGTTTTGACATTCATCATTGACGTTCATTAATTTTTTGCCGATGATGTTTGCCAATGAAAAATGAAAGAAAAACTGACGTAACGACGCAATTGGACAATTATAAAGTAACAAGACATCACACTTGAAAAACAACAGTCGTGTTGAAAAAAACCAGAACGCTTTCTAAATAGATAAATAAATTGTCAAAACAGTTACGAGGTTATGTTACCTTTATGGCACACATACTTTTCATAACAGTATCTATAAATGGAGGATATGATTTTTTCGTACAATTATTGATTTGTTTGTAATAGATTATTTGAGTTTCGGTTTTCAAGCTCGCTATCGCGGTCAATTTTCATCTCGTTCCCATTTGCACCATACAATTTTTTTTCAGTATCCTTGATTTTAATTTTTTTATCAATGTACGTAGGTTTTCAAGTTTCACATAATAATTAGTTTTAAAAGTCATGACTGAAAAAATCGTCATATCTTTATTTATTTTCTCAACAACTGTGGATTACTCCACCACAATAAAATCTTCTCTTAT
Source organism: Netelia inedita (assembly GCA_964017225.1). Classification (NCBI taxonomy): domain Eukaryota; kingdom Metazoa; phylum Arthropoda; class Insecta; order Hymenoptera; family Ichneumonidae; genus Netelia; species Netelia inedita. The sequence goes on from OZ024924.1 coordinate 22,736,350, forward strand.
ATATAAAAATGGAGGAATGTTTTTTTGATTGCTTGTCCTGCATACATTCCCATACCATCTATCCGATTGCGATGAAATTTTGGTGAGGTGTAGTGCACGCGCCCGCAAAGATAACTGAATTAGTAGAATAATTTTATTTACAAAAATAAACGCGTGCGGTACTAAAAAAGATTAACATTTACGTATATCTATATATAATTAATTCGACAGCTGTTAACATATGCTACCAAAATTAAAAGCGAAATAAAACACTGGACTAAGCGAAAGCGAAATGAAATAAAATACAAGACTGAAATCTGTTAAAATATGTACGGCGTACAAACTTCTCTAAGATAATAGCAACAACCGACGAATTGATTAACAAAGTTTTTGAAAATATTGCACATAATTGCAAAAATCATAAGTGGTTAAGTTAACGTACAATATTAGCAGCAAAACACAGCGTTCTAAACTATATAAATTTGACGATTCAAAATAAAATACCAGGAGAAGCTAAAACGTCCAAGTCGATTGGTACTTTAATGAATCACGAAGAAGTTGTTAATTATCCAACTGAATTCTTGAATTCATTTGATTTGCTAAGTACGCCACTGTCCGGTTTAACATTGAAAATTAATGTGCCTATCATTCTTCTATGAAACATCAATTCACCATGACTTTGCAACGGTACCAAGCTTTCAACGAAAAATATGATAAACAATATCATCGAAGGTACAATTTTAAATGGGAAATTTAATGGACGAAGATGTAATATTGCCACGTGTCGAAATGATACGGACAGATATGCCATTCGAACTCAAATGTTTGCAGTTTCCAATGCAACTCGCATTTGCAATGACCATTAACAAAGCACAGGAACAATTGTTACAAGTGTGTGGATTAAATTTGGAAAATTCATGATTTATGACACTTCTATGTGTTCGGCTCACACGTTCGGAACCCTAATGTATTCCTATATGCACAAGATGGTAAAACAAAAATTATTGTGTATCCAAAAGCACTTGAATAATCATAATTTGTAAAAATCTGACATTCGCTGTAACATAAACTTTGACACAAAAACAGTATTGCAACGCATGCCGGGTATTACTAGTAATTTATAAAATTACATTTCTGATAATGACGACAGAATAAATGTTTAAGATGGGACAAAGAACAAAATCTACATGGTTCTTTAATTGAATAAACAAAGAAGTTTGAGGTCATATTTTAATATTTTAACCTTTACAATTACCCAATGGGGGTTTTTAAGGAACATGACTTTGGTATACCCCTCCGATGTTGTTGAAACTTTTTTATGTGGAAGAGTATCAAAAACTATGGATACGCGCTTTGTATCTGCGGGAAAACGGTTTTAAGCGGTGAAACACACCCTCACAAATGGGGATGTTTTTCGTTTTTCGTCGATAACGTTTTAACGGTACGAAATATAAAAAAAAATTAATTGCAACAACCGTTATTTTTTCTCGTACTATACATTGGAGATGAAAACAATGCAGATAATAACAAATTTCACATTGTTTATTGCAAAAATCCAATTTTTTCATACGCATTTCCAAGAATTTTTAATCGATTGGGGTGTCAATTTGCATACACGTGGAGGATGAAAAAGTAGTGGATGCGTGTTTTTTGTTCTTCTGACATCTCGCAATTAAGGGGTTAAAACTGCCCTTCGATGTTTTAGGTAAGAGCATCAGTCAGCTAGCATTATGGAATTCCGTGCTAAATTCACGTCACTATAAGTTCGTGTGCATATTTGTAAATTCCCCCCGTACGAATAAAAAATTAAGGGATGAACCACCCCTGGGTTTATCTTTTTCCCACCCTCTATGAGAATGGGGTGGACCTAATTGAAGGAAACCTGTTCTATTTTAATGGAAACAAAAAAATTAGGTTTACGTGTTTTTGCATTTTTTCCAAATAGCAAACTTAAGAGGGTAAACTACCCTCTACATGAACTTCCTTACCGCAGCTATCTTTTCCTGTTTAATATGTCTTTGCTGGTTCAAAATATTTCTAGCTCCGACTCGACGTTTCTAATAACATCCCATTGTAAACTTTGCGAGTGTTAATTCTACTTGTTTAACTACTAACGCGCATGGAAGCTTGTATTGAGTTCTACATGAGCCAGAAAATCAGCGTGGAGCTTGTCTAGCGCTAAACATTAAAATAATGGCAAATAGAGGGTATCTTTTTGTATCTCCCTGCCACGCCTCTATTGAAAGTTAGGCAATAAAATATCTCATATAAACACCGTGATCGCATCTCTACACCTTAAAAAAGTGAATTGAAAAAGTGCCTATTCATGCACGTATAGAAAACAAGTTTCTGATAAACATTAGAAAAGTGAAGAGTAACGGGCAGATCTCTGCATCCCCCTTCCCTCGCCCTTGTTGAGATTAATGCAAATATCCACCTGTATCCAAAACCATATTCATAAAAATAAAGTGGTTAATCTTTAAATCCCCAATGAAAAGGAACATAGAGAGGGGGTGGATTACCCTCTCAGGGTTTCACATCGATATCGCAATATGAGAAAACGTTGATTCGGAGTTGTTAGAAATATTTTGAATCAGCAAAGACATGTTAAGGCCTCACATATACCTGGGCGCTCGCAAAACGTCTCAATTTTCAAAAATTATTTCCAATGTAAAGTAAGTGAGAAAATGAAATTTTGTTTCTACATTATTCATTCATCGGTAACATATCTAAAATATTTTTTAAATATATATATTTTTTCAATATCGCTGTAGATAATTTATAATGTCGGGTGGCCGACGAGGATGGCGCCGCATGGTATGCATCAAAACTGCTTGAAAATTGATCCAATCTGCAAAAAAAACATGGTTAGAGTATAGTAGTTATAGTATGTCGGGGGGCATTTTTTGGCAAAAATAAAAAAAAATCCCAAATATTTGCATGAAATTTTCATGAAACAAATCGTCTTTCATAATTAATAACAATTCATAGAATAAAAAAAAATTAACCCTCGGCGGACTATGGAGGAACTAATTATAAATATTACAAAAAAAGGTTTTAAAACATGGAAAATTGGCCGAGTTATTGTGCCGACCATATTCGAAAACGTAGTTTCGAGAAAAACAAGTTTTCGGTACTTACGACGCGGCGTCCCGGCTAATCTCCCATTCCAGCTTCGTATTGAATGCCTTCTCTCTCTTGAATTCTGGTGTCCCTTAATGTTTTTGCTAATTTTCTGTCAATCCTTGCTGCTTTAGAAGCTTCGATTGATTGAATTCTAGCATAATACAATCGATTCTTATCCTCTTTGTCACAGTAATGATGAGCCTCGACTCCAATGCTGATTCCAAGCAATTCTATCATTCGTAAATATAACTAATTGCTCCAGTATTGAATGTCGATACTGCAACGTTAGTTGCAATTTCTACAATTTGCCGACTCTCTGCGGTACATTTTGGAGCAAGTTTCCAAATCTTGGAATTCAGACACTGATTATTATTTTGGTTAAATACACCCAAGCACTTTTCTAGAAGTTCGTCATTAGTTAATGCATCGTTAATGGGCTTTATTGCTGTTTGTACACTTTCAGGTAGAGGGGGCTTATGAGCAAAAGATGATCCTTGTGCTTGGGCCGTTTCTCATTCATACCAACTGTCACTACCTGGTGGACAGCGATAGTGCTGAGGATTGATGATTGATATCGCCCATATGGCTTTCTTCATTCCCTCCAAAGAATTTATATTATTCCATATTGCCAATCCATAATACATAGTCAATTCATCAATTAATTTGGCAGCCAACTTTCCTTTGCCACTGAGGCTGGATCGTTGGCATTGATTTGATGTTCCAGGCTTACTTGGCTGTGAATTACACTTTTTAGTATCAGTAATTAATTTACGGAGTCGTGAACCCATATGTGTGTGCACGTGCCCAATGCACTCTTTCTTTTTCACTTCAAGGTCTTTGTAGGGCTGAGCTTTTGTAATAGCGGAAAATGTTTTGCAATCTCCGTCGCCGACATAGTATTGATATTCCATACCATGTAACTGTTCTGACCTCTGGAACATCGTTACCATGGCATCAGGTTCGATTTTACCAGCACTCCCACTATGATTTGCAGAGCAGGATTCTTGATGTTGATGGAACCACTGTGCATTTTTTACAGGGTCCTCCTCTTTTTCGTGAATCGCACACTCTTTGCAAAATGCACTTTTTACCTCAGAATGAAGCACTTTTCCACTAAAATGCCCAATGAGTGTAGCCACACCGAAGAGTGATGAAATTTCATCCACGTGCCATCACCGGATACAATTATACCATCAGTGCATAATTGTAAATTCTTCTGTTTTGCACCTTCTAATGCTTCCTCTTTAGCAGTAAGCTTCATAGATGCTGCCGCAACAGTTTTCACGGCTTTTTCCACGCTGCTCATGATAATGTCATAAGTCGCTTGGGCAATACAGTTTGGTAGATCCATGGGACCACAGAAAAGTTGCATGGCATTCAACCCTTTTCCAAGGAGGTGCATAGTAAACGCGAATCTTCTATTTATCTCGTATGCCGACCCGTTGATCAGAGGAGATGAATTGATACTCTTAATATCCTCATTACACTTCATACAAAATATAGTTAGTTTAAAACCAAGTCCACGTTTACTCTCTTTTACGAATTTAACATCACCACTACATTTTCTACATAAAAGACACTCAGCAATACTCAAGAAAATCGCAGCAAAATGGATGATGCAGTAAGAGAAAGTTTCATCACACGAAACATCTATGAATTGTCCACTCACAATCAATGTTTTCGCAGCGGTACTTGTAAAATGAGTTTCAGACTCTATAGCTGCAACTGAAGGAGGAGCCTTTTTCTTCTTTGCGCGAAAATGACGCTCATTTTTTTAACCTTTGCGATCACAGGAACGACGTTTCAACATTTTCTAAATTTTCAACGAGGCACACGAACTTTACTCTCTAAATGACGACAATTTACTAATAATAAAACGTCTGCATACGGGTCTCTCAACGGTTTTTTTCTAAGAAACCTCGGTTGTGGCGGACAAAAAAAGAGCGAAACGCAGCTGTCGAGCTGCCCCGGCTACTAGAGTCAGGTAGTCGTCTCCACTCTACGGCCGCTTACATTGTTGCCTATAACTTGGGAACGGAGTGAGATTTTTCATTTTTGTTTTAAACGTCTTTAAAAGATGGAGGAAGAAGAACTTAAAAAAATCAATTTGTTTTAAGTTTCAGGTATATGTGAGGCCTTAAACAGGTAAAGACGACTGTGGTAAGGAAGTTCAGGTAGAGGGTTGTTTACCCCCTGAAGGTTGCTTATGAGAAAAAATGCAAAAACACGTCAACTAGTTTTTTGTGGTTCCATCAAAATAGAATAGGTTTCCTTCAATTAGGTCCACCCCGTTCTCACAAAGGGTGGGAAATAGGTAAACGCAGGGGTGGTTCACCCCTTAATTTTTTGTTCGTACGGGGGTATTTACAAATATGCACACGAAATTATATTGACGTGAATTTAGCCCGGAACTCCATAATGCTAAGAAATAGAAGGGCAGTGTCAACCCCTTAATTTCGATATGTCGGAAAAACAGAAAACACGTATCCGGTACTTTTCCATCCTCCACATGTGTACAAATTTACATCCCAATTGATTAAAACTTCTCGGAGATACGTTTGAAAAAAATGGATTTTTGTAAAAAACAATGTAGAATTTGTTGTTATCTGCATCATTCTCATCTCCAATGTATAGAATGTGAAAAAATAAAGGTTGTTGCAGTTTGAATTTTTTTTATATCTCGTACCGTTAAAACGTTATCGACGAAAAACGAAATAAACCCCCATTTTTGAGGGTGCGTTTCACTCCTTAACCCCGTTCTTCCGCAGATAAAAAAATATCTCTATTAGTTTTTGATACTCTTCCACATGAAAAGGTTCAACGAAATCGGAGGAGGGCGCCAAAGTGATGTTCCTTGTCAGCTTAATTGAGCTTCAATTTAAGTATCTATATAGTCCGAAATGTAAATTTTTCGAGCAAACTACTGTTAGCTAAAGTGATCAGCTTTTCTTTTTAGAATAAAGCATGACCTTAGACATATCAATTTAAGTTTAATAGGTGTGTTAAACGGAGTGGTGACTAGGGTATGCTATACCGGATGGATCTCAATACCGGTATTGCGTTTCGGTATTGACTTCTTACACCGGGATCCCGGCACTACTACTAATTTTTTTAAACGTGGGTGGCTGGGTGGTGTTTTAACAAATTGCTTCCAAACAAAAAACAGCAGGAAGGGTATAAATACACAGAGAATAACAAAAAAACGATTGAGGTCATCCAAGTAAAACACAATAAAGTTAATTACAACAGTTTTAATCACATCGATTCTAATTTTCAACAATCAACATATATATTATCAACAATAATATTTCACTTTACTCTCAGTCTTTCTTGTGATCAGTGCTTTTTAGCATTGCTAAAGAATAAAAGTATAGAGTTATAAATAATAATTACTTAGTTAAAAAAAAATTAATAACTTAGTTAAAAGAATAAAAGTATAAAGTTATAAATAATAATTACTTAGTTAAAAATTTTTTTTAAACTATAATGTTTCGTCTTTTTATCCGAATACCTACAGTATTTGAGATCGGTGAGTCTAGACAATCAAATTCCCAAACAGTACTTATAATTACACAAATTAATTTAAAAAAAAGACAAAATAAAGTCATGTCAGTTTTAAATGTTAGTCAGTACCCATACATCATGGCTTAAACGCATAATTGGCCTAAGCAGCCCTTATTAGGCCTGAACATTGTGTCCATTAGTCTGTAATGGAAATATATGTCACGCATAGAGACAACAAAAATATGCAAAAGTTATTGGAGCAGATAAAAATAGGTTTTTGTTCAATACCGGTATTCCAGTATTGGAGACGCCAATACTGGTATTATAATGCCGCTAAAATTCATCCGAGATCCCGATTGTACGGGATACCAGGATCCCGGTATTTATTCCCTATTTGTGCACTAGTTTATTTACATCTGCTGGATTATTACGATAATAAAGTCGATAACATGCTAAAATATTGTTTCACCCTAAAGGAAGCTATGTTTTTTGAGAAAAACAAGGAGCTTTTGATGCCAGGATCTGTACTTCGATAAAATATTTATGTTTATGCGTATGCTAATGGTTGAAAATTTATCAGAGCTCATCATTGAAACATTCCATCATTATATTAGTCTATAAACTTATCGAAAAAAGATGTGGAGAAAGTTACGACGGTCGTAAATTTTTAGCTATCAAGCTACAGTTTCTACGTAAATAGACTGGAGGATAAACTTTCTGATATCAAGCAAGATAATCCATCAACAGATCGATACTTTTTTCCATTTTGAAAGTTACGAAAGTTTGATAGTTTTTTTTCAATTTCGTTCGAAAATGTTGACCAACTGAACTGTAACTACCTACAGAAATAGACGAATATACTCGGTATTTTTGAAAAACTCTTTTCAAAAAAGTTTAGTAAATTTGAGATTCATTTCAATAAATTATTATGGCTACGGTTATCTCAGTGAATTATTTAAAAAACACACACACACATATATATACACATCGAAATAAAATAAATATTGTATCCAGTAATATGTCAGAAATTTCTATGCCTTGTATAGAATAAATTTCTGTTAAAAACTAAAAAAAAATCCTCATATTGCACTTATTGAAGAAAAAACGTTCCAAGCGTTGAATCGTGCAAGCCCAACCAGCCCAATAAACATCTCGATTAAAGTCAATATAACCATACCCAGAAATTCGAATTTCTCTATAAGTACGTCAAATTAGGTACGTTACTTTCTCATAAAGAGGAATTTCTTAGTTCTCAAAAACACGAGGAAACATTATGCAAGGTCCACTGTAGGTATACCTTTTTTATCGCCTTAACATTTCTCACTTATAATTGGGTCATTTGGGTTATTTATTCTTGTTGTCGGTGCCTTTGTTGATTTATTATGAATTAATATTATTATTAGTGCTAGAATGAAAAGTAACTAACTTTCCAATACAATTATTTTATCGATCGGATATTTTACTCAAAAGCCACTTGAACCAGGAAAAAAATGTTCAACAAATACTCTCGATCCTCATTTCGTTATTGAAATAACGGGTTTGTCCCTTTACTGGTTACAGTAAACCGCGCATGGAACGTGTGATCGAGCCGAAGAAGTCTTTCTGTATTCGATTTTTTTCGCTTTTCCCTCCTCTCCTTAAATATTTATGCGAGAGTACCGCTAGTCTTCTTATTGCGAGCTTCGTCGCAAGGGGACTAGCAGCTATTACGAGTGAATTATGTATGCAAAACACGAATCTCGTTCGGACTCGATCGTTTTAAAACCTCAGCAAAGACAGCACAAGAACTTAAATAACAATTTTCTAAAAATCCCACGAAGTAAGGTAAAATAATATTATTCGAAATCAGAATCGATTTTCAATTGTTGATTTTTCTCTACGATCATGTGATAAGACTCCGTACGTACTTTTTTCATATGCAATCCACTGTATAAAATTTTTTGTAAACCTGATAAATCGACCGGCCTTGATTTTGTCCCTCTGACAAAAGGTTTGCACATGCCTTATTTTTCGGTCTACCCTTCTAAACGTTTTATTCTCATTTCTTTATTATCCCTTCTGCTTTTGATCCACCAGCTTATAGCACTTTTCTGTCTCCAGCTTTTTCTATAGTATATGAAATATGGATTTGTGTGCTATACACCGAAACACCAAGGACCCTCGTTTCCAAGCCAGTCAGGGATTTTCGAACATTCGTTCTCTCCGGGATTTGTTACAACCGCTTGTGCCATCCGCGCTTACTTTATTATCATTTCAATTTCGTTTTTATTTCAAACAAGAAGAGGGTGACAGATAAATATATAATCCGTCCCTCTATATATCGCACTGACGAAATCATTTTTATTTTAGATATTGCGTGGAAGTGTTTTCGTTGTGCAAAAGGTTGCACTCCAGGACTTGTTCGGAAATGGATCAATTATTCATTGAAAATTCGTTATTATTAATATATTATTGTTGCGTTCATTGTTACTATTATTATCATCGCCATTATTATCATTATCATTAATTACTCATAAACCTACCAAGAATTGCCGTAATTTCGAAACAATTTCAATATGTGTTTTCCATACGTTTCAAGCTTCCTCGGTACGATTTATTTCCTTCGGTCCATAAAATTTAAACAACGCAACATTTCGGTGAGTTATTTTTTTCACATTTGTATCACTAATCCGATCGAATGAGTCGTGTGAATCTTGTTTCTTTTCTTTCTTTTCGTTCCGTTTAATTATCGACGGAGCACAAAAATTCACTGTTTTAAAAACTTCTATATTCACTCTTAGAAATTGGCTCACTGCCGTAATCGTCGTTAACGCTTTTATCGGTAACTGCACTCGTGATTTTTCGCAGAAAATACAATTTTGTAATGATAAGCAAATAACTCGTGTGATATTAATAAATTTATCGATATATTTTCGATTATCATCGTTAATGTAATTTCTTAAAGCCCGCAACTTAGGATATGTAGGTGAATTATATGAAGCTCAAAAAAGGCCGAATTTCGGGAACATATGGACTAATCCAAACCGAGAGAATAGCAAACGCATTGAACGGCAGAAGCGCTAGTACTAAAAGCTTTTCTCGGAGGGTTGAAGAGAGAGGGTGGGAGCGCGCGCGCGCACGGCTTGTTTGACGCAGGTGTTGCGCGAAAGAGGGGGCAGCGATGGCGAGCGGCTGAACTGCCCGGGGGTAACGTTGCTCTTGGTTATGGCTCTCTCTCTCTCTCTCGCTCTCTCTCCCTCGCTCTCCTTTCGCTCTCTCTCACTCCTCTCTCTCTCACTCACTCTCTCTCTCTCTCACTCTCTCTCTCTCTCTCTCTCTCTCTCTCTCTCTCTCTCTCTCGCTCACTCTCTCTCTGGCGCCCGCGCGCTTTAACGAACACGCCAGAGAGCTAACGCACCCCCGGAAAAGCGTCAGTGGCATTGTGCTGAGCGTTGGGGATAGCGGACTCCGCAAGCCGGGATTTAATGCACCCCCATCCACTTTATCTAGAAGGGTGAATAAAATATTACATTTTTGACGATAACTCGTTTCGACAGTTCGATTTCAATAACTTGCTCGTCATCTTTCGTGAATAACCCATTTCGCTTTGTTATTGAAAAAACGCTTTTTTCACGACCATTTATTGGCATTGAAACCGTACGGATGCGCGTACGCGAACGCGGGTACGTCTATTTATGCGAGTCTCAACCATCGAACCGCTTTGGAACTGTATGATCGGTCGAGTTAAAATTTTTCTCTCTGGTAGAGTTGCCAGCCTCTTGCTTCCACAAAAGTTTTGTTATTGATGTGGCCATAACCGTAAATTTTAGAGACATCTACAAAACGGATTTCGTTCCCCGTTATAAAGCCATCAGACGTATACTTCATATGCGAATTGACTGTTATAAACGACCGTTCGTTGTTGACCGGGAAACTTATCGAAACATTTGTTCATATTTTTAATGTTTTTTATTGTCAAAAAAACTTTATTGTCATCTCATATAATGACTCAACGTTGAGATAAAACAGAGGCAATGTTTTCAGTTCTAAATTCATGTTTGAACATGGCTTCGATTTCATCCCGAGCAATTTTGGCAACTGCAAAGTCAACCGAAAATATCAACGGTTGAATTTGGACAGCTTTACAACTACAAAGTCAACCGTAAAAAGGAATCCTAATGGTTGATTCAACGGTTGTTGAATCCCAAATCATCCACAGAAAACGCAGGATGGTTGACTTTCGAAGATAAACAGTTGAGAACAGTCCAAATTCAACCGTTAAACTTTTACGTTGACTCAACTGTCTTTTTCAACCGGTTGATCAAAATGACAGGGATAGTATTTCATCCCGAAAAAAATGTTAGCATCTCTCGAAAGAGCCTCAATATTAATGATTTAAATGGTTAAATTGACAAAGGTCAAGAAATCGAACTGTAGTTTCGTAAAAAATGTTGATATTAAAGGTGTTTGGTAATATACGTGATCTTCAGAACATTGGATCACGTTTTCATAATAACCTAGACGTGTACATTTCGAATTGTGATAGCTCTCGACGGTTCAGGTTAAAGTGACCTAAAAACTAAGAGGATTCGACATACTGCATCATTATTAATCTCTTTCCCATTGTACTAGCCTGATTTTGACGCTGCAGAGTGGCATGAAGTCTCCATGAATTCAATAAGACAACGAGTGATTTAATTTGCTATGTAGTAGGCAGAACCGTTGCTGTATTGCATTATCAAAACGATATTACGGATGGAACGACAGCGTTCTCCACTTTATTTCATCGAGAGAATACAAAAAACTTTGCCATTGATTTTTGTAAAACAAGATATGCTGTTAGATATGCTGTTTCCTATTAGTTGTCCTCTGTAAAAAGGCTCCTCCTCAGAAAATACTCATAACCCGATTAGAGGTACACATATGTTATTGCCATTAATATTAATAAATTTTACAATAATGATCGTATCTATCATTTTTTATTAAGTCATGACTATTTGGTATGTATGGAGAGCTTTGTTGAATAATAAATTGCTCGATAAGAAGTTTTATACTTGCTACTGGTATAGTGATGCGTGCTTACTACTATCGCTGGCACACTGTTTCTTTTTATTTCGCATCAGACTGCTTGCTCGAGCTTTTATTGTCTTTTACACCTCATTTTTATGGTATAATATAGGGGAAAGATAATGACAAAGTACGTTGGCGAGGGCATAAAAAAATTAACTTACGGAGCCCTACCAAAAAACTAGAATATTTGTATAATAGTGCCGAAAAAGCTTTGCCAAAGTAACAAATAAACGTTCCGTCAAATTAAAGATTCTGAAATAATAGACCAGGAAAAATAGACTTTTACAAAACAAAAAATCCTAATGATTGATTTTACAATTGGGATACGTTAAGAGCCGGCCTTTAAATGTAAATACCAGATTTTATACGGCGGGCGGGGGGGGGGGCGTTAGCCGATAACTTGATAAACGCATCTCTGCTAATATATCATAAGCGGGGTGTCGTACGATGAGAATGATTGAAATCTTATTTGTAGATAATTATATTTTCTATTATTTGAAATACAATTTTTTCATAAAATAGATATAAATAATCCGAAAAAAAATAATCAGGCTGCCTAACCCTTCATCAAGGCCTTCATCAAGGTCGGGTTTCAACCTGGTAAGGTTGGAACCCGACCATTCATTAATGCCGACCAGGCATTAACTGCCTGATCGTGCGTGCATAAAATATAAATCCAAGCGCCACGAGGCCATGGTATGGCATGACTGATTCGGCGGTTTCGACGCACTCCGTAATACGGCTACCATTTGCGCGAGCGTTAATGCAACGTATCCATATATAGGTGAGAAAATCAGCATTAAAAAATCTCGAGTCGGCAAACACGCCAATGAATTTTTGTATGCTTAAAGGTACTCTATTTGTGTGAAAAAACTGTTCCGAATATTCACACGCACACAAATACACACATGTAAATGACCTATTCCACGTGAAGTCGACCACTTTTGAAGCCGACCATTTTTAATTTTGCTGAAAATTTTATATGTTATACTACCCCACTAAAAACATTTTTGTGAATTTTTTCAAATTTTTTTACCCAACCGAAAAAAAGTTATGAATTTGGAAAAAAACGTCTTTTTTCGTTTCGCACATTTTCAAACGTTCATAACTTTTTCAAAAATTGGTTAATCGAGACGTTTTTTTTCTCAAATTTCTTGTTTTTATACGTGCTTTTCAGAAAAAAATACAAAAAATAATATTCAAGTCATATTCTATGAAATTTGTCATTTTTTTACAGAAAAATCTCAATATCTCAAAAACCCATTTTTTATTTTTGATTGTTAATTTTGTGTGAAAACTTTGATGTATTCTGAGTTAATGCTGTAAGTTTCATAGTGGGTGGATTTTTTTCAACCTTTTTTTCGATTGAAAAAGATTTTTTTTTTTCAATTTTTCAGATAAAAATCTCAATATCTCAAAAACCCATTTTTTATTTTTTATTTTTTGTTTAAACTATGATTCTTTCTGAGTTTAATGCCGTAAGATTCATAGTGGGCAAATTTTTCTTGATATTTTTTTTTCCATTGAAAAAAAAATGTTTTCATTTCTTCGTAATCTAACATTTAGATTGTTGGCGTTATCCACGAAACAGTTTCAATATAAAATAGCGGTATAAATACGAAATGTACGAAGTGGATTTCATATAAGGAACAGTAAAACGGACTGATGGTAATTTTAAGATTTCCATACACTGACTTATCGACTGAATCATGGTGGCAAATTCAAATACCAATAGTTTGGTTACGTTGAATATTAATAATATCACAAAATTGTTATTTGACGTGAATAAGTGATTATTTATTTTATTATTCATAAAGTATTCCTACCAAATTCATTGAAAACTATTCAAAAAATCTCGACGATAAATTTTATATAATATGTTAACTAAGTTAAGTTAACTTAAATTTATTAAGATTGGTTAAGATTTTGAATAAATATCGCAGATATATTAATTTAAATATATTTTATCGACAAAACAATGTCAGATTACGAAAAAATAAAAACATTATTTTTTCAATTGAAAAAATATAGCAAGACCAATCTACCCACTATGAATCTTACGGCATTCAACTCAGAAAGAATCATAGTTTAAACAAAAAATAAAAAATAAAAAATAGGTTTTTGAGATATTGAGATTTTTCTCTGAAAAATTGAAAAAAAAACTTTTTCAATCGAAAAAAAGGTAGAAAAAAAATCCACCCATTGTAACATCCGCGTAGATGTAGTTTAATTTTTCTGTTCATTATTCTTAGGCACATATATATTTTTGAGAGTTGCTTTTCCCGTCAGGAAAGCGACCGTAATTTTATCGCTTTCCGAGATAAGTGCTAGCGGGGCCACATGGCTGTACCCCGTCGATTTCTTATGTTTATCGACAGGCCCTTTTTCGCATCGAGAAAAGGGACCGTAAATTTATGTCTTTTCTAGGATAAGACGAACACGAACCATATGGCTATTGACCGTCGACGTAGTCCGATTCCTTTTATTTATGTTTTACATAACATTTACTTTCCCAGAAAAACATATCCCTTCCACCCACGATCTTAGCATCCCTCCGAATTCTCAACCCTCCAATCATAGTAATGATCCGTTCATAGATGTTAAGAATTTTAACGAATAAGAATGCGAACCTCCCTACTATAAGCACTTCCAAATCCGTTAGAACATCGCTGTCTTTCAATAGGGAATAACTTTTAGTCAGTCTTCTCCAGCCAGTCAACAGAGTCAGCAATCAGTATTTCCATATCTAGTTCTCGTATTCATTCCTTTCTGACTCTGATCATCAATAACTTCTTTTATTGTAAAACACTATTATAGTTAGTCAGAAAATTCAGTGCACTTCGACAACAACTCAACATACAACAACAGAACAAAACACAACAACAATTTTATCAATCGACACCAACCGACAACGATTCAACAACAATACAACAACAACAACTTCATATCCAAGTAAGGCAACTACTGTAAACCGCGCTCGAAATGTCAAACAGAAATCACTTTAAATTTCAACAGAACTTTTGTATATCGTTAAATAAATAGTAGTTATATTTTGTTACATAATTTCTTGGAATTATTCTTAATTCAATTCCGTACAAAATACTCTTCTCTTCCCAATCCCGTGCTATTGCGCTTGGCGTAGGCAAAAAATAGGGAAATTAATAAATATTTATGTTCATTCACTCTGGATGTCACATAATAATTTTTGGGGGCTCGTCCGGGATCCTTAAAGAAGAGTATTATTTCTATCTCAAGAATAATTCTACTATCAATGGAAGAACTTTTCTTATTTCAACTGAAACAAATTAAATTTGGTGATTTCTGATTGGTCGTTTTCAATTCGCATCAAAGGTATTCGAATAAGTTATTATTTTAGAAAGATCGATGTCAAAGGAACACGATCTTTCACTAGAAGCAAGTTCCTTGGATCACGATGTTAGTCAACAAAACGACGATACCTCATATTCTTTAAGACGCAGTGTTACTGGCGACGTACGCTTCGAAATTTCGATCAGACTTCCTGCGAGCACTAAACAATCAATCAGCTTAAAAATTGGCAGGTACACAGAGAATTATGGCAAAATTATGCTCTTGCTATATTTTTATCGAAATATTAAAAAAAAAATTGCAGTTTTATGTTATCACGGGAGTAATCACAGACTTACATATGATGCACGGATCGAATCGTAATGTTTATGGCAAGAGCCGAACCGCAATTAAAAAACACACGTTTCGGGCTTTATTTCATTAGATTTTATGCAAAATTGAATGAATAAAGTCTGATCGAAATTTTTGACAAGAAGATATCGACAATTTGACCGACATACGAAAAAAATAGTGTAGCGAAATTCGAAGAGAAGGCGCTGGCGAAATTTTCTCAAGAATCTCGTATGGTAAGCGGTGAAAGCGGAGACAAATGACGGAAAGCTTTGCTGCTATATATATACTTATTTATGTTTAGCCCGCAAGGCCTTGTCTCCTCCGTCACCGACTGTCGCCCGGCCTGACTACATCACGGATCGCGCGTATATATATATATACACACACATAAAAGCCACGACAGCGCACGCTACATATTAGGCCAACGTCAGGCGCGTATGGGTGAGACTCGCGTGTCTGCTCGGGAACCGATGGCCGCGCGAACAAATGATAGTCATTCATGTCCTCCCCGAATGCAATGAAATAAAATGCAAAATGTGCGTATTTTGATTACGCGTTAGCTGTCTATTCAAGAGCTATGATAATGTCAATACAACTATCGGAAATATTCATCGTATATTTATTTATATATAAGTGTTACAGGCAACGTACGCTTTGAAATTTGGATCAGTAGTCCAGCAAGCAGTAAACAACCGATTGAAAATTTGAAAATACACAGAGCATGATAGCAAAAGTGTATGTTGGTATTTTTTCCCCAAAATTTTTGCTATAATTCTCTAGGTACTCTCAAAACCGCTCAGTGCCGAAGTAAGTGCAGCTGGTGTTTTCGAATCGCTGGTTGCCTGCAACTGCAATGGAACTATCAGGAATATGCATCGTGTATATATATATATACATGTGTGTGCGTGCGTGCGCGTGCGTGTGTGTGTACAATGAATATTCACGATAGTTGCATTGACGTTGCCATAACATAGACAGCTAGCGCGCGATGCGGCTATGGGTACGCGTGTAGGAGTATATGCCGATTCCAACGGCCGCTCTCGTCGAGAGACGCGAAGCTAGAATTCAAACAAACCTTACGCCCGCTATGAGAAACCGATCGAGCTGAAATATTGACCCTGCATAGACAAAGGTGCCAGAAAGTGAACCTTGGTATTTTTTCCTATAATTTAGAACTAGAAACCCCATTTTTCCGGGCTACCGTTCCGGGCTACCGTTGAGAACAAACATGTATTTTATATATAAATGACTAAATAATCAATAAATGAATATATATATGTATATATGTATATACACAATGAATATACCTGATAGTTGCGTACCGTGTGCGTGCCACAACGCTACATATCACCGAATCGATGTGCTATATGTATGCACCAACACATCTGCATATATGTGTTGGTATATTTACGCACCGCGTGATCGAGAGACGGAAGAAAACAAAACATGAGCACGCTGTCATTTTCTGACGCGGCAGCTGAGCAGCGTGATATATTGGGCTCTCATGCCGCTCTCATGTCAGTAAAAAGACGCGTACTATTGTAATTACGTGCTAATTATATTATTAGGGACGAACAGTAATTTATAATTTACTAGTTCGAAACAGTATATAGTCTATATATAGTGTAAATAATAATAGTATAATCAGTGAGTGAGTGGTGATATACGCAAAATAAGCAATAGAAGACGAAAAAAAGGATAAACGGGCTCATTCTCGTGCAGAAAGGAATATTTTAAAAGGTATATATCACGACACTTATGCAAATAAAATTCTATTTATGCGACAATAAACCTGAGAATAACCTAAGATCTCTCTTTTGAGCTTGTTAGGTTACACATCAAAAAGTTATCGAAAAATATAATTTAGTATTTGTCTCGTGCAGACTATTACGTAAATTACATCTATATTTCAGTAAAGATTGTAAGATTTACTAAAATTTAGTAAAGTGGGTTCGGTAAAGAGCGTATAATTTTGGGAATACAATTTATCTTCATTCGTTTCCCTACCACAAAATATACTCAGGATAGGGGAAATACGTATAAAACGTATAAGATATAAGTCTGAAATATGAATAGTATGTAACGAATGAGTAGATTTGTGTAGATCCTATTTTTCTAGGAATCTGTAGAATTTCAGACTCATAGCATTATGTAGATTTGTTGACGCTTGTATATGCGACTCTCGCTGACGAGAGCCGTCAGTCGCCGAGATCGCACTCTCTCGGCTGACGTTGACCATACGTCATCGACGATGCTTCAGGAGCAAGCATCGTTCGACGAATAAAAATATTCGAGTAAAAAATCGACCGAGAATTCGCGATTCTCGGTTGTCAGTTTCCTACTCGCAATATTCTGTAGATTGCCTGAACATTACATGCCTGCTTCAAAATATTTGAGGCGAAACTCGACCGAGAATTTTCGATTCTTGGTCGCGAATTTTATTGTCAAACTCGGCATTACGTAGATTTGTTGACGCTTGTATATGTGACTCTCGCTGACGAGAGCCGTCGGTCGCCGAGATCGCACTCTCTCGGCTGACGTTGACCATACGTCATCGACGATGCTTCAGGAGCAAGCATCGTTGGACGAATAAAAATATTCGAGTAAAAAATCGACCGAGAATTCGCGATTCTCGGTTGTCATTTTCCTACTCGCAATATTCTGTAGATTGCCTGAACATTACATGCCTGCTCCAAAATATTTCAGGCGAAACTCGACCGAGAATTTTCGATTCTGGGTCGCGAATTTTATTGTCAAACTCGGCATTACGTAGATTTGTTGACGCTTGTATATGTGACTCTCGCTGACGAGAGCCGTCAGTCCCCGAGATCGCACTCTCTCGACTGACGTTGACCATACGTCATCGACGATGCTTCAGAAGCAAACATCGTTCGGCGAATAACAATATTCGAGTAAAAAATCGACCGAGAATTCGCGTTTCTCGGTTGTCAGTTTCCTACTCGCAATATTCTGTAGATTGCCTGAACATTACATGCCTGCTCCAAAATATTTGAGGCGAAACTCGACCGAGAATTTTCGTTTCTCGGTCACGAATTTTATTGTCAAACTCGGCATTACGTAGATTTGTTGACGCTTGTATATGTGACTCTCGCTGACGAGAGCCGCCGGTCGCCGAGATCGCACTCTCTCGGCTGACGTTGACCATACGTCATCGACGATGCTTCAGGAGCAAGCATCGTTCGACGAATAAAAATATTCGAGTAAAAAATCGACCGAGAATTCGCGATTCTCGGTTTCATTTTCCTACTCGCAATATTCTGTAGATTGCCTGAACATTACATGCCTGCTCCAAAATATTTGAGGCGAAACTCGACCGAGAATTTTCGATTCTTGGTCGCGAATTTTATTGTCAAACTCGGCATCACGTACATTTTTTGTTGACGCTTATATTTGCGACTCTCGCTGACCAGAGTCGTCAGTCACCGATATCGCATTTTCGGCGCAAGAGAGATGTTTGGCGAATGCAACAAGCCGAGTTGAGACAGGATCGAAAATTTCCGATTGCCGTTCGCACATCTGAATCTCGTCAGCATTCGTACATTTTTTACACATATTAGAAAGCATTGCAGCTTTTAAAAAATATTCACAAAATAATATAATTCTTCAAAGAAAGAAATTATCCCATTATACAGACTATATATGTATAGTGTATGTATGTATAGATATATATGTATAGTAGTAGTTAAGCAATGCGGGTTCTGGACCAACGCGTGTTAGTGCACACGTACACGGCACACGTACACACCCACACATACACACCGGGTTCCAAGGCGAGGGGGGGGGGGGGGCATATCGAATATTCCATATCGTCATGGGGGGGGGGGCATCTCGAATATTCCACGACACCATAGAGGCGAGGGGGGGGGCATCAGGCGTGAGGTATGAGTTACCCCATATTTCTTAGTTGGATTGTTTATTTAAAGTGTCTGATAAATTTTCTTTGACACCGCCGACTAATATCCGATTTCAACACCAGCAATTGTATTGTTTATTCGATGGCAGAGTGTCGGATAAATAACTTATTCCGCGAAGGACGTAATAAATTAGATAGGGGTGTCACACGATTGACCAACGGATAAATAATTTTTTGATGCGAGGTGTTATCCGATATATTTTGTCGGTTAAATATTCTTTGATACCGCCGAGCGGCGGATTTTTTTTCAGAGAACGTAGGGGGTGGGGTTATGGCTATATACCGATGACTGGCATATCGAGACAATTCTCACGATGAGTTCCATAAGCGATGTTTTTTTTTTTTCATCGATAGCTCCGGTGTAGCTGCTCGAACGCTTGGGGGGTGAGGCTCGCGAGCGTCCGATATCTTTTTTAATGTTCGACGTGTTACAACGTGTCGCTGTGACAGCCAGAGCAGTAGGAAATCCTCTACATGTAAAATGAGAATATATATATATATCTGAACGGGCGCGTGCTAGTACACGCATATATTTTTCAAAAGGCTACCGCGACATATACAATGCTGGGAGCCGCGGTAGCTAAGGTATCGAGTGACACTTCTCGACGACGTCGTATCATAAACAATGACGGCGACGATCGAGAATTTGCTACCCTTCTTTCCACAAGCCTTAGAACGAGAGAGAAAGAGCAGTGGTATTATCCCATTACTTGATCATCTCTCTTATAAATATTCATGCGGGCAAAGGGTTTAGATCATTGTTTGCTATCTCAGCGCCCGAGTAATATCCGCATCATTTTGATAAATATCTCACTTTGAATTATTTTTGCGTATATCACAATGGACTCACGAGAGTGTAAGAAATTGATTCGAATTATGGAGAGAGCCTATGAATCGCTCAAAGACAAGTTCTCCATGCGCGACACTGAAAAATGGTTGAAAAATGGATTTATCAACATTAAGCTTTTGAGCAAAGTGTTGAAAACCGCCACAACTCTAGGCGAGAAAAATCGTATTTCCGCGACAATTGGAATTGTCAAGTCCATAAACGCGAAAATTAAATCTTTGCAAAAGGTCGGTACAGGTGTTTCGCGAAGAAGTGACAGAGTTAAGTGGGAAGATTCCGTGACGGCTTTCAGATCAAGCATTCGTACCGGAATAGTGATAAATCTTGGACATAAAGATGTGAAACGTTTTCTCGATGATTCGCAAAATTTGATCATCAGACGGTTGAAAAACATTCTGTTAAAGGACAGCAGTGTTAAAGTGAACTGTATTCTTGCGTGTAAATTTTCAATCACCAAAAATGATGACGTCATCGAGGAGATGAAATTTTTCAACACGCGAAACGAGGAAATGTACATGTCAACGAATTTCAAGCAGTGGTACATAGGGTTAGTGCAAAAACTACTGGTGAAAGTCGAAGACTTTCACGAAAAAGACTCAGGCTGGACCATGGTGGAGATCATCAATTTAACGGTGAACATCAACAAGCATACGCCATTAAGTGGAGGACTGTCTACATTCGTCGAGCTTCCACGTGATATTCAAAATAAGAAAGCAGTCGTCAACATCCAAAACGACGACCCCTACTGTTTCCTGTGGGCCGTCACCGCTGCTCTTCATCCAAGCTCATCCCATGCGACTCGTACGACTTCGTATCCTCACTTCAGCACAGTATTAAAGTACGAGGGCATAGACTTTCCCATGCAATTGAAAGATATTGCCAAATTTGAAAAAATTAACAATTTGACAATTAATGTGTATGGACTTGAGCGCGATGAGGGCAAAAAACGTCGTAACGAAGTAATACCCGTTTACGTAAGCCGTAACAAATCCGATAAATCGACGATTCACCTCCTCGTGCAAGAAACAAATATCGAAGATTGTGATGAAGAAGTAGAAAAAAACATTAATACGGTTCATCATTTTGCTTTGATAAAAAATCTTTCTCGTCTGGTAAGCGCGCAAATTTCAAGACACAAAGGTAGCACATGGCTTTGCGATCGTTGTTTGTCACACTTTGCTACGGAAACTGGACTTGAAAAACACGGCGTTGATTGTGCAGTTTTAAATAAGACAAGAATTATTATGCCAAACGGCAAGGATTCAATTCTGAAATTTAAAAATTATAAGCATAAAATAGATGTTCCATTCGTAATTTACGCCGATCTCGAATGTATCTTGAATCCGATCGCGCCAAAAGATGATGCAAATACAAGCGCGTATCAGAAACATATCCCACACAGTATCGCATATTATTTCAAATGTAGTTTTGACGATTCTTTATCAAACTTCAAAATTTGCCGTAATAAGGATTGTATAGAATGGTTTGTCAACGAATTAAAAGAAATAGCCGAGCCGTTGAGTGCAAGCTTGAAATCAGTTAAGCCGATGAATCCGATGAGTCATGCTGAAAAAATGGACTTTCTTTTTGCGAAAAATTGTCACATTTGTGAAAAACCGTTTGCACCCGAAGATACCAAGCATCGCGATCATTGTCATTTTTCGGGTAAATATCGCGGCGCCGCACACGAAGGGTGTAATTTGAATTTTAAAAACTCACATACCATTCCAATCGTGTTTCACAATCTATCAGGTTATGACTCACACTTTTTAATAAAAGCTCTCGCTAACCAATTTGAAGGTTCAGTCAAACTCTTGCCTGTAAATAAGGAAAATTACATCTCATTCACGAAGAGTGTCAAAGGCACATTCATAGATTATAGATTCATAGATTCATTCAGATTCACGCCGTCGAGTATCGAGAGCTTAGCAGCGTATCTTAATAATGATGAAAAGCTAATCACGAGGATGCACTGTAATAATGCTCAAGAGTTTCAGTTATTGACGAGAAAAGGTGTTTTTCCATACGATTACGTGGACAGTTGGGACAGACTCGACGAGACTGAATTACCAACCAAACAAAAATTTTATTCGCAATTAAAGGGTGAAGACATATCGGATGCTGAGTATTCCCATGCACGCACAATTTGGCAAGTTTTCAATGTGAAAACCTTGGGTGAATACTCGGATCTCTATCTAAAAACTGATGTTCTTCTTTTGGTGGACATTTTCGAAAATTTCCGACAAAAATGTAAAATGACGTATGATCTGGATCCATTGCATTATTACACCGCACCCGGGCTAGCGTTCGATGCGGCGTTAAAATCTACGGGTGTCGAGCTCGAGCTCTTGACGGACGTAGATATGCTAATGTTTATAGAGAGAGGCATTCGCGGGGGATTGTCGCAGTGTTCGAATCGATACGCAAAAGCCAATAATCGTTACATGGGCGCGGAATTCGATCCAAACAAGCCCGAAACATATCTCATATATTTTGATGTAAATAATTTGTATGGTGCTGCAATGAGTCAATATTTGCCTACTGGCTCTTTCGAGTGGGTGGGAGAAGAGGAAGACTCGATAGATCCGTGTGCTATTCCTGATGACAACGAAATAGGATACATATTCGAAGTCGACCTAGAATATCCGCAAGAATTACATGAATTACATAAAGACTTACCTCTGGCACCGGAACCTTATGTACCGCCAGGCAGTAAACAACAAAAATTAATGACAACGCTACACTCAAAAAATCGATATATCTTGCATTATCAAAATTTGAAGCAATACATGAATTTGGGTCTAAAACTCGTTAAAGTTCATAGAACTCTGAAATTTCGACAATATCCCTGGCTGCAAAAATATATTGATTTGAATAACGACTTGAGAAAAAAATCCACCAACGACTTTCAAAAAATTTTTTATAAACTCATGAATAACGCCGTTTTCGGTAAAACCATGGAAAATGTTAGAAAACATCGTGATGTACGACTCGTCACAAAATGGGATGGAAGGTACGGAGCTCGAGCTCTTATCGCAAAACCGACGTTTCATAGTTGTACCATACTCGACGAGAACACTGTAATCATCGAATTGACTCGTGCTCAAGTTAAATTTAACAAACCTATATACACAGGTTTTTGTATTCTTGATTTGGCAAAAACGTACATCTACGACTTTCATTATAATTATATAAAACAAAATTTTGACAATCGAGCTAAACTAATGTACACCGATACAGATAGCTTACTCTATTGCATAGAAACCCCCGATATATACGAAATTATGAAACGTGACATTCACAAGTTCGATACATCTGATTATTCGCCGAACAATGTGTATGGTATACCACTAGCTAATAAAAAAGTTTTAGGTCTAATGAAGGATGAAAATAATGGCCAAATTATGCAAGAATTCGTTGGATTAAGAGCCAAAATGTATAGCTTCAGAGTGCAAAACTCGGTTAAAATGCGAGCGAAAGGTGTAAAGAGAGCTACGTTGAATACGATAACGTTTGACGATTACAAACATTGTCTCTTTCACCATCAAATTCTAATAAAAAATCAAAATTTAATTCGAAGCAAAAACCACAAGGTCGAGACTGTGAGACAGAAAAAAGTAGCTCTAAGTTGGAATGACGACAAAAGGATAATATGTTCAAATATGATCGATACTCTTCCATGGGGTATTCAACTATAAAAAAAACGTATTGTAGAAGTGTAAAAATAGATCTACCGCATAATGTAAATAAATGTTATATGCTTTCGTTACTAATCATGTAGGAGAATAAATTATAGAACTATTTTTAAATTCGTTTTATTATTTTTTTATTGGTTACAAAACTTATGATATAAATAAAAAAATTTACAAATCAGATTTGTTTATCCAACTATTGTGAGAATTATCGAAACCTAACCATTTTACAAACAATTTATTTCCACGTTTCCGAAGGACTTTCTCCACAAGGTAAGTATTTGGATATTTGACTGGTGCGAGTTCTTCTTGGTAGAAGCCGCCTTCGATCGGTTGGTCCTGATAATCGCGCAACTTGTACGTTACAGGATCGGTATTTATGATTTTGCTTATGACGAATATTTCGGTTGTCCAGTTTGGTGTATAACCTTTTTCGAAAACATGCTTGTACTTGCTTATTCGTACTTTATCGCCAATTTTGAATTTTATCTTTCGCGTTCTATTAACTTTTGATTTTCGATAAACATGTAGCAAGATAGTTTTTTCATTTCGAGCGGTAACGTCGCGAGGCCTCATCTTTATCGTACGATGTTTGGAATTATTGTAATTGGTGACTAAATTTTTGAGTATATCAATCCACTTGTACGAGCCGCGTAGGGTAAATTCTTTCCACATATTATCCTTCAGCGTGCGATTAAAACGTTCGCATATCGATGCTTTCATATTACTGAAGGTAGAGTACAGGGTGATTCCGTAGCGTTGGAGCAGAGTCTTGAATTCACTGTTATAAAATTCTTTACCGCGATCGACGTGCAATTTTTGGGGGGTGCGACCAAGTTTAAGAATCGACGCCATGGCACTCGACACATCCTTGCCACTTTTCGTTTTCGTTGGTACAACCCAAGCATACTTTGAAAAAATATCGATAATCGTTAGTAGGTATTTGTAGCCATTATTGTACTGCCCGTACGCCGACATATCAACGAGATCTGCTTGCCACGTCTCGTCTAGTCCGCGTATATCAACATGACGCCGTGGATAATTTTTCCGTGCTGGCTTATGGAGTTCATCCGCTATCGTCTGTTTTTCCATGCTCCGATGCAATTAGTCCAAGACGATCAGACAAAATTGATGAATTACGTAAAGTTGATTTTTCGAGAGTCTCGATCCGCGCTATCAGATTTTGTAGAGCGTACGTCACACTGAATTCGTGTGATCTCAGTTGCTCGTCCAAACGAGTAATAAGCTCGGAATCGCGTGTAACGAGTTCTTGTACTGATTCGTCATTCGCTCGCTCGTGTTTCACGTGTTCTTGAAATTTCGATTCGAGGACTTGAAGCATCGTTTCAGATTCATCGATACTATTTCGCAAGGCCGATGTAATGCTGTAAATCAGTCTAAATTCTTCCTCAATAGCAGCATGCATCACTCGAACAGAAACAGCATCGTGTTCTCCAGTGGGGGCGCCTAAATTACACAATCTTCGATTGTCCATATCGTATTGACCATCAGCGGTGATTTTAAAGCCTTCTCCGGGAGGACCTCGACTGCCACCGGTATCAGTATTCCCATTCCTTCGCAAATGATGACCAAATACATCAACGCTCATGTTGACTGTTGCGATAAGACTGCGCTCGAATACTCGTTAACCAGCATTAATAAATGATTCCAGCTTCACGTAGTTCCTCGATAATGGAGATGATCTCATTCGAATGATTAAAATTTCCAGCTGATTGGGATGCGAATAGAAGTCTTAACCTTTCGACTAATTCGTTGGGGTCGTCCCAATAAACATAGTCCAGGCTACTGTTCCTTTTAACAATTTTGGTTCGCGGTAAGCCTTTACCCAATCGTTCCGAGGCTCTCTTTGGTGCAGATTTTTTCAACGGCGAGGAGATAAATTGTGCAATTATATTTTTGAATTTCGCGCTTTTATCCTCGCGAATTGCGTTCTCGCTGATGTAATGTTTTCTATAAGCGTTTGTCGAGTTGAGGATTTCACGATAATTTTCCATATCATTTGCCGTTACGAGTGCTTCATCGGGTAATTTTTTAAATATCAATTCCAGTAAACCCTCACTTTGATCATAAGTCTTATCACTGACACGAATAATATTTTGCTCAAACGTAATTGGTGAATTCCCGATCATTAAACGATCCCCCTGTAATTTTCGCACTCCACACGACGTATCCAATTCTTTCTTCTCCTGCGTGTCGAACATTTTCAAATAATTTTGCGACAAATCGACATTAATATTATCTTCAATACTAATATTCTCGTCTGAGATATCTCCGGGAGCCGTTTCAAACGTTTGTTCAAATTTATCATCCTCGTCTTCGATATAATCATCCTCTTTTTTCACAGATGATTCGACATTCAGCTCTTCCTTGATAGTTGATTCTTGTTTGATCGCTGACGACGACTGATCGACTAGTTTTTGCAACGGAACTACCACCGGTCTAAAAACTTCGTCCATTTTTCTCTCAGCCGTCATTTTCCCCAATTTTAACATTCTATGCTTTCGACGAATCGCATCGCTCGCGCTCGCGATTTGACGCAAAATATTTGTCTCCTTATTTAGCTCTGCTCTGTGCATATTGACGCTTTTAAGGCTAAATTACAACTGCGCGATAAAGTTGAAAACTACAAATTTATAAAGCAATCGAATCCCTTTCTGTAACGACCCTTGTTCAATTCTCTATCCTTGTCTATTACCACGAACCCATATTTACCATCGTTCCAACACTTTGAACATAAAGTTTTGAATTGTGTATACGACATATCGGTATTTACGTGGTCGTCATATACGTGTTTCAAATTCATTTCATCCTGCTTAAAGAGTACCAGTAGATTAGTATTATCGCGCACGAGATGTTTCGGAATACGTGCATACGTTTGACACAAGTAAAAGCAGTCCACATCTCTATGTCGGCCCATGCAGAAAAATGCTCTCACGTTGTCTTGTTTTTCACAGGCAATATCATCGAAAATCATGATC
The DNA here is from genome assembly GCA_964017225.1 of Netelia inedita. NCBI lineage: Eukaryota > Metazoa > Arthropoda > Insecta > Hymenoptera > Ichneumonidae > Netelia > Netelia inedita. Next base: position 22,763,140 of record OZ024924.1, read on the forward strand.
GAATTCGATCCAGCCTCCTCGGGTTTGATAACTTGCTCGTGATCGGCGAAAGGAAAATATTTCACCCCTTTGACAGATTCGAGCAGACGCTTGAGAAATGTGTACTTTGGTTGGTTCAAAGATTTTGAATACACGTAGACATTCTCAAATCTCAAACCGTTCGGATGGGTAATGAGGGTAAGAAGCGCGTTAGTCTTTCCGCAATTGGATGGGCCGCAAAATACCGCCCGTACACTACTCGGCAGCAATTCCCCGTGACGTCTCCTCCCTCCCCTCCTAGCCCCATCTTGCACGAGATCATCAAAATTTTTTGTTGGCAATTTGATCGATTGGTTGTGGAACCTCATCTCGAGAATAACTGTCGTCTCGAGACGCGAGTGAACCCTTTTATAAATATGAGGGATGTCGAGAACGATTATCTTAGTATCAGTTTGTATGTTTTATGGGAATGATTACATTGCTGAATAAAATTCGATTCAGAAAATTCGCGGAAGCACAATACCGATAAATAAGCTGTTCGAAACGAAATTTCTCAGTCTACGACTATTCTTCATCGTGTAATGATCGTGCACGGAGAAGGGCTCGTCAACAATCTCATCAATAAGCTTCCGATTGAACTGCATGTACCTGGTTATCATTATTGTGGTCCTGGCACTAAATTGAAAAAGAGACTCGAACGAGGCGATTCGGGGATAAACGCGCTCGACGCTGCTTGTAAAGAGCACGATATTGCGTATTCTGAAAATCGCGAAGATATCGACGCCCGACACGCGGCTGACAGAGTACTCGAGGACAAAGCTTGGAAACGTGTTTTTGCAAAAGACGTAAATTTTAGTGAACAAGCTACAGCTTGGGGTATTGCGAATCTGATGAAAGCTAAAACTAAGCTCGGTATGGGTGCGGGGGAGAGGAGAAAAAGGAAGAGGGAGCCTCGAGTTAAAAAAGTCTCGTTAAAGACTATTATCCGAGCAGCGAAAACGTCGATGATTCCCGGCGCGAACGCAGTGAAATCAGCTCTCACAGGCGCACGTGCAGCTGTAAAAAATGCTGGTGGCAAGAGAAACATCCAATCACCACGTATTTTGCCGGTACCTCCAAAAATTGGGGGTTTTTTGCCCTTTCTCATACCCATTTTCGCGGGATTGAGTGCCACCGGAGCTATCGCTGGTGGCGCAGCGGGCATTGCTAAAGCTGTGAATGATGCCGAGGCCGCGAAATATGCTCTCGAGGAGAGTAAGCGTCACAACAAGGCAATAGAGAGTATCGCGTTGGGAAAGGGACTTTATCTTAAGCCGTACAAAAGCGGTATGGGTCTTCATGTAAAAAACGACTAAGGCTACCACACCGAGCGCTCACCGACGCTGATTTATCAAAGTTCGCCGGAGTCATGAAAATTCCACATTTTCGTGGCGTTTACATGAGAAATGCGCTACCCGAGGATGGACCTCGAAAATACGAATCAGCTATTGTCAATCTTGATGATAAAGATGGTCCAGGCACGCATTGGGTCGCATACGCGAAAAAGAACAACAAAGTAATGTACTTCGATAGTTTCGGTGATCTTCAACCACCACCCGATTTAATAAAATACCTCGGTGTTGGTAGCATTGTAAATTACAATTATCAAAAATATCAAGACTATGATACAGTAGTATGCGGACATCTGTGTCTCAAGTTCCTCAACAGAGAGTTATAAAATGGCCTGGTATACGAATCGTGGTATCAGTCGAGTGCTAGACGCGATGGATGAATCTTTTACATTGACATTGTCTGGTAAATCGTCCATACTCGAAGCTCATTATTTTCCCCCCATCGAATTGACACCGCACAAACATTATACTCTGGGTCTTCTTGAACTGCTGACCTTTAATTCAATCCCCAATATAGACGAGACAAATAACAAATTTTACGTGGGTACGGAGATTGTCACCATACCGACTGGGTCCTATGAAATTGAGGATATTGAGAGCTATCTGCAAAAAGTACTCTCTGATAGTAATATCACCATCGTTCTCAAGCCCAACAATAATACTCTGTGCAGTGAAATTAAAAGCAATCGTGAGATAAATTTCGAACCGAGTGATTCTATCGGTCGACTGCTGGGTTTCACACCACGCATTCTTCCAGCTGATATTACCCATAAATCCGATTTACCTGTTACTATTCTGAAGATAAATTCTTTGCGAGTCGAGTGTAACATAACCTCGGGAGCATACATCAACGGACAACGAGTTCATACGATTCACGAATTTTTTCCCTCTGTGCCACCGGGGTATAAGATTATTGAAATACCCCCGCACATCGCTTATCTCCCAGTTACCGTTAAATCAATACACAATCTACAGTTGAAAATTGTCAATCAAGACGGTGAGTTGGTGAATTTTCGTGGCGAGCTAATAACGATTCGACTACACATAAAATCCTAAAAAAAATGGGAATTGTTTTTGAGTCAAAGAGTGGTCAAGGGTATAAATTTCAACGACCATGCCTCGAACGAAACATTCGCCGAGCACCTCGCAAGGAGCTAACACCTCAGAACATTCGATATCTCAAGAGTCTGGGTCTGAAACTTCGAAAAAAATAAAAATAAATTCTTGTTGTATTACAATTACTTGCTTCATACCATGGCGGAAATCTTAAAAATACAAAAACCCGTGATGTTTGATGATGCCATTGCGCATTACGAGATACACGGACATCAGCCATTCGCCTCGGCAACCTTCAATAATAACGATGAAATTCGTATCGCCGTGCAGCATCAGGATTTGTGTCTGTTGCCCAGCAAGAGCTCGCTGCACGTTAGCGGTAGATTGACGAGAGCCGATGGACAAACTCCCACCACGAGCACAAAGTTGGTCACCAATGCCATCTGTCACTTATTCGAGGAGATACGTTACGAGCTGAACGCTGTTGAGATTGACCGATGTAAAAATGTTGGTCACACGAGCGTGATGAAAAATTACGTGTCTCAGAATCCTAGTCAGACGTCGATAATGGAAAACGCTGGTTGGGCCCCCAGTGCGGAGGAGCTGCAAATAACCGACGCTTCTGGCTACTTTGATATCTCGATACCGCTGAGTATGTTATTGGGCTTTGCCGAGGACTATCGCAAAATTATCATCAATGCCAAGCACGAGCTAATATTGACAAGAGCAAACACCGACACCAACGCCATCATACAGACTCGAGCGGAAGGAGATGCTGCACCGGAAGAATTCAAAATTACTCTTTCGAAAATTGAATGGATGATACCGTATATCAGGGTCTCCGATGAGCGTAAAATTCAGCTTCTAAATTACATAGCCAAAGATACACCTATCCCAATAAGTTTTCGCACGTGGGAACTGTACGAGTACCCTCTATTACCGACTTCATCGAAACACGTTTGGGTTGTAAAAACTTCTACTCAACTGGAAAAACCCCGATACGTAATCGTGGGATTTCAAACAGCACGAAAAAATAATGCTCTTAAGAATGCGAGTCATTTTGATCATTGTCACGTCCGAGATGTTAAACTTTTTTTAAATTCACAGAGTTATCCTTATGGGAACTTGAATCTCGACATTAGTCGTAATCAGTACGCGTTGCTCTACGAAATGTATGCAAATTTCCAGTCTTCTTATTACGAGAAAGAGCCCGAACCGCTCATAAACAAAAGTGACTTTTTGAAATACGCGCCGCTAATTGTTATCGATTGTTCGAAGCAGAATGAATCATTGAAATCAGGTCCCGTCGATATTCGTCTCGAATTCGAATCTGTAAATCCCTTTCTTGCTCAAACCTCGGCTTACTGTTTAATTTTACACGATCGTATTGTCGAGTACAACCCCATCAGTGGTAATGTTAAAAAAATAGTGTAAGAACACTTTTATCCATAGAGATTTTTTTTTTTTTTAGTTTTATTATTAATATATATATAAATATATATATAAGTTTTTTTTGCATAGGGGTAGAGGGGGTATTAAACGATTGTTATAAATCAGACGCGAGGGTTATTAGAATCAGTTGTATCCGAGATGGAGTATGTGGTTGATTTGCAGGGTTTCAAAAGACCCTCGAACGAATTTGTATTGAAAGAATTTTCTGTTATTTCCTTAACTGACTGCAATGTAAGACCGTCAACGATTTTCTTCGAGCCGCCGTGCGTATGGATCGATTTACCCGTTAAATACAGATGTATGAATGCTTGGTTGACAAATCATTATCACGGCATACCATGGAACTTTGGTACTGTATCCTATAATTCTGTGAACGGAATTCTCCAAAACGTTTTGCGCGATGCTAGAGTAATTTACATCAAGGGCTCGGAGAAGAGACAATGGTTGGCGAATTTTTTGAATGGTCGATCCGAGCTCACAATCAATCTTGATAATCTCGAGTGTCCATCGTTACAGAAATTGCTGAAAAGCGCACGCACTGAATGTTCGTATCACAAGTATTTATCAAAGTTCAATTGCGCTGACAAAAATGTTCTAGCTCTAAAAAATTGGATTCTCCCAAACTTCCCCGAGAATTAAGTGTATTTTTTCCTTGAAAATAAAAAGATTTAATGCATATCATGTGTGTTTGCTGTATTTTGAATATCCTATACACCGATGAAAAAAACGATTGAAATAATGTTCGATGATTCGCCACAATGGAAACGTCTCGACTTGTCTCGACTTGCCTCGACTCGTCTCAACTTGTCGCAGCTTTATTCCCTCACAGCATTCACATACAGAAATAATAATAATTAAGAATTAGTCACTAAAATGAGATGGAAGATCTAATTCAGTATAAATGAGACGCGCTCACGACTGTTCCAATCAGTCGTTGCATCAGTCTTCGTGCGGCACAGTCAAAAACTCATCGCATCCAAAGTTATTATCGTTGAAGAGAGAGACGCGAATTGTTAATCCACATTAAGCAATTATCAAAAAATATTCGACGAGTGAAAAAAAAATTATCGCACGATCACGAACTCAATTGTTGGTAGCCAAATTTGGAGAAATAACTTTTGAAGCATCATCGTGAAAAAAACTGTAGGTTCGTATTAAACATGTTTGTCTCTTGAGTTATATGCTCTCATAATTTCGAATATTAACGATAAAATTTTATGGAAAAATGTATTTTTTAGATCAGCATGAATTTACGCGAAATCAACAAAGTGGGTCTGTTGACTGGTTTTCTCCCAATCAAAAAGCTGTCAGAATTGTCACCTCAGGAGGCGTATCCAATAACCGATATACGAGTTGCAAAAACCAAGTATGGCGACAGAATCGTCATGGATTTGCAAAAAACTTGTACGGTTTTTCTACCAGCCCGCATGACCAAACCGATTCTGGCGAATGAAGATCTGTTCAAGGATATGATTCGTGCGTCTCATGAAAACGGATTGGCGTTGCGCGCGCATGGAACTGTATATAATCATATTGAATTTGTTCAAATTTAATGATTTTTCTGAAAAAAATTGTATTTTATCCACGATTTTTTTTAAATAATAAATTGTGTAAAACAGATATTTATGACATTTTTTTTTATTTTATTTTTTTATTTTTTTTTCCTAATAAAACATATATATGAGAAAAAGAATGATTACATATTCTGTAACAAAGAAAAAATGAATTATAAAAATTATATGCTACCAAAAATATGAAATATAAAAAAAATTTTTTGTTTCCGCCAATCTTATATAAGAAAAAGAATTATTACATATTTTGTAAAAACGAAAAAATGAATTATAAAAATTATATGCTACCAAAAATATGAAATGTAAAAAAATTTGTCTCAGCCAATCTTATATAAGAAAAAGAATTATTACATATTTTGTAAAAAAGAAAAAATAAATTATAAAAATTATATGCTACCAAAAATATGAAATATAAAAAAAAAATTTGTCTCCGCCAATCTTATATTTTTTCTATAAAAATAACCCCATCATCTTCCATGTGTAGAACCCCCGATACCCCTCCTAGATCAATAACCGCCAGTGTCCCGATGGGGTTTAGATTCACGACCGCCAACGTTGTATTGATGGCGTTGATAATTTGATCCGGTTCATGGCTGATGATCCATTCCCTAGGAACGAATACTCTTGGCTTGATCTCATAATACCCTGTAACAGAGATTAAACAACTAAAATTATAATCATGAATCAAAAATCGAAATTAAGTAGATTGAAAAAACATGTATATTCTCACACACATGCAAAATCCGTGAATCGCAAAAATAAAATTTAACATGCTTTAAAAAATTTTGTCCCAAAAAATAATTTCTAATTTTTTAAAATTCGATGGAGAAAATTCTATCAAAAAACGTTAAGTACCAAACGAGTTATTTGGAAAAAACTTATACAACATACTGCATTCTTAGCGCGTAAAAAATAAAATAAAAAAGTTGGTATTCCTTAAAAAGATGAGATTTTTTTTTTTTTTTTAAATATTTTTTCTTCTAAAAAATAATCTTTAATGTACATTTGATTGATTATTTTTTATACAGTCTCTGTGCTGTATACTAAGTATGGGACCATTCCCACAGCTATGAGTGGCAAGCGGTTGACAACGGAGTGGGGAGACATACGAAGCACCGCACAAAGAGGAGACCAAAGAACATAAGTCTCGATATAGATTTTTCATCGCGGTAACTTGTGTATCGCATCTGCCAATTTTTTACCCCATAAGAAGTTTCACTTTGAAAAGTATGATTCGTGCGGAGAAAAAAAAAACGGCATGCAAGAAACGGGCTACTTTAGAAGAAATAGAAATAATGAAAAAAACTTACGCCACATTTCACGTTGGCGCTGGTTGTGTCCAGACATGATGCTGTATTGTTGTTGTTGTTGTAAATTTATATTAACCCTCTCTCGGCTCTCGTACGCGTAAACGTTGCTATAATTTTTTTAAAGATAAAACGTAGATTAATAAAATTTTCATCACTACACTGATAACTTGAATACTTTTTTCGTTTTTATACCTTCTCACTGTTAGACACTTTTTCACAAAATCTTCACTTTTTTTCACAAGTCTCGGGCGCGTTGAACTTTTCGATGCGACTGATGGGCGAGTAATACCGCCGCTCTCGACCGTCCTAAGATTCGTGAAAAGGGTGACGGTGAGTTTTCGACCACTGCCGTAGTCATTGTTTATGATACGACGTCCTCGAGAAGTGTTACTCGATACCCTTAGCTATCACTGCTCGCTCGCGGTTCGCTCTTGTCAACAAAGAATATGTCGCGGTACACTTTGAAAAATATACGCGTATACTAACACACGTTGACCCGGGCTATATTCTCATTTACATCTAGAGGATTTCTTACTGCGCTAACTGTGTGGCGTAACAGCGATGCATTGTACTATGCTGATCACAAGAGCCACCGAAAAATGTGTACATGGAGTACTCGCGACCCTCACCAATATACGCACACACACATGTAGATCACCAAAGCGTTCGAGGAGCTGCACCAAAGGCATGAAAGAAACTATAGCCGAAAAAAATTTATTTTTATTAATCGTATCGTGAGAATTGTTTCGATACCATACTGCTCTGGCTGTGACGTCACAGCGACACGTTGTAACACGTCGAACATTAAAAAAGATATCGGACGCTCGCGAGCCTCACCCCCCAAGCGTTCGAGCAGCTACACCGGAGCTATCGATGAAAAAAAAAACATCGCTTATGGAACTCATCGTGAGAATTGTCTCGATATGCCAGTCATCGGTATATAGCCATAACCCCACCCCCTACGTTCTCTGAAAAAAAATCCGCCGCTCGGCGGTATCAAAGAATATTTAACCGACAAAATATATCGGATAACACCTCGCATCAAAAAATTATTTATCCGTTGGTCAATCGTGTGACACCCCTATCTAATTTATTACGTCCTTCGCGGAATAAGTTATTTATCCGACACTCTGCCATCGAATAAACAATACAATTGCTGGTGTTGAAATCGGATATTAGTCGGCGGTGTCAAAGAAAATTTATCAGACACTTTAAATAAACAATCCAACTAAGAAATATGGGGTAACTCATACCTCACGCCTGATGCCCCCCCCCCCTCGCCTCTATGGTGTCGTGGAATATTCGAGATGCCCCCCCCCCTCGCCCCCATGGTGTCGTGGAATATTCGAGATGCCCCCCCCCCCATGACGATATGGAATATTCGATATGCCCCCCCCCCCTCGCCTTGGAACCCGGTGTGTATGTGTGGGTGTGTACGTGTGCCGTGTACGTGTGCACTAACACGCGTTGGTCCAGAACCCGCATTGCTTAACTACTTATAGTATATGTATATACAGATACATACATATTTCTGAATGGGTTTATATATATGGTGGATGATATCAATATATATATTCGGACAGATGTATGTATGTATTTATTTATATATATATATACAAATATTCATTATATATATATATATATATATATATATATATATATATATATATATATATATATATATATATATATATATATATATATATATATATATATATATATATATAGATATATATATATATCGAATGGGTTTGTATGTATACCCAGATATCTTTTCCAAGAATCATATTATTTTGTGAACAGTTTTTATAAACAGCAATTCTCATAATATGCATGACCAAAGCTGCGAGATTAGTCGCGCGACTCGATTGTTTTCGCTCCGGGGCATTCCCTCCGCGGCGCGGTGCGGGGGAAACGCGGGCGGCTGGCTATCGCTACGAGGCCTCGGCGCTTGGCCCGTCTTGTCAAGTGTCATACTGGGGCTTCGTAGCATACGCGCGCCATGCCATCTAGCGGTAGGCAGCGGTAGCGCTTAGCGAAATGTTACGAGCTCTGCACTACCGAAGCCGTCTGAAATTTCCGCTGACTAACACTGCCTCTTAAGAAGCTCTAGTTCAATTTTATTGCCAGGACTTGACTTTTCGAGGAATTCGGCGATAAAAACTTTGAAAATAAAACAAGAGACTCGGAAATTTCAAAAGGTCAACGAAATGGCGACTCTCGGTACGAATCAATTAGTATCACTTAAGGACGCGATGGAATGCGTTCCTGAATTTGATGGCAAATCTGTGCCGTTATCCGATTTCGTAATAGGTTGCGAAGATGCATTAGAGATGCTTCCCAAAGAAGCGGAGAAAAACCTAGTCAAGCAATTCGCAATAAACTGAAAGGCGAGGTTAGGGACTCGATTCACGGGAATAAATTCGAAAAGCTCTCGGATTTCATAACATTTCTAAAGAGAATATATTCACCAAATAAGTCTGAGATGCAATTAATGGGGGAACTCGGATCCATTTTTCAAAAGGAAACTGAAAATACTATAGCCTTCGCCGCGAAAATAAAGAAAAAGGCCAAAGAAATTCTCGAAACACGTAAGCTATCCGTAGACGGTGCGAATAATGAAGAATTCCAGACATCGCTAAAAGAGTGCTGCTTGACATCTTTTCTAAACGGACTGAAGCCCGAAATAGAGCAGCGACTCCCTTTTTGCGCCACAATCGAGGACGCAGTTGACAACGCGATTAAAACCGAAAGAAAAATTATAGCACAACGGCAATTGCGCTCAGGTTCGACTGAAAATCGACATAAAAAAACCCACGTTGAACCCGTCAACACATGCACTATATGCGCAAAAAATAATCATACCGCCGACTCATGTAGACTCAGGAATATTCACTGTCAAAATTGTAAAAAACAAGGCCACAGCGCGGATAGATGTTATAAGAATTCAAATTCACAATCCTCCGTTATGTGTCAATTATGCGGAAAAGGCAATCACACGGCAAAAAACTGCAATTTGAATCCAAATAAAATAAAAACAACATGTCAATTGTGTAACCTGACTGGCCATTCTGCCAATCAATGTTCCACGATATCGAGATTTAAGAATTTAAGTGTACAGTGTCAGTTATGTCGACAATCCGGTCACACAGCTGATAGGTGTAACGGAAATTTAAACGCAGCTCCAAAGATGGGCGAGCAAAAGCAGTGCCGATATTGTAAAAACATTGGCCATAATATTGAAGATTGTCGCAAACGAAAATTCAATAACACACGAACGAATCAGGGAAACGATCACGGGACTTCCCGAGCGGACGCACGGAGAGGACCCCCTACGACTCAAGAGCGTCCGGTGAACATAGTAACCGAGGCGAACAAGTCAGGCGATTTCCTGTGTTCGTAATCGATCCTGAAACATTCAGTACATTGCCATCCATCTGCATTGGAAAAAATTCAGATGACGAAAAATTGGTAATGTTGCTCGATTCAGGTGCTGTTCCCAATCTGATCAAAAATAAATTCAGTCAGAATCTTTTGGGCATTGACGAAAAGGAAATTGTAGAATTAAGAGGAATTTCAGAACTTCCTATTTTCACACTCGGCACCGTTCAGATAAATGTATTCGGGGTTACAACTCTATTTCACATAATCCCCGATGAAATGTTGTTGCCCTACTCAGGTTTTTTAGGCTCACAGTTTTTCTTTGCAGCAAAAGCAAATATAAATTTCGAAACAGAAAAACTAGAATTCGGTGAAAAATCGTATTCTTTCGAAAAACCACCTGCAGCGGTCGAAGTAATCGATATTCCGGCTCGATCAGAAGCCGTTTTTAAAGTGAACGTTCAAAATGTAGACATAAAAGAGGGTTTTATACCTCCTTTAACGTTGCGCAAAGGACTTTATGGCGGGGATTGCCTTGTAACGAACCGAAACGGAAAGGCGTTTATTAAGGTTTTCAATACCACGAATGATAATTTGCAGGTTCAAGTCCCAACGTTACCATTACAAGATTTCGACCTTGAGCCAGATGAAAATCAAAATTCAAATTTAAATCTTGATCAGAATCGGAGCAAAAATCAAGAAAAAGAAAAAGCGACTGAATTAAATATTCAACGGCATGTAGGCGAAAGATGCCACGGCCAAGACGTATTCAATGTGAATCAGGATAATTCATTTTCTAAATCCAATCCTCATTCAATTTCTAAATCCAATCCTAATTCAATTTCTAAATCCAATGCTAATTCATTTTCTAAATCTAATCCTCATTCAATTTCTAAATCCAATCCTAATTCAAATTCTACATCCAATGCTAATGCAACTTCTAAATCCAATGCTAATTCAACTTCTAAATTCAACCCAAATTCAATCCCGAATTCCGATCCAAGTCCGATCACAATTCCAAACTTTACTATTTCCAAATCAGTCAAGATCGAATACAATTCGGAACGCATCGAGGCGATAAAGAGTCTCTTGCGGTTAGATCATCTTGGAAACGAGGAATTGAATCATGTGTACAAAATAATCGGGTCATATGCAGATCGATTCTACATACCTGGCGAAAAATTAGAAGCCACCCATGTTCTAAAGCACAGAATCCCAACCATTGATGAACAACCCATCAATGCGAAACAATATAGATATCCACAGATCCTAAAGGGTGAAGTTCAGCGTCAAGTAACTGAATTATTAGATACAGGGGTAATAAACCCATCAGAATCTCCATGCAATAGTCCTGTGTGGATAGTACCCAAAAAGCCCGATTCAAACGGCAACAAACGGTGGAGAATGGTTATAGATTTCCGAGCGCTTAATGAGAAAACTATCGGTGATTCGTATCCGCTACCCAGTATCGTTGATATTTTGGATCAACTAGGTAACGCGAATTACTTTTCAGTTTTCGATCTAGCATCTGGTTTCCACCAGATCGAAATGGATTCAAAAGATAAACATAAAACAGCATTCTCTACGCCCCACGGACATTATGAATTTTCGCGGATGCCATTGGGGTTAAAAAATGCGCCAGCTACATTCCAACGCCTGATGGATATTGTACTTAGTGGACTGCAAGGGGTATCCCTCTTTGTATACCTTGACGATATCGTAATTTACGCGAAAACTCTTGCAGAGCACGAATCAAAGATTAATGAGTTAATGAATCGATTGCGCGCTGCTAAACTCAAGCTTCAGCCGGACAAGTGTGAATTTCTCCGGCCGGAAGTGAATTATCTTGGCCAGACAATCAGCAAGGAAGGCTTAAAACCTGATCCAAAAAAATTAATAGCAGTGGAGAAATTCCCGGTTCCGAAAACAGCTAAAAATATTCGTCAATTTTTAGGGTTGACAGGGTATTATCGTAGATTTATCAAGGATTTCTCAAAAATTGCAAAACCACTGACTCGACTTTTAGAGAATGATATGGACTTTACATGGGATACCGAGACGCAGAAAGCTTTTGATATTTTAAAAAACAAATTATGCACGGCTCCAATACTTCAGTATCCTGATTTCGATAAACCGTTCATAATAACAACGGATGCCTCAGGCTTCGCCTTAGGTGGAGTTTTATCACAAGGGGAAATCGGTAAGGATAAGCCGATTGCATATACATCATGTGTATTGCGAGGTGCTCCACTCCGTTACGATACCTACGAGAAAGAAGCAATGGCAATAATCCATAGCGTGAAGGCTTTTCGGCCATATATCTACGGTAGGAGATTCACACTTGTCACTGACCACAAGCCATTAGTTTGGTTCAAAACCGCGAAAGATGCGAACACTCGGGTATTAAAATGGCGCCTCAAACTTTCCGAATACGACTATGATGTAGTTTACAAACCAGGGAAGTTAAATGTAAACGCTGATGCTTTATCGCGGAACCCTGTAGAATCCTCAGAGCGTGTGAATGTAGTGACGCGTGCACAACAAAAAAAAACACACGAAGACGAGTTACAAGACTTAGCTCGACAATTAGCGGAAACTAGTGATAGTGAAGCAGAAGCACAGAAAACAAGTACGGTACACGCCGAAATTCGTCGCGAACCTAGTAGGTATAAACGACGGGCACGCCAACAGGTCAATTATGAAGAAAGTAGTGACGATGAAGTAGAAGCAACCATTCGCGAAATCGCTCCGAATCAATCAGTACTCAACAGAGAAATCCATTCAAGCACGAAGGATATAGCAAACGCTCGTAGGGATTCGACAACTCAAGGTCCACAGAAATCTGACACTTACTCTAGCTCAGGCGAATCACAAAATACAGATATAAGCGGCGATGATTCACAGCTGTCAGATAATGGAGAACCACCCGAAAATCAAATTACAACGTCCCAATTCAAACTATCAAATATCGTCAGTACTAAAGAATTCCTTCATTTTCGAAATGACAACTTGGTCTATTTTGTCAACTCTCTTGGACAACCATGTGACATCGGATCTCAGAAATTAAATGACGTTGGAAAATTACCCGTCTGGAAAAATTTAACTGTTGGTAAGGCACACACATTCAAGCTTCGAAAAAAATTTCATATTGCTCTGGTAATACGCGGTGAAGAAGAAGAATCGTTGACAGTATTAACCGCAAATATACACCAAACCTTCGAACAATTGAAGGAAATCTGCGAAAGCCACCAACTTGAATCATTTAGCATTGCTCAAAATACTCACATTGAGAATTTGATGTGGGAAGAAGTTATGAATCTTCTCAAAACCACGTTTAAGGACTGCAAGACTAAAATCCTCATCTGTTCAGGGACATTGAAGTATGTACCGCTTGAAAATCGAGATATGGTATTTTACGAATTACATAAAGCTCCGATAGGAGGTCATAAAGAGGTTTCCAAAACTTATAATCGAATCAAACGCGAGTATTATTGGGAGAATCTTAAAGCAGATGTTCAGAGGCGAATTCAACAATGCTTAGACTGCCAAATAAAGAAACTAGTTCGTGTCAAAACCAAGCAACCAATGATAATAACTGACACACCAGGTACAGTTTTTGAAAAAATTTCATTAGATATAGTAGGGCCAATGAAACCTACGACAAGCAAGAACGAGTATATACTTACCATTCAGGACCAACTGTCTAAATATTGTCTAGCAATCGCTTTGCCGAACGCTTTAGCAACAACTATTGCGGACGCATTTATTAAGCGTTTTATTTGCGTGTTCGGAGCACCAAAGGCAATGTTAACAGATCAAGGCAGTAATTTTTTGAGCAGCCTGATGCAACGGATAGCGAAACGTTTTCGAATTAAAAAGTATCGGACAACAGCATACCACCCACAGTCGAATGGGTCACTTGAAAGATCGCATCACGTCTTAGGAGAATTTTTAAAACAGTATACAAACCAAGATCACGAATGGGATCAATGGTTGGAACTAGCAATGTTTTCGTACAATACGAGTATTCACGAAAGTACGAAACATACTCCTTACGAAGTTGTCTTTGGAAGATTGGCCAGGACACCCTCAAGCGAACCTCTACGTGAGTGTGATCAATTGCCAACTTACCAAGGTTATTTAATAGACTTAATAACTCGAATAAACGGTATTCGTAGTCTCGCTTATGAGAATCTAGTCAACTCAAAGCATCGATCAAAAAAATATTATGACAAAAACGCGAATCCTCGAAATTTCAAGATCGGCGATTATGTTTATCTCCTTAAGGGAACGAAACCCGGTAAACTGGGAGATCAATATTCAGGACCACACAAGGTCATAGAAAAATTGAACAAGGGCAATGTGAAAATCCAATATAACAAGGCTACCCGCATTGTTCATGAAAATCGTTTGCGAACTTCGTACATCAGCTCGGAAAGCGCGAACAAACCAAAACGGAAATGCAAAAGGGAAGCGAACGAAGATTCCGATTTCTAAGAATAATTATATATATATATATATATATATATATATATATATATATATATATATATATATATATACATAATTTTAACAATATTCTAATACTAATTTCCTTTTACAGAAGGCAAATGGCAGTCTGCCGTTTAATATGGATTCTATGCATAATTCATCCCGTTTTTTCCATGGTGGGTTACGACTGTGGATCAAGCGCAACCAATATAACTACCCTATCCTTACTCGATGTCGACGAGTGCAGTATACCCATTCCTGATGTAGAAGTAACCAAACAATTCATACAACTACTTCAATTAAACGAATATACCGAAACCCAAGTCATTCAATGTAAAATCGAGATACTACGGATAATTTATTATTGTGGTATGCATTCTCACGTCTCGATTGTTAATAATGGTCAAACGGAATATCTTGAGACCGTGAGTCATGAAGCTTGCCAAGAGATGCATAAATATGGATCGACTCGTATTGGACATGTTATAATAACGGGAATTAAGGTCAATCGAACAACCACAAGCAGTCTTACACTAGCTGGTAAAATGAAGGATGACGGCCATTGTAGTGGCGCATCGTATTCTGACCCATACGGAACATGGGATAACGTAATAGTGCAAGGCACGGTTAAAATATCTTTACGAAGTTATTCCGCTCAAATAAGTCTAGATTCTAACCGTATACACTTACGATCTGGCACCATTTGCCCATTGTTAGAAGCTACCTGCGAAGATCCTGACGGTGGACATACCTTCTGGAATACAAGACCGCGCGAAAATTGCGGATTTGACCGTTACGGAATTCTTTATACTGGTATAGCCGATAAAATCATGGAAACCGAATCAGGAGTACTCCGTAGTATTTATTCAGTTACCTCAGGAGATGTGACTTTCGCACTTAGAAGTGGAGAAATGGATAAAATCTGTGGTTACACTATCATCAGCACAGAACACCCTAAGTTATTTATATTCGAAACAACCAGATCTAATTCATTTGCTATCAAAGGAAAAGTGCCCATTGCCAATTTAGATATATTCGCTTATGTCAATTCGAAATTTATATATGTGGAACGACACATCAGACAACAAATGAAATCTCTGTATCACGACATACTAGTCCAACAATGTAACAGGGAACGTCAAATTTTGCAAAATAGTTTGTCTCTTGCAACACAGGCTCCTGACGAATTTGCGTATAGATTAATGAAGGGGCCCGGTTATATGGCAGTGTTAGCCGGCGAAGTAGTACATATAATAAAATGTATACCTGTAGAAGTAACGTTACTTAGACTAACCGAATGTTACAACCAGTTACCAGTCACTCGCGGAAATGAAACCTTTTTCCTCACTCCACGAACCCATATCCTATCCAAAAAGGGGACACAAACAACTTGCAACGCTCTTCTTCCACCGTATTATCTTTTTGGAGATGCGTGGTATAGATTCACGCCTACTCCAGTCGAAGCCATAGCACCAGCAACGATGAAACCAATGACGAAGCCTACGTGGCGTTACATAAATCCAGCATCCTTAGCATCCAGTGGGATCTACACTAAAGAAGACATCGAAAAACTACGAGAACACATCATGTTCCCCGTGGAAAAACCAGCTGTGCTAAATAATATAGTACGAGGCATTAGTGGTCAACACACAATCAATCAAGGGGAACGATTCCTCAATCTATTGGATGAGAAATCTCTACAGCATCTTGCTGAATCAACCTGGAATCATACGTGGGGACGATTCGTGCAATTTGGAACGGCTAGTGCTGGTATCATCGGCATCGTTCTTATCATTCGAGGTGTTAAACTCGTAGTTGACACCATGATCCATGGATATGCTCTTCATACGGTCTACGGATGGTCCATATATCTGCTCGGCGCCATATGGGATTCTATGACGCATCTTTTGATCCATCTAGCCAAGCGACCAAGGGAAAAGGATGTAGAAACTGGTTTGGAAAAAATTCACAACGATCAACCTTCAGCTCCAGAGCCAGAGGTGAATCTGAAGGACTCCATCGAACAAGCTGGTTGTCAAGAGTTGTACCCTCATTCTACCCTTCGCTCCGTTCAATCACCTAAACCTAGTTTCCTTTCTTAAATTTTTGCGAGTAAGTCGATTTTCTTTCTGTTATATACATACACGAAACTTACGATTATAACTATTCTGTTAATTTTAATTTCAAAATTTATTTCATTTATACATAACGAAATCAATGTAATGTAACGATTTCCATCTCTACCGAGATCAATTGTCAACCGCGCTTCGCCCTCTGACAATCGACTAAGTGTGGGGGTGTAACATCCGCGTAGATGTAGTTTAATTTTTCTTTTCATTATTCTTAGGCACATATATATTTTTGAGAGTTGCTTTTCCCGTCAAGAAAGCGACCGTAATTTTATCGCTTTCCGAGATAAGTGCTAGCGGGGCCACATGGCTGTACCCCGTCGATTTCTTATGTTTATCGACAGGCCCTTTTTCGTATCGAGAAAAGGGACCGTAAATTTATGCCTTTTCTAGGATAAGACGAACACGAACCATATGGCTATTGACCGTCGACGTAGTCCGATTCCTTTTATTTATGTTTTACATAACATTTACTTTCCCAGAAAAACATATCCCTTCCACCCACGTTCTTAGCATCCCTCCGAATTCTCAACCCTCCAATCATAGTAATGATCCCTTCATAGATGTTAAGAATTTTAACGAATAAGAATGCGAACCTCCCTACTATAAGCACTTCCAAATCCGTTAGAACATCGCTGTCTTTCAATAGGGAATAACTTTTAGTCAGTCTTCTCCAGCCAGTCAACAGAGTCAGCAATCAGTATTTCCATATCTAGTTCTCGTATTCATTCCTTTCTGACTCTGATCATCAATAACTTCTTTTATTGTAAAACACTATTATAGTTAGTCAGAAAATTCAGTGCACTTCGACAACAACTCAACATACAACAACAGAACAAAACACAACAACAATTTTATCAATCGACACCAACCGACAACGATTCAACAACAATACAACAACAACAACTTCATATCCAAGTAAGGCAACTACTGTAAACCGCGCTCGAAATGTCAAACAGAAATCACTTTAAATTTCAACAGAACTTTTGTATATCGTTAAATAAATAGTAGTTATATTTTGTTACATAATTTCTTGGAATTATTCTTAATTCAATTCCGTACAAAATACTCTTCTCTTCCCAATCCCGTGCTATTGCGCTTGGCGTAGGCAAAAAATAGGGAAATTAATAAATATTTATGTCCATTCACTCTGGATGTCACACCATTATGAAACTTACAGCATTAACTCCGAATACATCGAAGTTTTTACACAAAATTAACAATAAAAAATAAAAAATGGGTTTTTGAGATATTGAGATTTTTCTGTAAAAAAATGACAAATTTCGTAGAATATGACTTGCATATTGTTTTTTGTATTTTTTTCTTAAAAGCGCGTATAAAAACAAGAAATTTGAAAAAAAACGTCTCGATTAACCAATTTTTGAAAAAGTTATGAACGTTTGAAAATGTGCGAAACGAAAAAAGAAGTTTTTTTCCAAATTAATAACTTTTTTTTTGGTTGGGTAAAAAAATTTGAAAAAATTCATAAAAATGTTTTTAGTGGGGTAGTATAACATATAAAGTTTTCAGCAAAATTAAAAATGGTCGGGTTCAAAAGTGGTCGACTTTACGTGGAATAGGTCAAATATATTATTTTCCAGCTGTATATCGGGGCATGTTTAACGCATTAGTAAGAATATCTAAATTTTATTTTGCATTTTATGAACAAAGGTCATACGAGTGAGCAACATTGAGAAAGTAAAACTAATGATTGAGAACAAATATAACAATATGTATAACAACATGTTTATACCCAGGCGTAAGCCGGCTGAAATCAGACCGAAATCATGCTGGAGTCAGGCTAGGGTCAGGACTGGAATCTGGCTGGAATTACGGCAACCATTACATGCTTGATCAGGGCCAGGCCCCAGTCTGATTCGTTTTCTGCTCGGGAAGTAGCCTTCAACGCAGTCATAGTAAAATTGTAGCAATTTAAATATACATGTCCGATTTCTTACTAGAAATCGTTGATTCTTAATGTATTTTTAATGTATATAAAAAATTTACGTTGCAGTGGAAAGAAGATTCTATGACAAAATCTCAAAATTTTTATGGAGAATATTATTAGGCTGGATACGGGAAGTACACTGTAGTATAAAAAATAGATCTCGCGTTTTACATAATCAAATGAAACACTTATTATAGACGGTAAAAAATCAAAAAGAATGGTGTCTACAGTGTGTCTCGGAATATAATGCGAGTGAAGTCGTCACCCGATTGCAAGAGAGTGACTTCATTCGACAAACCGCGAGATGACAGACAGTAGATACTCGTATCGTGAGTCTAAGAACTAATTCATTTTGACACTTCCCCTCGAAATGGGCGTCAGTCGTGTGTTAGATGAAACAGCGGAAATTCGAATTAGTCATGAGCACTTCTAACGCTTGATATACAATGATATCGGACAATTTACTCAAGCCCAACATAGTCAAGGAGTATATCCCAAGGAGTTCCCAAGATACAGGCTCGTTACTCACGAAGAAAATGTACCCGATAAATGAGCGTCTGTTGTAAGAGTAGTTGCCCCAATCCGCATCGACAAAACCCTTCAGAGGTTCACATCCCGACTCAAACGCGGTTCCCGGGTTCATGGTGCTTTCCAGATATCGCAACACACGCTTCGTAGCCAGTCCAGTGAATATTGCCGTAAGATTTGTTGAACTAGCTCAAATGACTAACAGTGAATGCGGTATCAAGTCTTGTCACGATTAAACACGCAAGGGCATCCGTCAATTCTCGATCTAGTAGGTTCTGGTCTTTCGAGTCGGGAATTTCCTCCGATTTTAATAGCTTTACATTTGGGTCCATAGGAGTACTCACAGGCTTGTACTCCATCATGCTGAAACGGTGCAACACAACTCTTATTGTGGGAACTCAATATCGGGATAGTATTTAACTGCTCGGAGATGTTTAAATTCACATGCACTCTCGCGCGACATTCTTCTTACCTGATATCATTATGTTTGGGTTCCGTGAAGCGACTAAAATATCGACGCTGTTTACGAAAACTAGCATTATTCAGATTTCTTATGAAAACAAGTACGCTTGATATCAGCACGAAAACTAAAATGGTTCGGCTTTTGCCCCGAAAACTAGCACATTTTGATATTTGCCGCGAAAACTAACAGGTTTCGGACATGACACTTGTCGCAGCAGAAGCTGAATCATACTAATTTTCGTGATCAAAGCCGAAGCATGCTAATTTTCGCGACGAATATCGAATCGTGTTGGTTTTCAGAATGGAATTAGAAACGTATTAGTTTTCGTAAGAAATTTGAATCGTGCTACTTTTCGTAAGCAGCCTCGATATCGTCCACGTAGACGACGATGAGAACTAGGGTTTCTTCTTGTCCAAAATAATACAAGCATGAAGTCGCGTTGCTTGGTGTTGCTGCGTATTTCTTCAAGATGTTGTTGAATTTGAGGTGCCAGCTTCTTTCAGCCTGACGTAGACCGTAGAGAGATCTTAGAATCTGGTATGATCATAATCCGTGAAACAAAGTGAGAGTTGCCATTTGAAATATCAGAGTCACCCCTACCGCTGTGAGGGGATCAGGGGGTGGGGGGCGATTTTGGGTTCAAACGATGTCAATTTCCAAAATTAAGCAACTTTTGTGTCTGAAACTTATTCAGAATCAAACTGCCCTTCCAGAATTATCGGGCCGTTGCTGGACTTTTGGTCCAGCCTGTATATGGTATATATATAACATAAATTCCAAATTCGTACAAAATGATTATTCTCTTCTATAAATTCTAGTATTTTATTGAATTTATCTCGAAATTCCTAAAGAAGAATATAGACTAAGCAAAATTAGATCAGACCAGGCCGAATCAATTTATCCTAGAATATACGTATTCATACTAGGATAAACCTGTATAACCTAGGCTAAATTGGGTTCTCCTATTGGGCTTACGAGGAACTGATTTAGAAATAAATTTTTAATTAGAAGTTAGAAATTAATTACTTTCAAATAAAGGAAGCAATTCATAGAAATTAGCCCTAAGTTTGTATGTCGAATGAGATATGTAAGCGCGCATTGTGGGCATGCACCGGTACTGTGCGAGACAAGCGCGGAGCAAAAGACGAACAGTTAGCGACAGGTAGCAAGTGAAAGAGAAACGCAAGACTGCTAAACCGAAAAGAATCGACGGACATCTGAAATAAAAGGAGATCCATTCAATCGATTTACTCGACAGAAGTAAGACAAATTAAGGCCACAGTTACTAGTGATAAAATATATACAAAAAGGTATGTGAATTTACATAAAGAAAATGTTAAGTTGGGACCACGTTTCCCTCCACGCGCGCAATAAATGAATGGCAAACCTAATCTGCATACATAACCCCGTGTAAATGTTGCAGGCGCCTTTTTGGTACTCTTCTTATATTACATATCAATTATATCAACAAATATCGGAGTGCAATTTATTTTGCACATAAACACCACCTGCTTCCAAGTAACAATGCAAATCAATTGCGTAAGCTTGTTACGCTAGACAGTTATAACATTTTAAAGTGGCGCGAGTGCTTCAGCTGCCAAAAAAGGGGCATTTCCCCTGAGACTGAGACATTTAAGCTGGATCTGCACTAGTCACACCATCAGGAAAATACAATTAATCGAAAATGGAAACTCATTGGCACCAGCCGCTGTAAAGGAGTACCCGAAAGTCGCAATAATAGAGGAAAGAGATCCAGTTATTCATAGATCTCGGGAGTTTCGTCTGCACTATGAAGGCAACAAAAGTTCTCGACACATAGCTAAACTACACCAAGCACGTAAAGATTCTAAGAGGGCTCGAACTCGAGGCCTGCGCATTGCAAAGCACAGGGTAGGTCCTTTTTATATTAATGGATTAATTGCTGAGAAGGTACCAAAACGAGTCATACCAGATGACGCTCAGACTATGAACGTAATTATTGAGAGCATTTACACTGAACAGCCGCATATAGAGTACCTGAAAAGTGAGAGCAGCTTGACCTTCAGTCGATGAAGGGCTGGCTCAGAAGAGTGGAAGAATGCGGAACATAAGCAACATCAAATGCTATTAGCATTAGAGGGATGGCTGCAGCAGATTCTGCATACAACAGACTACGAGGAAAAGAAGGCTGAAATCGGCGAAGTGAGATTAGGGTTGACACACCTAGTGAAGGAGATTCAGAATCTGAGAGAGGGGCTCAAAGCGACTGTGCTCATCGCTTTGAGACATTATTGTTCCATGTCGATTTGACATTATTGTTCCAATAATCGCAATAATTGTTCCAATAATGGCGTATCGCCATTATTGGAACAATCACTGCTGGACTATAGACTGGAGACTATAGACTATAGACTGGGGATATAGACGGGCAACCACCGTACTCATCACCAATAAAATTACAACCAAACTACAAAGGGCTGCTTGTAAGAATCTGAAAGTTGCCAGGTGACACATATTTCGTAAATGACATAAGGGAAGAACCGCCGATATTTCGCAACCGGCTGCCGGAACATGGCCGGAGGAAACGGAACCGGGCGGGGAGTAACTGGAAAATGACTCCATCGACGCCACCACGGCGCCGGCCGCGCTATCATAGAGTAGCTGATCAGTCCACGTGCCGCCTCTCCGTTCTGATCGGTCCACGCGCCCGAGAAAGACCAAAGACGATGCGAACCGAAGTTCGACTTGGATTTTTTTCTCTTTTTTTTCTCGATAATTTCGTTCAATGGTCGAATTTCCGTTCTTACCCAAGCCAAGCCCAAGCTCAAACCAAACCCGTGGTGACGACCAAAATCACCCAATGAACACAACTGGCAACGTCGTGAGAGACGCAGCGGACACAGGGCTTATGGGAATTGAGGCAGTGCAAGACGAGGCAATTCGCAAAGGACCAACCGGACGACAGCGCGGAAACATACAAAAAACCTGCCACATACAGGATTTCAAATTGGACTGGGGACGCTCGGAGACGGATACAGATAGGATGGCTGAGTGTTAGGGCTGACAATTACACATTTAAAAAATGGCGCGTAAATGGATGGCGCAGAGATAGAACAGGATGAGCCTACCACAGGCAGCAAATGCGACGAGTAATGGAGACAACATGGCATACGTACACGAACCAATCAGGAGACAGACATAATGATACGACGACTGGAAAGTAGAATGCAAGCAAAACAAGACGGTAAACCGCCAAAAATGAGGGCTACGGTGCCGACGCGGATTTCGGGCAAGCAATGTCCAAGGGAAAAGAACCAACGGCGGTCTGCCGCACATACACGGAATAGAAGGGCGACCTTATAGGCCACAAGGCGAGGACCGTTCGACCAGCGTGAAATCGAGACCGAGAGAAAAAACTAGTCAAGTGGCGAATAAAACGAACGCTTGTGATGGAGAGAGAGTAAGGAATTTGTATGAGTGTGAAGGTAAGTATGCCCCTGTGGGGGAAGTAAAGAAAGCATTGGGTGGACGCTCCTGAATAAGTACGTGAACAGAGTCAGAGTGTTAGAGAGCGTGCGGCTCTGTCTATGTATATAAATTGTATTGAAGCAAGACAGTCAGAGGCAGAGTATTAGAGAGCGTGAGCATGAAAGAGCTCGCCAAAATTCAAAACAGTCAATGCCCGACAAATAAAAATGACTGCGCAATAAAATAATAATAATTGACTGCTCCGAATTTTGCAATCCCTAATGTAACGCCCTAAACTGTGCTATATCTACGGCTAGGGCGGAGAGTGAGCGGCTCCAACGCTTCTCGGCGTGCTCTGATTGGATCAACTTTAAATATTCATATCTCGTAAACTATTAAAAATATCCCTAATGTATATTTGCAACTTTTGTTTGTAATGATCCCATCTGCACCAAAATTCCGTTTAAGAAACCTTACGGAATTCACCCTGTATATACAACACGCGTATGAAAAAAATATATATATGTAAAGAAAATCGCCGCTTTTCTTACGGTTGAAATCTACGATATCTAGATTATCGACGAGAGAGTGAGAGGGAGAGAGTGAGAGAGAAAGAAGATTTGGAAAGAAAGAGTGAAACGTGTAAAGAAAAGAGATCGGTTGAATTTGAAACTTTAGAAGGAATAACCTACTTGAATTGAATCTGTAAATGTTGTTTCTTTTGATTCTACAGGTAAGAATCAGAGGAACGAAAGAACTTTGTACATAGTATAAATAAATCTTTTGATTCTACAGGAGAAACTCAATTGAGGTTTATTCTAACCTAAAACCCGGAATAAGGAGAACATATTACATATATTGTGACGAGGCGTTACACTCCTCGCAGTCGCGATACGTAGAAATATTCCGAGGAATATTAGAAAGAGATAGGATGAGCAGAGTCGCGTCGTCTCGCACCCGTGGTAATGCGAAATCATGCTTTAGAGCGTATACTGCCGGAGAATATTCGTGAGTTGCAGAGTCCGATGCCAAAAAGGTAAACATTGTCGGGCGAACGATCGAGTCGGCGCCCGGTAAGAGCGAGCGGGATGGATGGCTGTGCCGGCGATCGAGAATCGGTCGTCGCTATGAAACCCCACCTCCCCCGGAAGGGCCAAGACGAAACCGGCAAGCGTGAGCGACGAGCTCACGAAATTAGTGAGGATGGGACCACGGTAGAGCAATAAGGAGTTATTGAATCGTACAGTGAGAATTCGACCACGGTTGCGCGAGGATAGATAAGAAAAAGATTGTAATAGTTAGTCAGTGAGGATCGGACCGCGATAGCGCGAAGAGTATTTTTGAGATAGAGTGAGGATGGGACCGCGATAGCGCGAAGAGTATTATTGAAGTTGTTAGATGCAAGAGTGCGAATTTGGCAGCGATTGCGAAAGGAGATAGATAGACGAAAAGATTGTAGAAGTTAGGGAGAGTGTGAGAGGAAGCGAGAGAAGGAGAGTGAAGAGTGCGAGTGGACGGGTGAGAGAGAGAGAGAGAGAGAGAGTGGCCAAGGAACGAGCGAGAGAGACGAGCGGGAGACGAGGCCTAGGAAGAACGCTGTGCGACGAGGACGGAGAATCTCGGCGACTTAAAAAGGTAGGCGCACGCTGCTGCATTATTTTTCGTCGTCGATGCGAGTCTTGCGTATCGTCGACCGCGTAGCAGTAGAGAGTGTCTGTCTCGCTTTATCTCACGTTGCCAAAAAGTAGTTGTGCCTCCCGGCGTCACCGGGGGACAGCGGTGTCTCTCTCCGACACAGTGAATTCCCGTACGAGAGCTGTCGCGCGTGCTCGACGCATGAAGAATGCGCGGATTATCATTGTCAAGTTGCACTCGGTGAATTGTGTGTGAATGAAAGAAATTATTGTAATAAGCTATTGTTATTTTGGTTGATGCCCGAGCGCGGGCCGAAGGAAATAAACTTGCCTTTTATTAATTGTGAAAGGAGTACAGTCATTCCGAGTAACATTGGACCACTTTTGAGACAATTTGCTGTAGTTTGTCAATAATTTGTATGAAATTACTAATAATAATTGTGATTTCAGTGATCTTTTATTGTCGTTAATACCAATTACATTGAAAAGTATCTATATTATAAGGGAATCCTGAGAAAAAGACATAAATAGAGGTGGTCCAAAGTTATATTGAGTTTGGGGTAACATTAGACCACTGCCTTTTCTCACATTAAAAATCCATCTTAATCGCAATTTTCTACATTTTCGGTGCCATTTGATCATACGAAAAATTAATAAGATTATCAAGCTGCCAGATCGAACCAGTTTCTGTTGCCAAAGATATACAAAAATATATTGACGAGCTCGAGCAAGCGAAGGATTTATGTTATGTGGAAAAGTTAAGGAAGTTTATGAAGTGGTTTTTATAATTTATAATAAAAAAACAATTTAATATATTATTTAGAAAAATCTGTAATCTTAGACTGAGAATGAGATCACTCCAAAAAGATACATATTATATATTTCTTACACATAAATACTAGAATTAACAACAACAATTCTAGACTCAACAATCTCAACTGAAAATAAAAATATATAGTGAATCTAATAATACGAGATGGAGATCCTTTATCATAGAGATCCTTCTTTCATCACAGAGAGTTTTAGGTTTCAAGACTTCATTCGTCTTGAAATACATAATGTTTGCATATTTTAGCCTTTATATTCATCCTTTAAGTCTCTTGTTCTTCAAGTTTCACAAGCCTTCCATTATTTTGATAAATTATATATTCTCCAGTGATGGCCTGAAAACAATGCCCTGTTTCCAAGTTTAGTTCATTAGCCGGGACATCATAATCATTCCACGACTCTATAATTTCTAGTTCCATATCTTCTATTTCATTTTCATTTTCATCGAATTTCAATTTTTTCATTCCATGCATACTGTTTTTCGATGAAGTTTTCCGTTTATTATGTTCTAATTTAGAAGCTTTTTTTTCCTTCATTATCCTTTTTGGTTTCCGTTTCATGGTTTTCTATGTTTTCCTTAGTAGCCCTTGCCATTTCAAAAGATTCTATCTTCTTTTCCGCTAATTTTTTCGTTGGGTTTTTGGTCTTAGAACCTTTGGGTCTTCCCTTTTTTACAGGTTTTTCCTTTTTCTCGTCCTGCTGTTTATGTTTAGTCTTATAAAAATTCTCCACTTCTTCCGCGGAAATTGCCTTTCCTGCTTTAACAGGTTGCTGAAATTTTTTAGTGATTTTTATATTCAAGTCCGACGCTCTTATTTCCTGCATGTATTCCTTAAATACTTGTCCAAGAGTAGCTTGGATCTCAGCCGTTGCATACGAAGGTAAAACTTGTAGCATTTCTATTTGTGAGCAAGGGTAAATTGCACATTTTCTAAAACCTGCAATCATATTAACCGCTGCTGTAGATTCATTCAGTTGAAGTGCTGAATTCAGAAGCTGGCAAAACATGTTTTTTGGTAGTGCTCCAGTTTTTCTGCCTCGTTGCGTTTGACGCAATTTATTGAGCACTGTTCGCCAAGCTGATTTTAATGACGAAAAATATCCTACGTCAAGAGGTTGTAGGATATGTGTTGAGTTAGGGGTCAGACAAATAAATTTTATGTTGTGCTCTTCGCATATCCGAAGCGCCTTTATGCTAATATGTGCACTTAAATTGTCACATATAAGCACTTTTTGCCCATGTTTTTTATCAACAATTGGCACGAAATAGTTTTCAAGCCATTCTTCGAATACATCGACGCCCATCCATCCCGACTTGGAAACTGCCATCTTCGAACACTTTGGTGCATTGCTAAGCCAGTCGGACCAACAATGTTTTCCCTTAAATATAAAGAATGGCGGCATGATGTCTCCAATAGCATTACCAGCAAATACTACTGTAAAACATGATTTACTAGAATTCTTGACTAGTTATGGGTGGCGAATCGAACGTCTGAATAAAAGTTTTTGTTTCCTAGGGTCGTCATGGAATCCGCTTTCGTCCGTATTATAAATATTCTCAGGGCTTACGCATTCAATCTCCTTTTCCAATTTATCGAAGAATTCATTCACCATTTGTTCATTAACTTGGGCTCGTTTCCGAGAGATGTTGTGAGCAATTTTTTGTTTTATTGCTGGATGTCGTTCCATATAAAGTTTGGCCCACTCGTATCCAGGTTTGTTATCTTTGAAAACGGGAACTGTCTTTCCAATTGTATTTAAATATTGCTTGATGACATCTCTGAAATGTTGCAAGCCAATTGGAATACCCATGTCACTTAGCGCAATCAAGTGGTCTCTGAAAATTATCTCCTCTTCCATCGTCAAGCATGTAGGGCGTCCCACTGGCCTATCGTATTTATTTTTAAACTTAAGATTAAGGGTGCTTTTAGGTATTTTATAGAGGCTGCAAGCTTTTCTTTGGCTTAAGGCACCTGATCTTACTTCATTAATAGCATTTTCTAAAGCTTCTTGCGTATAATTTGATTTGGTGCCATATCTCCTCACACCTGGCTCTGTTTTGGTCTTTTTTCTGGGCATGATTATGTAGGTATCTATGTTGTACAATCTGAAAATAATAAATATATCATGTTTTTAGGTTATTGTCCAAAGTTACCCCGTATTATTTATCTTTTTTATACAAAATGTGGGTAACATTAGACCGGTCCAATGTAACCCCAAATTCCTTGATATTTTGACTCCGCGATTAATCTCAATGATTATGGAGTTATTAAGCGTAGGTCTGTTAAAATAAATCATGGAATCAAAAAAACAATAGGTAAATACCATAAAAATGCAACAACTTACCGATTTTTAGCTGACTAAACACAAAATATCATAAATTCAACACAGCACTTCCTGAAACACGCAGCTGCAACACTAGAAAAGAACATTTGTTTTTTTGACACGAAGTTGTGCGAAAGGCAGGTTACATTTTGATAATCTAGGGATTTTTTTAATTTAAGTTCGGATTCATGCATTTATGTTATCTATGTTCTGTTATTTAAAAAAAAGGAAAGAGCTTGTTCGGGGTGTGGTACAAAGTTACCAGAATAGTACAATTTTACCCGGAATGACTGTACTCACCCGAGAATTTCGTTTATTTGAATCCGATGTGAGATAAATGTTATTGATGCTCGCCCTTCGAATCCCTATATTCCCCTGATTGCTAGCTGAGCAAGAGTAGAGAGATCGTTTAACTTCCCTTGGTGTTACGGGGATGATACAAACACCGGGCGCCTAATCGGCAAATGAAAAGGGCAGAAAGAATATATTTGGGCGTCATTAGAGATTTTGGGCTGGCAGGCCTTCTCGTCTTTCACGAAATTTAGACGTGAAAGGCCTCGTCACAATATATATATTGTAACGTAATTTTTTTGAGTTGGTCAAATCACGGTCACAAGGTATCGTTCATATGAAAGTTCACCTTTCTCTCGACCGTCTCGATGAAGCATGTGTTGTTCCCGGCAGCTTCTAGAGTCGATAAAGGACGCGAAGGTGGCTGGAGGTCAGCCGAAGGTTGCGACGTTCGATCCTGACGTGATGATGAGAGTTCAACGTAACGAGTAACCCGTCAGGAGAGAACGGCCGCGGAGTCTCGGGGAATTAATGCAGGTCCGGCTGAAATTCCGGCGCTCCAACACGGGTTGCATCACGCGACAAAACGGGCGGAGGTTTTGAGGTTACAGGCGAGGGATGGGAATCCCTCGCGCTGCGGAAGTAGTACCCTTTGTTGCGTGATGAAACAGGGGATACGATTTCCGAGATGCTCCCAAGTTATCACTCAAGTTTGATACGATACTGGTGCCGGTAAGAGATGAGTAGAATGAGAGATGGCAGTAGTTATCGGCACTGGGTGCCAATTGTAAAATAAATCGTAAATTTTTTTAAAAAAAGCCAAAATGAAGGGAAATCCCTGCTCTTTAAAATTACGTTGGTTAAATTGGCCTAGTCCAACTACCGGCGAAATGGCATAAAAAACCGCGCCGGTACTGTTTTCCACTTTTGTCCGGAAACTTTCCGCCGGTAGTGTATATCCTTCGAATCCGTAAAGAAAGGCCGCGATCTGAAATAAGAACGCACTCAACCGGAAAAATAAACAGTTCCTGAAATGAAAAGAAGAAAGGACAATAACAGACTGATTAATAAACTATGTTTTCTCGACGCGAATCGAATTGACGGCGCAAGGTCTCATTCTTATCAAAATAAAATTGTCACCAGAGGCTTCCACCAATGTACCCGATTGCCTGCGAAAGGATTCATTCTTACCTAAATTGACTTTTCACCGTAGTAAAGACATAGGAAAAGGTCGATATTGTAACGAGCGATTTGACGAATACCGCGAAATTCGGTACCTCTCTGGTAAGGATATTTGGGTAGTGGGGAGATCCGGCACCTCACTCCCAACAATAGATCCTCATCCTATTTCGTCCTGGGTTCGTCAACGAAATCACTGCTCGAGAATTACGCTCCAATATTCGCACGAGACTCGAGAGGAAGAAATATCGCCAAATTATCACATTGCTTGCCTGGCCAGCAAGAAATCTGTGAGGCGATTCTAACTACAAATCAGCTCGACGATCAGAAGGAGGCATCCAATCCTCCAACTTGACACCACTGAAAGGGCTCACCAAGGATGCGGATCGTACAGCGTCATCCTAAATATAAAAGATAAGTCGAACCCATTCGCCAAAGATTGACTCTGAAATTGTAGGTATGCGAGGAAATTGAGTGTGTGTGTGTGTGAGAGTATGTATGGATCGGATGGGTGTGACAAAGATGCTTCGCCGTGTGTGTAAGGAATAACTATTTTTTAGTAAATTAAGGAATTCAAGCGATGATAAAAAGGAAATAAACATTATAATATTAATCCAACACAAAAAATTAATATGAAGTTTTTCGGGCTAACTTGGCACACGTTTCACCCAGACCACTAGATACTTCGTGGGTAATTTTCTTAATTACGATATCATATATTTTTGGACCAATCCACTTTTTAAATCCAATAATTTAAAGTGGAGCTTTATTTAAAAATTTTACATGTCCAAAAATTCGTATAACGGATAGCAAAAAAATTCAATAACTTCGAAAGTGGTCTAAAGTACTTTAATCTCACTTGAAAATGAATTTTTGATTAATAACATTATTATTGTGTGTTTCCATTCTGTGGTGTTGTTTCTGTTCTTGCGCACTTTTGATTAGGCGATTTGTAAAGTCCTTAGGATATAAGCGATTTATTAAGAAAGTTTTATGGAAGACGCAGCCAAGTCAAACAACTACTAAATAATTGTGCTGCTCTCATTGTTGGCTTAACCCTCGCTGCCCTTTCTACATTGAATTCCATTCGTTATACCGATATAGGTATATATTATGAATCGCACAGACGAGAAACAGCGTCACACTTCCGAACATCGCCTGGGCGGCGATATTCGGCGTGATACTCTCTTGTATTAGCTTAGGGTCCATGGCCAAGACCTGACCGAGATCTACTTCTTCGAGGTTATCCATAAGTATTACGCTCTAAGTTATGAAGCTGTATTATATTTGAGAAGATGATAGTTCCTAGTTTTCTCTGTAAAAATCAATTGGAATATTGTCAAGCAATATGAAACATATTCCCCTACTCTTGACTAAAAATGCATAGACGCCCATCGTGTCGCTCTTTTAAACGCTACGTATTACATATAGAGCGAGAGACAACTAAATATTATTCAATGACTTAACAAATTTAGAAAAACTAGATATTCCCCAATCCCTGTGAATTGCGAATAAAATATTATCTTCGCGGCGATTCGAGAGGTTTGAAATTGAATAGCTGCTATTCAAGCTAAAGAGTAGTGGAAAGTAATGCAGAAAAGCCCCGCAATTGAAATGCATGGAATGTCAAGCGTGCCATAATTATATACAAATTCTAAAAGTTTTTGAGTCTGAGCCAAGTTTTTTAGAAATTAGTTTTTTCATTTGGAAAGTTTAGCAATCACCATCTTTCAAATGAATAACTTTTTCTAACGTTTGTATTATTTATATCGGAAGTAAACGGTCCAACCGATTCTATGCATATGAAATACTATACATGATATCGGAGCATATATAATACATGCAGGCAATTTGGGCCAGGTAGTTCAAAAGGTTGCCTTTCTGCTATTGCACTTTTTTCGTAAAACTTAAATTTTTATCATCCTATCTCTATATTAAACGGGAATATCCTCTACCTTATTGATTTATAAATTATAGACACGATAGTTGCAAGTTTACATACGTTGGAGTGAACGCAGGTAATAATAGCGATAACTACAGATGTTATCCATTTTGTGTGTCAAGTCAGATCAAGATTATTCCAATCGTTCTCAAGTTATCGATTATTGAATTTCAAAAGGTCATAAATGCATATATCGACGTATTGGTACACGGATACAGACACTTCCCATATTTAGGGCGTGTATGTAAATACTCCGACTTAAAAATAATGTATCATTCTTTTCATTCGTAAACAAATACGGTTTCTATATGGGAAAGACAGAACAAAACCGTTATAAAATGTATTTTTATCTCTTCCCGTAGAATGGGATTCAAGTCCCCAGCAGTGCTCGTGAAATAATGGATGCATAATTGAAATTATTGAACATAGCTATGGACCGTATACGACAAGAATACTTGCTATGCAGCAACGGAAAAAATGCTTTTCAATTAATAATAAGATCGAACGTCATTCTTCTTCTCGCTAGTGGTACTCGACCCTGTCTCCTGCTAACCGTATTATACATTTCATATTATTATATACGTACATGTGCAAGTTATTTTAAAGCGACGAGCAATGCTGCTGGTAAATATTCTTCGTTACGACTGGAAGCTTATACGAAATATTCTTGGCGAATCTGGAACTTTTTTACAACTGTAAGAATTGTTTCTAACTTCGCGACTTTGTATTATTAAGCACGAAAAGATTCCATTAATTATCTATAATTTCTATTTTCGTTCAAAACTATTTATATGATTTTTCTAATAAATCTTTTGTCTTCAGAAATGAAGACTAAACTAAAATCACCCTTGGTCATTTAATTTTCAACTGAAAAATGTCAAACATATACATTTTATCTTCTTTGAAAAATATCGTTTACAACTGGCGGTTCAATTACCGAGTGTTTGGACATGTGCGTGGATTTAGTAAATGTGAATTAAAAAAAAAAAAAAATTCTGTCCAGTTACCTACAAACTAATTAAAACCGATGATATAAACCCGACTTTGATACATTTTGAGCAGAGTAATCATCGGTATGATAAGACTTTACTTAACTTGTGTGGGTTTTAGTACAAAACGAGACATCGGACAAATCTTGCAGTAGAATGAAAATGATGTTTTTTGAAGAAACAAAATAATGCGTTTGTTTGTAAACGAAAATGTGAATCTAGAAGACAGGCAGAATTATGAAAAATATTCCATTGAAAATATTATGGAGAATGACTGGGCATCATTACTTTTTTTTTTGTCTTTCCCAGTATTAACTATAAGCTGCTATCAGTGTAGCATTAAATAGTTGATTTAGCTTACAAAAATTCTTATTTAGAGGGCACACCCAGTGATTTGCACTGCTCTACGTATCTTGTTTTATGACGTTGTTATTCACAATTCTATGCATTGCTCTTGAATCTTTCTCTTATATCCAGTGTTTTGTACTTCTCGAATCTTCTGGTGATGTTTTCTTCGTTGAGAAGATTTTGTGCTAGCACATTCGGGCGGCTCATGAGTCTTTGCTCGTAACTCGTGCTTAGTTTTCGCGCCGTCTCCTTCACTGTCTCAATTCTAAGGTCTTTATGGAGGTTAGCATTTGCTATGTACCATGGTGCATTAGCGATTATTCTGGGGGCTTTAGATTGAAATCTCTACAGGATTTCAATGTTCGAATTGCTTGCGATACCCCATAATTGGATACCATAAGCCCGTATTGGTCTCAGGATTGTTTTGTACACTGCAGTATTGTTCGAGAGTGACAGTTTCGATCGCCTGCCAATGAGCTAATACATTTTTCTCATTCTTAGGTCTAGTTCCCTCCTTTTTCCGGATGTGACTAGCCCATGTTAGTCTTCTGTCGAATTGAATTCCTAGGTATTTTACTTCACTCACGCTTGGGAGGGGTTGATCATTAAGCGTTACCGTCGGGCAGTCCTTTTTTCGCATGGTGAATGTTATACACACCTATTTTGTCGTACTGGCCTTTAGCCTCCAAGTTTCTAGCCATGATTGTACATCATTGAGCCCTCTTTGGAGTTTACGCGATGCTGTCTCCTTGTTGCTGTGAGTGGCCAAGATTGCTGTATCGTCAGCAAACGTTGCCACCATGGTATTGCGGCGCACTGGTAGGTCGGCTGTAAAAAGCGTGTACAACACTGGCCCGAGCACACTGCCTTGCGGTACCCCCGATCTTATTGAGTAAAGGTCTGTAACTTCGGTTCCGTGCTTCACCTGGAATGTCCTGTTATTTAGATACGACCTTAAGAGTCAGTGTAACAGCCGACGAGCGCTTCGAAAACGGCATCCCTATTTGTACGAGCACTGAGCAAATGATCGGGTTAAAATTTGGCCAGTACATAGATAATTATGGCACACGGTACATGAGAGTCGCGTTTTTTCGAAATTTTGAAAAAAATTTTGCAGATTCGACTTATCATTGGAGAAATGAGACAATTCTTCATAGTACACCGATTCGATCGAAATTTCCCGACTCTCACTCACTAAAGCATCAACAAACGCACATTTTGAGCTTTGTTTCATTAAATTTGATGCAAAATTGGCTTCAAAAATAGGGATGCCGTTTCGTGAAAGAAAAAAGCGAGATTTTTATCGGCGTAGCGAGAAAATAGTGTGACGAAATTCCGCGCGAAGCGCTGACGCAACATTCTCACGAGGTCGGTAAGTGCTGTGGCCCGCGCGACGGAAGGGGCAGCCGCGAGAGAGCAAGGCATAGCCGCGCCTCGTGTACCCGTTGGACTTTGCCCTGCACGGAGACCTAATGCGTCGCTCGTTAGGCGTGAGGCATAGGCACGAGCCGTGCCTATGCCTTCGACTCTCGTAGCTACCCCTCTTGGCCCTCTCCGCCGCCACCGGTCACATGAAATGAGTACAGTGCGAAGCATAGGTAAGGCCTTCGCTGCGCACTGTAGAGCGTTCGCTCCATGCTCGCCGAGACCGAAAAACTCGGTGGACGTTCAAAAACGCCATCCGAGTTTACGCCGGCTCTAATCATCCGATCGGATTGAAATTTGGAGGTGAGCTAAAGCATAATGGCACGGGGTACCTGAGACTCGTCTTTTTTTAATATCAAAAGCGGAACCCCTTTTTTTAAATAAAAACGATAAAATTTTCATAGTAGCACGATGTTTCTCGTCGCGTTGATATTACAATTGCGTGCTCCACGGAAATATGCACATTTTGGATTTTGTTTTATATCATTTGATAAAAAAATGACCGAAATATGGCAATTGGAGTTTTTATGCAACGCGGATCTAGCATCGGCAAGTTCGCCGGCCCGCGCGGCGGGAGGGGTAGCCACGAGAGTCGAACGCATAGGCAGTCCTCGTATACACGATGGCCTCTGCACGGAAACCTAACGCGTCGCACGTATATATATAGATCAGTCATCTCTGAGAAATCAGTCGAATTTTGCATATCCTTAGTTTCTGACGAGATAACATATCGTGTCAAATATATTTTTTTAATTGCAAAATTTTTCGAGTGATGAATATTGGAACATTTTCCGAATTTTTAATCAATAAGTAATTACATACCTTCTTTCCTTTAATTTTTTTTAATTAAAGTTGTGGCAAAAGGACTATATTTTATCATAAAAATATTTACCACATAAACAAAATTATTTGGTACTATTTATTTAACAAATGATTTTTCAATCATTTTTTTAACTGTCAGGGATACGATGAACAAATTTAAAAAAAAACCTGTGTGTGTGTTCTTCACACACGTAAGAAGTGAATACTTCTGGTATCCAGCGTTTTGCCTGAATGAAAAATTAAAAATATAATCATTAAAATAATCGTTAAGATCATTAAAAACAATCATTTAAAAAAATTGAAAAAACTGTGTTGGGAGCCTGATGAGGCTAACTCAGAGACCTGCAGAGCCTATTGAAGGCGCTCGGACAGAATACAGACTCTTTCAGAAATCCTGCGGAGATCTATATAAGGACAGCAAAAATAATTTTCATGAAAATAATTACAATTACAAAGATTCATTAAAATAACAATTTAAAAGAATCATCTAAATAATAATCTATTATATCCGAAGGACTGCGCAGGGTTGTAGAAGGCCTGCGGGAGCTGTAGGAGGCCTTCTAAAGCCCAGCGCAGTCCTTCGAAAGTACTGCGCAGGGTTGTAGAAGGCCTGCAGAGGCTGTAGGAGGCCCCGCAGCACTTTCGAAGGACTGCGCTGGGCTTTAGAAGGCTTCCTACAGCTCCCGCAGGCCTTCTACAGCCCTGCGCAGTTCTTCGAAAGTGTTGCGCAGGGTTGTAGAAGGCCTGCGGAGGCTGTAGGAGGCCTTCGAAAGCCCAGCGCAGTCCTTCGAATGTTCTGCGCAGAGTTGCAGAAGGTCTGCGGAGGCTGTAGGAGGCCTTCTAAAGCCCAGCGCAGTCCTTCGAAAGTGCTGCGCAGTGTTGCAGAAGGTCTGCGGAGGCTGTAGGAGGCCTTCTAAAGCCCTGCGCAGTCCTTCGAAAGTGCTACGGGGCCTCCTACAACCTCCGCAGTCCTTCTACAACCCTGCGCAGCGCTTTCGAAGGACTGCGCTGGGCTTTAGAAGGCCACCTATAGCCTCCGCAGGCCTTCTACAACCCTGCGCAGTCCTTCGAAAGCGCTGCGGGGCCTTCGGATATACTAGATTATTATTTGGATGATTGTTTTAAATTGTTATTTTAATGAATCTTTGTAATTGTAATTATTTTCATGAAAATTATTTTTGCTGTTCTTATATAGGTCTCTGCAGGGTTTCTGAAAGAGTCTGTATTCTGTCCGAGCGCCTTCAATAGGCTCCGCAGGTCTCTGAGTTAGCCTCATCAGGCTCCGCAACACAGTTTTTTAAATTTTTCAAATGATTGTTTTTAATGATGTTAACGATTATTTTAATGGTTATATTTTTAATTTTTCATTCCGGCGAAAGGCCGGATACCAGAAGTATTCACTTCTTGCATGTGTGAAGAACACACACACAGGTTTTTTTTTTAAATTGTTCATCGTATCCCTAACAGTTAAAAAAATTATTGAAAAATCATTTGTTAAATAAATAGTACCAAATGGTTTTTTTAATGTTGTAAATATTTTTATGATAAAATATAGTCCTTTTGTCACAACATTAATTTAAAAAAAATTAAAGAAAAGAAGGTATGTAATTACTTATTGATTAAAAAGTCGGAAAATATTCCAATATTCATAAAACGAAAGATTTTGCAATTAAAAAAAATATTTGACGCGATATGTAATCTCGTCAGGAACTAACGATATGCAAAATCTGACTGATTTTTCAGAGTCGACTGATCTATATATATACGCGCGACGCGTCAGGTTTCCGTGCAGAGGCCAACGCAGCCCCCTGACACTGGCAAATAAAAGCGGTTTGCGATTTGTGTCTACCGCTACGTAGCGCTGGTAGTCACCTGACCGGCTTAATATATAGCTTATATCGCTTATATGTATAGCACAAAATAAGCCGGTCAGGCGACTATTTAGGAAAGAGTTTCGCCATAAAACGTGACTTATTTTTAATAATTAAAAAGTATATGTTAATATTTTTGATTATATATATTTATTCAGGAAAATAATCAACAGGAATAAAAAATTAACGAAAAGAACACAAGTATTAGTTAATAAAAAAGATTTTTTCTTTAATAGAAATGCCACATTTACATGTATGCAAAATATTATGTTTTGCAAAATTTTGATTTTTTTTGCATAGTTGATTGTTTTTTTTGTTCGAAATTAACTCTGGTACAATATTGTTGCATTCGTTTTAAAACAAAATTTTGAATTAACCGATACAAAATTTCATGCGCATGCTCTTTGCACGGAAATGATAATGCGTTATAATTATATACATCGTTCAACAATTCTTCAAATACATGCGAAGAATGGCAATGCGTTTGGAAGCTATTTTCCAAGTATAAAATAAAACGATATAGCCGGTTATTTGGGTGTATCAACCCATTTCGTTGTTGCCAATTATGCAACGTTGCTTCGGGAAGAATTACTGTAGCGTCGTGAGAATTAAGCAAGGCTTCTTTACATTGCAAGCATTTGACGGAGTCACAATTTTTTTTTATTAGATCCGCAGTTAAACAATACAGCACACAATTTGTGATTTCAGGCATATTGTAATCGTGCTCTGCTATGACATTCTCAAAATTCCAATCTTCGTTTTGAATAATTTGCTGCAATTTGTCTTTAATCGAGTTTGAAAGATCTTTAGAGGAGTCAGGATTGTGATATATAGTTTTAAGATCGCCCAGCGTCACCAACGGTTCAGTCTCATCTTTCGTTGATATTGAACAATTGCCCGTCTTTGGCGGTCTCAAGACACCATATATCGAGAGAATTTTGTATATATTCAAAAATGTGGGAGTCGAAGGATGATCATCGCAACCTCCTGCCTGCCTTACCACACCAAAAAAATTCTGTCGACAATAATCCAAAACCAAACAGGTATTCGTTAAAGATGAAAAAATGGAAGGCCACAACCAGAAATTCTGAAATCACTGTAATTCTATTAAAAAATGTGTAGAATAGAAATATTTCTTATATTTGTTTGAAAATAATATACATGTGTATTGAAATTTTTTACTTAAATCCGTTTACCACACAAACCTCCAAAGGATCTTGGTTTATTCGACCTGTCAAAACATACGGAAATCTGCAATGTTCTGTAAGATACTCTACCAAGTCCAACGTCGAATGTAAAGTAACGCGCAAGCCCTCGGCTGTTTGTTTTGTCAAAAACCGCTCTTTTGACAATCGTCCTTTTTGCACGTGTTCTTCCCACGCATCTAATTTCTTAAGAGAATCTTGAATCGCCTACAAAAATATAAACCCAGTATAAATGAATTTTTAGTGAAAAGCTCAAATGTTTCTATAACGTACCTTAAAGTCGTGATTTTTTGGTTGAACTCCATCAATCGGGTGTTTGCGGTTTAGGGCATCGAACATGTCGTTCATCCATTGGCAAAACGAGGCAGTATTTTCGGAGTCACGCAACTCTGGCACATATTTCGCAAAAAATCGTAATGCGCCGGCAACTGTATTGCTGAACACCTAAACAAAAACAAATTAATTGTTATTTTTAAACAAGAGCAATGAACATTAATTTCTTTCAATTATTATTAAATAACAAACTTACCTGAGTCGCTAATCGGACACGCATTTTCAGCGAATTGTTGAGGTTCACATGATTCGCGGATAATTTTGGACAAACCAGAACTTGACCAGGTCCTGCGTGTTCCCGATCTTTTTCGTACAACAGTTTGATGTGTTGCCAGTCGATAACTGACTGTGAAGGATCCATCTACAAAAAGTTTTGATTATAAAGACACTGAGCACATTTTCACATGTATGTAAATCAGAAAGTACACATATATATTAACCTGTAGCACACCGTTATTATACAAACGGTTGCGAATAGTCTTCATAAGGTGTGGAGTATCAGAGAAAACGTATATTTTCTCGCTTGGTACCACTGGATGTTCGAAATAGTTGCGAAACATATCTTTAGATCCATTCACACCCACTTCAGTCCAGAATTTTCTATTCGAACTTGCTCCGTCGCTAACAACTCCATGGATCTTCACTCCAATTTTTTCCATCAAGATGATCGCCTTTATAATGAGTTGCGCGAGTACATTGCCTGTTACTGGTCCTCGTGAAGCGAATACTGCAATGGGCTGAGCATGACCACTTCCCAATGGTTGATACATTAAAACTAAAGCATGATTCGCTTTGTCGGAAAAATTCGATGATTTTGGTTGTTCGCTGCCAAAATCAATCAATCCTTTGTACGTTAGCTGTTTTGAGGCAACGCTAACGCTTTCCCGAGTTGAAATTTCATCGAATAGGAGAATCCCGTGCCGTTGAGATTCTTCTTGTTTTTCCAGAGCCAACTTCATAACTTGAAGAAATTCCATGTCGAAACCACAAACAGTCTTGATGTTTGACAAATATCTGTAAATAGAAGGAAAATTCGTTTTATTTAAATACAAAAATAAACAAATAAACTTATTCAATCAAAAACAAGAATCAAGCTGAAAGAAAAAAGTATTAAAAAAAACTATGCAAAAAAAATCGAAATAGAGATAAGTACGTCACAAAAGAAAAATAAGATGTACCTTCGAATAGTTCGCATGCTGGGAAGAGGTAAAATTTCATTGCACCGCAGAAATTCGTAACCTGCTGCGGACCTCATATGCAATAGCATGCAAAGAAGCATCCATTCCTCAGAATATTTCCGCCCCTTGGCATTTTTATGTTTTGCAGCATCGATGATCTGTGTCAGAACATGCATTTGGTTCTGAGGAATTTTCCCATTCGCTATGTGCTGTTCGAGATCTTTGGAGGTGCATTCTGTCAATTTTTTGTGGATGTTGCAAACTTCTTTTTCTAATTTTTTTATTCTTTCTCGAGCCAAACGTTTGGCTTTCAGCGCCACACGATATCTTGACTGCAGACTCGTCAATAGTTTTCTGTCAATCGCTAATTGTTTTTTCATCTTTCTCCGCTCGTTTGCTTTTTTTTTATAAACCGTTGAATACTTGTTTCCAAACTTTTTTTTGCTCGATTACAATTGTCACAACGTTTTTTTGTTGAAATTAAAAGAGAGCACTCCGTGTGACGCCATGCACCCGATATGTCTTTCCTCACTGTTTTAAGATTCAATTGTTCCAATTCCGTTTTTATTATTAGCTCCGAACAACCGTGGCATACATCGAATCGATGAATTTTTGCCAGCAAATTTTCTAAATGTTCTCCATTCTCGATAAAAGAGGGTAAATTTAGACACGTGGGGTCCAGTTTTTGGCCTAAGATTCTGATCTGGATAGACAAATTTTCTTCAACTGTAACATCTTTGAGTATTGATGTTTGAAAGTTGTCTTCTATTTGCACAGTTTGGTGAATAAAAAAGAAGATTAATTGTTTATTTCCGCAGCCAGTTATTTGTCTCAACCATCCGATTGGTAGATTCAAATTTGCAGCAAGAATATCATTAAATTGAAATGGAGAGCAATTCGTTGTTTCCGGACTTTCTCGTTCAACCGAAATGGTCGGAACAGGTTCGAAAATAGGTATATTATTTTCCTCGATGGATGTTTGGCGTTTGAGAGGAAGTTCTTGCGGAGCAATTGCCGATTCAATTTTATTGTTGTCCTGACATGACAAATTTGTTAATTCCATACCCGATTCTGTGCACTCAGTCCATGGAAACTGTGATGGTATACATCCTTTTTTTAATCTCGGTATTTTGTAGTGTGACTGAAATTGTAATATTTAATATATTAATCAGAACAACATTGGGATGTTAGGAAAAAACAAAACAAATATGTAAGCATACCACTCCGAGCACTTGACCATCAGTGCCAAGCAATTCCCGCTTCCAAAGTATTTCGCTCTCTTTAAAATGTTTTTCACAAACAGCACTTCCACTTTTGACGAAATTGTCTGTGCGTTTTAGAGCTATTTTCCACAATTTCGCACTATCAGTGTCTTTCGGAATAGTAAAAAAATGGACTTTTTCGAAATTTGATTTATATCTCGAAGTACAGCCGGGAACAATACACGTCGGCATTTCGCCATATAAAATATTCAGTTCTTCTCTTTATAAAATCCACCACACTTTACAATATTCACTTTTTCAGTTCACACATTCAGTCAACGATGTGACATAAATATAAACGCAATGTACACTCAGAGAACATAGATGTACATGGAACAACAGGGCCCGTGTTAATTTTTGGCACGGAAAATGTAGTTCCACTTATGGGCTGTAGAGCGCGCGGCGATGTATCAGTGTGCCACACACACTCGGCGCATCAGCTGACCCCCACTCCCATGTTATCTCGCTTGCACTTATGCGTGCCTGCCGATAAGTGCATCTCACTCGCTCTTGTATCGGCGGCTCACTCGAAAGCGAAGGGGGCATTACATGCTAGCGGTTCATGGATCGAATCCTAGAGCGGGAGATTTTTTTTAAAATAAATATTTTATTTCATCGAAGTTGAATAACTTTTTTCCCCAATATTGCCTGCTGCTTTTAGTAAAAGTGATTTTTTTTAAATCGAAAGAGAAATACAGTCTGTAACAACTTTCTAGGAAAGAAGCATCTTTATTGTATGTTATGAATACAAATAAAAAGAAAAATGTGCATGCTTGGGGTCCGGAATGTAGTTGCCTTAAATCGAGACCCCAAGTACCCCAACCACGGGGTACACAGCTCGTGGGTGCGAGCGAGAGCGGAACAGTATGCTTGGGTGCGAGAAAGCGCGCGCTATAACCCCAGCATCAGTGTATGCGTACACACCGATATTGGACAGCGCCATGGTGGCTGGGGTGAGCACTAAGCGGAACAGTACCCCAAGCATGGCTGAATGCTGGGGTGCGAGAAAGCGCGCGCTACGACCCCAGCGTCAGTGTATGCGTGCACACAGATATTGGACAGCGCCACGGTGGCTGGGGTGAGCACTAAACTGAACAGTACCCCAAGCATAGCTGAACGCTTGGGTGCGAGAAAGAGCGCGCTACGACCGCAGCTTCAGTGTATGCGTGCACACAGATATTGGGCAGCGCCACGGTGGCTGGGGTGAGCACTAAGCGCACCCCAGCCAAATGCGCCCATAAGGCCTGTTGTCATAGCTGCCAGATCGCGCGCGAAATGTACCCCCACTCTAGCGTCCTGCGCGCCCATCACACAATCATAGTAGCGCGTGTCCGTGAGCGAGCGATGCTCGGACATCTTCGGAAAGAGCCGAGCGCGGTCGGGCAACTTCGACCGTGCCTTCGGCAGCTACACCAATACATGGACGCTGAGCCCGTTCATGTGCGGCCAAGCCGAAACTGAGGCTTCGAGCGAAAAAGCAATCTGATGGGAAGACCAGACGCCCAAATTTTGTTTATTTTTTTTTTCAATATTTTTTTTTTATATTTATACGAAGTGAAGGTGACCACCCACACATTCATTTGCCAAAGTAGTACGTGCGCAACTCTTAAGAACTTTCTAAAAAATCGACTTTTAAAAATTGCCTAGCCCGGTAAAAGAAGCTCACGTTTGAAATAGTTTGAAATAAAAAAAAGTGGATATTTGTTCTGTAGAAGTAGCGTTTCAATTATGCATATAAAATTAATTTATTGTTGGGTATAAAAATCGAAAAAAGGTACCCACGGGCAAGATTCGACCCAGCAACCTAGCAGTTATTAGTCGAGTACGCTCACCACTCGACCACTCGACCAGTTAACAAATTTCAAACGTGAGCTTCTTTTACCGGGCTAGGCAATTTTTAAAAGTCGATTTTTTAGAAAGTTCTTAAGAGTTGCGCACGTACTACTTTGGCAAATGAATGTATGGGTGGTCACCTTCACTTCGTATAAATATAAAAAAAAAATATTGAAAAAAAAAATAAACAAAATTTGGGCGTCTGGTCTTCCCATCAGATTGCTTTTTCGCTCGAAGCCTCAGTTTCGGCTTGGCCGCACATGAACGGGCTCAGCGTCCATGTATTGGTGTAGCTGCCGAAGGCACGGTCGAAGTTGCCCGACCGCGCTCGGCTCTTTCCGAAGATGTCCGAGCATCGCTCGCTCACGGACACGCGCTACTATGATTGTGTGATGGGCGCGCAGGACGCTAGAGAGGGGGTACATTTCGCGCGCGATCTGGCAGCTCTGCCTGTTGTTCCATATACATCTATGTTCTCTGCTACACTGTTGACGCTGTTGACGCTGTTGACGCTACGGACGCTATGCATACGCGGCCATCGTGGCGAGCAGGTAACAGCCAGCGCTACACGGTGGCGATTGATAAAACTAAAATGTGGCTACAAAACGCAATCTCGTATAATCTCGTACATCGTATAAGAACTGCGAGCCAGTGTCAGGGGCATGGGCCAACGTGTACACGAGGACTGCGCCCATGCCTTCGACGCTCGTGGCTACCCCTCCCGCCGCGCGGGCCCGCGAACTTGCCGACGCTAGACCCGCGTTGCATAAAAACTCAAATTGCCATATTTCGGTCATTTTTTTATCAAATGATATAAAACAAAATCCAAAATGTGCATATTTCCATGGAGCACGAAATTTTTACATCAACGCGACGAGAAACATCGTGCTTATATGAAAATTTTATCGTTTTTATAAAAGAAAAGCGGTTCCGCTTTTGATATTAAGAAAAGAGGAGTCTCAGGTACCCCGTGCCATCATTCTGTAGCTCACCTCCAAATTTCAATGCGATCGGATGATTAGTGCCGGAGTAATTAGGGATTTCGTTTTCGAGTTGCCGCCAAGTTTTTCGGTCTCGGCGAGCATGGAGCGAACGCTTTACAGTGCGCAGCGAGGCGCTTACCTACGTTTCGCACTCTGCTCGTTTCAAATGAACGGCGGCGGCTGAGCGGGCTAAGGCGTTTTAAACTCGTCGAGCCATCGATGGTTCGATTCATCTCTACGCAAATTTTTTTTCGTTAACAATTTCATAAATTTTTAATTTAAAAAAGACAAAATATTAACTGGCGAAAAAATATGTTATCTCACGATTATTCTCAAACTAACACGACAAGACAGCACGATACGACCAACGTTATAAGAGCAATGCCATTGTTAGACCGATCGCCGTGTAGAGTCAAATTCAGGCATAATGTTTTATCTTTCTCGCCCTAAGAAGCTGCCTATAGCTCGATCGGGCGAGCCATATACTTGTGGCGACAGTACATATATAGATATGCCCCGCATTGGGGCTACGTACGGAGCAGAGTCGAACGTGTATATGAGGCGTCTCTCTGTTCGACTTTATGCCGGCTGTACACGCTCCCGCGAGTGCTCTCACGATGTCTCGTCGAGAGCTCTCGCGCTCTCGCGCTCCCGCGCCCTTTGACTCGTGCTCAAAAACCGACTCGGAATGGAGAGCCCACGAGTGACTGCGAGGCATCGCGAGACGGAGCGAGTGTACCCTGTACACTCTCGCACTCGTCCAGCCTCGCCGTCCCTCGACGAGAGTGTACAGCCGGCA
This sequence comes from Netelia inedita, assembly GCA_964017225.1. Lineage (NCBI taxonomy): Eukaryota > Metazoa > Arthropoda > Insecta > Hymenoptera > Ichneumonidae > Netelia > Netelia inedita. The sequence continues at coordinate 22,807,533 of OZ024924.1, forward strand.
TTACTATGAGAGACGTATCCACGACGCGATCTAACACGTCGAGAACAAGGGACTTTAAAAATGTAAACATTGGACGCTCTCGACTGTCGCCCAAGAGCCGCGTGACGTATGTTAGTCGCTCAGCTTGCCGGGCACGCGAATGTTTTACGGTAGTTCGCGACGTGTATTATTTTTAATTCGTCGCGAGTTATAACGAGTTTTCTTTTATTTATTGAGTCGCGGTGTGTTTAGTGAACCAGGGAATATCAGTGGAAGTGATGTGATGTGTGTGTGACAGTAACGAGAGAGGATTTCTATCGGAAATAGCCGAAACAAACAGAAAAGACTTACGCGGAAACGGAGTTATTTTATTCGGTAAGTTTACAATTTTGTAAAAAATGTTTGTCATTCTCGTTTTTCCGTGAACATTTTTTTTTCTTTTTCCGTGATTGATTTTCACTGAGCGATTCTCTTTACAATTTTTTGTATAAGACTGTTCTTCGTTTAACAGTTTTTTAGATCGGTCTAATAATGGACAAATAATGAGCTGATTTTTTTCCAAATTTCCAACAGCTACGTTCATTGTATTTGTTTTTAAATGAAATGGATCTTTCTTAATTATGTTGTGAACGACGATCGGCAATTTTTATTTGAAGATACCACAATATATCATTAATGTATTACATTCGTAATACTATACTCAGGTATCTTCAAATAAAAATTGTCGGTTGTCGTTCATAAAATAATTATATGTATTATTATTATTATAGTATATATTGATATGCAGTCCAGTCATGCTGTATATGGCATCTTGCCATATATTAATTTTTAATAATGTTTTATTTTTAGTGTTATAATACGTTTAGTTAATAAGTACGTTAATTTATAAACACCGCTCTGCTAAAGAGCGAGTGTTAGCGATGTCTGTCGCTGTTCTCCTCCGTCTGCTAACACGGGCGGAGAGAGTATCAGTTCATAAGAACTGTTAGTCATATACATAATATGATTGCAAGAATTTAATTCTTGAGTAATAAATATTTTTCAGGTGAACATTTTTTATTTTACCTATAAGAATTATTAATTAACAGAAATGTTAATTAATAACTACCTTGCTGAGCAAGGTTACAGCGACGTCTGTCGCTGTCCTCCTCCGTCCGCTAAAACGGACGGAGAGAGTATCAGTTTATAAGAACTGATTATCATATAATATGATTGCATGAAATATATTTTTGCATAATATACTATATTTCTTTTCAGATGACTGGGTGTATATTACCCAGAAGCATATGTATATGCATAGCCGAAGCTTTGCGATCGGCTCTTGGTACTGCTTGTGTTCACTCGCTGCCTCTCTCTGCGGGGAGCGGCGGAGGGGGAACACGAAATTCCGTCCAGCGTACGCGTGGCACGAGGCCCGGGTCGTCCTCACGACCCGAAATATATGGCATCTTGCCATATATTAATTTTTAATAATGTTTTATTTTCAGTGTTATAATAAGTTTAGTTAATAAGTACGTTAATTTATAAACACCGCTCTGCTAAAGAGCGAGTGTTAGCGATGTCTGTCGCTGTTCTCCTCCGTCCGCTACAATGGACGGGGAGAATTATAGTTTATCAGAATTATTAATTAACAGAAATGTTAATTAATAACTACCTTGCTAAAGAGCGAGGTCACAGCGACGTATGTCGCTGTTCTCCTCCGTCCGCTAAAACGAACGGAGAGAGTATCAGTTTACAAGAACTGATTGTCATATTATAATATGATTGCGAGAAAAACATTTTTCTATAATACATATGTATTTCTTTACAGATGACTGGGGGTATATTACCCAGACGCATATATATATATATATGTATATATATATATAGCCGGAGCATTGTGCTCGGCTCTCGGCTCCGCTTGTGTTTACTCTTTGCTTCTCTCTACAGAGAGCGGCAGAGGGCGAATACGAGTAGCCGCATATCGTGCGCGCGTCACGAGGCCCGGATCATCCACGGGACCCGAGGGACATGGCAACTTGCCATAAACTAATTTTTACAAACATTTTATTTTCAGAAAATATTTGTATAATTATTATAAGATTAATTATAAGATATATTAGTTAATAAACTCGCTCTGTCAAAGAGCGAGGTGCCAGCGACGCCTGTCGCTGTGAGTCTGTCCGCACAATGGACAGAGATATTTTTAATTACTAAAAATAACGAATTAACAAATATGTTAATTAATCAACTCGCTCTGCTAAAGAGCGAGATACCAGCGACGTCTGTCGCTGTCCTCCTCCGTCCGCTAAAACGGACGGAGAGAGTATCAGTTTATAAGAACTGATTATCATGTAATATGATTGCATGAAACATATTTTTGCATAATATACTATATTTCTTTTCAGATGACTGGGTGTATATTACCCAGAAGCATATATATATGCATAGCCGAACCTTTGCGATCGGCTCTTGGGACTGCTTGTGTTCACTCGCTGCCTCTCTCTGCGGTGAGGGGCGGAGGGGGAACACGAGGTTCGGTCGAGCGTGCGCGCGGCACGAGGCCCGGGTCGTACGCACGACCCGAAATATATGGCATCTTGCCATATATTTATTTTTAATAATGTTTTATTTTTAGAATTACAATAAGTTTAATTAATAAGTACGTTAATTTATAAACACCGCTCTGCTAAAGAGCGAGTGTTAGCGATGTCTGTCGCTGTTCTCCTCCGTCCGCTAACACGGGCGGGGAGAGTATCAGTTCATAAGAACTGTTAGTCATATACATAATATGATTGCAAGAATTCAATTCTTGAATAATAAATATTTTTTTTTGCAGATGAAAAAATTTTAGTTGACCTCTAAGAATTATTAATTAACAAACATGTTAATTAATATGTACCTTGCTAAAGAGCGAGGGTACAGCGACACTTGTCGCTGTTCTCCTCCGTCCGCTACAATGGACGGGAAGAATTATAGTTTATAAGAATTATTAATTAACAGAAATGTTAATAATAACTACCTTGCTAAAGAGCGAGGTCACAGCGACGTATGTCGCTGTTCTCCTCCGTCCGCTAAAACGAACGGAGAGAGTATCAGTTTACAAGAACTGATTGTCATATTATAATATGATTGCGAGAAAAACATTTTTCTATAATACATATGTATTTCTTTACAGATGACTGGGGGTATATTACCCAGACGCATATATATATATATATGTATATATATATAGCCGGAGCATTGTGCTCGGCTCTCGGCACCGCTTGTGTTTACTCTTTGCTTCTCTCTACAGAGAGCGGCAGAGGGCGAATACGAGTAGCCGCATATCGTGCGCGCGTCACGAGGCCCGGATCATCCACGGGACTCGAGGGATATGGCAACTTGCCATAAACTAATTTTTACAAACATTTTATTTTCAGAAAATATTTGTATAATTATTATAAGATTAATTATAAGATATATTAGTTAATAAACTCGCTCTGTCAAAGAGCGAGGTGCCAGCGACGCCTGTCGCTGTGAGTCTGTCCACACAATGGACAGAGATAATTTTAATTACTAAAAATAACGAATTAACAAATATGTTAATTACTAAACTCGCTCTGCCAAAGAGCGAGATGCCACGACGTTTGTCGTGTATTATCTCCGTTCGCGAAAATAACCGGAGGTAACTTTAATTGTTAATAAATGTTATTTAACAAATATGTTAATTACTAAACTCGCTCTGCCAAAGAGCGAGATGCCACGACGTTTGTCGTATATTATCTCCGTTCGCGAAAATGAACGGAGATAATTTTAATTGTTAATAAATGTTAATTAACAAATATGTTAATTAATAAACTCGCTCTGCCAAAGAGCGAGATGCCACGACGTTTGTCGTGTATTATCTCCGTTCGCGAAAATGAACGGAGATAATTTTAATTGTTAATAATTGTTAATTAACAAATATGTTAATTAATAAACTCGCTCTGCCAAAGAGCGAGATGCCACGACGTTTGTCGTGGATTATCTCCGTTCGCGAAAATGAACGGAGATCGTTTTAATTGTTAATAAATATTAATTAACAAATATGGAGATAATATTAATTGTTAATTAACAAATTGTGTTAATTAATAAACTCGCTCTGCAAAAGAGCGAGATGCCAACGACTTTTGTCGTTGCATACTCAGAATTATTATAATTCTGTTGCTCGTATTGTAGCAAAACCAAACTTGAATGTTTGGCATGCTCGGCTGTATACTGTAGCGAGAAATAAATGCTCGCAGTGCACGTACCCTCGTGCACGTCACATATACATGGCCGAGCGTTAGCATAAGATTTTCGAGAGGGGCGGGTCACGGCTGGCCCTGCTACGACGCCTCGGCCTTCGGCCCGCGTCGATGTGCCGGCGCTTCGTAGCAGACGCGCGCCGTGACATCTAGCGGTAGTCCGCAGCGGCTCGTAGTGAAATGCTGCGAGCTCTGCACTACCGCGGAGAGAGCGAAGCCGTCGAAATTTTCCTGCGTGTTACACTGCCTCTTAAAACCAAGTAGAATTTGGGGATTGCTTGCTTGATTTTATAGAGCAGCCCAGGGTGCCACACTTTGTCGAATGCCTGCTGGATATCAAGAAATACTGCTGAGCAGAATCCACGTGCTTCGAGTGCGTTGGCTATGGTATTGTAGACTCGATTTGCCTGCTCTACAGTCGAGAGCTGGTTCCTAAAGCCAAATTGGTGATCCGGTATAATATTTCGTTCGTCTATTTGTTTTTTTCATCCTAGCTAGTAGCAGTTTCTCAAAGAGTTTAGACATAATCGGCAGCAGACTTATTGGCCTGTACGAGCTGACTTCATTTGGTGATTTACCTGGCTTTGGTAGCATGATCATTTGCGCGCCACTTTCAATTGGCTAGGCATATACTGGATTTCTGGATCATTTCGCTGCGATTGTATTGGTGTGAACACTCCTTTTAGGTATTCAGCGAACGTGGTCGCTTTTTCTAGCTCGCTTTGCGCCTATTCACCGTTCGTTTTTTTTATTGGAGGATTATGATCTTGGGAAATATTGATTCTTTTGGTTCCTTTCCATAGTGAATACTCCGTAGCTGCTGTGTTGGTTAGTTTGGTCACGTACCTTTCGAATCTGCTATTATTATTTTGCGAAATGAGTTTTTTAGGTGACGAGTTACCTTATTAAGCTTTCTTTTGTCGTTGTTGTTCCTACTTAGTTGTTATTGCCTTCTAGTTCGTCTTTTTATCGCTATTTTTCGTCGAATCTCTTCTGGGAGCGTTTCAGTATCGTAGTTTTGCGTTTTTGTTGGTGTAGATTGCCAGGTTGCTCTCTGGATTAGCCTCGTGAACTGTTCGGTAGTATCCTGTATATCAGTTTCGTTTTTAGGGGGATTTTTAAATCCACGTTTTCGCTTATTCTTTCCTGAAACGCCGTCCAGTTCGTCTTTTTGTTGTATAGCGACAAGCACTTCTCTTTTTTTATTACTTCACTGCATAGTGTTAGTATTATTGGTGAGTGATCTGACGATAAGTCTAGGCTTGGTTTTAGTTTTGTGTACATACGCGTTATTGTTAAGGCGAGTCATCGCATTTAATGCGAGCGCACAGCGAAGGTACCAGGAGTGTACGAAGGAGGCCGAGCGCAGCCGAAGCGCCTTCGAGTCTCGAGCGAGGCAAGCAATGCTCTAGTGTGATCAGTAGCAAGCAAACTGTCGTTTAACAGACACGCAGTAAAGTATAAAATAAAATTCAAGTTTCCATCAGAAAGGTTGTTATTATCCTGCGTCGTGCTCCTCACCTTTATCGATAACATCAACAGTTATGCCTTTGACTACGAAGCAGTCCTGTACGTCCGGTATTTTTTTTATGTCGGTTGGCCAATAAGTTGGTTGACCTGTCGAGAGATGAATGCAGTTGCAGTCTATCGTTGCTTTGAGTAACTCTCGGCCTCTTGATGTTATTAGCCTCGAGCCCCATACTGGGTGCTTCGCGTTATAGTCGCCTCCTGCGAGAAATCTTGGTCCCAAGCTTTGGAAAAATTCTTTGAATTTAGTATTGTTGTTCATACGAGGGAAAAATAACAGTCAACGCTCGTTGCGTTTGATCGTCGCGCGTGTTTTTATTTTCGTAGTCTACCGTACCCTCAGCGCCACTGCAGAGAATGCGTCTTGTAACTTTATATAGAGATGTGTTCCATCCCTTCTATCTTCTTCATTCTTTCAAGACTGCAAGTTTAAACAATACAAGTTTCTTTATGCATGTGTATTGCTTTAGTTTCGTTTATTGAAGGCATTGTACCTCATCCTGACCAACAAGTATTTTTAATATTGTGCCTCGGTGAACAATAGACTGCTGCGAGCACTGCAGGTCCAAATTTTGTATCCTCTACAATAATTTTTGTTGCCTAGAGGTATTCTTTGTCATGTGGACGTAACTCTTGATGTTTGGTGGTTTTATTTATTAAGAGGCAGTGTAACAGCCGACGAGCGCTTCGAAAACGGCATCCCTATTTATACGAGCCCTCAGCAACCGATCGGGTTAAAATTTGGCCAGTACATAGATAATTATGGCATACGGTACATGAGAGTCGCGTTTTTTCGAAATTTTGCAGATTCGACTTATCATTGGAGAAATGAGACAATTCTTCATAGTACACCGATTCGATCGAAATTTCCCGACTCTCACTCACTAAAGCATCAACAAACGCACATTTTGAGCTTTGTTACATTAAATTTGATGCAAAATTGGCTTCAAAAATAGGGATGCCGTTTCATGAAAGAAAAAAGCGAGATTTTTGTCAGCGTAACGAGAAAATAGTGTGACGAAATTCCGCGGGAAGCGCTGACGCAACATTCTCACGAGGTCGGTAAGTGCTGTGGCCCGCGCGACGGAAGGGGCAGCCGCGAGAGACCAAGGCATAGCCGCGCCTCGTGTACCCGTTGGACTTTGCCCTGCACCGAGACCTAATGCGTCGCGCGTTAAGGTATTACTATCGCTCATATCACCACTAAGATTGGGGGCAAGAGAGGTCAGAGAAAAATTATCCCGAACAACCCAAAAGAGGTGGAAATTGTTTGATCTAAAATGCTATGCAATCTTAATAGTTCTGACTCTCGAATAAAAACATAATAGTGTATAGTAAAATTAAAACAAAAATATTCACATATTAGTTAAATATTTTTTAAAGTATCGGGCAGTAAAAGTTTTGATACGTTCCTAACTGCACACATTGATATCGGACGTATACGCATGCTCGTACACTAATGTCCGACACTCAGTGGCATAAACGTGGCAACATCGCTGGTCACTGATGCTATTTTGTCGTGTTGCATACATACACACTGCGTGAGCCTACCGTGTTGAAATTTTCAGAAGGCAGATCGGTGTTGCCACACGTTATAATCGCCAACTTCTCCCCGATGGACTCTTATAATCTGTATTAATAATTTATTTATTTTCTTAAAAACTATACGTCAGAAATATTCCATTCTGGTATCATAAAATTCTTTAAATTCCTGACTATGAGTTCAATTTTTTTCAGAAAAATCCTGAATCCATTGTTCTTGTAATTTATGATAAATGAAACGCAACTTCAATTTATACGGGTTTAGATGGAGAAAATAAAAAATTGGTAATTAAATATCTCAAATTCTAGACGTCAGAAAATGTTTCGTCTTATAGAAAAGTTGTTCGTTTTAATGTCAAGAATATCTAGAAAAATTTTTAAGAAAATCCTATTTCAACCCAGTTTGCGATAGTAATACCTTAAGAGGCAGTGTAACACGCAGGAAAATTTCGACGGCTTCGCTCTCTCCGCGGTAGTGCACAGCTCGCAGCATTTCACTACGAGCCGCTGCGGACTACCGCTAGATGTCACGGCGCGCGTCTGCTACGAAGCGCCGGCACATCGACGCGGGCCGAAGGCCGAGGCGTCGTAGCAGGGCCAGCCGTGAACCGCCCCTCTCGAAAATCTTATACTAACGCTCGGCCATGTATATGTGACATGCACGAGTGTACGTGCACTGCGAGCATTTATTTCACGCTACAGTATACAGCCGAGCATGCCAAACATTCAAGTTTGGTTTTGCTACAATACGAGCAACAGAATTATAATAATTCTGAGTATGCAACGACAAACGTCGTTGGCATCTCGCTCTTTGACAGAGCGAGTTTATTAATTAACATATTTGTTAATTAACAATTATTAACAATTAAAATTATCTCCGGTCATTTTCGCGAACGGAAATAATGCACGACAAACGTCGTTGGCATCTCGCTCTTTGACAGAGCGAGTTTATTAATTAACATATTTGTTAATTAACAATTATTAACAATTAAAATTATCTCCGGTCATTTTCGCGAACGGAAATAATGCACGACAAACGTCGTTGGCATCTCGCTCTTTGGCAGAGTGAGTAAATTAATTAACATATTTGTTAATTAACAATTATTAACAATAAAAATTATCTCCGTTCATTTTCGCGAACGGAGATAATATACGACAAACGTCGTGGCACCTCGCTCTTTGGCAGAGCGAGTTTAGTAATTAACGTATTTGTTAATTAACAATTATTAACAATTACAATTATCTCCGTTCATTTTCGCGAACGGAGATAATACACGACAAACGTCGTGGCACCCCGCTCTTTGGCAGAGCGAGTTTAGTAATTAACGTATTTGTTAATTAACAATTATTAACAATTACAATTATCTCCGTTCATTTTCGCGAACGGAGATAATACACGACAAACGTCGTGGCATCTCGCTCTTTGGCAGAGTGAGTTTATTAATTAACATATTTGTTAATGAACATTTATTAACAATTACAATTATCTCTGTTCATTTTCGCGAACGGAGATAATACACGACAAACGTCGTGGCATCTCGCTCTTTGGCAGAGCGAGTTTATTAATTAACATATTTGTTAATTAACATTTATTAACAATTACAATTATCTCCGTTCATTTTCGCGAACGGAGATAATACACGACAAACGTCGTGGCATCTCGCTCTTTGGCAGAGCGAGTTTATTAATTAACATATTTGTTAATTAACAATTATTAACAATTAAAATTATCTCCGTTCATTTTCGCGAACGGAGATAATACACGACAAACGTCGTGGCATCTCGCTCTTTGGCAGAGCGAGTTTAATAATTAACGTATTTGTTAATTAACAATTATTAACAATTACAATTATCTCCGTTCATTTTCGCGAACGGAGATAATACACGACAAACGTCGTGGCATCTCGCTCTTTGGCAGAGCGAGTTTATTAACATATTTGTTAATTAACATTTATTAACAATTCAAATTATCTCCGTTCATTTTCGCGAACGGAGATAATACACGACAAACGTCGTGGCATCTCGCTCTTTGGCAGAGCGAGTTTATTAATTAACATATTTGTTAATTAACATTTATTAACAATTACAATTATCTCCGTTCATTTTCGCGAACGGAGACAATATACGACAAACGTTGTGGCATCTCGCTCTTTGGCAGAGCGAGTTTAGTAATTAACATATTTGTTAATTAACATTTATTAACAATTAAAATTATCTCTGTCCGTTGTGTGGACAGACTCACAGCGACAGGCTTCGCTGGCACCTCGCTCTTTGACAGAGCGAGTTTATTAACTAATGTGTCTTATAATTACACTTATAATAATTATACAAATATGTGCTGAAAATAAAATGTTTGTAAAAATTAATTTATGGCAAGTTGCCATATCCCTCGAGTCCCGTGGATGATCCGGGCCTCGTGACGCGCGCACGATATGCGGCTACTCGTATTCGCCCTCTGCCGCTCTCTGTAGAGAGAAGCAAAGAGTAAACACAAGCCGTGCCGAGAGCCGAGCACAATGCTCCGGCTATATATATACATATATGCGTCCGGGTAATATACACCGAGTCATCTGTGAAGAAATATGTATTATAGAAAAATGGATTTCTTGCAATCATATTATAATATGACAATCAGTTCTTATAAACTGATACTCTCTCCGTCCGTTTTAGCGGACGGAGGAGGACAGCGACAGACGTCGCTGTATCCTTGCTATTTAGCCATGTAGTTATTAATTAACATTTCTGTTAATTAATAATTCTTATAAACTATAATTCTCCCCGTCCATTGTAGCGGACGGAGGAGAACAGCGACAGACATCGCTAACACTCGCTCTTTATCAGAGCGGTGTTTATAAATTAACGTACTTATTAATTAAACTTATTGTAATTCTGAAAATAAAACATTATTAAAAATAAATATATGGCAAAGATGCCATATATTTCGGGTCGTGCGGACGACCTGGGCCTCGTGCCGCGCGCACGCTCGACCGAACCTCGTGTTCCCCCTCCACCGCTCCCCGCAGAGAGACAAAGTCTTGACCACGGTCTTACATACAGGTCTGGAAACTCTAATGCTGGGAGCCACGATCATGTGTGTCGCTTATGGCCGATTTCTTCATACTTGCCGACAGCTATCTTCCGGATAAAGTTATCCGCCAGTTAACCAAAACTTCGTTTTCTTCACTACAATTCCTAGTTATGTATCTTACAGATAGTTATTCTCAATATACCTAACTTTTGATACCGAAGGTACTAGGAATATATTAGTAGTGACACGCGGACCTCGGATGAAGTAGGAAATTGTGATTGCGGTTTATAAGAAAACATTAGAATTTTTTTTCGATTAAATTTTTTCTGTGGGATCACAGAAAATTTTGAAAAGTACTTGAAAAGACTTGAAAGAACTTGAGAAGACGCCATGGATAAAGAAAAACGAGGGTCTAACTTTACGAAATCCGAAACGAATTTGTTAATAGATGTAACATTAAAATACAAAAATATTGTGGAAAATAAAAGAACGGATGCCACGACGCGGCAAAAATGTCAATAAACTATACTTTGTTTACAATATGTTCTTATAAATTAACGTTATAATTAGAACAGAATAAACCCTACGTACTTGTTCCAGACTATTAACAATTTATTTTCAATTGTATATAGTAACTGATGTACAGTGTCTTTTTTCAAATGAAATGGGGCAAAAAGATCAACATCATCCCATACTTGAAAATTGTTTGGTTTATTTGTTATGGTGTAGGGTCTTCTTTCCCTAACATCATAATCATCATCATCACTGTCTGAATCTAAAATATTAACAACCCCGAACAATATATCCATTATTTTTTAAATTAAAAAAACCAAATACAGAGGCACAATTGTAGTTTGTAGGTTATATGGAAAAACCGCTTTGCTTGGATTGAAACACTGAACGCTTGAAACACTTTGCGTTTTTTTGTTTCTGAAAACCCCACAGAGGGCTTTATAGTCGATATCTGCCAGATATCCGCTGCCTGGGTAACGGATAACTGTATCCGGCGGATATAAAATATCCAGAGGTGAAGAAAACCGAATTTGGGAGATATCTTTCGGATAAAGTTATCCACCACTTATCCGGAGGTGAAGAAACCAGGCATTAGTGAAGACAAATTTCGCTTCTAGCCGCCACTAGTTGTCGCTGTGGTTCCGGGACCCAGATAAACATAACCTCAATACGGTGAGCAACGGAGTGAACGGTTAAGACGTGCTTCGTTGAGTCGTTGACAGTTATTAAATTATTTTCTGCGTTTCATACATTTTTGATAATTTGAAAGCATATTTTTTCAAAATGGGGAAGTTGTGCGTCCGGGATTGTAAATCCGGCGGCAGAACAGAAGCGAAGTGCTCGATGTTTTTCGTCCCAGAAGACACAGTGATGTGGAAAAAGTGGGAAGAGGCCATTCCAGATAATTAAAGAATAAATAACAGGAATAGAGAAAATAAAATTCAATTAAAAACGGGAAAAATGTAAAATGTATACGAGGATTGATTTGTATTAATATATATCTTTCTTTAACTGGAATGCTTGCAAGGAAATAAAAATCAATGTAATATGTTGTAAAGAATGTTTGAATGTTTGTGTATATTAATACTTACCTGTCTGTCAACAACTGGATTACCTGTAAACAAACCGAACGTGACATTAGGATGAAAAAATGAGAAAAAGTTTCTATCGTATTTATACTTACCTGGATTTGAACAATTGGAATACTTACAAAATTAACATAAAACATTACGGGATACAAATATCAAAAGGTTCATTTATATATTCATACTTACCTGGATTGAAACAGCCGGCTTACTTGCAAATAACAGAAAATAAACGTGATAATATGAAAAAAGAACAAGTTTCTTTGCATTTATTTATTTATTTTACCATGATGTTTACGTGACATCTCTGTTCATTTATTTATATTATACTTACCATGATGGAATACCTGAAAACAAACAAAAATCATTACATCAACGTGATAAGATGAATAATATAATAAACATTTTTTTCATGGTTACTTACCTTGATACGTTTAATACGTTTCAGGAATAGAAGCTGGTTCGTAAAATATATGCTACCGTTGACAACCGATTCACAATGAAAAAAAAAACATCAATTAAGGGGCAATATAACAAAATTTGAAAGAATTCATTTTGTTTACCTTGGTATGAAAAAAATGCACGTAAAAAAATGAAAAATATCAGGGAATTTTTTGTATTTGTACTTTTATTAAATTGCATAAGAAACAAAGGAGACAAATGGCTTTCAACTAACAACCACAAGAATATGAGGGGAGCACAGAACCACTCCGCTAAAGTTTACATGGAATGTGATACCTTTAGAATCATACATGCTTATCACGCTCGCTTGGATTTAGAAAGTTTACGGTTCGATTACGATTAATAAGATCATATTTTTTTTCGATCGTATTAATAGAAATTGACGGGACTAACGCCTTTTCCTGATTCTTTTAAAAGTGTTTCAAACTTATAATAAATATCCGCGTAACGAACATGAAGGTGGAACAGAGACAGAGAGATAAAAGCATGGCCGACTAGTGCTGTCTCCGTCTGAACCCCCCCGGCCCCGTCTCGACGGGTTTTCTGATCGCAACGAACCTAGCGGCGACTAGTGAACTAAAAACGGCTTTAATAAGCGACCTACCCCTTCCACCGGAGTTTCCAGACCTGTATGTAAGACCGTGGTCTTGACACAGGCAGTGCCAAGACCCGATCTCAAAGCTCCAGCCGGGCATATATATATATATATATATATATACCCAGATAGAACAGTGACGTATATTATACATATAAACGACGTCGCCATATACGTTTGTAAGACGTTTCTAGTACGTATACTGAAGAGCTAAATGTCCGGCTAATCTTCGTATAATGTACATATATTCTACGTATATTAAACGGTATATTTTATGTATCCACGACGTCGAAAATACGTTAAATATATTGTTCAACAAACGTAGAATATATATATATTATACGGATACTAGCCAAACATTTAGCTCTTCAGTATACGTCCTAAATACATCTTACAGGCGTCGATAGCGACATTGTATTAACATATATTTGACATATAAATGTCTTATGTGCGAATAATAAATCCATAAAAAATGTATTCCACACACGTATGGCAATACGCATATACTGTTACAATACATATAAATCGTCGTTTACTTATAAATTCGTGCGATGAATGCGGAAAATCATAAAATACAGCTCTTTGTTATTGTTATCATCTGAAACGTTTTATTTATTATTTCAGGTACATATTCTTTTGAGAGAGTACATATACAAATAATACATACTCCATAAACATTTATAAAAAAAACCCGAATTATATTATAACCCGAATGTATAATGTACGTAAATTATACGTATATGCAATTCGTTCACCATCATCAATTAAATAGACCTACAATATACATACAGTATACGTCTAATATAGGTATATCATAGACGTATACATATCATATACATATATACGTGTAATATACGTATATTAGACCTTCTTGTTCTATCTGGGTATATATATATATATATATATATATATATATTCAAGCCCAGTGATCTGTAATGAAAAATGTATTGTGACGGGATGTCCGGCGGTGATTGAATAAATGATTTTTGTTTTATATACGAGAAGAAACCTTTATGTTTTATTGAAGAGCGGAAAGGTTTGATTGCTTAGGAAGTCGGAGGAGAACTGATTTGGTTAAGAGGAAGGTGATGATGAAAGGGTTGAGAGAAAGAGTTTTGAAGTGGAGGGGATAGGTGATAAGGGACCGTGAGACTGTGGAGTCAGCAAGTTAGGGGTTAGCGGGAAAAGAGATTAGGGATAGATGAGAGTGGTGAGAAAGGAATGTGGGACCGTTACAGTATTATACAAGAATGTACTTCTTGCAATCATTATTACATGATAATCAGTTATTCTGAACTGATACTCTCTCCGCCCGTGTTAGCGGACGCATATATATATATATATATATATATATATATATATATGCGTCTGGGTAATATACCCCCAGTCATCTGTGAAGAAATATGTATTATAGGAAAATGTATTTCTCGCAATCATATTATAATATGACAATCAGTTCTTGTAAACTGATACTCTCTCCGTTCGTTTTAGCGGACGGAGGAGAACAGCGACAGACATCGCTAACACTCGCTCTTTATCAGAGCGGTGTTTATAAATTAACGTACTTATTAATTAAACTTATTATAATTCTGAAAATAAAAATTTATTAAAAATTAATATATTGCAAGATGCCATATATTTCGGGTCGTGCGGACGACCCGGGCCGCGCGCCACGCGCACGCCGGACGGAACCTCGTGTTCCCCCTCCACCGCTCCCCGCAGAGAGACAAAGTCTTGACACAGGCAGTGCTAAGACCCGATCTCAAAGCTCCAGCCGGGCATCTATATATATATACAAGCCCAGTGATCTGTAACGAAAAATGTATTATACAAGAATGTACTTCTTGCAATCATTATTACATGATAATCAGTTATTCTGAACTGAGACTCTCTCCGTCCGTTTCAGCGGACGGAGGAGGACAGCGACAGACATCGCTGTGACCTCGCTCTTTAGCAAGGTAGTTATTAATTAACATGAGTGTTAATTAATAATTCTTATAAATTAAAATTAACATATTTATTAATCAACAATTCTTATCAATTAAAATTCTCCCCGTTCATTGTAGCAGAGAGAGGAGAACAGCGACAGACGTCGCTGGTACTCGTCCTTTACCAGGGCGGCGTTTTTAAGGAGTTTGTTAATTAATAATTTTTATAAACTAAAATGAATATATTTATTACTTAAGAATTCTTATTAACTAAAATGTTCCCCGTCCATTGTAGCGGTAGGGGGAGAGAACGATACTGAAAAAAATATTCATACAAATATACTAAAATACATTTTAAAAAAACGTTTATACAGTTAAACTGATAGCAATCATGAAAAAAAACTGAAAATAAAATATTAGTCAAAATTAGTCTCGCCATATAGTTCGGGCCCCGTAGGTGGCCCGGGCTTCGTGCCACGCGCGCGATGTGCTCGCGCTCTCCCCCAACGCCGGCAGTCGGGAAAATCCCGAGCACCGGCGTCTCGAAAGGATTAGCGAAGGCGCGTCTAACAGCCTGAGAAAGAAAACTCGACGAGTCCCGTGAATCGACCCCGATGCTTCGGCCATATATGGCTTTAAAGAAATATGCATAATACAAGAACCATTTCTTGAAGAGATATTTCAATAAACAATTCTTGCGAACTGACATTCTTTTCGCTGATCTTTAGCGGACCGAGATTTTTGGCGACGAGCCTCGCCCGTATCCCGCCCTTTGAGACGAAGGTTTTTAAAAAATCGTCATAAAGTGACATAGATATGACACATTCCAAAGACAAAAATATATTGCTAGCAATAAAATTTTATTTTCGTTGCTCCAGCAAAATATTAATCACTCCGCGATTTAAATGGGGTACGGCTTACACCCCTAGTGCGATGAAGCGTGATGAAACGATATTTTCTTTCTTCGTCACACTCTTTTTTGTCTTTCTATTTTCTTCTTCCCCTTCTTCACCCGTCTGCCGGAACATTGACAACCACGCTTTTCGTGGCGTGCCTACGTCTCATTGGGTCAGTTCACGGGTCTGCTGGTATTTTTCCTTCATCTCTCTCTAATTGTGAGAGGATCGATGGAAGGAAAACACCAGTAGGAGTAGGATACGTATAATATATGTAGTTTGACCTTCCAATAAGAAACCCGGCAATAGTATAAGAAATTTTCCTCAGTTTCTTACTCGAGCGATCCCCCACTCCGGCGCGAACTCCATGCTCGAGCATTTCGTGCGCGAAAGAGTGAGAGAGACAGTGGTGCTTTTGGTTTCTTATTGGGAGATCGCACTGTACATATATATATGTATGTACGTATGTACATATGTATATGAGTAACGGACACCCAATGTCTCTAAAGAAATAATGCGCGTGTACAATGAACCCTCAGCCACCTGTAAAGGATTATGCGCAATATAAGACTTATTTCGCGCACGTAGATTTTTCCGAGAATCCCTTACACCCCTATCGCTATAGCTATACAGCTTGGTAACTAGGTTTTTGTTCTTTATCCCCTCCTCTGCCCGTGTGCCGAAACACCGGCAACCGTGCATTTTGCGGTGTACTTTCCCATCATTTTTCCAATCAGTTATAGAAAAAGTGTCGAAGAAGAAACATATAATTGTGCAATCTTCTGCGAATATGGTTGGAAAGGCGAGAAGTAAGTGATTTATATCATTTTCTAATTCATCACTATAGGTGATTCTTTGACATATCGTACACATGTCATTAAAAAAAATGACATTTTACAATCGTATACAAGTTTGTTTACAACTTATATTCATAAAATTAGATTACACGTGCTTTCGAAGAAGGGGGTTCGACATTTACGGACGCCCTGATCCGATCTTCTTTGCTTCAAATTGAGATTTTTTTAAAACTATTCAACATTTTTCGATCATTTGTTTAGTTTTGTTCAGAAAGCCTTTATTGATAATTCTGTGTAGGGGTTTTGAGGATATTCGAAATAGAAAAGTTTTGGGTGCTGTTGAAAGTCGAAAAATATTGTTCGAAAAAATGCCTATTTTCAATATACCTTTTCTCAGGAACCGTACGGCCGATTTTGACCATTTTTCTTGTGCGTGTATATAGTGTTATAAACATTGTGTCGTACCTATTTTTTCGATATTTTCTTTCAGAATTTTTTGACATCGTTTTGAACTTTTGTTGCAATTTTTTACCACGTTTTTTTACCTTCGAATACATTTTTCTCGGGTCTGAATCGTTAAAAATGGCTCGATGCATCCTTCGTTTGGATGTACTGATTACGTCAAAATAAAAATATGGCGATACGATGAGTAGATTTAGAGAAAAGGTACATTGAATGTGAAAAAACATAACTTTTCAGGGAACACGATTTTCTGGAAAAGTGTAAATTTGTAATGAATTTGGGGGGGGGGGGGGGGTTTGTTGCATCGATCGAAGTAACTATCAATTCTTAGATCATGTAAATAATTTGGAATCTTTTTACCTTCAGGGGGTACGGCATATTTTAGAGTAAAAAAATGCGTTTTGAAATTTTTTTTCTCAAAGTACAAGTCTTTTTTGATCGTTTGGTGCAAATCACATGCATTTATCAATACCAACCGTCTCAAAGGGGTTAAATAATTATAACGCACATATAAATATATATGAAAATGATTTATCGATTGATGCAACGAACACCTTGGAATTCACTAGAAATTCAAACTTTTTCAGAAAATCGTGTTTCCTGAAATCTTATGTTTTTTCAGCTGCAATGTACCTTTTCTTGAAATTTACTCATCGTATCGACATATTTTTTTGACGTAATCAATACATCTAAACGAAGGATGCATCGAGCCATT
Source organism: Netelia inedita (assembly GCA_964017225.1). Classification (NCBI taxonomy): domain Eukaryota; kingdom Metazoa; phylum Arthropoda; class Insecta; order Hymenoptera; family Ichneumonidae; genus Netelia; species Netelia inedita. The sequence goes on from OZ024924.1 coordinate 22,825,309, forward strand.
TAAAAAAAACGATTCGGACCCGAGAAAAATGTATTTGAAGGTCAAAAAACGTGGTCAAAAATTGTAACAACATTTCAAAACGATGTCAAAAAAATCTTAAACAAAATACCGAAAAAATGGCTCGACACAATGTTTATAACATATGCACGCACAACAAAAATGGTCAAAATCGGTCGTACGGTTTCTGGAGAAAAGGTACATTGAAAATAGCCATTTTTTCGAACAATATTTTTCGACTTTCAACTGCTCCCAAAACTTTTCTATTTCGAATATCCTCAAAACCCCTACACAGAATTATCAATAAAGTCTTTCTAAACAAAACTGAAAAAAAAGCGGCGAAAAATGTTCAATATTCAATAATGTTTTTTTAGTTATAATTAATAAATTGTTTATGCAGTGTAAATGGGTATTTATTTAATTATTATAAATTGTGTTCATATATATGTACATAAATATGTACATATACATATATATTTATATATGTGTACATATTTTTTTCTGTAGTAGAACAGTAAGTTCGAAAAATTTGTGAATTTCTGTCAAATCGCTTGAAATGGTTTCAAGCGCTAACTTCACAAAATTATTTAACATACTTCTACTGCGCAGAATTTTACGAAATTTGAACCATATATGGAGAAAGATATGTACTTGCAGAAAACCATGCATTTTTTGACGATGTCATATGTCGAACCCCCAGACGTGTAAACTAATTTTATGAATATAAGTTGTAAATCAATTTGTATACGATTCTGAAATGCCAAGTTCAGATTGGTGTACGGTTTGGAAAAGAATTACTCCTATAGCAATGCTAAATAAATACCAGCATGCGTAGGTTGAATCCAAACACCATTGAATATTATCAATAAATGTTTCTTTATTTTTTCACAGACAAATGTAAAACGGCGGGTGGAAAAAATTCCGGCGAAAAAACAAAAAGAGGTACAAAGTTGACGGTAAGTGTTTGTTTATACGTACTAATAAAAATATAACATCAAATTAAAGTCTTGTTGAAATAATTGTAATATCGTAATTTTTTTTACAGGTGTCAAGTACTGCTAATCTGGCGTCAATGACGTTGGCGGTCCCGCAACCGGCACCACCGGCGCTGCCGGCTCCACCGACGCTATCGGCACCACCGGCGTTGCCGGCTCCACCGATGCTACCGGCTCCACCGATGCTACCGGCACCACCGGCGCTGCCGGCTCCACCGACGCTACCGGCACCACCACCGAGTCCGGCGGCATTCGTAGCGCCACCGCCCGATCTCAACAAGGTTAGTCATAATTTATATTGACAAAAATATATAGTCCTATATATCGAAACATCTTCAAACGCTCATAACTTTTTCAAAAATTGATTAATCAAGATGATTTTTTTTTCCAAATTTTTCGTACTTCCACGCGAGAAAAACGTTAAAAAAATTGTTTTGAGTATGACTTGAATTTTCAAGCATACTCTATGAAATTTGTCATTTCTCTGGAGAAAAATCTGAGTTGAAAAAAAGATTACTTTTCCGAAAAAAAGAGGAGCGCGGTGGCTCGGTGAGTAGGACTCTGGCTTCGCACCCAGCGGGCCAGGGTTCGATTCCCGTAGCCGACACCAATGGAAAAAAGAAATTTTTTCTATGTAAGTGTTTTTCTGCAATCCTGGCGGTTCGGATCCCTCCAAAACAAATGTCCAACAAAAACCTCGCTGTGAGGAGTGGGGGGTCGATGTTCGGCTGGGGTGCTCCCGCAATAGTCCAGTCAATAGAGACATTCCGCAAAACATAAGTTTGCCTACTTCTAATTTTTTTACCAAATGTCAATTTGGAGGTTAAAAAGCTTAAGTTAAAAAATGAGACCGTCTACGATGGTCAGCAGTGGCCGCCATCTTGCAAAACGCGTTTATAACAATATCTCGGAAACTATTAGGTTTATGACGATATATGTAGAGACCTTTTTTATCCGTCACTAAATTTTGCATCATTTTTGTTTAAACTTTTTTTTTATATCACTTATGGTTTTTGTGTTATTGTTGTTTTTCTGAACATGATTTTTGTTTTTTCCCCTTCAAATCCTTAAAACGCTATAAAATTAAAAAAACACCTATTACAGAACTTGTTTATTATTTAATTCCCTACAACTTTCGTATAAAATTTTTTTTTATTAAACAAATAGTTTGAAAGTTATAAGCTTCTTTAGGCGACGATGACGCGGTGCTCCGGCGGTAGGCAAGCGCGCTGCTGTGCGCAGCTGTTCTGACACTGAAATGTATACATATATATTCAAAGAACATCGCTCCTTCTGCCTTTATGCCCACTTCCACACACTACCATCTGCATTGTACGGTGGAGATTCTTCAAAGAAATCTCTAAACGAACTGCGCATCAACATTACGTCCGCCTATCTACGAAAACTAAGGCTAACATGGCATCTTTACCTCCAACAGAAGATGCAGCCCGATACCATTCGTTTCGGGTTTATCATCAGGTTTAAGCTTGGTTAGGGAACGCTCTAAACCCTGGAGATTGGGGTTGGAAAAGGACAAAATGTGGACTCATCGCCATCAGTATGTCTCAAGAAATGGCGTCAAAAAAATTACTTCAGGCAATTCGCTGTCGATGTTTATCCACACACTGTGAAAGAGCTAATTGGAGATCTCGAAAAGCAGGGTTGAAATGCTCAGTTCTTTGCGAATGTCACGAAGGAAAGTGTGTCAACAAACACAACAAAAGTATAGAAATCAGCGAGGCAGATGATGTAGAAATTAACATGCTATTTTCTGATACAGATATAGACGTAGATCATGAAAATGAGTGGTTGATTAATGCATTGCGATCAATACAAACACCGCATAAAGAAACTGAATCGGAATGCTCCGATTGTGAAGAAGAATATGTTTCAACTATGCCCGAAAAGCGCCAAAAAATTATCTAATTTTTGTATTACTTCAAATTGAATCACGACAATAAAAATCTTATTTCACGCTTCATTCTCTTCTTAAAATAATTTTTTAAACGATATATAAGCCACACATAATACACAAGAAAACGAAATAAACTGCAATGTCCGATTTCGCACTGACTAGCCATAACAAACCGCCGGAGCACCGCGCCATCGTCGCCTAAAGAAGCTTATAACTCTCAAACTATTTGTTGAATAAAAAAAGTTTTTATACGAAAGTTGTAGGGAATTAAATAATAAACAAGTTTTGTAATAGGTGTTTGTTTGATTTTATAGCGTTTTAAGGGTTTGAAGGGGAAAAAACAAAAATCATGTTCAGAAAAACAACAATAACACAAAAACCATAAGTGATATAAAAAAAAGTTTAAACAAAAATGATGGGAAATTTAGTGACGGACAAAAAAGGTCTCTACATATTTCGTCATAAACCTAATAGTTTCCGAGATATAGTTATAAACGCGTTTTGCAAGATGGCGGCCACTGCTGACCATCGTAGACGGTCTCATTTTTGAACTTAAGCTTTTTAACGTCCAAATTAACTTTTGGTAAAAAAATTAGAAGTAGGCAAAATTATGTTTTTCGACCAAGTATAAGCGCGAGCTCCCTTGACTGGACTACAAGGCGGTTCTCATCGCGCGGATGGTGACGCCTTGGTCGGACATCGGGTGGCCCATCGTCACAGTTGAGGAGGTGCCGACCCTAGGCGACTCTGGTGGACGTGCTTGAGTTTACTCGCATTGACACTGGGGGAGACTAGGTAGGTATCGACCTGTATCGGCGGAGGTTTTCTGCAGTTTCCCTCCGTCCGTGGCAAATGCGATACAGGGAGATTAGGGGGAATGCGAAACGGCTGCAGCCGTGGTCGCGAATAAGAATGTCGGAGGATAGGTTGGATGAAAATGGTAGAATTGTAGAATCTAGGTGTGTAAAAACCCGAAGAGGGTGTGCACGATAAACTCCCACATTATTATTATTATTATTACTTTTCCGAAAAACCCGATATTTTATTTATGATTTTTTATTTTTATAAACTTTGATCTATTTTGAGATTAATGCCGCAAGGTTCGTAGTGAGCAGATATCTTTTTTCTATTTATTCTTTGATTAGAAAAAAAAATTGCTTCAGTTCTTCTGAGAAAAATATCAATTTTCTGGCCACTATGAATCTTGCGACATTAAACCCGGAATACATCAAAGTTTACAAATAAAATTGAAAATAAAAAATAAAATTGAAAATAAAAAATAAAATTGAAAATAAAAAATAAAAAATGGAGTTTCTAAGAAATAAAGATTTTTCTCGAAAAAATTAAAAATTGATTAAATAACGTCTCGATTGTGCAATTTTTTTAAAAGTTCTGAGCGTTTGAAAATGGTTGATAAACAGGAAGACGATTTTTTTAAAATTCATAACTTTTTTTCGTAATATTATGAATTTTCTTGTTACAGATTACGGAAATACAGCCGGCATCGGCAATCATCCCGCTGCTACTGCCGCCTCCGGCACCGGGGCATTGTATTGGACCATCACTGATGCCGCTGCCATCGGAACATGTTCCGGCGCCATGGCCATCGGAACATGTTCCGCCGCCATGCCCATCGGAACATGTTCCGGCGCCATGTCCACCGGAACATGTTCCGGCGCCATGGTCGTCGGAACATGTTCCGGTGCCGTGGCCAGCGGAACATGTCCCGGCGCCGCGGCCATCGGAATATGTTCCGATATCAATGGCACCGGTTTTCGCAGAGCACCAGTGCGCTCTGCTAAACGTACAAATTTTGGCGTACAACTTCAGCGTTCGCGTCAGTCAATTGCAAAAGCAATTGGCAGACGCGAAGGCGACAATAAAAAAAAAAAAAATAACCGAATAAAAAAATTAAACGGGGCCAAACGTAAGATTGAAGCCCAGTTGCGGCGGCAGCAAAAGCAGTTATAAACTTTATTATTATTACAGTTATAAACTTTATTATATATAGTTATTTTATTATTATTATAGTTTTTTTTATTATTGTAGTTCTTTTTTAATTCATTTTATTATATTTTTATATTATTAAAATTATTATTTTTAGTTTGTTCTCTTAATATTATTAATAAATTTTCTGTCTATTTCACCAGCGTTTATTTTCTCGGATAAACTTCCGAAAAGCCCATACCCCCGATCGATCTGAAATTTGATATACTTATGTATTCCGACGTGCTGAAAACGAACCCACATTTTCTCATTTGACTGTTCACCTCTCGTAATACGGTTTAAATAATTTGTTTGGTATTTTTTATGAAAAATATGTGAAAAAATGAAAACTGAAAGAAAGGTCTAATTTGATCGTTTATTCTTGGAGTTATGAGTATTTAAAAAAAGGCATTTTTCAGAAATGTATACCTCATGGATAGTTTGATGAAAACAAATTTTAATAATGGAAACGAGTCTCAACTAAAACTAAAAGAAAAAACATTTTTTTAATCAGCAAAAGTTCTAAATGGGCCGATTTGGCATGGAATGTCTGATATCTAGCATATGTGCTTCTGGGTAATATAGACCCAGTAATCTGTAAAGAAATATTTATTATACTCGAATGTATTTATTGCAATCGTATTATATGATAATCAGTTCTTATTAACTGATACTCTCTCCGTCCGTTTTAGCGGACGGAGGAGGGCAACGACGTACGTCGCTGTGACCTCGCTTTTCAGCAAGGTAGGTATTAATTAATAATTCTTGCAAACTAAAATTAACAAATTAATCAACCAACAATTCTTATCGAATAACATTCACCTCGCCCATTGTAGCGGACGGAGGAATACAGCGACAGACTTCACTGCGGCCTCGCTCGATAGCAAGGGAAGTTTTATTAATTAACACATTTGTTAATTTAAAAAATGCGTTGGAAATGGCACTTGGGTAGTGCCTGGGAAATACCCACCCACACTAATCCACTTATAACGAGTATAAGCACATTTCCTAGTTTCCCAACGCTGAAAACACGTTCTATGGTGTTTTCCCTTCGATACACTTATGCGCGTATCGCCATACCTGTGTTGTTTCAACCACAGGGGAATAATGCCAATTTGCGAGACTTCAGAATTTCAACTAAGTGACGGTGCATTTCCGATACATCCTGCGAATACATGCGATTTACAGGATCATCTTCTAATCTGATCGACGTCGCGAAAGCAATTGCGTAAACGCCGCAACTGAAAGAATCAGGTTGCTTAGTCACAGGTTGAAAAATTATATTTTCATTGCCAACATAGGGGTAGCGTTTCGCTATATACCTCTTTTCGTCCGAGGCCAACAGCTCGTATTCCGAGCGGAGAAGACTATCATAGATGAGTAGCTTCGTTCCATCATAATGAACGCAGAACCAGTGGCTTGACATATTGCCGCCAATTATCTGCAAATCGGATTTGCCAATAATGTTCGGCTCGATAAACGTATAATACGCGGTATAACAAGCCGGATTGCAATTAAATTCGCTATTTTCTTGCAAGACACTTCGAAACAAATCTATGCAAGTGTCCGTCAATAAACCATCTGTCTTCAAAATTAACCACACCACTTCATCTATAGAAATGTCTTCTGATAATTGAGAGATCAAACTCCGATTTTCTTCGGAAAATTCGGGTTGGCCATCGCTCTCGATTACTACCCAATTATCAGCGCGGTTGCGCGTATCACTTTGTACACCGGACGAGGTATCCTCTCGTTTTGTAACGATTGCCGGCCTAAATCGTTCGGACGCAGCATGCTTTTTTCGCAGTGCCGCTTCCTGAGCCGCTACGATGTAATCAGGATTGCGGATCGGCATATTTCTGTTACGCCGACTATCGACGATTTCTGGGAGTAAACAATTCATATAGAATTTACATAAAGATGATTTCATCTTTAACTCGCAGAATTCGTCGTCTCTGTAAACTTTTACAATTTTTAAATCTGTGGCATTCCACAGCGCAAAGATGCAATATTCCCGCATGGTTATGTGCAATTGTCCTTGCACCTGATAATAATAAGCATGCGTCCTTCTCAGGGCATGCTTATTTTTATTATCAAATATGTTTCTCAGAGACGGTGTCTCTTCGATGGCGTTTTCTAAATCGCCATCTTGCGCCGAAAAAGGACATTTTATTTCGATGATCCCATCATTATCGATCAAACCATCTGGAGATGCTCCTAGGTATGGAATTTCTTGGTCAATGAAAAGACCACAGGCAACAATCTTTTTACCTATTCTCATCTCAATTGCCTGTCGAGCTACAGATTCATTTGCAAGACCATATTGCACGGCTGCTGAATCCAGTATCTTCGGATACCGAATACTCGCGACCATATTGTCACACGAGGTTGTAGGCAACATGCGGCAAATTGATCCGAATTTCGAAGCCGTTATCATAATGGTTCGCAATTGCTGCCATAACTCGCAATTGTATTGACAGATTGTTTCTTTTTCAATCTGTTTCCAATTCCGCTGATTCGATTGTAATTGGGACATATGGTCTTTCACTAAAATATCAAAAATGTCTTTATCGACATCTGGCTTTTGAGCCGATGGACCGTAATCTTTATCGGTTCCCTTAAAATGGCGCAACCGACGACGGCATTCTCGCTTCTTATATACACGGTCGCGTATATTCTTGCATTTCCTGAAGCGTTCCATTCTCAAAACAGCTTTAGGAATCGCGCAGCGTTTGTGAGTATATACTTTCGACAACACCGATTGCGTGTTGTGTTGTACGAAAGCTCCGTAACACCTCATTTGGTATGAGTTCCTCATACAATGATTCACTCTTTTGCCTGAATTCAATTTGTTTACAATTGAATTGCAGGCCTCCGCCACGTTATTTGTGACATTTTTTAATAAGCTTTTAGCGTGGCAGCTTAAATACCGTACCGCTTCGTAAACGGCGGCGTACATACCAACTGCATGCAAAATTGGTACGATATTATTTTCCCCCTCTTTCTGTTCACAATTGAAAGGGAGGACGCGGCACCCAGCATGGTCACCGAAAATATGACCAGGCAGAGCCAGGATATCTCTACAGAGTTGTTTTATTTTTTCTGCCTCTGGAATGACCTCTGCGTTGCGGAGGTCTCTTGCGTGCTCGACCAATTTTCGAAGTTTTAAACCACTTGACGAGACACACTGACGAATTTTCGTCACGCTAATTTTTTGTTTAAGGGAAGCATTCTGAAGCTTCATTGTAGAGGCAAGCCTCAATTTTCGGCACATATTCCGAAACAAATGGTTATTACATTCGATTTTTTCGACGGTGATGCCGTATTTTCTGTACGGATTTGCATCCCGTATAGCCTGGTACACGCTACTATCGCCATCTGCAATCAGAGTTCTATACATTAGGCCATTCGACGCCACACTACTCGTAAAACCTTCGAGAATAATGTCAGTTTCCATAGCCGTCGAACTCTGATTTTGCCCCCAGTTTTTATAACAAACATGGAAGGGTGGCTCTTTATCCCGTTATTGTGCTCGCTCACACGTCGCACAATACTTATTGCGTACAGCAATAAATAGGGCCAATTTGCTTTCGCGGCCGAAAATCATAGCTGCGCCGGATAAAGCGTCATGCTTAGCACCGCTATACGAGCGTTTCGCCCAACAACCATCCGCAATTACATCGATGTACGGTATTCCATCGATAACGTGGCCTTTTTCGATCGCAATCGATTTTTCTATCGATGCGGCTCGTTCCCGTTCTGCTTCGACAACTTCATGGAAGTTGCCGTACAATTTATCACGGTATCTGCGATAAGTATTTGCAGCCATGGATGGAACAGCCATTGCCGCAAGTTGTTCCTCCAGTGTGCTGTAACCGGTACCTGACGTGATGGTACCGCATACAGCACTTTCGTTGACGCTCATATCGCCATCGTGACTGGGGTCGGTCCAAATGTTAAATGTGTAATTACACATTTGACATTTGAAGAACAGTTGCGTTCGCAACCCGCGGTCGAACGACTTAAATAATTTAAGATCGCTAAAAGGACATTGCAGGGCGGCATTATGATTATCAAATTTCTCGTGTAATTGGTTACCTCTGTGAACTTGGCAGCCGACTTTCAAAATTCGAAAATTTTCGGACGGCATTCGATTCGTGATCGTTAGTACCCGTTTGTACCACTTTCATTTTCGTTAGTACCTCAAACCCAAAAAAGTTACAGCATTTTCAATATTCGCCCCGCAGCCGACTTTCGAAATTCGAAAATTTTCCAACGGCATTCGATTCGTGATTGTTAGTACCCGTTTGTACCACTTTTATTTTTAATTTTACTCGAACCCGAAAAAAGTTATGAGATTTTGAAAATTTCGAAAATTTGACTTTTTCAATTTTGAAAAATTCGGAATTCTGACAACGGGAATCGAAGCGCCATCGTTAGTACCCCCAGAAACCACTTTTATTGTCGTTAGTACCTCGACCGGAAAAAAGTGATGGGAAATTGAAAATTTCAAAAGCGTAATTTTTGCAATTTTGAAAATTTCGGAATTCTGACAACGGGGATCGGAGCGCAATCGTTAGTACCCCCAGAAACCACTTTTATTTTCGTTAGTACCTCGAACGGAAAAAAGTGATGGGAAATTGAAATTTTCAAAAGCGTAATTTTTGCAATTTTGAAAATTTCCGAATTCTGACAACGGGGATCGAAGCGCAATCGTTAGTACCCCCAGAAACCACTTTTATTTTCGTTAGTACCTCCAACGGAAAAACGTGATGGCAAATTGAAAATTTCAAAAGCGCAATTTTTGCAATTTTAAAAATTTCGGAATTCTGACAACGGGGATGGAAGCGCAATCGTTAGTACCCCCAGAAACCACTTTTATTTTCGTTAGTACCTCCAACGGAAAAAATAGAATAGGATAGAAAAAGATAGGTTTTTTAAACTTTCATGGAAATACCTTAACTTCCACAATTTTCAAAAAATTTCGATTCTGTTCGCTCGTGCGCCGGTCTCCTACGCCCTACTCTTCTGCGGCTCAATAATTTCTTTTTTTTTTATGTGAGGGGAATGCATTTACGCACTGACACCCCCGTCCTGAGTGCAATGGATGGGGGTAGTGTGGGACTAACCGCTGGTGTTCGGTGTAAGACCGCCGGACTACCCACTAAACCCCTCACGATTTTGACGTCTCGCCATTTTGTCCTAACAAAACTTAACATAACCTAAGTTAGGTTAGGTAATGATACCTAACATAAGTTAGGTTATGTTGCATCGCTATACAGCTAGTTCACATTATGTTCACATTAACGTATGATGCGCCACGGTGTGTTTTTATACTCTCGGAATGGCGGGGTTGAAACGGGTAATCTTGTAACATCGCTATAGAGTTCGGTTAATGCTAACAGTAACCCAGCTGTATAGCGATTTTACAAGATCACCCATCTCAACCCCGCCATTCAGAGAGTATAAAAACACACCGTGGCGCATCATACGTTAATGTGAACATAATGTGAACTAGCTGTATAGCGATGCAACATAACCTAACTTATGTTAGGTATCATTACCTAACCTAACTTAGGTTATGTTAAGTTTTGTTAGGACAAAATGGCGAGACGTCAAAATCGTGAGGGGTTTAGTGGGTAGTCCGGCGGTCTTACACCGAACACCAGCGGTTAGTCCCACACTACCCCCATCCATTGCACTCAGGACGGGGGTGTCAGTGCGTAAATGCATTCCCCTCACATAAAAAAAAAAGAAATTATTGAGCCGCAGAAGAGTAGGGCGTAGGAGACCGGTGCACGAGCGAACAGAATCGAAATTTTTTGAAAATTGTGGAAGTTAAGGTATTTCCATGAAAGTTTTAAAAACCTATCTTTTTCTATCCTATTCTATTTTTTCCGTTGGAGGTACTAACGAAAATAAAAGTGGTTTCTGGGGGTACTAACGATTGCGCTTCGATCCCCGTTGTCAGAATTCCGAAATTTTCAAAATTGCAAAAATTACGCTTTTGAAATTTTCAATTTGCCATCACGTTTTTCCGTTGGAGGTACTAACGAAAATAAAAGTGGTTTCTGGGGGTACTAACGATTGCGCTTCGATCCCCGTTGTCAGAATTCGGAAATTTTCAAAATTGCCAAAATTACGCTTTTGAAAATTTCAATTTCCCATCACTTTTTTCCGTTCGAGGTACTAACGAAACTAAAATTGGTTTCTGGGGGTACTAACGATCGCGCTTCGATCCCCGTTGTCAGAATTCCGAAATTTTCAAAATTGCAAAAATTACGCTTTTGAAATTTTCAATTTCCCATCACTTTTTTCCGTTCGAGGTACGAACGAAAATAAAAGTGGTTTCTGGGGGTACTAACGATTGCGCTTCGATCCCCGTTGTCAGAATTAAAACATTTTAGAAATCGTGGAAGTTAAGGTATTTCCTTGAAATTTTTGAAAACCTTCTATCTTTTTTCCGTTTGAGATACTAACGAAAATAAAAGTGGTTCCTGGGAGTACTAACGATTGCGCATCGATTCCCGTTGTCAGAATTCCGAAATTTTCAAAATTGAAAAAGTTAAATTTTCGAAATTTTCAAAATCTCATAACTTTTTTCGGGTTCGAGTAAAATTAAAAATAAAAGTGGTACAAACGGATACTAACAATCGCTAATCGAATGCCGTTGGAAAATTTTCGAATTTCGAAAGTCGGCTGCGGGGCGAATTTTGAAAATGCTGTAACTTTTTTGGGTTTGAGGTACTAACGAAAATGAAAGTGGTACAAACGGGTACTAACGATCACGAATCGAATGCCGTCCGAAAATTTTCGAATTTTGAAAGTCGGCTGCCAAGTTCACAGAGGTTAATTGGTTCCACAAGAAACTGATATCAACAACCCGTCGACCAACGATGGGGGTCTCCACAATGCGATCCTTGTCCATAGGAGAGTTCTCAATAATGAGAGATTCTATATTTTGCCGTTTTATCGGAAGACTCGATGAATCTTGTTCTCAACGGTCGTCATTTTTTCTTTTACCGGCGTGCGAATTATTGTCCTGGTCTTTACCGGAACAACTAATTATCTCTTCATTGAAGAGAATCGAGTTTACGTCAACTAGACTACTCGATACACGAGAGATAGCTCCCGGATCTTCAGGTGCATTGGTAACCCGATCTTCTAATTGATTTTCAATCAATTCTTGTGGGAAGTTCAAATTTTCCCCAATCGCGCACAACGTTTGTGCGGTATGTGTAGACTTATCTACACTTACCTCCTGCGCGGAGTCTCCTGCTGCAATCTGTGTCGCAGCGACATCAAGGTCATTATCCTTGTGAATCGGAACAGCCGCGTCCTTGCGACTGAACTCCGATAATTCGGGCGTTTGGCGCCTGAAAAAAAACAGCAGTTGAATAACGCATTTTTAAACTGGCCTTGTTTATTTATGGTACATCTTTATTTTTTATTTAAGAAATAATTTGTTATCCCGGATCGATTAATGTTCGCAGAATTTTCAAATGTATTTGCTATTTATCCCTTTGCGTCAATTTTTCACTGCGATATCATCAAAAACTCAATCGTCGCGGCTTTTACAACGTTCCCATTTGAATAAAAATTATACCAATTTTCCCTGAAGAGCTAATCAAAGGATTTTTCAAAATTCCACCCCACTTTTTCACCCCCAAAATGAGTCCCCAAGACTTCGGCGTTGTGGACAAAATTGAAAGCCTGATTTTTCTGAACATTTTGTCTCATAGTACCTACCTTGTACAGATTGTAGCTTAGCACCCTCTTCCCCCCTTATTCTCAAACAAAACCTACATCAGTATTTTTATGCTTTAGCACCTGTGACACCTACATTCAAATTTACAGACTCGACTAGACTGTGGGGCATTCCACGGGAATTGGATCAGAAATCAATCAATTTTTGCGTATCGTTAGTTCCTAAAGAGATAAAATATGGTATCAAGCATTTTTTTTAATTGCAAAATTTTTCGACTTCTGAATAATGAAAAATTTAGAGACTTTTTAATCAATAATTGTATAACTTTTTTCCTTTAAGTGGAATAAAATATTTCTGAAATAAAGTTGTCACAAAAGGACTATATTTTATGATAAAATTATTTACACCATGAAAAATATTATTTCGCACTATCCATTTAACACATTCTTTCGCAATAATTTTTTTTAACTGTCGGAGAGACGACAGAAAAATAGAAAAAATCTTGTCAGGAACTGTCGCCTTTCCAATGTACTACAAACGATTTACATCGATGTGTTTTGTTTCGTTATCGAGAAGACAATTGTTTAATCACGCCTATAGAAATTAAACAATTAATTTCTGTCACTTGTGGTGAATCCATAGTATATGAGAATAGAGAGGACGTAACCAAAGAGCCCCAATAAGGATATTTTGTACGAATCGATGTACATCTAATTATATTATATTTGCATTATCCACCCGTCAATCATCTAATCGGTGACATTCATTTATTATCCCTAAGAGTCCCGAAAAATCTCCTACAATATTGGACGATTGAAAGGTTCTGACAACTTTGTTTTTATTTTTCAACCTATCCCTGAGAGTTAAAAAAATTATTGAAAAATAATTTAAAAAATAAATAGCTAGATATAATTTGTTTTATGTTGCAAATAATTTTATCAGAAAATATAGTCATTTTCTAACAATTTAATTTGAAAAAAAAATTATTTAACTTAAAGGAAATAAGTTATGCTAAACAATACTCGACGCCCTATTTTATCGCGTAAGGAACTAAAGATATGCAAAGTTTGACTATGTTCTCAGACGTGACTGATCCGGTTCTCGCGGAATGGCCTCTATGAGTGATTCTTTTACAAACCGTACACCAATCTGAACTTGACATTTTAGAATCGAATGAAAATTTATTGAAAACTTATTTTCATAAAATCAGTTGACACGTGTTTAAGGACTTTGCTGAAAAAAATTTGACTTCGGAAATATTCACGTATAGGCCAAGCAATAGAGCTCTAAAATCACCAGTTTTTGAGAAAAATAGCACCCGATAACGGCGAGTGCCATCAGACGCGGAACAGCCTTCCGATCATAACTGACCACTTTTCGACTCCTGATTCCCATTTTATTTTTTGTTATTAACAAATTAGTGAAAAAACCACATTTTTTTCGTTTTTTGCTTATAAAACACAAAATAATGAAGGAATCTGTTTGGTCCCAATGAACGAATTGTAGGTAATTGAAATACGCATAAAATGAGTGCTGAAAGAACCCGATCGGTCAATAATTAAGGGAGACACACTGACAGAACCGAGAAAAAAAACGATTTTTTCAAAAATGTATAACTCCGCCATTTTTAAAGTTGTAGGCCAGGCTCTGCGCGAGATAATAGGTATAGATGCGTACTTTTTGTGTGCGAAATCTGGGCACTGTCGGATAATTAGTTTTTGCGTTATTGCAATGAACATTTAATTCAGCCATATTTTGCGGAGAGGCTCGATGCTCTGGAGGTCGTCGGATTTAAGTTTAGAACTGTTGACCTATAAATCGTCGATTATAGATTTTCGTTTCATTGCGTTCAAGTAAGTGGAAATCGCGTCTAAACATGACCAAAAACGCCCGAGCGCGCGAAAGTAGTCGAGTAGTGGGGGCAGACCGGCAGACGCGGGGAAGCCGCATATATAGTAATAGAAGCGAGCTCGGCCCAAGTTTCGTATCTATTTATTTGATTATTTCAAGAGCCAGTGGGCCTATTTTAACATTTTTTTTTAATTTGGGGTAACTCGATCACCGGAATCTGATTGTTTACTCAGATTTCATGTAAACTGAACGAGCAACTTTTTTCAGATGTTTTAACCTACACGTTCTCACATTAATATATAATAATATATATTGAATAATTAAGAATATTATTAAATATTATTCGAATAATATTCGAATAATATTCGAATAATATTCAAATAATAATAATAATAATAATATTCAAATATTTGAATAATTATTTGAATTTTAATATTATTCAAATATTTGAATAATATTCGAAATATTTGAATAATATTCGAAATATTTGAATAATATTCGAATAATATTTAATAATATCCTTAATTGTTCAATGTACGAAGTGAAACATTGAATATTAAAAAATGATAATTGCATTATAATTTTTGTGAAGACGTGTAGGTTAAAACATCGGAAAACAAGTTTTTCGTTTATTTTACATGAAATCTGAATAAAGAATCAGATTCCGGTGACCGAGTTACCCCAAATTAAAAAAAAATATTAAAATAGTCCCACTGGTTCTTGAAATAATCAAATAAATAGATACGAAACTTGGGCCGAGCGCGCTTCTATTACTATATATGCGGCTTCCCCGCGGCTGCCGGTCTACCCCACTACTCGACCACTTTCGCGCGCTCGGGCGTTTTTGGTCATGTTTAGGCGCGATTTTCGCCTACTTAAACGCAATTAATCGAAAACCTAAAATTGACGATTTATAGGTCAAGAGTTCTAGTTTCAAAAGCCGCTTGTTAAACTTAAATCCGACGACCTCCAGAGCATCGAGCCTCTCCGCAAAATATGGCTGAATTAAATGTTCATTGCAATAACGCAAAAACTAATTATCCGACAGCGCCCAGATTTCGCACACAAAAAGTACGTATCTATACCTATTATCTCGCGCAGAGCCTGGCCTACAACTTAAAAAATGGCGGAGTTATACATTTTTGAAAAAAGCGTTTTTTTTCTCGGTTTTGTCAGTGTATCTTCCTTAATTATTGACCGATCAGCTTCTTTCAGCGCTCATTTTATGCGTATTTCAATTACCTATAATTCGTCCATTGGAACCAAACAGATTCCTTCATTATTTTGTGTTTTATAAGCAAAAAACGAAAAAATTTGGTTTTTTCACTAATTTGTTAATAACAAAAAATAAAATGGGAATCAGGAGTCGAAAAGTGGTCAGTTATGATCGGGAGGCTGTTCCGCGTCTGATGGCACTCGCCGTTATCGGGTGCTATTTTTCTCAAAAAAAAAGTTTACTTGCTTGGCCTAGTACGAATTTTTCACAAATTGCTGGATTTACTTGAATCACAGCATACATAATATTTATTATTTCCAGTTCTACTGATCCGATCGACGTTTTTCTTTTACAGTTTTACTCTGTATTTCGTAAACTTTCAAAGAGCATTTGATCAAAATTTTTATTGGAAATAAATAAAAAATAATAACAATTTGAATGTTTAAATAGTTGTAACATGCCCGCCTACCACCTTAAATCGATTTAAAAAATACTATTTTGTTCATTATTGCGTTATCTACAGAATCCAGTTTACAAAAAAGTGAGGTCTCTGTTAGATTGGTAGATATTAAATATTTTCGAGTGCAAGTCACGCAGCGCACACGGGCTCGAAGTGTACAGTGTGCGACCCGTTGAAGCCTGTCAAAACTTGCAATCGAGCAGACCAAAGAATGAATCAGTCGGTTTTTGGGAAACAATTATTCAAATGGACAACTCAGTTTCTCCCTAATATTGCATCAAAATATGTAACGAATGAAGAATATGTTGAGGAAGAACAAACATTAGATGCACGATTCAAAAGGGCTATAACCGTGAAAGGGACATTAAAATTTCATTGCGTTATACCTCTGCCAAAAAAGTGCGAATAAAGCGCTTTTCGTTGCAAGACGATAATCATTCTTTTGTACTTACAATTATGAAATGATATGAACAATTTGTAATAAATCGATGAAAATATCTCATGTGCTTAATTATGACTTCATAAATTAAATTAAAGAGAATTATTTTTACGCATTTATTTCTATACATTTTAATTTACTTTAGATCATTCATAAAAATTCCTTATTTTTCCAGAGTATTTATTATATGCTTTTATTTTTAAGTTCCTTCTAGAGTTAACGTTTGAACATTTTTTTTGGTACTCGAAATCACTTTTTTGAATTATTTGTATTATTTTCATTCTCTAAACGAAATTAACAAATGTTTTTAAACTACAATGCCATGTGGTAAACATTAAAAAATGGAAAAATGGACGCGGGCGTCTGAGATCTCTGACGTATGTGGAGCGAGGTGCGTGCCTTGCGCGTGAAAATATTTAATATCTACCAATGTAACAGAGACCTCACTTCTGTCCAAATGTCATTTTGTAGATAAGACAATAAGGTACAAAATAGTATTTTTCAAAACCGATTTAAGGTGGTGGGCGGGCATGTTACAACTATTTAAACAATCAAATTATTATTATCTTTTATTTATTGCCAATTAAAATTTAGTTCAAAATACTCTTTGAAAGTTTACGAAATACAGAGTAAAACTATAAAGGAAAAACGTCGATCCGATCAGTTGAACTGGGGATAATAAATATCATGTATGCGATGATTCCAGTAAATCCAGCAAATTGTCAAAAATTCATACGTGAATATTAACGAATAAAATTTTTTTTCAGAAAAATCCTTAAATACGTGTCCACTGATTTTATGGATATAAGTTGTGAACAAATTTTCATGCGATTTTAAAATGTCAAGTTTTTTTTTCACGAAATCTGTACGGTTTGTAAAATAATCACTCCTATACATCAGTACTAATATATTAATGCATAACGTAATAACAATACATATATTTTAATTATTTCATGAACGACGACCGACAATTTTTATTTGAAGATACCACAGTACAGTATTATCAATGAATTTACACATTCATGTATAATGTAATACATTAATGATATATTGCGGTATCTTCAAATAGAAATTACTAGTCAACGTTCATAACATAATTAAAAAGTGTGTATTTCATTTTAAAAAAATAACATTGAATGTAGCTGTCGAGTCTGAACTAATATTATTATATATTCATATATATTAAAATTATCCAAATAAATAACGGTCTTGTAAAACAATTTTTTAAAGAGAATCGATCATGGGAGAAGAAGAAAAATATTCACGAAAAAAATGTATCTTTTTTTATAAGTATAGTAGTTGGGAACGTCAAAACGATAAATACAATGACAATGGACGAGAATGAAACATTTTTTAAACAATTGAAGACTTACCGATTAAAATAAATGCGTTTCCGCGTATGTCTCTTGCGCTTGTTGTGGCTATTCGCCATACCAATGGTCTCCCATCATTGTCGCGTTCATCTCACATCACTATCACGTTCATATCACATCACTTTCACTGTCACTGATATCTCCTGTTTCACTAAACGCACAATTAATAAACACGCGGCACAATAAATAAAAGAAAAAACGTTAACTCGTGGCGAAAAATAATTCACGTCGCGGACCGCCTTACACTCATCTCAGCCGAGCTGAACAACTGCCCTCGTCCAACGCCACGCGGTTCTCGATCGCTGCGACGATCTATATATATATATGTGGATATTGGGCGACAGTAGAGAGCGTCCAATGTTTACATTTTTCAAACTCTTTGTTCCCGACGTGTCACGTCACGCCGTGGATACGTCTCATCGGATAAAACGAAATCGTCAGAGAGAAAAGCCAACAAATATATAATAAAATAAATACATAATTATAATATTATGGGAATAAACAATTTTTTCGCAACATAATAAAATTAAACTGTACTATTACGTCAATGAAAAATATTAACAAACATAAAAATGTAAAATGATAATACTATGCTAGCGAAGAAATCTTTTCAAACAAAATATAATATAATTTTGTTTGAAAAGAAACAAATAAACAGAAGAAAATAAACAAAATATAATAATATAATATAATATAATAATATTACCCGTGCGAAAATATTTCGTAGAAAATAATTACATCAATTTATATTGTTTTCCAGTGACCGGCAATAAAGCACGAGCTTGACACTTATGTATATAGCTCGAGACAAGTAATATGTCTTACGAACATTATTCTGGATTCTCATTCTGGCAAAGTATTTAAAAAAAATACTACAATCCTAAGTTATGAAGATTTTGTCGTTTTCGTACCAAAACAATTATTTGATTTTATTAATATTTGATCTAATTTTAGTCGACATCTAAAGCATAAATCTGATTTTAAACGAATTTGGTCAATGTATACATATATTAATGTATTGAAACCTGAGGGTTCGTTTCATTGAATTATGAGATTCGGGACTCGAAGAGAGACTGAATTGTGTTGAACTCAGGGTGAAAATTAACAATGGAATTTATTCCGCGATGCTGCTGTGAGGTTACAATCTGTACTTATCGGATTTTAATGAAGTACTGAATGGTCCTCTGTTGGTCTTTCTTCTGACGTTGTTGATCGTGGCGTCGATCGTCGCGATCCTCTTCTTCTTCTAAGCAGCTTCTCCGTAATCGACAAACTCGCCTACGCTATTGCTGCGCTGCCTCTTCATTGCATTGTATTTGATAAACTGTCTCCGGTGTCTCTGCGCTGCCTTTTCCTTTACCTCGCAGTAAAAAAACTGCCTCAGCTATTGCTGCGCTGTCTCTCCTTTGCCTTATAGTTGATAAACTGTCTCCGCTGTCTCTGCGCTGCCTTTTCCTTTGCCTCGCAGTAAAAAAACTGCCTCCGTCGTTGCTGCGCTGATTCTTCTTTGCCATGTAGTTCATAAACTGCCTCCGCTGTGTCTGCGCCGCCTTTTCCTTTGCCTCGCAGTAAAAAAAATTGCCTCCACTGTTGCTGCGCTGCCTCTTCATTGCATTGTATTTGATAAACTGTCTCCGGTGTCTCTGCGCTGCCTTTTCCTTTACCTCGCAGTAAAAAAACTGCCTCTGCTGTTGCTGCGCTGCCTCTCCCTTGCCTTATCGTTGATAAACTGTCTCCGCTGTCTCTGCGCTGTCTTTGCCTTTGCCTTGTAATAAAGAAACTGACTCCGCTGTTGCTGCGCTGCCTGTCCTTTGCCTTATAGTTGATAAACTGTCTCCGCTGTCTGTGCGCTGCCTTTTCCTTTGCCTTGCAGTAAAGAAACATCCTCCGCTATTGCTGCGCTGCCTCTTCATTGCATTGTATTTGATAAACTCTCTCCGGTGTCTCTGCGCTGCCTTTTCGTTTGCCTCGCAGTAAAGAAACATCCTCCGCTGTTGCTGCGCTGATTCTTCTTTGCCATGTAGTTCATAAACTGCCTCCGCTGTGTCCGCGCTGCCTTTTCCTTTGCCTCGCAGTAAAAAAATTGCCTCCACTGTTGCTGCGCTGTCTCTCCTTTGCCTTATAGTTGATAAACTGTCTCCGCTGTCTGTGCGCTGCCTTTTCGTTTGCCTCGCAGTAAAGAAACAGCCTCCGCTGTTGCTGCGCTGCCTTAAGTTAAATTTACCAATCTACCAATTTACCAAAAACTAGAACATATGATTCGCGAATTTTACTTACAGAGTAATTCACGTGTACGACGTTGGTCGTATATTGTCGCGTTAGATGGATGCTGAACTATTATAATTTTATCTGTCCATATTTCGCCATTATTGCAGTAATAATTTAATAAATTGCTGGCACGAAAAAAAAATGACGTACAGATTCGAACCATCGATTCTTTCGATAGCTCGACAAACAACGGAACGCCTTAGCCCACTCGGTCGCCGTCGTTCACTTGAGAAAATAGTTGTGCGAAACCTAGGTAATCGCGTCGACGTCCGCTGTATAGCGTTCGCTCGACGCTCGTCGAGACCGAGAAACTCAGCTCGTGTTCTAAAACGGCGACGGTAAATACTCCGGCACTGAGCGACCAATCGGGTTGAAATTTTGAGGGTACATAGAGACTTATGTCCTACTGAACTTGACTGCCTTTTTTCTTCAGAAATTTTGAAAAATTAATAGTTTTTGCGTCATTGAAAAAAGAAAACGACAAAATTATCATAATCGCGCGATATTTTTTGTCGTGCCCAGTGCTCGTGCCAGAATCTCGTGCTCGATGGAAATATGGACATTTTGGACTTTGTTTTATATCATTTGATAAAAAAATGACCGAAATATGGCAATTGGAGTTTTTATGCAACGCGGGTCTAGCGTCGGCCATTTCGGCGGTCCGCGCGACGGAAGGGGTAGCCGCGAGAGTCGAAGGCATAGGCACGCCGTGTACACGAGGCTATGCCTTCGACTCTCGTGGCTACCCCTCCCGCCGCGCGGGCCGGCGAACTGGTCGACGCTAGACCCGCGTTGCATAAAACTCCAATTGCCGTATTTCGGTCATTTTTTTATCAAATGATATAAAACAAAATCCAAAATGTCCATATTTCCATGGAGCACGAAATGTTTACATCAACGCGACGAGAAACATCGTGCTACTATGAAAATTTTATCGTTTTCATAAAAAAAAGGCGGTTCCGCTTTCGACATTAAAAAAAATCGAGTCTTAGCCTCCCCGAACCATCATTCTGTAGCTCACCTCCAAATTTCAATTCGATCGGATGATTAGTGCCGGAGGAATTAGGGATTTCGTTTTCGAGTTGCCGCCGAGTTTTTCGGTCTCGGCGAGCATGGAGCAAACGCTGTACAGTGCGCAGCGAGAGACTTACCTACGATTCGCACTGTACTCATTTCAAGAGAACGGCGGCGGCTAAGAGGGCTAAGGCGTTATAAACTCATCGAGTCATCGGCGGAAACGACGATTCGAATCATCTTTACGCGAATTTTTTTTTCGTGTTAACAATTTTTGCTACGAAAATGACAAAATACCGACTGATAAAACTAAAATATTTACCGATTACTCTCGAACTAACACGACCAACAATAAGACCCACGTAATTCACGTCGGTGATACAATTAAAAACAAATTCTAACAATACTGTCTTCATCACACCGCACGCTACGCGTATATAAATGAAATTTAATGTTCTCAATGAAGAAATAAATAACATCGTTCTTAATTTTTTATAATGCATATAATGGTAAAAAATGGACGACGGTATTGTTTGAATTTGTTTTTAATTGTATCATCGACGTGAATGATGTGGGTCTTATTGTTGGTCGTGTTAGTTCGAGAGTAATCGGTAAATATTATAGTTTTATCAGTCGGTATTTTGCCATTTTCGTAGCAAAAATGTATGAAATTGTTAACACGAAAAAAAAATTGCCGTAGGTGATGAATCGAACCACCGATTCCACTGATGACCGGACGAGCTTATAACGCCTTATGCCCGGTTTCTTCATACTTGCCAACAGCTATCTTCCGAATAAAGTTCTCTGTCAGATAACCAAAATTTCGTTTTCTTCACTACAACTCCTAGTTATGGATCTTGCGGATAGTTATTCTCAATGTCAGTAACTTTTGATGCCGATGATACTAGAAACATATCAGTAGCGACACTTGGAGGAACTCGGAAAGTTAGGATAAAACATTTCAACTTTGAATTGGCAAGTTTTCTGTGAAAAGTTAAGTATGGAAAAAGAAAAACGAGGTGCGAATTTTACGAAAGCGGAAATGGATTTATTAATCGATATAAGTTTAAATTATAAACATATTATCGAAAATAAAAAAACGGACGCTACCACATGGAGAGATAAAAACGAAGCGTGGAAGAAAATTGAACACGAATTCAATGCTGCGTCTAGAAATTTCCCTCGCTCGACGAAGACGATTCGTGCAAAATATGATGCGATAAAAAAAAATATTCGCAAAAAATGTTCAGTACTACAAAATGAGCAGATGAAAGCTGGCGGTGGTCATTGCCCAACAGCCTTGACTCCATGTGAGGAGAAAGTGTTGAGCTTGACACCAAACACCATGATTGGTCTCAAATCTAGGTTCGATAATGATGCAGAGAACGCAGGTAATTGCCCGCATATAATACCTTCAAAATTTGTTTAAGTTCTTGGTATCAAGACACTGGCAAATCTCTTCATAATGATATTGTCACTGGAGTATATTACGCTACAACTATCGGAATTATTTTCAGAGCCAGGTTCGCACAGGTCCAAGCGGCATCAGCAACTGGATAAGTCCGGATAATCAGAATAGTTAGTGATATTCCATGCTAATTAATTTTCAATTAATGTGCATAGACGTGATCAAACTTAACACTAAACGATTGTATTGTTATTTAGATCCAGAATCGAATGACATCATAGAATGCGCGGATGAGAATGATTATGGTAATTCTTTTAAAGAATCTAATATTTGTTGGTAAATATGATTTTCACTCTAACGTTTCCATAAAGATCTCTTTCAGTATTTACAAGCATCTGAAAATGTGGGCGTTCCGGAAGAACCATCACCAAATATAGGTAACTATTTTATTCGATGTTTACTTCAGTTTTAATCAAGGTGTTTAACATGTTTTTTAGATAAATCGCCCACAGCACCAAATAAGAAGAGGAACTACAATGCCATGGTTGATGATTTAAATCCAACCCTAAAAGGTGAATATAGAAGCCGACATACGCAAAGAGATAAAATATTACATGAAGAAGAACAGAAATTTGCTTAAACTATTGTTATTCTTTGTAGGAAAATATAATAACAAATTTATCTTTAAAAATAAACGAAGGAAACCAGCGGTACAGTCTCGAGCACTTGAGGAGAACTCAGAATTAAAGCAAAGTATTTTGTTGTTGCAAAAACAATTCTTAATACAGGAAATAGAGGCTAAATCCGAAATAAATGCACTAACCGTAGAAAATCTACGATTAGACGCGGCAATTAAGGGTTTACAACTGCAAAAACTTGAAGCGCATTTGACTGATGCGGTATATATTTTTGTAATTATTTTTACAATTTATAAATCGTAGCACAGCGAAGTTAATCATCCAAATTTTTTATTTACAGTAATTCCTAGAAGACCTCGTTCTGCGCATCATGCCCATTTACGACCGGCAGATTTTCTAATTGTCCAACCTAGAATAAAAGATGTCATAAAATAGAAAATAAGAAATACATTACGTATATAAAATATTACATATTAATTACAAATAATTGTTTATGGGTGAATATACAAAAGTTGGCCCACTTTTGACCAAATTTTGTTAATATAGTTTTCAACCACATCTTATATATATTTTGGCTTGAGTACATAGTTTGTACCATCAATATAGTATCCTATGACGGGCCAGTCACTTTTTAAAATATTTTGCGAGTTATTTGTATTTTTTTAAATTTCACTGCCAACGGACTGACGAGGATGGCACAGTACTGATTAAGAACACTATTTCGTATGAAATATAAGGTTTACTGTAACTTTGAGTATTTTGAAATACAAATATCTTACAATGTAATAAAGGCGCGTATTTAATGAATTAAATCACATTAGTTAGTGTTAATATTACCTCTAAAACTATGTAATACTGTAAATATGAACTACAACAGTGTTCAAAACAGCCTTTTCATTTTATAATGTTTAGTATCACTTTGAAGTAGTTGCCTTAACATTAGACAATTCTGAGAAATTAAAATTAAAGCAAAAACGAAGTTGCCTAAGCAGTAAGGTATTTTCCATCACTAGGTAAAAATTGCGAAATATAATGACCATTTGTTAAAAATAAACAAAAATAAATTAAAATTTGTCAATGGTGGGCAGTGATGAGCAAATTGATCGCAATATTTTGAGCCCAGAAAAGATTCCGGTCGTACTTGGATAACTTAGAAATCGTCAAATTAGTGTTTGTTATGAAATTGTTTAATAACTTTTTTTTTAATAATTGCTACCGCTAGAGCAATTTTATATTCTTGATGAGCAAATTGCGAGCAATTTTTTGAGATATAATTCATTGAAATTGCTTCTAGTTCGGCGCTAACTTGACTCATGTTACAAATTTTGAGAAAAGTTACTCTCAATTCACCATCTTCATTATCAACAGAAGAACAGATCCCTGAATAAGGATATTCTGCTCTTCGTGCTACATATTTAATCAAAATATAGGCACCACAGTTATAATCATTTCGCAAACAAATGATTGCACACTATAACAAGTAATAAACTCGATCAGAAATAAATAAATCATCAGTTCCCTGGTAACACGGCAGTCCTTTGGTGCAATCTCAGACAGCGGACTGACGACAAAGTACTGACGAATAGGACATTAATTTGAGATTATACTAAAAACTTATGTGTTTATCAGTATTTTTAATTATAAAGATGGTATATTTTTACAAATTACATGTAATCATGCATAAATTTAAAAAAAACATAGGTACTAGAGGAAATAAAGGATTACCAGAGTACTGACAATTTGACTGAATCAGCATGTGAACACGCGGTAACAACGACGCTAGCACTTGCCTCGACATGGCTGCCGTCAATATGGTGCGCTTTGCAGTTAACTTTAGTACCAACATTCAACACTGAACAATGAGTTGATCGTAGTTCGGCAATATTTTGGGGGAATTTCAAATTTCAACTTGGCACAAAGGACTGATGGGTAAAAGTGATGACAAAGTTTGTAAATTTTTAAAAAATAGCTTTTTACAGATTCTATAAATAAACGTGTGAATTATATTAATAAATGTTTTACAGAATATATAATAATAATCAGATTAACAATAAACACGGAATATTTTGTTATACAAGCTCCTGATTAAGCGTTTTTGTGATTATGACACGCCAGGGTACTGATGTTTTGAGCATTCATTGCGTTATTTTACTAATTAGCTTTTGAAGTATGTAATTCAAATTGAATGGATACATGGCGAGGATCTAGGAATTTCATAATATATTGTCGCAGAATAAAGTGCATAAATATTTTCGTATTTATTGGCCGATGACAGCGAGTTGCCCAATTTTTGTATATTCACCCATATATAGATCAGTCAGCTCTGAGAAATCAGTCAAATTTTGCATATCGTTAGTTCCTGACGAGATAACATATCGTGTCAAATATTTTTTTTATTTGCAAAATTTTTCGTGTTATGAATATTGGAACTTTTTCCGACCTTTTAATCAATAAGTAATTACATACCTTCGTTCCTTTAATTTTTGTTTAAATTAAAGTTGTGACAAAAGGACTATATTTTATCATAAAAATATTTACAACATTAAAAAAACTATTTGGTATTATTTATATAACAAATTTAACAATTTAAAAAAAAACCTGTGTGTGTGTTCTTCACACACGTAAGAAGTGAATGCTTTTGGTATCCAGCCTTTCGCCTGAATGAAAAATTAAAAATATAATCATTAAAATAATCTTTAAGATCATTAAAAACAATCATTTAAAAAAATTAAAAAAACTGTGTTGCGGAGCCTGATGAGGCTAATTCAGAGACCTGCGGAGCCTATTGAAGGCGCTCGGATAGCCTACAGAGTCTTTCAGAGGCCCTGCGGAGACCTACGCAAGAACAACAAAAATAATTTTCATGGAAATAATTATAATTTCAAAGAATAATTAAAATAATAATTTAAAACAATTATCTAAATAATAATCTATTCTATCCGAAGGACCCGCAGCGCTTTCGAAGGACTCCGCAGGGTTGTAGAAGGCCTGCGGGAGCTGTAGGAGGCCTTCTAAAGCCCTGCGCAGGGTTGTAGAAGGCCTCCTAAGGCCATGCGCAGTCCTTCGAAAGTGCTGCGGGGCCTCCAACAGCCTCCGCAGGCCTTCTAGAACCCTGTGCAGCGCTTTCGAAGGACTGCGCAGGGCTTTAGAAGGTCTCCTACAGCTCCCGCAGGCCTTCGGCAGCCCTGCGGAGTCCTTCGAAAGCACTGCTGGGTCTTCGAACAGAATAAATTATTATTTAGATAATTGTTTTAAATTATTATGTTAATTATTCTTTGAAATTGTAATTATTTCCATGAAAATTATTTTTGTTGTTCTTGTGTGGTCTCCGCAGGGTCTCTAAAAGACTCTGTAGGCTATCCGAGCGCCTTCAATAAGCTCCGCAGGTCTTTGAGTTAGTCTCATCAGGCTCCGCAACACAGTTTTTAAAATTTTTTTAAATGATTGTTTTTAATAATCTTAACGATTATTTTAATGATTATATTTTTAATTTTTCATTCAGGCGAAAGGCTGGATACCAGAAGTATTCACTTCTTACATGTGTGAAGAACACACACACAGGTTTTTTTTAAATTCGTTCAACGTATCCCTGACAGTTAAAAAAATTATTGAAAAATCATTTGTTAAATAAATAGTACCAAATAATTTCTTTTATGTTGTAAATATTTTTATGATAAAATATAGTCCTTTTGTCAAAACTTTAATTAAACAAAAATTAAAGGAAAGAAGGTATGTAATTACTTATTGATTAAAAAGTCGGAAAATGTTCCAATATTCATAACTCGAAAAATTTGGCAAATAAAAAAAATATTTGACACGATATGTTATCTCGTCAGGAACTAACGATATGCAAAATTTGACTGATTTCTCAGAGGTGACTGATCTCCTATAATTAAACGATCAAACGAACTTACCTGTTGTGAAGTTCGATCGTAATTATACGTAGAGTCTCGTTCGAGATGATTACAATGTAGTACCGTCTACTTTCCGCAAGATGGTGCCACGCATTCAGAGCTAACTGAAGGAACGAGGCCCAGTAGCCTGGCGCCCCGTTCGTTCCCTATCTGACGCCATACAGTTTAAAGCACAATAATAAGGCTAAATAATAAAACGCTAGCTTGTTCTAAAGGGAAGGGTTATACAAACACCGTGCAGTTTCTGGGTGGGGTGTAATCATCTCGAACGAGACTCTACGTATAATTACGATCGAACTTCACAACAGGTAAGTTCGTTTGATCGTTTAATTATCCTACGAGTCTCGTTCTCGAGATTACAATGTAGATGTTTAGCATTCCCGTATTTATACCAAACGAACAAGTTTTATTATTTCTACACTTATAAGCTATTAATACAGACGATAGCCAACCAAGATGAAATCCAGTTGTAACTATTGTACTACTGCTGCTGCAAAACTCTTCCTCGTGGTTCTGATAGGCCGATTATAGAATTTCGCGAAAACATGAGATCCCGGAGACCATCCGGCCGTATTTTTTATCACGGATATGTCAATGCCTTTAGCTAAAGCGGCTGAGGTAGCTGCATGCCTCGTGCTATGCGCTGTGAATTTTTGATTGATACCACTTTTCGCAAGTACGGATCGTATCCATCTACTGACGGTTTCTCGGGAAGCGGCCTTGAACGGTTTGCGCGATGTTAATATTACGTTTGTACAGTTTCCTCTTAGGGGTTTCGTAACGTCAAGATATCTCTCGAGTGTACTCGCTATACATAACTCCGGTTTTTCTTTGAAAAAGGGTAATAACAAGAGCGGTTGAAGCGCTCCCGGACGCGATGTCTTCACTAGCTCCGAAATTTTTATCTCGAAGCCATCGACCGATCGGACGATATCGGCCATTTGCATAACAGCAAAGGTTTGCGCCCTATGGGCGGTTCCCAGGGCTAGAAGGGTTACGAGCCTTTCCGACAGTTCCTGAATACTGAGTTTTTCTAGAGGGTACATATTTGAGATGAAAGCGAGAACCGGCGCCACATCCTAAGTCTCATCATACTTCGGTTTGATGGGCCGAAGTCGAAAGATGCCTTTGAAGAAACGGCTTATCATTTTTTCTTTAGTTACATCAACAGCTGAGATTAAGGAGATTGCTGCTCGGGTCGAGTTCAAAGTGCCGTAAGATGCACCCGAGTTATACCTTTCGCGGAGAAAATCCAATATATCACTTGCGGTAGCGTTATACGGATCCTTTTCGGAGTTTCGGCAGAACTGGGACCAGAGTTTTAAAGGACCCGCGTATTGTTTCCATGTGTTTTCGGCCAGAGACGCGAGCAATACGTCGATTACGGACTCCGACAAGTTTTTTCGTCGGTAGGCTTCCCGAACAGTCTCCCAGCGATCAGTCCCAGCGATCTCTCGAGAGGGTGTAGCACGGACCTGCAAGGTGATAACAATAATTGACGGTGGGGTTCGAATATAACCGGTTCGTCAACCAATAGTTCCATGAACATGGGAAACCATGGCTGAGCCGGCCAGTTTGGCACGACGACGATCCCACAGGCTCGATCGGATATTATTTTCCTAAGGACCCTTAGTACTAGCGCAAACGGAGGGAACGCGTAGAAGTCCGCGGTCCCCCAGTCGAGTGTGAACGCATCGATCGCAAATGCATCGGGATCCCTTTGCCACGAGCAATAAACATCACATTTGGAATTGCTCCTTGTCGCAAAGAGGTCGATTGCTGGTAGCCCATATGTCGATACTATCGACTTAAACGCCGCGTCCGAAAGTTCCCATTCCGTGTCAATGTTTTTCACGCGCGATTCTCTGTCCGCCTCGACGTTTTCTCTAGATGCTATGTACGACGCGAAAATCCAAATTTTCCTATCTTCGCACCATTGCCAAGTATCGCGTGCAATCTTATTCAGACCCGTGTGCTGCACGCCACCCATACGGTTGATATATGCGATCGCAGAAGTATTATCGACTCGTAGCAAAATTTCGCAATTGCTCGACTCCTTCGCAAAACACTTCAGACCCATCCAGACCGCTATAAGCTCCAAATAATTGATATGAAGCTTTTGCTCCGAGGGTTTCCAGAACCCATGAGTCCCTTCGTCGTCACAGAAGGCTCCCCAACCCGTCTTTGACGCGTCGGAGAAGATTTCCAACTCGAATCTAAAACTTCTTATAGGATTGACTGATCGCGGTAAGTTCTTTCGCCACCACGTAAAATCCTCCTGCAAGTTACCGGGGAGAACAAGCTGGGCCTCATAATCGCCTCCAATTAACAACGCGAGAAACTTTTCGCGTTCGAATCTTTTCGTGTAGACCCATCCGTATGCTATAGCTTTACAGGCGTCTACTAACTTGCCGACAACACGAGCAAATTCGCGAATAGTGCAAACCTTTCGTTTGCTAAAATCTTCAACGATTTCTAAAATCTCTATTCGTTTTCGGTCCGGTAACTCTAATGTCATTCTTTGGGAATCAATCACGAATCCCAAGAACGGGCAAACCATGCTCGGAACGAGGCTACTCTTTTTGTAATTAATCAAAAACCCGAGAGATTCCAGCGTTCGTAATGTAACTTCGACATTTTTTGAGCAAGCGATCGCGCTCGGTCCGATACATAATACGTCGTCTAGATATATTACAGAGGCGAGCCCTTTGCCCCTCAGGCGATTTACAACGGGTTTTAGAATCTTTGTAAATATGAATGGGGCTGTTGACAACCCGAAGGGAAGGCAGACGAATTCGTACATGTTACTTTCGTAAACGAATCTGAGATATTTCCGACTTTCATTGTGAATAGGCACTAGAAAATACGCGTCTTGCAGGTCAATACTACACATGAAATTATCTTGTGAAACCAATTTTGTGGCTGTTCGGATGTCTTCCATTTTAAAATGTTCTGTTACGATGAACTCGTTAAGCTTTTTCAAATTAAGAACGAATCTCATTGAACCGTTCGATTTCGGTACAAGGAAATACGACGAGACGAACTGATTCGCGCATGGAAAACACGGTTCGATTGCACCTATGCTACTTAGGTTCTCTACCGCGCCTTTCATTTCCGCTTCATCGTAAGGCGGTATAACTGGCAATATATTCTGATAAGGGAGGCTCTCAAACCGGATCCTGTATCCTCGGATGCAATTCATCACGAACGGATCATTCGTGATGTTCTCCCATTGGTGAACAAAGTAATGAAGCCGACCAGCATACTGAGTTACCTCTAGTGCCTCCTCGGGCCTGCCTTGGAAAACCTCGACGTCCGAGTTAGACTCCGTGGGCGAGAACGATCGCGGTCCTGATCGCCCTGACGGGTTTGCAACGCCGGCCTCTGTGTGAATCGGACGAACTTCCGAGTCCCTCCCTGGTTGTAGCCCGCCTGAGATCCTCCTCTGTTGCCTTTCACAGGCGGGCCTTTCCAGTTTCCCGAACTGTTACTCTGTTGAGGCTGCTTCTGCGTTGCCGGCTTCAGTTCGAGGCTGGTCTTCTCGATGATTTTTGCGGCTTTTAACTTTTCCGTTAGATCATCACCGAACAGCCACACGCCGGATTTCGTGCCATCCAAAATCGCTTTGACTTTTTTGTCAAGCGACGGGACAATAATTGCTTTTCTTGAGATCGTGTCGAGACGGTGTGCACACGCCAGCAATCGTCCGGCGTCGGCCAAACATTCCAGCAATTTATATTCGTCAACCCCGTCTTCATTCGGGGTAAGCAGAAGACTGATTCCAGTCCCCAGCGCTGCCATTGCTGAGCCACGGATGTTTTGTGCATTCATGAGATACTTATCTCGCTTGACAGCCGTCTCGAAAAGCGAAGCAGCCACTTCTGGGTTTAATTTGGGTACTTCCAAATTACAGTTGCCTGTACGCGAATATTTCGCCGACAACTCAGCATGCTCGTCCTTTTTTAATCCTTCGGCGATCCACTTCTCCCAATTCACCGCCAACGATGCCTGTAGCTTCAGCTTTGGTGCTTCGGGTCTGGTGTCGATGCCCAAGATTCTCATTGTTTCTTCATCGAAATTCTGCGCCGGTTGTTCGTCGACCTCTGTCGAAGGCTGACTCTCCGCAGTCGATTCTTGGATCTCTCTGTCAGGTCCCTTTGGAATCTGACTCTCCGCAGTGGACTCCTTGCCACCTAGAGAATATATTTTGTTGTTGTTGTTGTTGTTGTTGACTCAAGGTTGTTCTCTTAGAGACGACCTTCGTACGGGCGGTGCCGCCGAGTCATGGGTCATTATTACAAGAAAAGAATATATATATATATATTTCTGTTTTTCCCGTGTGCCGGAAGACAGACTCCAGGTTGTACTCATAGAGACTACCTTCGTACAGGTAACCCCGCCGAGTCTAGGCCACGATTAATAAGCCCACACGCAGGCAACCATTTGTAGGTTATGCTTTGACTCAAGTCACCTCTCTGCGAGGGTGACTTCGAACGGCCCAAAGAGGACAGGCCGCCGAGTCTGCGTGAGTAGATGAGAAATACGCAAACCATAGTTACCATTACCACTCTCTTTGTTAGCGTCGGGCGTGTCCGCGTTTCGCGGGTCGTTCTCTTTGTCTCCGGCCCCGTCGGAATCTGTCGAGTCTAAAGACTCGATCAGTTTCTTTAATTTCTTCAGGATTTTTCCCTCGTTTCCATCGCTCTTCTTACTCTTCCTTTTTCTATGTTTATTGGACATTTTTAACACGATAAATCAATAAAAAACCTTTATATAATGACAGCTCTGAAAGTACGTGCGCGTTACCACCGTGCACGAAAAACGTTATGGCGTCAGATAGGGAACGAACGGGGCGCCAGGCTACTGGGCCTCGTTCCTTCAGTTAGCTCTGAATGCGTGGCACCATCTTGCGGAAAGTAGACGGTACTACATTGTAATCTCGAGAACGAGACTCGTAGGATAATTGTCCGCGCGACGCGTTAGGTTTCCGTACAGAGGCCAACGGGTACACGAGGACTGCCTATGCCTTCGACTCTCGTGGCTACCCCTCCCGCCGCGCAGGCCCCCAAACTTGCCGACGCTAGACTCGCGTTGCATAAAAACTCAAATTGCTATATTTCGGTCTTTTTTTTATTAAATGATATAAAACAAAGTCCAAAGTGTGCATACTTCTATGGAGCACGAAATTTTAACATCAATGCGACGCGACACATCGTGCAACTATGAAAATTTTATCATTTTCATAAAAAAAAGTGGTTCCGCTTCCGACATTAAAAAAAATTGAGTCTCAGGTACCCCGTACCATCATTCTCTAGCTCACCTCCAAATTTCAATCCGATCGGATGATTAGTGCCGGAGAAATTAGGGATTTTGTCTTCGACTTGCCGCTGAGTTTTTCGGTCTCGGCGAGCATGGAGCGAACGCTTTACGGCGGTCGGCGAGGGCCATACGCACTATATTATGCCGGCTGTCGACTCTCGTCGAGGGACGGCGAGGCTGGACGAGTGCGAGAGTGTACAGGGTACACTAGCTCCGTCTCGCGATGCCTCGCAGTCACTCGTGTGCTCTCCATTCCGAGCCGGTTTTTGAGCGCGAGTCAAAGGGTCTCGCTTACCCTCGCGAGGCGGCCTAAGTGCATCACTGTACACTCTTGCGTCATTCAGTTGATGGCAAGCTTTCTAACCGTCCATCTTGGCGTTCGCAAAGCGTACTAAATAAACGAGAGTGTACAGGGTCGGGCTCGTCCCTCGACCTCTCGCGCGAGAGCTCTCGACGAGACATCGTGAGAGCAGAGCACTCGCGCGAGAGTGTACAACCGGCATAAGATTTTCGAAGCGGACGGGTCACGGCCAGGGCAGCCAGATCGCGCGTAAAACTTACCCCCACTCTCGTCTCTTACGCGCCCATCACACAATCATACTAGCGCGTGTCCGTGAGCGAGCGACGCTCGACATCTTCGGTAAGAGGCGAGCGCGGTCGAAGGTTCCCGACGACAAACGATTCGCTCGTGACGTCACCCGACGGCACGCGCGCGGCTTTTATATGATTTGAAAAGTTATTTAGCTTTTGATTCTATGCGTTATTAATGCATACAAAATAATGTATCGCGCACTCTGATCGTTAATTTTTTTAGTTTATACGTTAATTTAAATATAATAACAACTTAATTATCTTTTAAAAAATTATTTACGCTGAACAGGGACGCGGGATCGTTCTCCGCGCTCAGTACATTTTTATTTTCTATGTTTTTTTAAATTTCTTGTTGTATGGGGTGAATTGTTTATTCGTGAAACACGCGCATTGAAAAAAGCATTATTCTGAAAATAGGAAAAGTGCTCATGACGTTTTACGATTAAAAATTTATGTTCTGTCAATGATGAGTGTTCACAAATAAACAATTAACCGCATTACAATAAAAATTACCTGTAAATGTAAAAACATAAAAAAATGCAATGTTTTGTACTTCTTTTCATGTCACCCATGAGGTAAAGTACAATGGTACACATTTTTTTTAACGTGGTGTCCCCAGGAGGTATAATCCACGACGAAAAGAAACCTTAACCCTTTGCAGTATACCCGTTCGATATTTTAAGTTGAAAATTGTTACTCGGGGGTTTTCGGGGTCGCTGATTACGAATCCAAAGTCAGAATATTAAAATTTTCACATTCAAGATGATGGATTTAAATTGGCTAAAAGTGTGGAAAAAAATATTAAATAAAAACAGATTCGTAATCAGCGACCCCAAAAAGCCCCGGTAACCAATTTTGTGTATTTACAACTATTTAACAATAAATAAAATATTAATTTGTGTTAATGAGCAATAAAAAATTAACAACAATTTATATATCTATAAATATGTACACCTATATACAGTTATATACATGGATATATACACTTATATACAGTTATATACACTTAAGTGATACACGACTTATTATTCGCGATACAGCAACGCTATTTACGATTCGTCGCCAGGCGATGTACATAATATAAATGTCTGAGCCCGTGTCGCTACATTATATTACAGTTATTCTTATCATTATAAGGATTCGACCAAATCAACGACGGTTGGCGAGACGCTCTCGTCTCTAGTCAGTTCGACCCGATCACGCGTAGCGACCACACAAATAAAATATACCTCAGTTCAAATAATATTTGCCTTTATTTCGCCATCCATCCTTGACAAGGAGAGAACACCAAAAATACTCACCTTACAGTTTTCAGAAGTGGGACTCGAACTCACGCCCTCAAAAGGGTTGTTTTATCAGCGTGATCGAAAGTATAAAATGAGTGAATAAAACGTGGCGTCCATAGTCGTGTAACCGTTGAACCACCGCGTGGAACGAGTCGCGAGAGGTACAGGGGAAGAACAGTTATCAACGGTCTCGTTTTTCCGTGTACCTTCCCGACCAGAAAACGCGCTGACGCGAAATATATACGGTTGCGTTTTATGTCATTCGAGAAGTTAACGTCGTGAAACAAATTCTCGATAAATATTTCCACGAGTTCATTCGTGCCAAAGGAAGGGCGTGAACTATAAAGTTGACAGCAAATTGTTATGGTAATCGTGGAAATTGTGAGTACGGGAAAATCTTGGTGAAAATCACGTCGGGAAACCAACGGTCAGTCGGAAGTGACGTGATCCTCGATAGAACTCGAGGTGACGCTTTATACGTACTTCCGGGTTGATCGTGGTGCCGCGTGCTACGAGCGGTCGCTGCCTGTAATATAATATCGCAGTGTCCCGATATTGAAATAATTGGCAGTGTCGACATACGGGACTTTTGCTGTCGATCAGGCGACTCGCTCAATATTTTGGGTTTTTGTCCAAGGTCCTAGCTGGCCTCTATGAAGTTAGCCCCCCATTTTTCGATTTTGCAAATTTTTGTTGTTGTTCCAGATTGTTCTACATTTGTTCTAAATTGTTCCAGAATTTTAAGTCGATAAACAAATAAACATGGCGGAAAATTTAAAAAACCGATTTTTTGAGCAGCCCCCCATTTTTCGAAAAGTCAAATTTTTTTAGTTGTTCCGAGTTGTTCTAGTTGTTCTGAACATTGTTCCAAAATATTAAAACCCTCCGAAAAAAATTAAACGAGATATAGCAAAAACCGTTTTTTTAGCAGCCCCCCATTTTTCAAAAAATGAATTTTTTTTTGTTGTTCTGGGTTGTTCTAGTTGTTCTTAACATTGTTCCAAAGTATTAGAACCCTACGAAAAAAATTTAAAGGGCTATAGCGAAACAAAGAAATCAAGCGCGTAATTTGTTTAAATTCGTATATTTGCGTGTTTTGACCGATAACGATGAGCCATAGCCACCAAAATATGGAACAATGTTAAGTAGGGATAGAACAACCTGGAACAACTCTCAGTTTATCCGGAACAAACGTACAAAGGGCACTTTACTCTTGAAGGTACGCAATTTTGTTTGCTTGTTTCGGCCGATAACGATGAGCCAGGGCCACCAAAATATGGAACAATATTATTCAGATATAGAACAACCCAGAACAACTCGGAATTTGCCCAGAACAAAGTACAAAGGGCACTTTACTCTTGAAGGTACGAATTTTGTTTTGCTTGTTTCGGCAGATAACGTTGAGCCAGAGCTACCAAAATATGAAACAATATTAAGTAGACATAGAACAACCTGGAACAACTCTCAGTTTATCCGGAACAAACGTACAAAGGGCACTTTACTCTTGAAGGTACGAAATTTTGTTTGCTTGTTTCGGCCGATAACGATGAGCCAGGGCCACCAAAATATGGAACAATATTATTCAGATATAGAACAACTCAGAACAACTCGGAATTTGCCCAGAACAAAGTACAAAGGGCACTTTACTCTTGAAGGTACGAATTTTGTTTTGCTTGTTTCGGCCGATAACGTTGAGCCAGAGCTACCAAAATATGGAACAATGTTAAGTAGATATAGAACAACCTGGAACAACTCTCAGTTTATCCGGAACAAACGTACAAAGGGCACTTTACTCTTGAAGGTACGAAATTTTGTTTGCTTGTTTCGGCCGATAACGATGAGCCAGGGCCACCAAAATATGGAACAATATTATTTAGATATAGAACAACTCAGAACAACTCGGAATTTGCCCAGAACAAAGTACAAAGGGCACTTTACTCTTGTAGGGCCATAAATGTTTTCCCCTTATTCGAGTTAGTTATAT
The DNA here is from genome assembly GCA_964017225.1 of Netelia inedita. Taxonomy (NCBI): domain Eukaryota; kingdom Metazoa; phylum Arthropoda; class Insecta; order Hymenoptera; family Ichneumonidae; genus Netelia; species Netelia inedita. Next base: position 22,861,671 of record OZ024924.1, read on the forward strand.
CCCCTTATAGAGTTGTACCAGGTTGTTCTATGTGTGCTTAACATTGATCCATATTTTGGTAGCTCTGGCTCATCGTTATCGGTCGAAAAAAGCAAAAAAAAATTGTACCTACAAGAGTAAAGTGCCCTTTGTACTTTGTTCTGGGCAAATTCCGAGTTGTTCTGAGTTGTTCTATATCTGAATAATATTGTTCCATATTTTGGTGGCCCTGGCTCAACGTTATCGGTCGAATAAGGGGAAAACATTCATGGCCCTACAAGAGTAAAGTGCCCTTTGTACTTTGTTCTGGGCCAATTCCGAGTTGTTCTGGGTTGTTCTATATCTGAATAATATTGTTCCATATTTTGGTGGCCCTGGCTCAACGTTATCGGTCAAAACAAGCAAACAAAATTTCGTACCTTCAAGAGTAAAGTGCCCTTTGTACGTTTGTTCCGGATAAACTGAGAGTTGTTCCAGGTTGTTCTATGTCTACTTAACATTGTTCCATATTTTGGTAGCTCTGGCTCAACGTTATCGGCCGAAACAAGCAAAACAAAATTCGTACCTTCAAGAGTAAAGTGCCCTTTGCACTTTGTTCTGGGCAAATTCCGAGTTGTTCTGGGTTGTTCTATATCTGAATAATATTGTTCCATATTTTGGTGGCCCTGGCTCACCGTTATCGGTCGAAACAAGCAAACAAAATTTCGTACCTACAAGAGTAAAGTGCCATTTGTACGTTTGTTCCGGATAAACTGAGAGTTGTTCCAGGTTGTTCTATGTCTACTTAACATTGTTCCATATTTTGGTAGCTCTGGCTCATCGTTATCGGTCGAAACAAGCAAACAAAATTGCGTACCTACAAGAGTAAAGTGCCCTTTGTACGTTTGTTCCGGATAAACTGAGAGTTGTTCCAGGTTGTTCTATGTCTTCTTAACATTTTTCCATATTTTGGTAGCTCTGGCTCAACGTTATCGGTCGAAACAAGCAAACAAAATTTCGGACCTACAAGAGTAAAGTGTCCTTTGTACGTTTGTTCCGGATAAACTGAGAGTTGTTCCAGGTTGTTCTATGTCTACTTAACATTGTTCCATATTTTGGTAGCTCTGGCTCAACGTTATCGGCCGAAACAAGCAAAACAAAATTCGTACCTTCAAGAGTAAAGTGCCCTTTGTACTTTGTTCTGGGCAAATTCCGAGTTGTTCTGGGTTGTTCTATATCTGAGTAATATTGTTCCATATTTTGGTGGCCCTGGCTCACCGTTATCGGCCGAAACAAGCAAACAAAATTTCGTACCTTCAAGAGTAAAGTGCCCTTTGTACGTTTGTTCCGGATAAACTGAGAGTTGTTCCAGGTTGTTCTATGCCTACTTAACATTGTTCCATATTTTGGTAGCTCTGGCTCATCGTTATCGGTCGAAACAAGCAAACAAAATTTCGTACCTACAAGAGTAAAGTGCCCTTTGTACGTTTGTTCCGGACAAACTGAGAGTTGTTCCAGGTTGTTCTATGTCTACTTAACATTATTCCATATTTTGGTAGCTCTGGCTCATCGTTATCGGTCGAAACAAGCAAACAAAATTTCGTACCTACAAGAGTAAAGTGCCCTTTGTACGTTTGTTCCGGATAAACTGAGAGTTGTTCCAGGTTGTTCTATGTCTACTTAACATTGTTCCATATTTTGGTAGCTCTGGCTCATCGTTATCGGTCAAAACACGCAAAAATGCGAATTTAAACAAATTACGCGCTTGATTTCTTTTTTGCGCTATATCTCTTTAAATTTTTTTCGTAGGGTTCTAATACTTTGGAACAATGTTAAGAACAACTAGAACAACCCAGAACAACAAAAAAAAATTCATTTTTTGAAAAATGGGGGGCTGCTAAAAAAACGGTTTTTGCTATATCTCGTTTAATTTTTTTCGGAGGGTTTTAATATTTTGGAACAATGTTCAGAACAACTAGAACAACTCGGAACAATACAAAAAATTTGACTTTTTGAAAAATGGGGGGCTGCTCAAAAAATCGTTTTTTTTTAAATTTTCCGCCATGTTTATTTGTTTATCGACTTAAAATTCTGGAACAATTTAGAACAAATGTCGAACAATCTGGAACAACAACAAAAATTTGCAAAATCGAAAAATGGGGGGCTAACTTCATAGAGGCTCCTAGCTGGCCAGAATATCGCTACGTGTGTGTGTGTGTGCCACTCGTGGTCGAAACAAGTATATGTGTTGTGTACTCTCGGGACAGTGATAGGGTACAACACAGACTTATTGTGCGTGAGACGGCAATTATAATACTCTACATAAAGTGTCAGTAGAGCGTATTATTAAAATGCGAGAGCCGGCTAGCTTTAGCGTCGTCGAATTAAAGGAGATTCTCCGAAATCTCGGGCAACCTATAAGCGGTACCAAGGCAGAGCTTATCATGAGGATACAAGCGGCGGACCCGACCGGTGAGTGGTTGCAACGACCGAGCAATGAATTTTGCGTCGCAGACACGTCAGAAAGATATGTGAGGGAAAATATTGGGGAAAATATTGGGAATGCGGAAGCCAGCAATATCAATATCGAGACCATCGGATGTGACAGCATGCAGCGCGAACTAGATCTGCTACGGCGAGAACGAGCGTTATTGCAAAGAGAACTAGATGTAGCTCGAAACGAGAATCGCCAATTGACGGAGGGTAGACGTCCTAATACGGAGCCAACGGAGGTCGGGAGACCGGTACCTAATGTTAAGGTTTTGGGTGAGCTTCTCAATACGTTTCATGGCAGCAATGATACGTTTTCGCAATGGTCTGAACAACTCCAACTCGTAAAAGAAACGTATGGACTCGATGAGTACACCGCAAAGATTCTGACCGTTACGAAATTAAACGATAAGGCTTTGAACTGGTTCCACTCGAAGCCGGAACACGTACGATTAAGCTTCGCGCAGCTGATCGAAGGGCTACGAAGAATGTTTGATCATCGTGTAAACAGATTAGCCCTTCGAAGACAATTTGAGGGAAGACAGTGGCGTTCCGGCGAGCCCTTCGGTGATTATTATCATGATAAGGTGATTCTGGCTAACCGGGTACCAATAGCTGATGACGAAGTTATCGATTATATCGTAGAGGGGATACCGGACTCGCAACTCCAAAGTCAAGCCCGTCTACAAAATTTTGCGTCGCATGAATCACTCCTCGACGCGTTTGACAAAATTACTTTTCGCCCGAAGCAGAGATATCGGTTGAAACGCGGAGAATATGTGCCAAAGAACGATCCAAAAACGGCAAGATCGTCAAACAAGGACGATACCGATTTCCGGAAACCCAGGAGATGTTACAACTGTAACGCGGAGGGACACCTGAGACCAAGCTGCCCTCTATTGAAGGACAGGGAAGAAACATCCTTCAGATGCCGCGAACCAGGTCATCGAAGTAAGGACTGCCCACGGCGCAACCATCATGAACGAGTCAACAACGTGGACGAGGTTTTGAATGTGGAAAACGAATTCTCCCGAGAACTCACGTATAATGTTTGTTGTCGCGATATTACAAAGGAGTTGTCTCTGAGAACTCTAATGGATACAGGTAGCGCGGTAAGCCTGATAAAGTTACGCTATGTACCGGGTGAAGCAATCGACGAAGCGGATCATTTGAGCGGCAGATTTCGCGGTATCAACAGTAGCAATCTTGTTGTTCTAGGTACAGTCGATTTAAAGATTTCATTAGGGGTAAGTTTGACGAGACGCGCGCGGCTGCTGGTCGTACCCGACCACACGATGTCGGCCTCTGCGTTGTTGGGACGAGACGTGTTAAAATTATTTGGTTTTAGTCTTAACGCATCAACAGTAGAACTTGACGAAGATATTTCGGATATTATGAGTATCGACGGGACTGGGCCTCGAGACAACGAAGCCGACTCAATAATGATAAGTCCCGAAATCCCTATTGAAACTCAAACAGAGGTCAGAGAAATGATACGTACGGATTATATTCAAGCAGAACAACCGAAAGTTCCGATAGTAAAGGCGGAATTAAAGCTACTGCTACGCGATAATGAACCGTTTCACTTTCTTCCACGTAGATTATCGTTTGCTGAAAAAAGAGAGGTTCGGAAAATTATAGACGGACTCTTGTCGAAAGGTACGATAAGAGAAAGCAATTCGGAGTATGCGTCGCCGATAGTCCTTGTCAAAAAGAAAAATGGCGAAACGAGAATGTGCGTAGATTATCGCGCGCTAAATAAATTTACACTTCGTGATAATTAGCTGCTCCCGTTGATCGAGGATCAGCTCGATGTTTTGGATGGAAAGAAATATTATACGTCATTTGATCTTAAAGACGGATTTCATCACGTACATGTCGCTGAGGAGTCAATCAAATATACTTCATTTATTACTCCATGTGGTCAGTTCGAGTACTTGAAAATGCCGTTTGGGCTAAAAACAGCGCCGACTAGATTTCAAAGATGGATTAATGAAATCCTCGCAAAACATATATCAAATGGAGACGTCGTTGCATACATGGATGATTTCCTTATCGCGACGGAGACGCTTAAGCATCACATGGACGTTTTGAGATCCGTACTTAAGCTGCTAGTAGCTAATAGAACAGAACTCCGGTTGGATAAGTGTAAATTCGTGTTTACTAAAATCGAATATCTCGGATATATAATTTCCAAGGATGGAGTCAGTCCAAACAACGGCGGCGTCGCGGCGGTCCTGAACTATCCGGTACCATCGGACGTCCGGGGTGTGCAACGTTTTTTGGGCATGAGCTCCTATTTTCGGAAATTCGTAGAAGGATTCTCGGTTATTGCGAAGCCTCTCTATTCGCTTCTAAAGAAAAACGCGATATTCAGATTTGGGGACGAAGAGTTAGAGTCGTTCAAAAAATTGAAGCAGAAACTTCTGGAAGCACCGATCCTCAGGATCTACAGTCCGCACGACATAACGGAATTACATTGTGACGCGAGCGCGCATGGGTTCGGGTCGATTCCGGTACAACGTAAGTCGGATCTCAAATTTCACCCCATTTTCTACTTTTCGAAACGCACTACGGACGCTGAGAGTCGGTATCATAGTTTCGAGTTAGAGACGTTAGCGATAATTTATTCCTTGAGAAGATTTCGAGTCTATCTTCAGGGAATTAAATTCAAAATTGTCACTGATTGTAATTCTCTGAAGATGACTTTAGATAAAAAGGATATAAATCCACGAATCGCGAGGTGGGCTCTGGAACTCCAGAATTATGATTATGAGATAGAGCACAGGTCCGGAAGTAGCATGCAACATGTCGACGCTCTGAGTCGGAACCGCAATATTCTTGCAATTGAAGACAACCCGTTCGAACTGAACCTATCACTAAGTCAAAATCGCGACCCAACGATAAGGGAGTTGAAAGCAAAACTCGAGAAATGTGACGACAAGAAGTACGAAATGCGCAACGGCTTGGTTTATCGTAAGCAAGATGACGATATATTGTTTTACGTCCCGGAAGGCATGGTGGTACACCATGCCTTCCATTAATGAGAAACCATTAATGAGAAAATATCATGACGAGATGGGCCTTTTGGGCGTGGAGAAGACATGCGGTGCTATTAAAGCAACGTATTGGTTCCCGAACATGAAAGATCGGGTGAAATATTATGTAGAGAATTGTTTGAAATGTATTGCCTTTAATCCTGTTACTGGTAAGACCGAGGGATTTCTCCATCCAATCCCGAAGGGAATGTCCCTTTTTCGACTATTCATATTGACCATTATGGTCCTATCGACAATAGACACCTCATAAAAAAATATATTCTCGTCGTGGTAGATTCTTTCACGAAATTCACAAAGTTGTATGCGACTAAGACGACGACCTCCCGGGAATCAATAGATTGTTTGCGCCAGTATTTTACGAATTTGAGCCGAGTTATTGTATCGGACAGAGGCACTAGTTTTACGTCAAAGGAATTTGGAGATTTTCTTGAAGCAAACGACGTACGTCACGTAAAGGTCGCTACTGGTGCACCAAAGGCCAATGGCCAAGCCGAACGCGTAAACAGGGTAATCGGACCCATGCTCGGGAAATTGATTGACAACTCATCGGGGCGGTATTGGTACAAAGTTGTGGAGGACGTGGAATATGCGATAAATAATACTATCAATAAGAGTACAGGCGAGACCCCGAGTAAGCTCCTTTTCGGCGTAGACCAGCGAGGCAAAGTAGTCGACGAAATTAGCAAATATTTTAACGAAAATGTTGTAAACAAGGAGAGGAATTTGGAAACGATTCGTGTTGACGCCGAGAGAAAAATCGAAAGATCTCAACAAGCGAATAAAAAATATTTTGACAAGAAGCATAAGCAACCTCACATTTATAAGGAAGGAGACTATGTAGTGATAAGAAATTTCGAGAGCACGCCTGGTGTCCCAAAAAAGGTCATTCCCCAATTCAAAGGACCTTATCAAGTTGTCAAAATTCTCAGAAACGACAGATATGTCGTTGCTGACGTAGAGAACTTTCAAGCCACGCAAAGGCCATATAGCGGTGTATGGGGAGCGTCGAATATGAGACCCTGGCGTCCTCACGAACGATTTTGAAAATCAAATAGAATAAGTAAATAAAAATGTGACGAGCAAAATATTGTTATAAATAGAAAAACAATGTATATGTGCGTAGGCTAATTTTGTATACGTAGAATATATATGTGTTGTATGTATGTATGGTATCTACGTTTTTACAGTATGAGGTCCGGGGCGGACTTGTGATATGTCTGGCCGACTGTGATACACGACTTATTATTCGCGATACAGCAACGCTATTTACGATTCGTCGCCAGGCGATGTACATAATATAAATGTCTGAGCCCGTGTCGCTACATTATATTACAGTTATTCTTATCATTATAAGGATTCGACCAAATCAACGACGGTTGGCGAGACGCTCTCGTCTCTAGTCAGTTCGACCCGATCACGCATAGCGACCACACAAATAAAATATACCTCAGTTCAAATAATATTTGCCTTTATTTCGCCATCCATCCTTGACAAGGAGAGAACACCAAAAATACTCACCTTACACTTATAAGTAGTATGGTGCGCACTATGGCCACCCCCACTCTCATCCCCACTCCTTTCCCCCACTCCTCGGCCACCGAGTGTCGGTCGGTCGTGGGCGCGGGGGGTAGAGTTGCGGGGGGGGGGGGGGATAGAGTGTGTGGCCATAGTACGCTTTTTTACCCCCACTCCAAGGCCGCCGAGTGTCCTTGGCTCGGCGGGCCTTGGGTGCGGGGAGGGGATGGATAGTGTCGGTATAGTGGAGCTCTTGTTCTTTTTTAATTTTTGGCGTTTCATTAGAGGGGCGAGGGAGTGTCGGTATAGTGGAGAGCTTGTTCTTTTTTTTTATTTTTGGAGTTTTATTAGCGGGGAGGGAATGTGTCGGTATGGTGGAGCGCTGTTTTTTATTTAAATCTTTTTTAAAGAATTAAAAAATTCGATGCAGACACCGAGATACGAACTGCCGACCCTCGGATTACCAGTCTGAATAGCTACCGCTACACCAAGACCCGTTATGACATTAAGTTTATGCGGAAGGCTTTTATAGCAACCGGTCAAAATCTTTAATATCAGTAAAGAGGATCGCTGTACTCTCTGAAGGAGAGGGGATGGAGTATGTCACCGTAGTACGCGTTTTTTGAAGTTTTAAATCTGTAATTAAACCTAGCACTTACCAGTTGCTATGCTACCCTCCTTTTATTGCGCAGCTGATCATCCATATCCGTTTTCTTCCGCTCAACACACATACACACACACACACACCTGTTTTTTCGCGCACTTTCACACCCGGGCTAAATAGGCGATCGAACCATCGCGCCTGCATCACCGACTACATAGAGCGTTTGCTCATTTTTTAATTTGTCACAACAACTCGCGACGCTTCCTCGACTTGAACTGATTTCTAGAGGCTAATGAGGAGCAGCAGCACCCTGTTGCGCTGCTCCCCAAACCCCAAGATCAGCACTTTTGCACGTGTGTATAACTCATCGTCGCGAGAGAGAAAACAATTGAGATCGAGACATAGACGGTTGAAATGAATAGCCCGCACGGAGATAGTGCTCGTGAGAATGAAGAAAAAATTTATTATAGTATCCAGAATAAATATTGAATTATCGATCGTCCCCCGGCATGAATAACTACCGCGCGTAATAAATTATTTGTTAAAAATACGAGATATTACATTTTTATGTTTCACGCGCGACTGTTGGAAAATAACTAAACTCTAGCTAACAACGAAATTATTCAACAGATCCCCAGGTCTCTTTCTGAACTATCCTAAAGTTTATTATGGTATTGTTGACACAAAGACGATTCAGCATTTTTGCAGAATATACGATATCCTGCATACCGCAACGATGCGTCATATACGTATGATTGCTCGGGACGAGCGCTCGAATCATCACGTACCTATGACTAATGTCAAAATATTGCATAGATATGACAGAGCTCGTTCGCGCGTACCGTATGCTATAACATGATGGGAGTTAATTTAATAATTGTATTTTTAATTATTAGGATCTTACGCTATTATGCGTAAATATGTTTGTATATATATATATATATATAAAGAGAGAGCGAGCTCATGAAGGCATACGCTCTCAGGTAAGAACGAGAGAGAGAGAGAGAGCGCGCGAGGTAGCGAAGAGGAGAGACCGCTGACAGCATATACGACTCGTGGCGTACCTCACCCCGTACCGTTCACCACCACCTCGCCTATACTGTAGATCAGAAGGCTCGCGCTCTGTCTCTCTCTCTATCTCTTAAATGTGCTGTATGTATGAGAGAGAAAGAGCTATAGAGGTCTCTCTATTAAAACAGAGACCGTGCTACAGGCTGCTTCTTTTTATTTTCTTTATTCACGAATAAATATCGTTTTAACCAAGCCGAACAACTGCGTAATCTTTTCGGTTATTATGAATAATATATATATATGGGCCGCCGCACATCAAACAGGGTAACTACCAGAATTTTTTATTTTCACACTTTTGATTCTTTTCGTACCCCTACTCTGCGGGTCGACCGCGGCCTGCAGAGTATTATACCTGAGCCGCTGCCTCTGCACCACGGATTGTTATAAGATTTACTATATGCGGAAGCCTCTTGTAGCCAGCGCGAGTTTACCTTTCCGCGTGTGAGCACCTAGGCTTATATATATATATATATATGTGTGTGTTTTTTATTTTTTAATCTTCTCTCTCTCTCTCTCTCTCTCTATCGGGGGATGGAGGTGTCAGTATAGTGATGCCCTAGCCGAAGGTTCTTATAACGCTCGATCGAGATCTTTAATAGAAGTAAACGTGGGTGTGTGTGTGTATGTGTGTGTTACTCTCTCCTATGTCTTACCTTTACTTCCGCTGGCTCTCCCGCGCTGTTATCCCTCTTTCGCTCATTTTTAATATCCCGTACTTTTTCCCGCACGCCTGTTTCTCCCTCACTTTTGCACACTCCTGTTTCTCTCACACTTTTCGAGCACTACTGTTTCGCTCACTCTTTTCGCGCACTCCTGTTTCACCCACACTTTCGCGCACTCCTGTTTCTCTCACACTTTTCGCGCACTCCTGTTTCTCTCACATTTTCGCGCACTCCTGTTTCTCTCACACTTTTCGCGCACTCCTGTTTCTCTCGCACTTTTCGCGCACTCCTGTTTCTCTCTCATACATGCTTATTCTTCTTCTAACAGGTCCAAAAAATGGGTGGCCACATCGATGCCATCCTCGTCATCCTCATTCGCCGACCTCTTAGCTGTCATCCTTACGAGGGTCGCGTCATCCCCGCGAAGGATGACCACAGCTCGCAATAAATACGAGCGTAAAAAAGTTATTACCTCGCCTTTGCGGTGAGAAGCGTCGATGTGTGCTAATCTATGCATCGAGCAACGAGCTAGCGTTGTCTGCCTACTAAAAAAGGGGTTTAGATGATAAAGATCGGCCAGATCGACGAAGGCGCTATGCCCCTCGTCTACTAGCCAGACATCACAGCACTTATCGCTCGATACATCGAGTACCACACCCCTGTATATACATGGCCCTATCCGCGCGGCACAATATACACCGGTGGCAATGACGGCCTCGTGAATGGGCACGCCGCATCGTCCCTTATAATAATACCCGTGTAAAATCTCACGCAATTCATTATACACATCGCACATCTCAGGAGTGCGCACGTACAATTCGTCGAACCCGTCGAACTCGACAACTGTGCAAAAAAAGACGGTCGGCAGACCGCGCGTAACACTGCTCACCGTAGAACTCATTTTATACAATTAACGGTTTCGCTGTCGAATAAGAACTGTATTCTATTGAGCGATGAGAACTTTCAAGAGCTCGCTGCAGCCCCCGCCCCTCACCCTTTACCTCTGGACCGTGCTAAGGTTTGTCACGGTATTTTTGCATATGTATGCGGCGCATCATCGCGAGGAATGCACGCCTGCATCCGTCACGTAGGTACCTATGTTTTATATGAGTTTCAAATTAACACGGTATGATAAAAGAGGCAGATATCGTGTATGGTAAACAATATTTTTGTGTGTGTGTTTGTCGAGCTCGGATCCGCAGGATGTGAGTCGCGAGTGTCTTTTGCACGTGCATACGGCTGTTTGGAAAACAACATTTTCGGAGAAGTACACATCATCGCGAGGAGTGCACACCTTGAGATGCCACGTACCTATGACACATCATGTTTACACCCCGCTCTTTTACTGATAAATATATTATATCTTTCTAGCCGAATTGTAAGCTCTCAAGTATATTGACTAATTTATGTACGAAATATTTATTAATAACGTTCACATATAGTAATTTAATTTATTTGAATTGCCGCGAAATAATGAGAGAGAAGTATATGGCATCTGCAGTGTAAAAGAGAGAAGCTACGCGAGCTCGTAAAGATATAAGCCTTCGCATAAGAGCGAGAGAGAGAGAGTGAGAGAGAGAGAGAGGCTGCGCGAGTTCGCGAAGATCCGCAGTGACCATACATTCACTGTCTCTTTAAGCAGTTGTATGTATGAGGGAGAACGAGCTATAGTAAGGTATCTACAAAGACAGAGAGTATGCTACAGGCTGTTTCTTTTTATTTTTCTAACGAAGATCCTCACAAAGAGGAGAGACCACTAGTAGGGTATACACCCACAATCAGTTGTAAAGTCATAGACCTCGCGGCATATACGGCCTGTAGCATATCCCTCTTGCCGTTCACCACCACCTCGCCTATGCTTTGGATGAGAAGTCGCGCGCGCTCTAGCGCTTACAACAGCTGAGTGTGCGAGAGAGAAAGAACGATAGAACTCTCTATAGGTAGACAGACACCATCCTACAGCCGGTTTCTTTCATTTTCTTTATGCCAAATAAATATCAATTTTCGTATATATATATATATATTTGGTTATTTGCTCATAACTTCTTCAATAGTAGTCTAAACCCAAACGAAGATTTTTTTTCGTTTTTGAATGGACTTTATAAAAAATTTTTAATTTGTAATCTTTTACAGGCGGGGTATATTTTTTGATTTTTGAAATTGTTTGAGGTGCTTTCTTTATTAAAAATTTTCGTTCTTTGAACGTGATTTTCAAAAAATATAGAAAAATAATTTAAGGCCAAACCCAGCCCTCTTACCGTTCGCCGCCACGTCGCCTATACTTTGAACTGAAGACTGCGCGCTCCCTGTCTCCTTAAAGTGCTATATGTGCGTAAGAGAGAAAGAACTATGGAGGGTCTCTGTATACGACGACAGAGAGTATGCAACATACTGTTTCTATTTTTTGTGAACATATATGTATGTTATTTGAATATACTTTTCTGTTTAGGAAAAATATATATCTTATGATTTTTCTAAGAGGTGTTTTTATCATGAATGATCTTGAAAGAGTATCAATTTTTTTCGACATTAAGACAGAGTACCCTTTACATATTTATAAGCATCCCGAGTTTTCCAAAGCTGATTCGTCTTTTTAGACTCACCAATTATTTGTTTGTATCACCGATTTAGCGAAAGAGTGAGAAAGAGAGAAACTTTTGCTTTTCCATCGTTCATCGAAAAATTATTTGCATCTAACACAATTTTTAATATCCAATATCAAAGGTTTCTATTTTATAGAGCCATATTTTTTTTAAAAACGATTCGTCCTTATCGAGTTAAAACACGTGTCAGATGTACTATGCTTTATGTGCGGTTTGAAACTTTGCTTAAACGCAAACATTTCAAAGCACACCATTTTTCCTTTTGGGTTTGGTTTACTGTCGAAGATCTGTACAAAGAGGAGAAACCGCTTACAGTATATGGAGCGTAATAGAGAGAGAGAGAGAGAGAGAGAGAGAGAGAGAGAGAGAGAGAGAGAGAGAGAGAGAGAGAGAGAGAGAGAGAGAGAGAGAGAGAGAGAGAGAGATGGTTTGGGTCGAGAGAAAGAGAGAGAGTGAGAGAGAACACTAACAACATATACGGCTGAAAGCTGTTATACATAGCACCCCCTCTTGCCGTTTACCACTACCGCGCCTATACTTTGGACCGCTGATCATGCACGCTCTATCTCTTTAAACAGCTATTAGTCCAGGAATTTTAGCACCAAAAATGAGTTCGTAAAGCATCAAATAGAGCTACTTTTTCTTTCTATTGGATTATGTCAGGGGGTGTCTCCTAAGTATAAATCCAAGTTTCTGCCCTCCCAAACCCTCCGCGTTAGCCGCCATCTTGAAAAACGCCTATTGGTGAATATCTCGGAAACGGTGAGCTTTACGTGAAAAATCGTAAGGACCTTTTTTGTAGAGGATAACATTTCCCATCTTTTATTATTTAAAACTTTTTTCTTCATTGTTAATATTTGCCGAGATATAGTCGATTGAAAAACCAAATTTTGTTGTTGTGAACAATATCTCGATAATTTTTGCAAATACGAAAAAGAATGTGATAATCAAAGTTGTAGAGGATGAAATTTTTGACAATTTTCGTATAAAACTTTTTTTCTAAAATCAATAGTTGCTGAGTTCTAGCGCACTGAAAGTTGCCGTCAGGTAAAGAACAACAGCGATTAGCGGTAATACATTAACGGGGTTCGACATATTCGGAAGCGCCTATCCGACCTTTTTTGCTTCAAATTAAGATATCTCCAAAACTATTCAACATTTTTCGACGATTTTTCTTTAGTTTTGTTCAGAAATACTTTGTTAATAATTCTATATGTGGTTTTAGAAGATATTCAAATTAGAAAAGTTTTGGGACCAATTCAAAGTCGAAAATCATTGGTTCGAAAAATGCTCATTTTCAATGAACCTTTTCTCAGGAACCATACGGTCAATTTTCACCATTTTTATTGTGGCTATATATTAAAGTGTTATAAACATTGTGTCGAGCCGTTTTTTTCGAAAAAACGTTTCATACCCGAGAAAAAAATATTGAAAGGTAACAAAACATGGTCAAAATTTTAAAAAAAATTCAGAACGACATAAAAAATTTTGAAACAGAATATCGAAAAAATAGCTTGATACAATGTTTATAACACTTTAATATATACTCACAACAAAAATGGTGAAAATCGACCGTATGGTTCCTGAGAAAAGGTACATTGAAAATGAGCATTTTTCGAACCAATGTTTTTCGACTTTGAATTGGTCCCAAAACTTTTCTAATTTGAATATCTTGTAAAACCACATATAGAATTATTAATAATGTATTTCTGAACAAAACTAAAAAAAATTGTCGAAAAATGTTGAATAGTTTTGGAGATATCTTAAGGAGGTTCACGCGTTATCCATGCGTTAGACGAATTCCAAGTTTAATTGTTTAAAATTCGTATGAACCGTCTTAACAATAATACTCAACTGTGGGTAAAATTTGTGAAAGTTTTACCGTCTAGAAATGGAGTTATTTATTGTCAAAAATCGTATTTTTTCGTAACTTCCCATAAGACCTCGTGTTAAAGTTGCGATTTTAAACACTGAATATCTCGATTACTAGACTTCTCAAATTTGTTACCCATTATAATACGATGCTCAAGAAGATTCACACAAAATTTCAAAAAATTATCTTGGAAAAAATTGTATCTGATGATTTTGCCATTACTTTGTATATACTATTATGATTATGACGCGTGAACATCCTTAATTTGAAGCAAAGAATACTGCAACATGGAAGAAGAAAGCTTAGAAAGTATCGAAAATCACCCTTCCTGTACCAAACACAGAAAATTGTTATAAATCTGTGATCGTCGATTAAACTTTGGCAAGGCTAATTTTTTTTAATTATTATAATGATGCGATCGTAATTTGTCGATCGCGACTCAAATCGCGCAAATGATAATAAAAATGAATAAATAAAAAAAAATTCATGTCTTTTTCAAACAATTCGTCAAAATGTTTTTATTGCGCAAACTTTCCTCCTATCGCCCATATCCCTCCTTTTCATGATAAATATTATTGTCACCGTCTCTATTATAAAATTTTTCGATTACACTTTTGTTTGGCATTCTAGATTAATGTATTACCGCTAATCGCTGTTGTTCTTTACCTGTCGGCAACTTTCATTGCGGTAGAACTCAGCAACTATTGATTTTACAAAAAAAAAATTTATACAAAAATTGTCAATAATGTCATTCTCTACAACTTTGATTATTACATTTTTTTCGTATTTGCAAAAATTATCGAGATATTGTTCACGACAACAAAATTTGGTTTTTCAATCGACTATATCTCGGCAAATATTAACAATAAAGAAAAAAGTATTAAATAAAAAAGATGGGAAATGTTATCCTCTACAAAAAAGGTCCTTACGATTTTTCACGTAAAGCTCACCGTTTCCGAGATATTCACCAATAGGCGTTTTTCAAGATGGCGGCTAACGCGGAGGGTTTGGGAGGGCAGAAACTTGGATTTATACTTAGGAGACACCCCCTGACATAATCCAATAGAAAGAAAAAGTAGCTCTATTTGATGCTTTGCAAATATCTAAAAATCCTGGACTATATTCGTCAGATGGAGAAAGAACTACATCGGCATCCCCCGGTAGACAGAGAACGTGCTACAGACCGATTTTTTATCCTTCCGATGCTTTCAATTATACTCAGCAGAAAATTAAATTTTCCATAATTCGACGGACCACAGATCATAGCGCAAATTGTGTTAGATGGTAGAACATTGTGTCGACAATTTTGACTATCTTTTTTATGAAAAAAATTCTTTTATTCACGCGGGTCGATAATGAATATTTCACAAATCGAATTTTAATGATTTTCTAGAACGAAACACCGTCGTCACATGTATTTATACTCTCTCCCCTCATCATAGAGAGAGAGAGAGAGAGCGAGATAGAGAGAGAGAGTGAGAGAGAAGGTTTCGCTTTTTACATCTTTCACCGAAAAATTATTTTCACCTAGCACAATTTTTAATATTCAATACCAAAAAAGTTTCTTACGTTATTACTGTCTATTTAAAAAACGATTCGTCCTAATCGAGACAAAATTATTATTTATAGAAAACTTTTCTTAAGCAAAATAATTTCAAAACCTACCATTTTTTCTTCAGGGGCTACAAAATCGCGATGATTTATCGTTAGCTCTCTGATGAGTGAGGACAAACATGCACAGAGTGATAGATAGGTAGATAGATAAGTTGTTTATTTAGCTTTCTCAGCTATTATAGAATTACTCTATACAATATTTGCCTTACTCTATACAATATTTACATTACTCAAAATATGTTCTTTCAATGCTCGCCGGAAACTATTCAGGTTTTCTAATTTTCTCAATTCTACAGGTAACGCATTATATATTTGTATACACCCGTAGCACAGACTCTTCTGCGCACTCGTTGTTCGACAGTATCTAATACTTATGGTTCCTTCTTGTCTTGTTTGTCGCCCACCTTCCGCTCTTCTTATTTCAAATTTATTCCTTAAGGGAAGGTTCTAGTTCAGAGGCCCGAAAATGTGCATAATTTCATGATTTTTTTTTGAGAGTACATAAGTATTTTTTTTGTTTAACTTTTGTACCATTTATTTGTCTATATTTAAAAAAGTTTACAAAATTTTTTCGAGTAAAAAT
Organism: Netelia inedita; assembly: GCA_964017225.1. Lineage (NCBI taxonomy): Eukaryota > Metazoa > Arthropoda > Insecta > Hymenoptera > Ichneumonidae > Netelia > Netelia inedita. Next base: position 22,877,703 of record OZ024924.1, read on the forward strand.
AATACAAAATAGCAGCTTCAGCCCTCACTGACGACGGTCGTGCGCGGCGGTGGACAGTGTGCGCGGGGCACTCCACAGCCCTGCCAAGTGATCTGAAACGAAAAAACCAAAAAAAATCTTAAAGTAGATGAAATCTGGGGGGCCTTATGAATTTCTGATGTTTAAAAAACCCTTATTAAAAAAAATGGGGACCCTCTGAAAAAAAAACACCTTTTTTGCCTCTTTTTATTTGTTTAACGTTCAAAAAAACTATACTAAAAAATATTTTTTGACAAAAAACGCTTTCTGAAGGCCCCCTAAATTGAATAAGCTTTAATTTGAGCCGCCAAACGTCGAAATCGGTGTAGTCGTTGAAGCGGAATCGCGCCCCGCGCGCAAGAAAAAGGTGTTTCGAGAAAAACGTGTTTAAAGTTTGACGAAGAAAAAATCGTATATAATGTTTTTTTTTGACACTTACATCTAATCAGCTATTCCCGCACCATACAGGGTTCCTTCCTCATCTTCAAAAAGCATGTTTTGCTGAACTTTGGTGCTGATTTTGTCAATTCTGGCCTTTTTCGCCAACACTGATAGATTTGCCTCCGCTGATGTGATGCGTTTATCATCCGTCTTCGCAGCAAAGTTTTTACTATTTATTCCTATGACGATCCCCAATGTCTGCATGGTTTTTAATATTGATGAATAGCCTTCATTGAAGATGCCGGAAGCTATATACGCTGCTATTCTGATTGTTTGTTCGCCACAATGAAGATGTTTCGGGGCCAGTTTCCAAATGCACGCGTTGAAACTTTCGTTATCATTTTGTGTGTTTCCACCGGTGCATCTTTGCAGTAGATCATCGCTCGAAAGAGCTTCATACACCGGTCGAATTGCATTTTGAACTGACTCTTGAAGGGCAGGTTCGTGTTCGAAATCAGCGAGTTCTCCCTTTGCTTCAGCAACGCGCCACTTACACCAACTGTTTTCACCTGGCGGGCAGTTCTCGTGTTTCGGTTCCTCGTCCGTGGAGCATTTATGGTCGAACGTTGCCCAAACAGCTTTTCGCATTTCTTCGGCCGAATCGGGGTGTCGTCTGATGGCAAGTCCGTAGTATAAAGTCAAATCTTTTATTAATTTGTCCGTCAATTTTCCTGCACCTTTGCCTCCGATTCCTTTATTTTTCTTCTTGGCTTCGCGCAATCTTGTGCCCATTCGCTTCTGGACGTGTCCTATACATTCCTTGTTATGAACGGCGAAGTCGCTGTAAGGATTGCATTCGAGAAGAGCCTTGAACGTTTTTGTGTCACCGTCGCCGATGTATGTATGATATTTCACGCCGAGCGATTCTGATCGACAAAACATTTCTTTCATACAATCGACCTCCATTTTACCAGCACTTCCTGTATGATTAATGCTGCATTGCTCTTCATGACTATCATACCAAATATCGTATTCGCTCGTTCCCTTTTTTCTAGCCCAGTTGCTGCAGCTTTGACAAAACGACGACTTTACAATAAAATCTAACACTTTGTGTGAATATTTCCCGATGAGCGTTGCAACTCCAAATAACGACGAAAAACCTCGTCTTTTCCACGAACCGTCGCCTGACACGATCAAATGTGTTTCTTCGTTTCCCGCTTCCACGTTCTTCTGTCTTTCTTCGACAATCGCTTTGCGTTGAATACATTCGAATGTACTCTTTGATGCCGAAAGCAGATTGGTGATAAATGCGTAGTACGTACCATTTGCAAAGCCTGAAGACAATTCCATTAGGGAACAAAAAGTGTTTATCGACTGTAATCCAAGTCCCAGAATTCGCATTACAAACATCAAACGGCGATTTATTTCGTACGCACTATTTACTAACGGGCTCGAAGAAACGCGTTGTTGATTTTTACACTTGCACTTGATTATTAAATTAAAACCAAGTCCACGTTCACACGTACGAGAAAAAGTTACATCACTGTCACACTTTTTACACTTCAGACATTCGGATAAAAAGTTGAAAACAGTCAGAAAATTGATAATGACATTATTATGGCCAACGTCAATTTCAATGTCATCGTAACTCGCGTCTTTCATTTTTATGGCTGAAGTACTGGCATATTCTGTTTCTCCTTCAATTTGATCCGGATTGTAATGAAATTTCTTCTTTCGCGGCCGATTCGGACGAATATCTCCCACTGATTTTCGCGTGTTCGGCATTTTTGATCACTGTTACTTGCCAGAAGTTCGAAACGCAACTGAAATACGTTACTCTGAATAGAGCGCTCGTTCGACCGAAGGAACGCAGGTATACGAGCACACAATAGACGGAATTTACAAGAATTTGTTCCGAGGGGCACAAACTTACTACCTGTAGTATAGATGAGCCGCTCAGGCGGTGAAAACTGGGGTTCGGAGCGCCTTACCTCGAAGCGGCTCCGAGCGCGCGTTTCTACCTGTTTTCCGGCCGACGCGTTCTCTCGTCTATATGCTATAACTCGCAAAATCAATTAGATAGGGAAATATCCTTTTGCCTACACATTTTTAAAACCTTAAGGATGAAAATAAAGCAATATAAAAAAAAAAGTTTTTTTGGTCGATTTGGACTAGAACCTCCCCTTAAACCATTTGGCGCCAGTTTATTTAAGACTTTAAATATAAATGTACATATATTATAGTGTAGCCTCTGTTTTATTGACATAAATTGTAATGTTCGCAGCATATCCTCAATTTTCGTGTACCTATTACATTGTAGTATTATTCGCATGGCCCGGTTTTGCGCTATTTGCAACTTTCGCAATTGCGTTTCTCCTACATCATTCAATAGCGTCGCACAATACTCGAGGTGGGGCGCTATTATCGTTTTGTACACAGTGTTCCTCGTGTATGCTGACACATAATTTCCAATCCTATTTAAGAAGCTCGTTTTTTTCCCCACTTTTTTTATCAAATAATCGCACTGTTCCTTAAACCTAAGCCTATCGTCTATTATTATACCTAAGTACTTCATTGACTCGACCCGCTCTATTTCTGTTCCGTCCAGGGATTTCAGCATTATTTTCCCTTGTAGTGATTTCCTTACACTTCGTAAAATCATAAATTTTGTTATGCTTGCTCTTCAACTTTCCTGAGTATTATGTTCAGCCTCGTTTCTATTTCCCTGCTACTCTCCCCGGTTACATATATGAGTGTATCGTCCGCAAAAATTTTAATATTATATTATGCTGGGCAAACTTTTATTATATCATTAATATATATAATAAATAGCAGCGGTCCTAATACTGCTCCCTGAGGTACCCCATATTTTGTCGGTATAGACTGTCCTTCACAATTCTCGTTGGATCTGCAACCAGTTGCTTCATACCCATACTCTCCATGGTAGTCCGCAGTTTTTTTGTATAGTATGACTCTGTCTTGAAGTCTATATTAAAGTCTCCTACTATCATGCACTCGCCCCTTATTATTAGTTCTTCTGTTGCTTCCTCCACGAACCTTAAGAAATCCGCGTCCGAGCCGCTCGGTGAGTGATACACTGCCATGAGCACCCCTTTATAGAATTTCTCTTTCACATTTATCGCAACACACCAGCAGTTCGCACTTATACGCCTATTGAATATTAACTCGTATTTAACGTCTTCTCTTATATATAGCATCACCCCTCCAGTTCTCCTATTCTCCGCATCACATCTGATTGTCCCATAACCCGGTACGCTCACCTCACAGTCTTGTATTTCGGGTGTCAACCTCGTTTCTGACAGTGCAATAATTGCTGGGTGTAGTCTTCGTTATAACTTCGTAAGTGAGAGAGAGAGAGAGAGTTTTTCTTTTTCATCTCTCGTCAAAAAATCGTTTTACCTAAGACAATTATTAATAAGCGACATCAGTTTTTCTTTATTTCCAAAACTAATAATAATTTTATACACAAAGTGCTATTTTTTTAAATTATATAATCACGATGTCTTATAATTAGTTCTCTGATGAGCAAACCGTGAGCGAAGTCTGGTAATACCCAGCGCGGTACACGCTGCCTAGTTGTTGTTGTACATCCGCGCATATTTTACGACGTTTCGTTGAAACGGCACGCCGTACACTGTTTATGGATAATTTCGGTACTGCTGATGATATTGATGTTAAGAGAAAATCTCTGCCTATCTCTACCTCCCCGCAGACGCGGCAAAGACGCGCCAGCAAAGATAATTTAATGAACTCTTCTACGCTTACAAATCAAAATCCATTTCTTGATCTCCCTGAAGGTATTCTGCGATGGTTGTGATATTTTACCGTAAACTCTTCATGACCGATTCGATTGCAGTGTGGAATCTTTTGAAATTCGGTTGGTGAATTTATTGATGATTCAATGTCACACAGAGTATTTCATGCATATGGTCAGATTTATGGTCTCACACTTTTTGTGCACTGATTGTATTTATAACTCAATTAATTACTTGCGACTGGTAGCAATTGTATCAATAATATTAAATGATTTGATATCATCTATGAATCTTGCATATTCAAGAAGATCAGCTTCATCATTGTGACCTGTTTGACGTAATGCCTGTATAAATTTTTCGTATGCGTACGGTCCTCGTGTCTTTATCGTTAGTACGATATCTTGCGCTATATCTTTACAATGTATCCTCCTCTGAAAAACAAATATAATATTTAACAAAGAAAATCTTGAAATAAAGGAGAATATTATTTATACTTACTCTCCAACTCGGTAAGTTGACATCATCGTCATTGAAAACCTTCAGTTTAATTAAAACTGGTAACACTGCACACATTCGTATTTTAAAAATAATATTTTGGCAAAAAAAATCAATTATATTACGATCGCGCATATCCATTATTAATGCTCTCCTTCAATCTTCTTGCGATGCTTCCCCACACACTGCTTCCAATACAATAAAATTATTTCTAAGTGGGGCGTTGCTCCTGCATTTAGTACTCCTAAAGCAAAAAATGATGACAGAGGGGAGAGAGTATAAATACATTTGACGGAGGTTTTTTTCTTTAGAAATACTAAATGTAGGAGCAACTTCTCGCTTACTAAAGAAAAAATGGTGATGGAGGGGAGAGAGTATAAATACATTTGACGAATGTTTTTTCTTTAGAAATACTAAATGTAGGAGCAACTTCCACTTAAAAATAATTGTATTGTATTGGAAGCAGTGTGTGGGGAAGCATCGGAAGAAGATTGGAGGAGAGCGTTAATAACGGACGGAGAGCAGAAGATATAATTTTTAAAGAAAATCTTGAATTAAGGAGAATTTTATTTATACTTACTCTCCAACTCGGTTTGGGTTTGAGAGCGGTTTCTCCTCTTTATACAGATCTTCGACAGTAAACCAAACCCAAAAGAAAAAATGGTGTGCTTTGAAATGTTTGCGTTTAAGCAAAGTTTCAAACCGCACATAAAGCATAGTACATCTGACACGTGTTTTAACTCGATAAGGACGAATCGTTTTTAAAAAAAATATGGCTCTATAAAATAGAAACCTTTGATATTGGATATTAAAAATTGTGTTAGATGCAAATAATTTTTCGATGAACGATGGAAAAGCAAAAGTTTCTCTCTTTCTCACTCTTTCGCTAAATCGGTGATACAAACAAATAATTGGTGAGTCTAAAAAGACGAATCGGCTTTGGAAAACTCGGGATGCTTATAAATATGTAAAGGGTACTCTGTCTTAATGTCGAAAAAAATTGATACTCTTTCAAGATCATTCATGATAAAAACACCTCTTAGAAAAATCATAAGATATATATTTTTCCTAAACAGAAAAGTATATTCAAATAACATACATATATGTTCACAAAAAATAGAAACAGTATGTTGCATACTCTCTGTCGTCGTATACAGAGACCCTCCATAGTTCTTTCTCTCTTACGCACATATAGCACTTTAAGGAGACAGGGAGCGCGCAGTCTCCAGTTCAAAGTATAGGCGACGTGGCGGCGAACGGTAAGAGGGCTGGGTTTGGCCTTAAATTATTTTTCTATATTTTTTGAAAATCACGTTCAAAGAACGAAAATTTTTAATAAAGAAAGCACCTCAAACAATTTCAAAAATCAAAAAATATACCCCGCCTGTAAAAGATTACAAATTAAAAATTTTTTATAAAGTCCATTCAAAAACGAAAAAAAATCTTCGTTTGGGTTTAGACTACTATTGAAGAAGTTATGAGCAAATAACCAAATATATATATATATACGAAAATTGATATTTATTTGGCATAAAGAAAATGAAAGAAACCGGCTGTAGGATGGTGTCTGTCTACCTATAAAGAGTTCTATCGTTCTTTCTCTCTCGCACACTCAGCTGTTGTAAGCGCTAGAGCGCGCGCGACTTCTCATCCAAAGCATAGGCGAGGTGGTGGTGAACGGCAAGAGGGATATGCTACAGGCCGTATATGCCGCGAGGTCTATGACTTTACAACTGATTGTGGGTGTATACCCTACTAGTGGTCTCTCCTCTTTGTGAGGATCTTCGTTAGAAAAATAAAAAGAAACAGCCTGTAGCATACTCTCTGTCTTTGTAGATACCTTACTATAGCTCGTTCTCCCTCATACATACAACTGCTTAAAGAGACAGTGAATGTATGGTCACTGCGGATCTTCGCGAACTCGCGCAGCCTCTCTCTCTCTCTCACTCTCTCTCTCTCGCTCTTATGCGAAGGCTTATATCTTTACGAGCTCGCGTAGCTTCTCTCTTTTACACTGCAGATGCCATATACTTCTCTCTCATTATTTCGCGGCAATTCAAATAAATTAAATTACTATATGTGAACGTTATTAATAAATATTTCGTACATAAATTAGTCAATATACTTGAGAGCTTACAATTCGGCTAGAAAGATATAATATATTTATCAGTAAAAGAGCGGGGTGTAAACATGATGTGTCATAGGTACGTGGCATCTCAAGGTGTGCACTCCTCGCGATGATGTGTACTTCTCCGAAAATGTTGTTTTCCAAACAGCCGTATGCACGTGCAAAAGACACTCGCGACTCACATCCTGCGGATCCGAGCTTGACAAACACACACAAAAATATTGTTTACCATACACGATATCTGCCTCTTTTATCATACCGTGTTAATTTGAAACTCATATAAAACATAGGTACCTACGTGACGGATGCAGGCGTGCATTCCTCGCGATGATGCGCCGCATACATATGCAAAAATACCGTGACAAACCTTAGCACGGTCCAGAGGTAAAGGGTGAGGGGCGGGGGCTGCAGCGAGCTCTTGAAAGTTCTCATCGCTTAATAGAATACAGTTCTTATTCGACAGCGAAACCGTTAATTGTATAAAATGAGTTCTACGGTGAGCAGTGTTACGCGCGGTCTGCCGACCGTCTTTTTTTGCACAGTTGTCGAGTTCGACGGGTTCGACGAATTGTACGTGCGCACTCCTGAGATGTGCGATGTGTATAATGAATTGCGTGAGATTTTACACGGGTATTATTATAAGGGACGATGCGGCGTGCCCATTCACGAGGCCGTCATTGCCACCGGTGTATATTGTGCCGCGCGGATAGGGCCATGTATATACAGGGGTGTGGTACTCGATGTATCGAGCGATAAGTGCTGTGATGTCTGGCTAGTAGACGAGGGGCATAGCGCCTTCGTCGATCTGGCCGATCTTTATCATCTAAACCCCTTTTTTAGTAGGCAGACAACGCTAGCTCGTTGCTCGATACATAGATTAGCACACATCGACGCTTCTCACCGCAAAGGCGAGGTAATAACTTTTTTACGCTCGTATTTATTGCGAGCTGTGGTCATCCTTCGCGGGGATGACGCGACCCTCGTAAGGATGACAGCTAAGAGGTCGGCGAATGAGGATGACGAGGATGGCATCGATGTGGCCACCCATTTTTTGGACCTGTTAGAAGAAGAATAAGCATGTATGAGAGAGAAACAGGAGTGCGCGAAAAGTGCGAGAGAAACAGGAGTGCGCGAAAAGTGTGAGAGAAACAGGAGTGCGCGTAAATGTGAGAGAAACAGGAGTGCGCGAAAAGTGTGAGAGAAACAGGAGTGCGCGAAAGTGTGGGTGAAACAGGAGTGCGCGAAAAGAGTGAGCGAAACAGTAGTGCTCGAAAAGTGTGAGAGAAACAGGAGTGTGCAAAAGTGAGGGAGAAACAGGCGTGCGGGAAAAAGTACGGGATATTAAAAATGAGCGAAAGAGGGATAACAGCGCGGGAGAGCCAGCGGAAGTAAAGGTAAGACATAGGAGAGAGTAACACACACATACACACACACACCCACGTTTACTTCTATTAAAGATCTCGATCGAGCGTTATAAGAACCTTCGGCTAGGGCATCACTATACTGACACCTCCATCCCCCGATAGAGAGAGAGAGAGAGAGAGAGAGAAGATTAAAAAATAAAAAACACACACATATATATATATATATAAGCCTAGGTGCTCACACGCGGAAAGGTAAACTCGCGCTGGCTACAAGAGGCTTCCGCATATAGTAAATCTTATAACAATCCGTGGTGCAGAGGCAGCGGCTCAGGTATAATACTCTGCAGGCCGCGGTCGACCCGCAGAGTAGGGGTACGAAAAGAATCAAAAGTGTGAAAATAAAAAATTCTGGTAGTTACCCTGTTTGATGTGCGGCGGCCCATATATATATATTATTCATAATAACCGAAAAGATTACGCAGTTGTTCGGCTTGGTTAAAACGATATTTATTCGTGAATAAAGAAAATAAAAAGAAGCAGCCTGTAGCACGGTCTCTGTTTTAATAGAGAGACCTCTATAGCTCTTTCTCTCTCATACATACAGCACATTTAAGAGATAGAGAGAGAGACAGAGCGCGAGCCTTCTAATCTACAGTATAGGCGAGGTGGTGGTGAACGGTACGGGGCGAGGTACGCCACGAGTCGTATATGCTGTCAGCGGTCTCTCCTCTTCGCTACCTCGCGCGCTCTCTCTCTCTCTCTCGTTCTTACCTGAGAGCGTATGCCTTCATGAGCTCGCTCTCTCTTTATATATATATATATATACAAACATATTTACGCATAATAGTGTAAGATCCTAATAATTAAAAATACAATTATTAAATTAACTCCCATCATGTTATAGCATACGGTATGCGCGAACGAGCTCTGTCATATCTATGCAATATTTTGACATTAGTCATAGGTACGTGATGATTCGAGCGCTCGTCCCGAGCAATCATACGTATATGACGCATCGTTGCGGTATGCAGGATATCGTATATTCTGCAAAAATGCTGAATCGTCTTTGTGTCAACAATACCATAATAAACTTTAGGATAGTTCAGAAAGAGACCTGGGGATCTGTTGAATAATTTCGTTGTTAGCTAGAGTTTAGTTATTTTCCAACAGTCGCGCGTGAAACATAAAAATGTAATATCTCGTATTTTTAACAAATAATTTATTACGCGCGGTAGTTATTCATGCCGGGGGACGATCGATAATTCAATATTTATTCTGGATACTATAATAAATTTTTTCTTCATTCTCACGAGCACTATCTCCGTGCGGGCTATTCATTTCAACCGTCTATGTCTCGATCTCAATTGTTTTCTCTCTCGCGACGATGAGTTATACACACGTGCAAAAGTGCTGATCTTGGGGTTTGGGGAGCAGCGCAACAGGGTGCTGCTGCTCCTCATTAGCCTCTAGAAATCAGTTCAAGTCGAGGAAGCGTCGCGAGTTGTTGTGACAAATTAAAAAATGAGCAAACGCTCTATGTAGTCGGTGATGCAGGCGCGATGGTTCGATCGCCTATTTAGCCCGGGTGTGAAAGTGCGCGAAAAAACAGGTGTGTGTGTGTGTGTGTATGTGTGTTGAGCGGAAGAAAACGGATATGGATGATCAGCTGCGCAATAAAAGGAGGGTAGCATAGCAACTGGTAAGTGCTAGGTTTAATTACAGATTTAAAACTTCAAAAAACGCGTACTACGGTGACATACTCCATCCCCTCTCCTTCAGAGAGTACAGCGATCCTCTTTACTGATATTAAAGATTTTGACCGGTTGCTATAAAAGCCTTCCGCATAAATTTAATGTCATAACGGGTCTTGGTGTAGCGGTAGCTATTCAGACTGGTAATCCGAGGGTCGGCAGTTCGTATCTCGGTGTCTGCATCGAATTTTTTAATTCTTTAAAAAAGATTTAAATAAAAAACAGCGCTCCACCATACCGACACATTCCCTCCCCGCTAATAAAACTCCAAAAATAAAAAAAAGAACAAGCTCTCCACTATACCGACACTCCCTCGCCCCTCTAATGAAACGCCAAAAATTAAAAAAGAACAAGAGCTCCACTATACCGACACTATCCATCCCCTCCCCGCACCCAAGGCCCGCCGAGCCAAGGACACTCGGCGGCCGTGGAGTGGGTGTAAAAAAGCGTACTATGGCCACACACTCTATCCCCCCCCCCCCCCTTCCCCCGCAACTCTACCCGCCGCGCCCACGACCGACCGACACTCGGTGGCCGAGGAGTGGGGGAAAGGAGTGGGGATGAGAGTGGGGGTGGCCATAGTGCGCACCATACTACTCTTATATACACCTATAAATAAAATTTGGATAAATAAAAATCTTGAACAGGTGGCTATTACAATAGTCACTATGCCGCAAAGGGTTAAGGAAACCCCCAAGTTCAAGTTCTTCATCGACTGCACAAAAATGATTCGAATAAACAATTTATTAACATCTTTTGCGAATATTGCGCTAAGATAATTTCTTATTTTCAGTGAGAAAAAATACGTTTACCCCGGAAAGTTGTAAACGTCCCAGTCATCGTACTGGTCGTATTCTCGGACTTGGAGATTTTCTTTTCGTTCCTTACCTATCTTATCGTATAAATTTTCCGCGTTAACTAGAGACAGATGGTCTCGAGTTATTGTCATGGTGGTCGCACTGTCCCCCCTAGCCCTCAAAGCCGACCTCACAACGCAGATAGAATTTAGCAAATTCGAACTGAGGCAATTGGGTTGTATCACTATTTTTTTTAATTTTTTTTTTCGAATCTACTGATATGATAATTTCAGATAATTTTTTTTTTCAAATTTTTTCATCGATTTGTGACGGGATGTCCGGCGGTGATTGAATAAATGATGTTTGTTTTATATACGAGAAGAAACCTTTATGTTTTATTGAAGAGCGGAAAGGTTTGATTGCTTAGGAAGTCGGAGGAGAACTGATTTGGTTAAGAGGAAGGTGATGATGAAAGGGTTGAGAGAAAGAGTTTTGAAGTGGAGGGGATAGGTGATAAGGGACCGTGAGACAGTGGAGTCAGCACGTTAGGGGTTAGCGGGAAAAGAGATTAGGGATAGATGAGAGTGGTGAGAAAGGAATGTGGGACCGTTACACTCCCCTTCTTACAAAAAGAGCGGATGCTCCTGCATCTGATTTACAAAATTTGTTGGTCATGTAATTCTATATAATAAAAAAAAAATTTGTTTACAATAAAAAATTTTAGTTTGTGTGTGATTCTATATAAAAAAAATGTTTTGACTGGTTTGTGGTGTTTGTGTGTATGTGTGTGTGTTTCTTTTCCTGCTTCCTATTGGTGGTTCTTGCTGGTTTTCGTAGTGGCTTGTAGAGGTTGTTGCTTGTCCTGTAATTTATAAAGATGGGTTACTCTTGGTGTTAGTGGGTGGTGGTGTGTTATGGTGAGGTGGGTAAGGTTGTGTGGTTGTATTGTATGTATAAGTGTGTATAAATTGGTGGTTGTTTCCTGTTTTCCTTTTGTTTTATTTTTTTGGTTATTTGGTCCGAATTATATATTTGTGTTTGGTCCAAGTTATATTTTGTATTTGGTCCTGATTATATATGTATTATTTGTCCTGGTTATATGTTCATGTTTTGGTCCAAGTTATATTTTGTGTCTAGTCCTGGTTTTCTTTTATTATTTTTTTTTTATCCTGCTGGAGCTGCTGTAACATTCTAAATCTTTTATTAGCTTGTTGATTAGTAGAAGAGGTATGTTACTTGGGATGTGTTGGTTGGTTTTGTGGGTGTTTTGGGTTCGTGGGTTGAGTGAATGAAGTTTAAGGTATAATTAGACATTTTATTGTAAAGAAGAAGAAGTTATATGTAGTGGCGTGCATCGTTAGATTGTTTTGGTATATGAGTGATTATTGTTATTGTCGTTGTTTATTACGTTTAATTCTAGAGAGCATATGGATTTCTCTGTGTCTAGGGTGATTTCTGTGGTATTTATTAAGGGTTTCTCGTTCTGGATTGAATTGTATATTATTTTGTCATGTTGAGTACTAGGGTAGGGGAGAAATTTGTTTGGGTTGTGGATGTTATGTCGATGGAAGGTGTTAGTTGAGTCGTACGGGTTTTCACTTGGCATGGCGGGCTAATATTTAAGGTGGCAGTGTTTTCTATTGTATAAATGGATGACTGATGGTTATCGCAATTGACGTAGAGGTTTTCTAATTTTGCTGCTGCAAAGAGATATGTGTTTGTATCTGGGATCCTGGACCAATGGCATGGCGGAGTATTTTTAATCGAATATCGCATATTTCTAAATTTTTGAATTGCGAGTTTCATAAAATTTGTGTTTCACATTGCGTGTTTTCGTCTATCTGTTGGACTGGGTTAACCTGGTCGCACACGTAGTACGACATCGTAATTTTAAAATCTGCTAAAGTTTCTAGATTAAAGTACTTTTTATAGTTTTCTAAGGTTGCTGTGTAACCAGAAGCCGGTTTGATGAAGACAAAACGTGAATTAGTCCTGGCTTTTGTGCGAGTTGTGTACTTTTTATTAAGGGGTTGACACTTGAGGCGTGTGCGTGGCATCTGTAACATGTGCCATTTTTATTTTGTCTATGTGTACTACTTTTGTTTTGCCGTTCTTAATTTCTAACTTAACATTATGTTTATCTAATACTTCTAAGATTTTAAATGGTCCAACATAATGGGGGTCAAATTTTCCTTTTCGTGGTTCCTTTATGAGGAATACTAGTTGTCCTTTTTCGAATTTTGGTTCTGTGATTCTTTTATCGTAATATCGTTTTGTTCGTTCTTTAAATTTGATTTGTTTTTCCCATGCTGTTTGTCGTGTCTTTTTTAAATTGTTCGTGAGGTTTGTCATGTAGTCGTCGTATGTTATTGTTGTTTCTGGAGGTGGAAATTCGGAAGGTGTACGGGCAGTTCTTCCGAAGACAAGTTCGTATGGTGTGAATCCGCTGCTTTCGTGTATACTTGTGTTATGGGAGAATGTTGCAAGTGTAAGGAGTTCATCCCAATTGCGGTTGTCGTCGATGAAATGTTTTAGGAATTCGGCAAGGCTATGATGGTAACGTTCTATTGCGCCATTTGACTGAGGGTGGTATGCTGATGTTTTGTACTGTCGAATTTGAAAGAGTTCGGCGAATTGTTTGAATGTGTCAGACATAAAATTTCTTCCTTGATCGGATAGTATTGCTCGAGGAGCACCAAATGTTGTTATGAGAGTTGTGGTAAGTGCTTTGGCGATATCCGTTGAAGTTTGCTGTTTTAAAGGAATTGCTATGGCGAATTTGCTGAAAAGGTCCAAAATGGTCAGAATATATTCGTGTCCTTGTGTGGTTTTTGGTAAGGGTCCTACGATATCGATTGCGACTTTGTCGAATGGTTCTGCTGGAGAGTCGGTGATGATCATGGGTGCTTTATCTTTCACTCGTACCAGTTTGTTCTTTTGGCAATCGAAGCAATGTTTGATGAATTCTCGAATGTCGTTCTTTAGGCCTTTCCAGTAATATTGTGATAGGATACGGTTATATGTTTTTGATATTCCATTATGTCCACCAATCGCTGAATTATGAAATTCCTGGATGATGTTTTTCCTGTTCCGCTGTGGTGGTACTGATAATAAACCATGGCAAAGTGTGATGGTTGTCTGCGAGTTCGCTAACTTTGCTCGTACGAATGATTTGATGTCTGTCCAAATGAATGGATTTAGGATTTTGGGGTCCTTGGAGATTGTGCAAGTTTTTAGCTGTAATTTATTGAATACCTCGAATAGTGTTTCTAAGCAGTTTCGTACTTCCATGATGGTTAGTGAATCTGTTGTTTTTCGTTTGCAGATTATTGCGAAATAGCAGGTGATTCCTCGGCGAGTAATTAGAATGTCACCAACTTTGGGATTACAGTCCAGAAGTGATTGTTGGTTGATTCTGCCTTTTTCTTGTAAAATTTCTGGAATCATGGTGTTTATTGCACAGTCAGTTGATAGGAAGTATGCAATATTATCTTTTTGTGCTAGGATGTTCTTTTGTGTGGTGATGACTCTGTTTTCGATTGTTATATCTTCCGTTGTTTCTGCCGTTCTTGTTGCGGGACGAGATTCTTTGTGTGTCATTCTTTTCCTATAGTACTGCGATGGTACGAATGGTGTATCACTATCTGCTTCTGTTATATTGTTTTCACTTGAGGTGTTCTTGCCTGCTGATGGGTTTGATGGATTGTTCGTTGATTTTCGCTGTGGAGTAGTTTGTCTGGTGATTCGTTCAACATTTCCGGGTGGAGATCGAAATGTTGGCTCGATTGTTGCTCGTGTGTTGTGCAACTGTGGTAATTCTACTGGAAGGTTGATGTTATTTCCGATGTTTCCTTCAGCAGATAGATTTGCTCCGTCGTTGTTATTTTCTGGTGACTTTACTAATGAATCGAAGTATTCGGGCGTCATTTCCGGTGAGTATGGGCCTATGTTGGTGGTAGTTTTTGACTTCTTTGTGGACGTTTGCAGTGGTGATGGTGATCTGAAGTTCGGCTGCACTTGCGGTTGTGCATTTCGTTGAACATCTTGTGTTTCTGTTGGTTTTGTTGGTGATCGGAAATTTGGTTCGGTGACTGATGTATCCGTTTCCTTGTCAGCGGTCGCTTCTCCGATGTGCGTCGCTGATTCTGAGTCCTGTTGATCCTTGCCATAGTCCTTGAGCGTTGCCTGTTCATCTATTTGGTTTCCCGATTTGCGTTGCATTTCCCGTTTTTGTGGATATGTTTGATTTGCGTCTGTTTGCTGGGCTCGTTGGCCTCTGTGCTTATTTGCGCTTTCGTCTTTATTTTCTCCATTTTTATTGGGATTAATATCTGCAAATCGTTGATTCCTTTCGTTTAATTCGTCGACTTTTTCTTTGCCTTTGTTTTCTTCGTTTTCTTGCTTTTGGTTTTTTGTTGGTGTGTATTTTTCCGTTGTAGTTTCATTTCGTGTCCTTGGTCGTTTGCGCTTGTTTGTCGTATTGAATTCCTTTGCCGTATTATTCCTTGTACGTTTCCTGGTCGTTATATTTTTTGTGAGTTCCTCCTCCGTTGCTTCTGTCTCTGTGATGACGTCTTCGCTATTTTCTTCTATATTTGTTTCCTCTTCTGTTTGTGGGGATTCATCGTCGATTTTTGGATCTGATTTAGGTTGTCAAAATGTCAGACAATGGTCCATACGCTTGACCAGGGGGGGGGGGGGAACTCGGTCCCTAGGGGGGAGAGTCGAGTGGCCTTTGCAGGTTCCTACTACCGACTTTCTTGTAACCCCTGGGTCGGAGTCAACGGATGGGAGAGAGAGGTGGAAAGGAACTCGGTCCCTAGGGGGGAGAGACGAGTGGCCTTTTCAGGTTCCTACGACCGTCTCTTTGGTAACCCCTGGGTCGGAGCCAACGGATGGGGAAGAGAGGCGGAACGGAACTGCGAACGTTGCGTTGATCCTTGGTCGCTCTGAAAAGAGCGGTTTGGTTTTTGTGTTCCGAGAGGAATCGGTCGGTGCCTAGGTTGGTTCGTGGCGCGGGTGGAGCGGTCCTGGCAGCAAACAAATTCGGTGTCGCGAGTCCGTGGGCGCCCCGATTCGTTGGACCAATTTGGTCAAAGCCCCAGCGTTGACCGCGCCTGCTGGGCGGAAAGGTCTCTTGGGCGAGAGCCGGAACCCTTGCCGCGTTGCCTTCGTGGGGATGGTAGTCGCGGGCCGTGCGGGCCTCGTGGCTCTCCTCTCGAGCGCCCGAGTAACCGTGGCGTCAGTCTGGGCGGCGGCCCGGTGTCTCCCCACCCGTGGGGGAGGAACTCAGGGTTCCGGTGGACAGGCGGCCCCCGTCCCGGTGTTGGAGAGACTCGGAGGCGAGCGTGTTTCAACGTTAGGGTGGACCTGAAAAGGTCCGTTGGTTTGTCTTGCCACCGAGGATTCCTGGGTCGCCTTCCTGGCTTCGGCCCGATGATCCAGACGGCGGTAATAAGATGCGGTCCGTTTGCGCTTCTTGGGCATCGGTGGATAGGTTGGAGAAATAAATTTTCACCCGGGGAAGCCAATAAATTCGCAACTTGGGTTCTTTATTAACGAAGGTATAATGAACAAGGTAGTCAAGTCTTTGGATCGAGGGTGAGGCACCTAGTTCGGTGCGCTCCTCCTGATGAGACTGGAGAGACTGGGTTGGAGCTCGCTGCAGAGCTACTTATATACCCCTCGGCGATCAAGCAGCGCACCAATCGGCGCGCCGCTCGCTCCTCGGTCGTGCGCCGAGCCCGCTATAGGTATACTTGGTGCACTGCGGCCGAGGGCGAGCGCTGATTGGCGCGCCGGTTGGTACAGCGGTGGCGCGCGCTATAGGTATACGCGGTGTACTGCGGCCGAGGGTGAGCGCTGATTGGCGCGCCGGTTGGTACAGCGGTGGCGCGCGCTATAGGTATACGCGGTGTACTGCGGCCGAGGGTGAGCGCTGATTGGCGCGCCGGTTGGTACATCGGTTATACGCGTTATAGGTAGTTATAATCTTAGAATGAGAAATGTTCGCATGAAATACTTGACGGAAAAAATGAGTAGGCCGAGTAGCGGCGTATGACAATTGCCCCGGGAGTCGAGTATTTTATACATTGAATTGTTTGATTATAACGGAATATGTACTTATTTTGACTTAGTATCTACGTAAGGGTAATCTTAAACGAATAGACTCTGAGGTTATTAAACATCTATACAATCTGAAGAAAAAAAACGGAACTAGATGTAGGGTATCACCGGGATTACTTCCCTAAAATAAAACCAAATAACAAACAAGTGAGATGCACTTTTACAACTTTTTGGTACGGATTACGTTGGGACTGAGGTTTGCGATAATTGTTTCTGCCCAGGTTTCTTTGGTGGACGGGGCCGCAGATTATATGTTGACCGTTGGTTTTCGCTTGGCGTCGCGATTCCGGTGTTCCTCGCTACCTGGGTTTTTATCTTGCGTGAGGTGGGGGGCCTGCCTCTCTTCCGAGGCCGGCTCGGCTGTGCTGCTTCCTGTGATGATGGTGAGATTGGAGTTATTGATGGTTCTGGGCTCGTAACCCGGAGTTTGGCCGTAGGGTTTGGCGCGACATCTGGATCTCGACCGGATGGTGGGCCCAGGAACTCGCTGGCTGGACCTCGGCAACTTTGGGCCAGCCTTGGCGTCAAAGAGACTTGGGTCTGGGGTTTGCTGGACTTCTCCCCGTGGTGAGCTCGCTTCAGCTGATTCCCGTGGATTTTTGCACTGCGGTTTGTCATGTTGACTAGATATACCTCTCCTCCGAGGCAATCCTTGATGTCAAATGGTCCGGTCCAGGTGGGACCGAACCCTGCATGGAACCCCTCTACGGCGTTGGATAGCAAGTGTGTCTTCGCGTACACGGAATCCCCGATCTTGTATTGGGGGGATTCTACATTCGTGTGTGCGTAAGTCTGCTGGTATTTTTCCTGGTGCTCTTGGATGTTTTCTACTCTTTCTTGATATTCCTGTGTTTCGGGACTCTGGAGTTCTTGGTATCTCCATTCCCCAGGACCTGGGATGGTCTTCCCTAAAAGAGCTTCGCTGGGTGAGACGCCGGTGGCTGCGTTTTTTCGAGTGCGCAGCGAGAAAAGGATCTTTGGTAGGTGGAGATCCCAATCTCGATGCCTCGCGTCCTGCAGATGTAGGCGTAACCCTTTCTTGATCTCCTGGTTTCGTCGTTCCGTCGGATTGGCCCGGGGGTGGTACGTTGCAGTTGTCCATGCCCGTGCCTGCCAACGTTCGCATGCGTCCAGCCAGGTTTGGCTTGTGAACTGCGGACCGTTGTCCGAGAGGAGGGATTTCGGGTATCCCCAACGTGCGAAAACCTCGTTTTCCATGATCCTGACCATTTTTGGGGCGTCTGAGGCTCCTAATGGGAAGGCCTCCACCCATCGAGAGAATAGGTCCGTGATGACGAGGATGAACCGCTTGCCCCGGCCTGATCGAGGATATGGGCCCATGAGGTCCAGTGCCACGGTTTCCCATGGCCTCCGAGAGTGGTGAGGTCGTAAGTGGTCCTTCTGCCTAGAGCGCGAGGGTTTGGTACATGCGCACAAATGACAGCTCTGTACGTATCGTTGCACATCTCGCTTCATATTTTGCCAGGTGAAGAACTGCTGTATTCGGCGTGCGGTCTCGTCTGCCCCGGGATGGCCGGCGAGCGGAGCGTCGTGATACTCTTGGAGTATTTTCTCTCGGCTCGAGACGGGTACTAGAATCTTCCACTCTTCCTTTATTAACTTGAATAGGGCACCATCTATGAGTTTATAGTGGTAGTTGTGGTCCTGTGTTCCCAGAATTTTTACCACCGAACAGAGTTCGGCGTCAGTTTGTTGGTTCTGGATGACCTCCTCGATGATGTTTTGGTGTTGAACGCCCAGGACCTCGGGGAGTTGAGCTCGCTTCAGCTTTGCGATTTTCTCAGGTGGCAGCATCCTTTCGACATCATCGAGTTCTGGCTCGTGATTGTCCTCCGGATGGCGGGATAAGAGGTCAGGTAGCTCATTGGCTTTCCCTGGGACGTGCTCAACGTCGAACGTCATTTCCTCCAACAAGATGGCCCACCGACTGAGTTTTGACTTTTCGTCTTTGATTCTTCTCAGCCAAACGAGGGCTCGGTTGTCGGTGCGGAGGGTAAATGGGTTATCCTCCAGATAGTTCCGATACCTCTTGATGGCCCATACTACGGCGAGACACTCCTGCTCGTTGCTGTGGTACCTCTGCTGGGTTTTGTCGAATTTAGCGCTGGCGTAGCTTATGACGCGCCTAGTTTTGTCCGGTGCCAACTGATATAACACGGCCCCCATCCCGGCCTTGCTAGCGTCCGTTTGTAAATAAAATCGTAGACCGGGTTCGGGCCGGCTCAGTTTTAGAGGCTTCTGGATTTCTGTTTTTATGCGCTCGAACGCGTCTTGAGCCTCCTGACCCCAATAAAAGGGACCTTTGCTGGCGAGGAGGTTGGTGATGGGTGTTGAGAGCATCGCAAAGTGCGGTATATACTCTCGTAGCCAGTTGCAGGTCCCGAGGAACTTCTGGATGCCCTTCTTGGTGTTGGGGGGACTGAAGCTGGTGATTGCGCTGACGTGCTCCGTTTGGGCCTCGTTCCCATCCGCCGTGATCGTATGCCCTAGGTATTCTAGTTTGGTTTTCCCGAACCGACATTTCTCGCCAGAGCATGTAAGGCTATGGTTTTTTAGCCGCTCGAAAACCAAAGTCAGATGCTGAAGGTGATCCTCCCAATTTTTGGAGTATATAATTATATCGTCCAGGTAGACCACACAGATTTTGTTGATCAAGCCCACGAGTACCTGCTGGCTCATCAGTCTCTGGAATGTATTGGGTGCGTTTTTTAGCCCGAATGGCATGACCCGGAACTGGTAAGTTGCACCGTCCGGGGTGGTGAAGGCGGTGTATTTTTTTGCTTCCGCGTCCATGGGAATCTGCCAGTAGCCGTTCCTCAGATCGAGCGTTGTGAAGATCCCAGCCGTTCCAAGCTCTTTGAGAGCCTCGTGAATTTTGGGAATGGGCTGGATTACATCCTCCGTAACGTCATTTAGCCTCCTATAGTCCACACAAAATCTGGGCGTACCGTCCTTTTTCTTGACGATGACTATGGGTGAGCTGTATGGGGAGGTGCATGCCTCGATGACCCCTTCCGTAAGCATATCGTGAATTTGCTCGTGAATTATTGCTTTCTTTGCATCGGAATACTTATAAGGATGTACCCGAAAGGTTTGCGTGGAGGTGAGCTTTATTTCATGTTTGGTGCTCTGCGTTTGCCTCAGACCACTGGTGGATTGGAAGAGTCTTTGGAATCGTTGGAAGAGCTCTTGGTATCCTGGCAGCCATTTTTTTGGGAGGCTGTGGTCCAACTCGTCCAGGTTGAAATTGTTGTCTAGCTCCGAATCCGGAGTGGAATTGATGATTAGTATGGAGAGGCGTTCCTTTGTGCCTAGGCATAGCTGGCCGTTGTCAGCGTTGATGATGGCTTTCTGCTCCTTTAACCAGGGCCATCCGATGATAAGTGGTTTTCGCAACAGTGGGGCCACCCAGGCTTCCAGTTTGAAAGGATGGTTATTAATGTGGATGGTGGCTTGAATTTGGCCGGTGAGTGGCATCTTTAGGTTGTGGCCGGCTAACACGGCGTTGGAGCGGATAGGTTGGATCTGGTGGCCCTCTGGTATATTCTCCGGGTGAATGAAACACTGGTTAGCGTGCGTATCGATTGCTGCGGTGATTTCTTTAGAGCCGAGAGTTACCCAAATGTGGGGGAGCCAGTTATCCTCAATGTCAACGCGGCTCGTGAGCCCTATGTGCGGTTTGCGGCGGCTGGTCCGGGCTGACCCGCCGTCCGCTGCCCGTTTTCCGAGTTGAGTGCGCGGTCTTTTTGTTTCTGGGCCCATACTGGACAATCCCGGTTGAAATGTCTTTCGGGGCAATGCCAGCATTTAGGTAGGGAGTCTGGTATTGATCTTGTAGTGCCTGTAGGTTTTGTCGGCTCGTCCTTCTTGGGTTTAGGAGTCGCGGTTGGTTGGTCTCCCAGATCGTACTCCGCCTCGATCGCTCGGCTAATCATTTCCCCGAGAGATCGGGGTTTGGAGAGTCTGAGGGCCATTCGCATGTTTGGCCGAAGAAGTTCGAGGATGGTGGCTACCTTTATTTCTTCGGGGTCAGCGCCACGGATCCTTTGGTAGAGTAATGACTTCTGCTGGAGGAAGATGCCTGCGCCCTCACGGTCTCCTTGCCTGCGCGAGAAGAGTTGTGCCGTGAGGCGTGATACGGTGACTGGATTATCATATTTGCTTAGTAGTAGTTCTTGAAATCGGGTCCAGTCGAACTCTAGGGGTTGGTACACCCCCCACCAGTTCTTTGCCTCTCCCTGCAGTCCCTGAGCCGCGGTGCGGGTACGTGCGGAGAGTAAGGTCTGGGACCGAGCAAAATATTCCTCGCAGCTGTGTAGGAATTTTTTTGGGTCTTCGTAATCCGCGCCGCTATACGTAGGTAGTGGTGTTGTCGATTGGATGGCCTGTAAGGCCTGTAGTAACCCTGCCAAGTTTTGTATTCCGTCCGCCATGATGCCTTGTGGAGGGATCTGGGAACTGGTTGCTGGGTCGTTGTTTTCGTTCGTCATCTTATGAAAGTCTTCGGGCTCTGTGTGGTTATGGTGGGGGAAGTTGGGCGCCACTGGGTTATTTGCCACTCCCAGAAGTGGTGAAGATTTCCCGCGAAGTCGTTTGGAAGATCTCGTAGGCGTTCTACCAACCGACATTGAGTGGTTGGGGGACGTTTTTAGCTCGTTCGGTTTTTTAGAGCACGGCGGCGGAGTTCGTCTTCCCTCGATTGGGAATTTCGAGCCCCACGTTGGGCGCCAAATTGTCAAAATGTCAGACAATGGTCCATACGCTTGACCAGGGGGGGGGGGAACTCGGTCCCTAGGGGGGAGAGTCGAGTGGCCTTTGCAGGTTCCTACTACCGACTTTCTTGTAACCCCTGGGTCGGAGCCAACGGATGGGAGAGAGAGGTGGAAAGGAACTCGGTCCCTAGGGGGGAGAGACGAGTGGCCTTTTCAGGTTCCTACGACCGTCTCTTTGGTAACCCCTGGGTCGGAGCCAACGGATGGGGAAGAGAGGCGGAACGGAACTGCGAACGTTGCGTTGATCCTTGGTCGCTCTGAAAAGAGCGGTTTGGTTTTTGTGTTCCGAGAGGAATCGGTCGGTGCCTAGGTTGGTTCGTGGCGCGGGTGGAGCGGTCCTGGCAGCAAACAAATTCGGTGTCGCGAGTCCGTGGGCGCCCCGATTCGTTGGACCAATTTGGTCAAAGCCCCAGCGTTGACCGCGCCTGCTGGGCGGAAAGGTCTCTTGGGCGAGAGCCGGAACCCTTGCCGCGTTGCCTTCGTGGGGATGGTAGTCGCGGGCCGTGCGGGCCTCGTGGCTCTCCTCTCGAGCGCCCGAGTAACCGTGGCGTCAGTCTGGGCGGCGGCCCGGTGTCTCCCCACCCGTGGGGGAGGAACTCGGGGTTCCGGTGGACAGGCGGCCCCCGTCCCGGTGTTGGAGAGACTCGGAGGCGAGCGTGTTTCAACGTTAGGGTGGACCTGAAAAGGTCCGTTGGTTTGTCTTGCCACCGAGGATTCCTGGGTCGCCTTCCTGGCTTCGGCCCGATGATCCAGACGGCGGTAATAAGATGCGGTCCGTTTGCGCTTCTTGGGCATCGGTGGATAGGTTGGAGAAATAAATTTTCACCCGGGGAAGCCAATAAATTCGCAACTTGGGTTCTTTATTAACGAAGGTATAATGAACAAGGTAGTCAAGTCTTTGGATCGAGGGTGAGGCACCTAGTTCGGTGCGCTCCTCCTGATGAGACTGGAGAGACTGGGTTGGAGCTCGCTGCAGAGCTACTTATATACCCCTCGGCGATCAAGCAGCGCACCAATCGGCGCGCCGCTCGCTCCTCGGTCGTGCGCCGAGCCCGCTATAGGTATACTTGGTGCACTGCGGCCGAGGGCGAGCGCTGATTGGCGCGCCGGTTGGTACAGCGGTGGCGCGCGCTATAGGTATACGCGGTGTACTGCGGCCGAGGGTGAGCGCTGATTGGCGCGCCGGTTGGTACAGCGGTGGCGCGCGCTATAGGTATACGCGGTGTACTGCGGCCGAGGGTGAGCGCTGATTGGCGCGCCGGTTGGTACATCGGTTATACGCGTTATAGGTAGTTATAATCTTAGAATGAGAAATGTTCGCATGAAATACTTGACGGAAAAAATGAGTAGGCCGAGTAGCGGCGTATGACAAGGTTGTGTGTTGTTTCCGTGTTCGCTTTCACTTTCTGTTTTTTGTTCGTTTTGTTGTTTCTTTTTGGGTGTTGGGTTGCCTGATTCTTCGTCTGAGTCAGAGCGTTGTCGTGTATTTGGTTGGTGTGAATGTTTTGGTCTTTTTGGGACGTGTTCTTCCTTTGAAGAACTGTCTCTCTGTCTGATAGGCATGACAGCAATGGGGTTTCTAGATAGTGCGTCTGCGACGTGGTTCGATTTTCCCGGTTGATGTTGTATTTTGAAATCGTAATCGTTGAGGGTTATTTGCCAGCGCTGAAGCTGCTGTGGCAAGTCGGATTTGGTGTTTAGATATGTCAAAGCTCTATTATCGGTGATCAGTGTAAATTGTCTGCCGTATAAATACGGGCGGAAATGTTCTACTGCGTAAACTACGGCTAGAAGTTCTTTTCTCATTGTATCGTACGCTTGTTGTGGCTTCGAGAGTGTTTTTGAGTAAAATGCTACGGGGTGATCGAATTTATTATGTTTCTGACTTAAGACTGCGCCTATTGCGTAGTCTGATGCGTCTGTAGTGAGCGTGAATGGTTTATCGAAATCGGGATAACGCAAAATTGGACGTTCTATAATTTTGTTTTTGAGTAGTTCGAATGCTTTTTGGCACTCGTCTGTCCATTGAAATGTTACTTCTTTTTTCAGTTGTTTTGTTAGTGGAGATGCGATTTTTGCAAAATTTGTTATGAATCGTCTGTAATAACCTGCGAGTGCTGTAAATTGTTTGATTCCCTTTTTGTTAGTTGGTGTTGTGAATTCTGTTATGGATTTTACTATTGTATTATTGGGTTTTACGCCTTCTTCCGTGATTGTATGTCCCAGATATGTAACCTCTGTTCGCAAGAATTGACATTTGTCGGTTTGCAAAGTTAGGCCTGCTTCGGTTAAGCGTTTCGCTAACCGCCGAAATTTTGTCGCATGTTCCTGCAGAGTATTAGCATAAATAACGATGTCATCCAGGTATACGAACAGGTCGTTACCCTGAAGTCCTGATAATACGACATCCATCAATCGTTGGAACGTTGCAGGTGCATTTTTCAACCCAAATGGCATACGGTTGAACTCGAAATGTCCGCTTGTCGTTGAAAATGCGGTTTTGTGTTTGTGTTCAGGGTCCATTTCGATTTGATGGAAGCCAGATGCTAAGTCAAAAATGGAGAAATATCGGGCTTTTCCCAATTGGTCCAGAATATCTATGATACTCGGTAATGGGTACGCGTCAGATATTGTTTCCGCGTTCAATTTACGAAAGTCGATAACCATTCGCCATCTCTTTTAGCCCTGCGAGTCTGCCTTTTTTGGTACGACCCAAACTGGTGAATTATAGGGGGAGAGGGAAGGTTGAATGATTTTTTTCTCCAGTAAATTATTGACCTGCGTCTGAATTTCTTTTTTGTGTATGGGTGGAAATCGGTACTGCTTTGTGTTAATAGGTTTGTTGTCTGTCGTGGGAATTTTGTGTTGTGTTACTGTCGTGTGGCCAAGTTCGTCGTTTGGTAGTAAAAAGAGTTTTGGGTATTCAGAGATTAGTTGCAAAATGTGTTCTTTTTCTTCGTTGTTGAGATGATCTAAGTGAAGCAATGATTTGAGTTTTTGTAATCGTTCTGTGTTATTTTCGGCTACGTTTGCTGTATAAATTGATGCGTTATTGTTTTGCGAATTTTTGTAAAGATCGGTTTCGAGTTTGAATGGTGTTTCTGAAATGATCTCGATCGGTTGCAATTCTACAGTAGGAATTTCCAATTCTATTGATTTTGGTTGACGGTTGATTACTTGTAAGTATGCAATTCCGTTGTTGTTTTTTACTAATGCGCCGCCGTAACGTATGTCTTCTTTGGTTTTATATGGTGGGACGTATCCTTCTGAGATCTCGTTATTTTTTATTCTGATATGCATTATTGTTTTTGATTTCGGGGGGATTGTGATATATTCCCGTTCAAAAAATGGTATAGTATGACCATGGAAGGTTATGCATCTTTGTGTATATAGTATGTCGGCTGGGATCTGTTTGAAAAATGCGTCGCCAAGTATCGCGTTTTCCTGGATTGGAAATGCGTCGGTGACAACATGAAATTCTGCTTTTGCTGATTTAATTTGGACTGAGCATTTGCCTCGAGTGTATGTTTTACCGTCAGTTATACCTGTCAGTTCGTAAAATTCCCGTGTGTCGATTTCAGTTGCGTGATTGAGTGCGCTTCGTTTTATCAAGTTTATTTGTGAACCTGTATCAATTAATAATTTCGTTTCTCTGTGCATAAAATCAGGTGAGTTTAATGCAATTGAGGGAGATTTATGATTTTTTGAAATTCCCAATTTGAGCGTTGCTTCTCTGAATTTAATTCCAATTTCTTTTAGTTGTTCGCGATTGAATGTCTTTAGTGCTCTGATAATGAGTCCCGTGTCGCACTTTTCCGCGAGACGTTGTCTTAGTTTTTTAAGTCAACTTTCTCGAAAAGTATATCAATGTGTTCTGTGCTGTTTGTTCTTGATTTTGTCGGGGTATTTCTACCGGATGAATTATTTTGAGATTTTCGTTGCTCGGTATTTGAGTCTGTGTTAGGTGGTTCTCGATGTTCGTTTTGGTGTCTTTCGCGTGAATTGTTTCGGGAGTTATTTCGGTCTCGATCGTTTGAGTAATTTCTGTATCTGTTGTTCGAGTGGTCTCTATATCTGTTGTTTGAATAACTTCTGTGTCTATCGTTCGAGTTATCTCTGTATCTGTCGTTTGAATAATTTCGATATCCGTCGTTCGAGTATCTGTCTTTTGAATATCTGTTGTTTGAATATCTGTCGTTAGAACGATTTCTGTATCCGTCGTTAGAGTTATCTCTGTATCTGTCGTTTGAATAATTTCGATATCCGTCGTTCGAGTGTCTGTCGTTTGAATATCTGTTGTTTGAATATCTGTCGTTAGAACGGTTTCTCGAATGATTCCTATAATCTCTGTATCTGTCGTTTGAGTTGTTTCTGTATTGGCTTCTAGAATTTCTGGTTTTGTTTTGAGTGTATCTGTCTCGTGAATTATTTCGGTATCTGTCGGATGTTTCCTGTGAGCGCCAAGAGTTTTTTCCTTCGCGCATGTGTTTTATTGTAAAGCAGTCTTTTGTGTCATGTGTGTGTGATTGGTGAAGTTCGCAAAATTTTCCTGGGTTTTTATATTCTGTAAAATGGACTTTTGCGGTGTTTCTGATATCGAGTATTCCGCGCATTCGCTTTTGTTTCTCGATTTCGTATTCTATTGTTTGAGCTCGATCTATAATGTTATCGAATGTCTCTGCATTATGGAGAATCAAATGGGAACCTATTGCGGGTATTAGTCCTCTGACGTAAGCTCTTTTTGCCCTAGCTGTTACTTCGTCGATTCTTGCGTCTAGAAATGTTCTCTGTGCGGCTGTATTGTATACATCTGATAGTTTGTCTATTATGTTATTTAGGATATCGCGCGTTCTCGCTGCGTATTCCATGACTGTTTCGTCGTAATTTTGTGGGGTTGATTCTATTTCGTTTTCTAAGTCGGCTAAATCTTTATTTTTGCTAAATGCTTTTTTTAATGTTTTTAAAAGTGATTCGAGGGAATTTGGAGGGTTTGCGTCGATGACTGAATGTGCGATACCGTTCAGTTTCAGTGGGATCATTTTTAATAATTTTGTTCGTTCGCCATCTGAAAGGCATTCGTTGACGCGTTTAAGTATTTTGGCGTAGTCTTCTATTTTAATGTTTTTTCCGTCGTACATAGGGACGACTTTGAACGCGTCTCTGAATGTGAATGTGTTGTTATTTTCGGCCATTGTAATTTGGTGTTCAGTGTTTTGGCGGAAATATAGGGGTCGTCTATTTGTTCTACGGGGTGGTCTGGTCGGTGGATCCGATATTACAGCGCGATAAAATGACATAGAAACATGTTTTTAGAGAATTGTGTAAATTTGCGATAAATGTGTATTTGTTCGTTTATCATTACTTTCGTTAATTTATTTTATTTTAGTTTTATTATTATTATTGATAATAGTTTTCCCCAAATCATATTTGAAGGGTTTTATTTTTACAAATTATGTCCGGAAAGTGAATTTAATTGTTTCCCTAAATTTTTTTTTTTTTTTTTTTTTTTTTTTTTAAATGGGGGATGGAAAGAAAAGAAAAAAAATGTTACGTTCTGTGTGAAATTGTTAATGTGTGTGTGATAATCACTTCCACCGTAGACGAAATTGCGATTCTCAAAGTTAACATGCAAAAGATTGTTGAGTGGAGTGTACTTACAGTGCCAGCAGAGCGATGGTGAGCGTAAGCATCAGCTGATCCTTTATGCGCTGGGACGGTGGCTCACGCGTAGCGGCTGAGATGTTGGTGTGACTGTGGTCGTGGCGTGTGTGTGTCGGTCTCTCGTTGCTTCGTTGTGTGTGTGCGATATGCGTGCCTCTCGGTGGTCGTTGTTCCTTTCTTCTTTTGCTGCTTCGTTTCCGTGTGCGTTGTGTAGTGTAGGCTGTGTTATGTGATTTTTCTCTGATGTGTTTCTCCTTTTTTTTTCACTTTGTGTTAATTTATTTTTTGATGTCTTCGTTGTGTCGTTTGTGTAATTCCTTTTTATTGAAAAAAATTTTTTTTTGTTTTTTTTTTCGATTCGCGTCGGTCGAATCCGACTTCTGACACCATGTGACGGGATGTCCGGCGGTGATTGAATAAATGATGTTTGTTTTATATACGAGAAGAAACCTTTATGTTTTATTGAAGAGCGGAAAGGTTTGATTGCTTAGGAAGTCGGAGGAGAACTGATTTGGTTAAGAGGAAGGTGATGATGAAAGGGTTGAGAGAAAGAGTTTTGAAGTGGAGGGGATAGGTGATAAGGGACCGTGAGACTGTGGAGTCAGCAAGTTAGGGGTTAGCGGGAAAAGAGATTAGGGATAGATGAGAGTGGTGAGAAAGGAATGTGGGACCGTTACAGATTATTAACAAAGTTATGGCCCTTTGAAACTCGGAAAAGGCTCGGGCCGCTCGAACGCTCCGGAAACCTCCGAGCGCACCCGAACCGCCTGTGACGTCAGAATGCGTGTGGACAGCGTCACTCTGTATGGAACGCTAAGCAAACGTGAACGGACTGAGCGTTTAATTATCGTTTACAAAATGTTTACACCGAAAAAAAGTTATCGTTATTGTTTTGTGCCATTGTGCAAAAATACAACGAAAAGCACACCAAACAAAATATTTTTTCGTGTGCCAAACGACGAAAGAAAGAAAAAAACTTGATTTAGTGTGGCTCGACGTCCAGACGCGCCATCCAAAACGAACTTTTTTTGTTGTCAAGATCATTTCGATCTTAAAGACGACATGGAGAATTATGTGCGATTTTTTTCGAAAAAACGATTCAGACCTGAGAAAAAAAAATTTGAAGGTAAAAAAACGTGGTCGAAATTTTTTCTAAATTTCAAAACGACATAAAAAATTTTTGAAACAAAATATCGAAAAAATGGCTCGATACAATGTTTATAACACTTTAATATCGACGCTGCTTACGAAAACTAGCATGTTTCAGATTTCTTACGAAGAGAAGCACGTTTGATATCAGCGCGAAAACTAGCATGTTTCGACTTTTGACCCGAAAACTAGCACGTTTCTATATTTGCCGCGAAAACTAGCATGTTTCGGCTTTTGCCACGAAAACTAGCATATTTCGGACATGCCAGTTATCGTGACAGAAGCCGAATCATGCTAGTTTTCCCGGTGAGAGCCGAAACATGCTAGTTTTCGCGTCGAATATCGAAACGTGTTGGTTTTCGCGATGAAATTAGAAACGTGTTAGTTTTCGTAAGAAATTTGAATCGTGCTACTTTTCGTAAGCAGCGTCGATATATACCCACAACAAAAATGGTGCAAATCCACCGTATGGTTCCTGAGGAAAGGTACATTGAAAATGAGCATTTTTCGAACCAATGGTTTTCGAGTTTGAATTGGTCCCAAAACTTTTCTAATTTGAATATCTTCTAAAACCACATATAGAATTATTAATATAGTATTTCTGAACAAAAGTAGAAAAAAATCGTCGAAAAATGTTGAATAGTTTTGGAGATATCTTAATTTGAAGCAAAAAAGGTCGGATAGGCGCTTCCGAATATGTCGAACCCCGTTAAACGCGATCAGGTAGCAAGCCCCAGCAAGCCCGGGTAACGAGATGCGCATTATGACGTCACGCGCGCCATGACCAATAGCGGCGCGTTTCACTGAGGCCATAAAAATTCGAATTTTTAACGCTGATTTCTGGTGTTAATATGAATGGATTTTAAAAAAATTTTCTCTGAATATTAATTATTAATGCTAAATATTGTGAAAATAATTAAAAAAACGTTTTTTTGTTAATGATACAACCCAATTCCTTTTCTTTGTTTTTGTATCAGGGATGAGAGAGAACGCTCGTTCAGCCGCAGCATTCGAATGAGGCAATGTCCTCACCATGCCCATCAACAACCGCAAAGTTTCGTACCGGAGGATACCGTCAGAATTAGTAACAGTGCAAATTGCCATCCACATCTCGTCGAATGACAATTTACACCATTCTTTCTTCTGACGACTGTCCTCTTCGAACAAGGACTGCCATTCGTTGCGAATTTTCATTTCGTCCGAAACGCGAAGTTGACGAGAAACGGATAATACCCGCGCAACGGTTGACTCGCGATCCGCATCTACCTAATAACGCGGGGCCCTGTTCGAATACCGTCAAATTCTTCAAAAAATCATTGTCGCAAGGGAGTCTATCGCGAATTTGACTCGCAGCCGTGATGTAAAACCGAAGGCAGTTTTGGCGGAACGTGTCGACTTCGGCTTGTGGAGTCCCTCTGCTCTGAATATCCGCCAAATATTCTTTGCAATCGCCTCCAATATCAATATCAATCAATGCGCGCTGATTCGCGCATTTTTCGAAGTCGATATTGTGAGCGTAAACGTCAAATATTTCCGGCTGTAATAGAGCGGGTTTGAGAAACCTCTGGAGGATCTCTACAAGCATCGTCTTTGAAGAAGGCTGCAGACGATGGATTAAAGTTGCTCCGCTTTGAAAGAGCGCGTTGATTTTATTAAATGGTTCGAGACCGAATCTCAAAAAAAGAAAATACGCTTTCGTCATCGGATTTTTGATAACCTCAAAAAGTTCTTCCGCTTGTTTGGCCTTCTCCAATGACTGATCCGCCAAAAATGCTATCAGCGTCGGATAATTTTCGATTATTTTGACGACGGCGTAATGGCGCGAGAGCCATCTCGTTTCCGCGTATCGCGTGATTTTAGCCGGACGATCCTGAAAGCTATCTTGAAAATCGCGAAAAACTGTTGTTCGTTTCGGACTGTTGTTAACAAAGGTCGCGATACCTTTGATAAAACGATCAATCTCTTTCGGAATAGCGGAGAATGCGGCGCTAGCGATCAACGCGAGGGCATGACAAATACACGGCTGCGTTATTAGCTCGGGGTTATTTTCCGACAGAAATGTACGGAACGATGAATGTTTGCCGACCATTACAGATGCGTTATCGCACGCGAGACCGAGGGTGCTGGGCAGGGGAATTTGTTTCCGGAAAAACTCATTTTTTAACGCTTTGAACAGTTCAATGGCCGAACAATTCGCCGCGTTCAAATGAACCATCGTCAACAATTCTGTCCTTACCATCAGCGTACTTGGCTCTATGTAACGGACCACTAACGACATCCATTTATCGTTCGTGCAATCTGATGTTTCGTCAACATGAATTGAAAATTTATTCTCGCGTAGTACACGCGTTATTCGGTCGGCTTCCACTACGCTGACAACTCTGTCGACTAGCTTCGTTGCTTTAGTTTTCCCGACTTTCATAGCCTGCAACACGGCAGGCTCTTGACCGATGACTTTAAAGAGGCTGAGCATATCTGGTGCAACTGTCATTGCAATGTTATGCTCAGCCAAAAAAGTTGCAAAACGGATTTCAGCAATTTGTACTCGTTCATTGAAGTCAAATTCAGCACCAGAGGCAGCTGAAAAACTCTCTTGAGTACAAGTTGCTTCCGGAACACACGCAGAAGGCGTAGTGTTCCCCGAATTCGCCGATCCTACACCTAATGCACTCATATTTTTCACATGTATTTCTGACTTTGAGTGTCTTTCTATCTCACAGTGGCCACATGACAACGTTATTCCGCACGCGACGCAATAAAATTTATCCGGTCGCGATGCGACAGCCTGAACCCATTTTTCCATTCTGGATGCTGGTCGTACCATTGATGCTGAAAATGTTTCTTTTTAGCAGGTTTCTGCTTTTTTACCGCGGGCTCATCCATATCGAAACAAATCAAGAATTTAAAAAACACAAACTAAATGTTCAATAAATGAGAAAAAAGTAATTTAAAAACACCAATGTTACGAGGCACAGAGTAGGAATGCTACGAACGGTACCCTCTTGTTACTCGCGTTAAAAAAGCACTTTTCACAACTTACGATTCGCGGCCGGATAGATGATTTTCCACGATAATGCGTTATCGCTCGATGAAACTATGACAATGAATATAACATGCTAGAGGCAACAAAGAGGACGCGATGCTTTCAGTTGTTTTGTTTCGTCTTTTATTGGCAACACCGCCTAACGTATCGCTAGCGTTTGCCATTTCGCGGTTGTGGATATAAATTCACCAGGCTGGAAAAACTAGCGGATTTGTCCTCAAACCTTGATTTCTTTGGCACGTCATTGAAATTCGGAGGGTATACGTAATTTTTAATGCCAAACAACTTTTTCGTCTTAGTAATTTATGAGAAGATTGTGCGTTGCGAGAAAAAAATTAAATACGAAAAAAAGGGGGGAATTCGGGAGTGGTTTTTCACCTCCCACGGCTGTAATTTTTCGATTGTCTGAAAAATTCATTTGCAGGGTGGTAGATAATTTAATTTCGCACAGAAAAGTCCGCGATAGCACTAGTCTATCTGTAAAAGATGGGTGGTGAAAATTGTTCAAAGCCTTTTTTGCGGCGCGTGGTTTTTTTGACAAGTCGCGTCTCATTAAAAAAATTTCTAGCAAATCCAATAACTTGAAAAAAAAATTTTTAACGCAGCAGTTATCTGTGGAATCGTTTGTTTTATAATTTTAACGAAAAAAAAAATTCTACGAGTATTTATGCTCATTGTATCACAGTTTCAATATTTCAACCGGCTTTTTTTGGGTATTCCCACGAACGAAAAATTTTTTATTCTAAATATTTAAAAGCACTACTTTATAACGAAAAATAAAGTTCCTCGAAAGGTACTCGTCACTACCACCGTTTACGCGATATTAACTATTCTGTTAAAACAGTTAATACCGCGTAAACGTATTTTTTCTCACTGAAAATAAGAAATTATCTTAGCGCAATATTCGCAAAAGA
The DNA here is from genome assembly GCA_964017225.1 of Netelia inedita. NCBI lineage: Eukaryota > Metazoa > Arthropoda > Insecta > Hymenoptera > Ichneumonidae > Netelia > Netelia inedita. Next base: position 22,910,099 of record OZ024924.1, read on the forward strand.
TGTTAATAAATTGTTTATGCGAATCATTTTTGTGCAGTCGATGAAGAACTTGGACTTGGGGGTTTCCTTAACCCTTTGCGGCATAGTTAGGCTTACCATAATCATGAAGCTCTAAACCGGGACAGGGGACAGAGCTAGGGATGGTAGATGGTTCTTAAGGTTTTCTCATACCAACGTGACCTTTTTTCAAGGAATTACCTTTTTTTTAGACATGTGGTTACAAAATTAGCCGATTCCCCTAATTTTGTGCAAAATTTTTTCTTTTCGGCCGAACGGTAAAATTCTCAGTCGCAAAGTCGACAAAGTCGCAAGTTGCAACAAAGTCGCGACTTTGTCTCATACCTCACACAGCAGGCCAGATTCTCATACGTCTACCATCCCTGGCCACGTAACCCGACGTCCTACGTAAGTGAACTCGACGCAACGCGGTGCGAAAATATCAAATTCGAAAATCGCGCGTTGGATCGCGCAATTTTCGCAATAGGTGTATATAAGTGTATATATTGTTGTATATAAGTGTATATATTGGTGTATATAACTGTATGTAGGTGTACATATTTATAGGTATATAAATTGTTGTTAATTTTTTATTGCTCATTTAACACAAATTAATATTTTATTTATTGTTAAATAGTTGTAAATAAACAAAATTGGTTACCGGGGCTTTTTGGGGTCGCTGATTACGAATCTGTTTTTATTTAATATTTTTTTCCACACTTTTAGCCAATTTAAATCCATCATCTTGAATGTGAAAATTTTAATATTCTGACTTTGGATTCGTAATCAGCGACCCCGAAAACCCCCGAGTAACAATTTTCAACTTAAAATATCGAACGGGTATACTGCAAAGGGTTAAGGTTTCTTTTCGTCGTGGATTATACCTCCTGGGGACACCACGTTAAAAAAAATGTGTACCATTGTACTTTACCTCATGGGTGACATGAAAAGAAGTACAAAACATTGCATTTTTTTATGTTTTTACATTTACAGGTAATTTTTATTGTAATGCGGTTAATTGTTTATTTGTGAACACTCATCATTGACAGAACAAAAAATTTTAATCGTAAAACGTCATGAGCACTTTTCCTATTTTCAGAATAATGCTTTTTTCAATGCGCGTGTTTCACGAATAAACAATTCACCCCATACAACAAGAAATTTAAAAAAACATAGAAAATAAAAATGTACTGAGCGCGGAGAACGATCCCGCGTCCCTGTTCAGCGTAAATAATTTTTTAAAAGATAATTAAGTTGTTATTATATTTAAATTAACGTATAAACTAAAAAAATTAACGATCAGAGTGCGCGATACATTATTTTGTATGCATTAATAACGCATAGAATCAAAAGCTAAATAACTTTTCAAATCATATAAAAGCCGCGCGCGTGCCGTCGGGTGACATCACGAGCGAATCGTTTGTCGTCGGGAACCTTCGACCGCGCTCGCCTCTTACCGAAGATGTCGAGCGTCGCTCGCTCACGGACACGCGCTAGTATGATTGTGTGATGGGCGCGTAAGAGACGAGAGTGGGGGTAAGTTTTACGCGCGATCTGGCTGCACTGGTCACGGCTGGCCCTGCTACGACGCCTCGGTCTTCGGCCCGCCACGATGTGCCGGGGCTTCGTAGCAGATGCGCGCCGTGACATCTAGCGGTAGTCCGCAGCGGCTCGTAGTCAAATGTTGCGAGCTCTGCACTACCGCTGGGAAGGCGAAGCCGTCGACATTCCTTAGGGTGTTACACTGCCTCTTAAGATAGCCGTTCCTCCGTGGGCCGTACCATCTGGATGTTCTGTACTATATACGTTGTAGCCATGTATTTTCATGTAGCTTCTGTCCGTAAAATGAGTCTCTGTAATTAGTATTATGTCAACTTTATTTGCTAGCAGAAATGTTACCAATTCCTGGCGATGTTGGGCCAACCCGTTGGGATTCCAGAGCGCTATTTTGTACGCGATGAATTTATTTCTCGGTGAACTTCGTTAATACTGCTGTTAGTAACTTCAGCATGGTGTTGAGCAGCTCATTTTGCTGCGTTAGCGCAGTTTTGAGTTCACTGTAAGATTTCTGGCGGGTGATGATAATTGTCGAACTATCGTTAGAACTATTCGCAATATTACTTGTCTCTGTCCCTGTTGCCTGAGAATAGCTGCGAGTTTGCCGAATTGCGTTAGTTTGTTCGCTGGTCGATTGTTGTTTATACTGCTCATCTGCCCTTTGCTCGTGCTGTCTTACCCGGGACCTGACCCAGTGCGGTTTTTGTGCACTTGAGTTTCGTTTTTCTAATATGCTCTGGTAGACATGGCAGCCCTTGTAATTCGCTGGATGATCACCTTGACAGAGGACGCATTTGGCCGGGAGTTCGCTTGATTTCTTGCACGACGTTGTACTATGTTCAGCTCCGCATTTAACACACCGGTGTTGTTTACGACAGTAACTTTTCGTATGCCCATAGCGCTGGCATCTGTTGTATTGAGTTATCGTTGACTTTTTTCTCCGCGGTTCAATTTCAATTTTGGCGTTGAGGATTACGTCGATGTTGTATATATCTTTGTTATTAGTCTTTGGTTCCAGATCAACAAAAAAAAGGTAGTGGCATTTTCGTTTTCCCATGGCCGACATTTAGAAAGTTACGTAGGTACTTCATGTCCCAGCTGTTCGATAGCTCTTCTTATTTCATAGATTGGGGTTGACGCGTTCAGGGACTTTATGACCACTCGGTACGCACAATTTTCCTTAGGCTGGTATGTATGATACGCCGCTTTCTCCTCATTAAGGATGTGTATAATTTTACGGTAGGTATCAGCGTTCTTGGCTAATATTTTGATTTGTCCATCGGTGTTGATTGTTTTGTGTGTGCAATCACTTCTACTTATGCCTGTGTCGAGGCATATTTCTAGCGCGGTGATCGATTTAACGCCTGGAACAAATATCGGCGGTGGCTTTGGGACTCTCTCGCTTGTCTCATTTGTATTGACGTTGTCAGTAATCATATTGTTATCATTATTTCTTTGATTTGTGTTGCTGAGAGGCGTATATCTGTTACTACACGGAATTCTATTATTTTCATCTTCATCTGTGTTAGACTCGGTTGAGTGTCTGAAACGGTTATTGCTTTGAACTATTTGCCATCCTGGCAATTCGTTACCTAAGTTTGACTAGTTTGAATTTCTCGATAAAACAATACGTATATCGTTCGTACTAGTAGACTGTTGATTACATTCTGGCGTTGGAGGAGCCGTCCCTAGCAATTTTGGCAACTGCAAAGTCAACCAAAAATATCAACGGTTAAATTTGGACAGCTTTACAACTATAAAGTCAACCGTAAAAAAGAATCCTAATGGTTGATTCAGCGGTTATTGAACCCCAAACCATCCACAGAAAACGCAGGATAGTTGACTTTCCAAGATAAACAGTTGAGAAGCTGTCCAAATTCAACCGTTGAACTTTTACGATGACTCAACTATGTTTTTTAACCGGTTGACCAAAATGACAGGGGTAGCCGCTGGACTTTGTGTTACTCTCGATGCGGTTTGCATCAAATTCGATGGCCTGTTAGCCAAGTGGCCGTTGTTCATATATTGTGTTGTATTCACATTTTTTACACACGTAATTACACATATTTAGTATTTTAATTGGAGATTTTCGAATATAATTTCGAATATAATTGCTAGCACACTTTAAATTGGTAAACTCGGTAATTTGCGTATAACGTCTTGCTCATAAACACGTCTTTACACGACGAGGGTTCGAGCTGAACTATTTCTCTCTGACATTAAGATTTTTCGAGACACATTGACTTGAAAACATACACTATTGTTTAAACTATTTGACCGATCAATTTGGAATAATTAACAAGACGTTCTCCTTATCGTACTACAAACTGGTGAAATTTTAGATTTTTTGGGGGAATCTTTGAAGAAAAAGTAGCTGAATGCGTAGAAACAGCTTCATAATACGAATCGATCTGCCGCATCGCGTGTGCAAGCTATGTGTTACGACCTGCTAGACTCTCCCGAGTATGAGGATTCGTAAACACGGTCGACTTCTCTTTTCGAGTCAGGGCAATTAAGTCCTTTACTCAGGGACGGAAGCCTCGCCTCAATATTACTACAAGATCGGTTCGGAGGGGTTTTATGCTAGGACGGCTCCATCGTTTCGACTTTGTCCGATGGTCAGGTTCGACTCATGCGAGAGATTATGCGAAGATATATTCGACTCACTCTGTTATTGGTCGTGCGTTGGTGATAATCCGATGGAACTCGATGTGGTGAGACAATTATTCTTGGAGATTCGATGAGAAATAAAAGAGGATTCCGATACGAGTTCGTTACACAGATTTTTATTTTCGCAACACAATTCACTGACTCTAAGACTACTACTACAATATACGAGTTCTGTCTCGATAAGTTACACTTGTATGGTTAGATTTATTTTACACTTAATAGTCGAGAATCCTCCGCAGATTCTTGTTGCGCTATTGGTAGAGCGACGTTGCTGACTAGTCTAATCCAGTGACTAGCAGCAAGTTAGACTATCGAAGATTAATTGTTAGCTGGTCGAAGTGTAATTGTAACTGTAACTGCTGAGAAAGCTGGCCTTTTTATATCAAAAATCCATGCATTAACCTACTAGCGTTTTAGTATGGATATAGTGGTAAGAAGAGGGGGGGGGGGGTCTTTGTCTTTGAGAGCCGTAGCTGTGATTCGGGCGCGTGCCGTCTTCAAGGGCGATGACTCATAATCCCGAAGGTTCATTTTCTTAAGTTTTTTAGTGGCACGTGCGCATCTTGGTTTCGGTAGCTAGCGTTAAGAGATCTGGAGGGGGCTCTAGGCATTAGAAGTCGTGAAGGTCCGTGGTGGGGGTACCGTGGGAACCTAAGACCTTGGAGAAGTGTCGTGCGCTTCTTCTATGATGTTAGAAGTAAGGAAGGGGTTCTGTGGTTGGGATGCGCATGCTCCGTGTTAAAAGAAGGGGGATCTATATTTTAGTTGGTCGATTCTGTACCCTTCTCCTGCGGACTATATTTTAATTGGGTCGTTGTGCTTTCTTCATATTTTGACTGCTTCTTCTTAGATTTTTGGAGAAAGAAGGGAGATCTATATGGTAATTGGGTCACTGGGTGCCCTTCTTCTTGAATAATTGAGGAGTGGGAGATGAGATGTATGTTTTAATTGGGAGGCTGCGTATAGATCCTTGTGACGATCTTAGTTGATTACTGGGGGTGAATATAACAGTTAATTGAGTGGGGGAAAAAGGATAAAAGAGGTAGCGCGGAGCCGTTAAGTCTAGTTGCGGGTGGAGTGCTAGTCAAGTGGAAAGTTCTTGGATCGTAACACTATGTGTGTCATTATAGTCGTGCCACGTTATAAGAAGGCCTAGCCTGCCTCGTCTTTCTTCACTCTGCTCTCCATACGTATCGTACGTTTTTAACTAAATCCAACGAAGAACACGGATAAGTAGTACATAGAAGTTATGTTTAATTCCATACGCATAAACATTAGAGGGTGACCGAAGCAGATGGGGCGATTCGAAAAAGTTTTTTTGAAGTTGTTGGTATTGAACATTCTAGGCATGGGATATCGTTTGGAAAGAGAAAATTCTTACGCAAAGACCGAGAGATATGGAAAATGTTTGGTTATTAATATCCTATTGTATTATACTGTCTCGTCGAGTCATTTATTAGTCATTTTCAACGACTAAAAGTCATTTTTTCCGTTGTTTACTGAACTCGTCATATTTCCCTTATATGCCTGGATGCGCATTGGGCAAAAAGAGGTAGTAATAGATTTCACTGGAGGCTATGTGACTTTCAAATTACAGTTTTCCGCTGTTTGGCGAAATAAAAAAATTTTACTTTTGTAAATATACTGGATATTTATAATAGTAAATTATTCAAACTGATTGTAACGTCACATGGAACATGTGGGTCGAGAAAAGTCGGGAAAAGGCTACGATGGTAACGGTTAAGTCCCAAGGGAATTGTTGACAATTAGGGTCGAGGGGGACGGAACATGCACACTGTTAAAAATCGATCACCGATGGTTAGTAATGACAAGAACCAGTATATCAGTTTGATTTTTCTGGTGCTAAAGATCGATAAGTATGATCGCCTACAGCACTTTGCTCGCACTAGTTCATTGTATGTAGATAAAAAGCTGTAAAAAGTACGAAATAACAGAGCGATTACGCCCCGATAGTAAAATGTCTAATTGCAAAAGTTAATCATGAAATGCTATTCGAAATTGTCACTTATCATAGTTCAAACTTATAATTCAGTTTTCTTTCTATGTCGGGAGACACGTGCGTGTTTGTCCACACTTATTTTGTGTCAAGTCGAGCAATGATAAAAGGCAGACAATGCTCAAAATATCTGCACTCTTGCAGATAATCTCATCCGTTTAAATAACGTTGAACAAATTATGGAAGAACAGACAGTCGTTTATCGAGATACAGCAAGGATATTGGGAGGTTAGAGAATATTGAAATGCCGAAATTGGGACACGAGCGCCATCAACGGCTAAGCCATTACATCAACGAAATCAGATTGGATTCATTAATTATATGGACAACAGCCTTGGGCAAGCTGCATAAAGAAACCGTATTTTAAGACCCAGTATTATTTTCTCACACCGAATGGGACCGAAATTAAGGCGGGTGGCCATCCTGAATTTTTTTTTCATAATAAACTTTGAAATGTTATGCACAATTTAAGCCGTAGGTGGTATTAAAAATCACAAAATTGTCGAATGTACAGGAGTTTTTCGGTAGAAAGGTCGAGCCGTTGGCAGTCGTCGACCGCGCAGTTTAGGCTGGGGACACACGAGCGTTTTTTTAACGGGGACGTCCGTTACGACGTCCGTCGTAACGGACGTTGTAGCTTCCTATTGGACTCTATGGCGATATTCACACGGACGTTCTGCGTTACGGACAACGTGCGTTGTAACGTCCGTTGAAATCGCTGTAGCGAAAATACGCTACGACGGACGTTGGAACGTCTCAACGCACGTTGTAGCAATGTACATTGTTAAATACGAGCGACTCCACGGGCGTTGGAAAAACGTCCAGCAAGCGCAATTTTGTACCAGCTTTCATCGAGGAAATACGTTTTGGCGACTTCGTCGCGTCTTTGCGAAGCTCTTTGTAAAGAGTATGGTAATGCCCGTATCGACGACGCTCACTGTTTATCGGGTGAACTAATAGTTTCTTCTCGGGATTATTTTTATTTTTTAAATATGAATGTGTTAAATACGCAAATGTAGTGAATTCGCGATCGTTCATATTTTTGAAACAATGATATAGGACCGATCCGAACTGTACAGAGTCTACGAGGGGAAAAATTAGCAGGATTGGTAACGGACGTCATTTTTGACGTTCGTGTGTCCATCTCAGTATGTCCGTCAAAATAAACGTCCGTCGTCACGGATGTTAAAAAAACGCTCCTGTGTCCCCAGCCTTAATCGATGTATACGACTTAAAAAAGCACGAAAGAAGTGCGCCGAGCACGTAGATCTCAAGAAGAGGCCCAGGATGCTCGATCAGCTGCCGAAGGGCACATGTATGGACCAGCAATCGCTAATTGAAGGAAGGTTTCACAAAAACCGCACCGTTGGCCGAATAACCGCACATTTACTTTCGTTTTTTCATTCGACAATACATGATGATTATGATAAGAGCAAGGCGGCGAGCCTTATTACGACGTTTACTGAGGTTATGTTTGGAGCAAAATCCAGAGTAAATTTTTATATGGGAAGTAATAATAAGTAATTGTTACGTTCGGATTCCGTGGGTCTTACGTACGGGTTCCGTCGTAATTACGTTTTAGATTTATAATTATTATTGTTATTTGTCGAGTTTGTCAGGAGACTCGACGCGTGGATTCTGTCCGTTTTAAAGCGGCGTAACGCACCTCACCTGGTTTCTGTGTGTGTAATATGTGTGTGTATTGCTCGGCCTCCGGCCTGCTGACGTCGGCGAATGGTTGGAGTCGTCGGGAAGGTCGGTCGAGACGGCTGCCTAGGCCGTAGAGATAAGTCCCGTCAGATGGTGGCGAGTTGTTTATTATGACCACAGACACAGACGATCGTAGTGGCTTACACATACGCGCTCTTATTTGACGCTGCCACTACGGTCTCGGGGTTTCGCTGAGTCGACAAAAGGCGAGCGCTCGGAATGCTGTGCGACTCGCCGGACTCTTACACTTTGTTTCGTATGTTAAAATAATGAAACGATATTGGATATAAATTGAATTACTCGAAATATTCCGACGCGTAATGCCGCTAAGGTAATTATCGCGGTACAAAAGTATTACGAGAGACGTGAAGCGCCGCTAGGGTTTGCTTACACGTATAGAGTTCTTAATCGTTGTACTCGGTTTTATTTCCCGAACTCGAAGTTACACTCGCGAGACTCTAAGTACGCGAGATGTACTTGCCGCTAAGGTATGAGTACCGGTCGACCGAGGGCTATGTCTGTCAGGACAGAGCAATCAATTAAGGCTGATGAGAATTTGGTCGATCGGTATCCTCGTTACCCTGGGGCGAAGGTATTGGAAGAGTCTCGTGGGGGCAACTAGGAAGTGTCGGGTTACCGATTGGGAAATCGATTGGGAAATCGCTTGTCGATTCCTGCGTGTGTGTTACTTTTGCGCCGGGGTTGTTGACATGCCATCGTTGATCATGCAGCGCGTGGCCGGGGTCGCTGACATGCCAGTGCTGATCATGCAGCGCGTGGCATCACGGTGCATTGGAGGTTTCCGTCGTGGGTCGAAGTCTTTTAGGGAATCTGATGACGAGGCTACGCGTGCACCGATGGATTGTCCAGCCTCGTTGTCGTTAGTCTGATCGGTCCGTAACATAATCAAATGTCTTATCAACTGATTACAAGCGGCATACAATACAGAAGAAGACTATGGATGAAAAAAAGAAGTTACGAATTTTGGGAATTAGTAGTGTTAAATCATTATACAGAATTGGAATGGCTCGAAAGTTTTCGAATGTCAAAAGCGAGTTTCTTGGAAATGTGTAATTTACTAAAAAATGAATTACAACCAAAATGCAAATATTAAAAGCTAGAGAACCTGTATCAGTAAAAAACAAGTCGCTGTAGCTGTATATAAAATGGCTACTTGTTCAGAATATAGGGTTGTTGGGAATGCATTTGGAGTACATAAGTCAGCAGTCAAGAAATGTTTTTACATATGAGTTATAAAAGTAATCAATAAAGTTATGGCACCCCTTTATATTAAAATGCCAATCGAAGATCAAGCTAAACATATTGCAAGACAATTTGAAAAAGTGTCTCATATCCCTCAAATAATTGTGGCCATCGATGGAACACATATACCTATTACAGTACGAGAAGAAGGTTACAGAGATGCCACCAATAGAAAAGGATAGCCATCTTATAATGTTCAAGCAGTAATTGATTATAATGGAAGGTACTTAAAATATATGATTTTAATATTGAGACAAAAATATTTCTTTTACCACATCTTGAAGAAATATTCACCCGACGCGGCCGCGGTCCTTCGGCTGTCGGGGCTCTAGGTTTTATATCTTCTAGCACGAATTTTGGGCGCCAGTCAGTCTTGCTATACTGACACACGTTAACTTTAATTTTGACAAATAAAGGATCACTTGACCCTTAACTATTATTTGACAAATCAATCATTACGGCTGAGACGACTCAAGGGGAGTTCCGTTGGAGGACCGTTTGAAAATCTCGCGAATCAATGAAGACCAGTGACTGGCCGAGATAGATAAATTTATTTGTACTTACAATTATGTGTTGACAAAATCTTTGACAAAATATTCCTCCACCAATTTCCCAGATATCTTTTCCACCCAGCTGTGATGGACAAAGAGAAGGGCTCGAACACCGAAGCCACTGACTTTTGACAAACACACTAATTACGAGGTATATTCGCTAACACAGCGAATACCTCGTCGACTTTTACAAAATACAATGGATGACTTGAGAGGTACGTTAAGACAACGGTAGCCTCTCCTAGTTTTGTCTACTTCGCTCGATGGTTAGTATGTTAATCCTCCTGTCGATCGCCATCAATCGACGACGAGTGCCAAGTCCGCCGCTGACGGTCGATCGTCGCGCCAGCGCCGAGAATTTCTACGGGACTTTTGTCGAAAATCGCCGAATACTTACTGATGGAGCGCGTCGAATTCGCTCGACGCACGACGTCGAATATTCTCGATTCCATAGGGCGTTCCAACGACACCCGACCATGCCGGCGCTTGGGATGTCGAGTAAAAATCTCCGGTAACAATATATATACATGTGTTGATTCTTTTTATGTGTATTTATGTATATTTATTATTAAGTATAGTATTGTAATAACGTACTATACACAAATACACAAAACAACAGAGTAACAATAAATGGTTCATAATGTTTAAATCTTGTTTATAACAGGTTTAACAATGTTTTCGCCAAGCACCCTGGTAGTGCTCACGATGATGTGGTTTGTAAAGATAGTACAATATACAAAAACTCACAAGAAATACCACCGCAGGTTTATATCTTTTTTATTAATGCATTATATTTATTATTATTTGTCATATTATATTCCATTTATTTATGTCTTATTACATATCAATTTCTAGTATACATAAACACACACATATACAGGGTGAATCATAATGGGTGGACACCACTTTTTGATGGTATTTACCATGCGTCGTAAATTACCGACTACCTACAACTGGATTGCTTGACCGCTCCAGAGATGGCAGCTGCTTAGTGACAGGCAACTACATTCATGCATCTTCGCCGATTTCGATGACATTTGGTATGCTTGTAGAATGGATAAAAATACAAGATATGAAAAAACTTCAAATTGCAAGAACGTTTATTTTCTCGCGTGCAAATTTGTAATTTTTTCATACGTATCTCCGAGAGTTTTTAACTGATTGGGATGCAAATTAACATAAAGGTAGAGGACGAAAAAATAAAGTTGACGGGTTTGTTATTTTTTCGATATCTCATAATTAAGGGGTTGAAACTGCCCCTCGATTTTTTAGTCAATTGCATCGTATGATCGGGTAGCCTTTTGCCATTCCGGGTTAAATTTACGTTAATATAAGTTCGTTTAAATACACGAATACATATTTGTAAATTCCACTCACCCCCTCTCACAACCATCCCCCTCGCGAACGTTCGAAGTTCTTACTGCGTGGCATGGACGAAAATTTGTAGATATAAAAATGGGATGAAATGAAAATGCAATAAGTCGAAATAGTCTGTACAAATTAATCCGATCATACGATACAATTGACTAAAAAATCGAGAGGCAGTTTCAACCCCTTAATTATGAGAGAGCGAAAAAATAACAAACCCGTCAACTTTATTTTTTCGTCCTCTACCTTTATGTTAATTTGCATCCCAATCGGTTAAAAACTCTCGGAGATACGTATGAAAAAATTACAAATTTGCAATAAACAATAAGAGATTTGTTGCTATCTGCACCATTCTGATATCCAGTGTATAGTACGCGAAAAAATAAACGTTGTTGCAATTTGAAGTTTTTTCATATCTTGTATTTTTATCCATTCTACAAGCATACCAAATGTCATCGAAATCGGCGAAGATGCATGAATGTAGTTGCCTGTCACTGAGCAGCTGCCATCTCTGGAGCGGTCAAGCAATCCAGTTGTAGGTAGTCGGTAATTTACGACGCATGGTAAATACCATCAAAAAGTGGTGTCCACCCATTATGATTCACCCTGTATACAGGGTGAATCGTAATGGGTGGAAACGACTTTTTCATAGTATTTACTATGGAGCCTATATGAGGAGACCGAACATAATACGTTGCCGCCACAAAAGATGGTCGCACTCTTCGGTCCTGAACAGGTTTCACTTCTGGCCACCCGAAGCGCTGTCGGCGGAGATACGCTTTTGTTTGAGCCTAGGGATGTCGAAAGTTAAAAAAGTATCGATATATATCGTATCGATATTTTAAAAAAGTATCAATATCGATATTGATATATCGGCAAAAAAATATCGATATATCGATATATCGGTGAAATTTTGTAAAATACGAAAATAATATTTAAATAAGTAAAAAATATGTAAAATAGGTAAAAAAATGTTTTTTTATTAAGGTAGTCCTATCGTTACAGCGTTTCCTTTAGATTTCACTGATAATTTGCAGAAGCGTTCTACGATGTCATATGTACACGTGTGTAAAATTTCAGGGGCGTTTATCGACTCAAAAATGAAGATATTTATTCTTGAAAATCGTCATTTTTCGTAACCTCCCATAAGAGCCCGTGTTAAATATCGCAATATTATACAACGAGTATCTCGATTTTTTGGTCGGTGAAGCCTGTTGAAATTTTACACACATTTTTATATGACATCAAAGAAGCTTCAAGTAGTTTTTCATAACAATCATATGGAAAAAAATTTCATGACTTCGTTTATTATATAACAAGTAAACTTTGCGTAGGATCAATTTGAATTTTGAGTATGTTGTTCTTTAGTCGATTTGCAACAACTTTTCTAAATGGATTTAAACGCTCGGTCCACTTGGAATTTGAAAAAAAAACGGGAATAAAATTGTACTTCCCGCACCCACGATAGGACTACCTTAAGTCAGGTAGATGATCGGCCACACATTTTTTTAAACAAAAAAATGTGTGGCTATTGGAAAAAAATATCGTTTTTAATACCTTTTCGATACTTGAAATTTTATATCGATATATCGATATATCGGAATAAAAAATATCGCATGAAAATATCGATATATCGAACGAAAATATCGATATATCGATATATCGATATTTTTTCGACATTCCTAGTTTGAGCGTGTGTTGGTCGTCTTTATAAGCAATCGCGCATTGTTATGTTTACTGACATACGTATAACGTGACACACACGGATTACTGTGTTTATTTCATATCGAAGATTTGTTTCTGCGACGCGAATCTACGAATTGATACATCGAACAGCGTGTTTAAGAGGCAGTGTTAGTCAGCGGAAATTTCAGACGGCTTCGGTAGTGCAGAGCTCGTAACATTTCGCTAAGCGCTACCGCTGCCTACCGCTAGATGGCATGGCGCGCGTATGCTACGAAGCCCCAGTATGACACTTGACAGGACGGGCCAAGCGCCGAGGCCTCGTAGCGATAGCCAGCCGCCCGCGTTTCCCCCGCACCGCCCCGCGGAGGGAATGACACGGAGCGAAAACAATCGAGTCGCGCGACTAATCTCGCAGCTTTGGTCATGCATATTATGAGAATTGCTGTTTATAAAAACTGTTCACAAAATAATATGATTCTTGGAAAAGATATCTGGGTATACATACAAACCCATTCTATATATATATATATATATATATATATATATATATATATATATATATATATATATATATATATATATATATATATTGTGACGAGTTCTTTTCGTAGAAATTTCGCGAAAATACTAAAAGAACTACCAGTCCACGATTTGTATTGACGCCCAAAATTTTATTAATAATTTCCTTCACTCCACGTGAATCTCACCAGTTAGGCGCCAGGTGTTCGAATCAACCTCGAAACACCAAGGGTAAATCTCTCTCCGACCCACTCCTTTTTCTCCCGCGGCTAGCGATCAGGGAATTGGGGATTCGAAGGGCGAGCATCGACTATTTTAAACGATTTACAACATGAACGAATTTTACGTGCGAGTACTTTACAATAGTGGCTGAGCCTTGCTTGATTAATTTTGTTCGCAGTTACAACAGCTTAACTTAATTATCCTGTACTATTCCCGGGGAGAGGGACCTTCACGAGATAGACGACCCTGCGCGCCCGCGTGGCACGGTACAAACGGACTCGTATCGGCCGAGAAAATTGGTGCATCAACGTGCGCCTACCTTTTTGTTCTTCGCTCGCCGAAATCCTCCCGCCGTCGCACAGCGGTCCTCGACGTAGTGTCGTCTTCCCTCTCGCTCTGTCTCGCCCGCTGCGTCCTCGCTCGTCTTCTCTCACTCTCGTCCTCGCTCGCTCTCGTCTTCACTCGCACCGTACTCCTGTTTCTGCTTCGTTATTCCTCACTCTATCGTTTCCACTCAGTCCTATCCACACTACCCAACTCTATCTCCACTCTCTTCTCTCTCACTCGTCCACACTCTACTTTACTCCTCGTCTTTCTTCCTTCCGTAATATTTCCTTCTACAAATCTCTCCTCGGCTATCTCTCGTCTCTACACCTTCCTCGCCAAAATCGAACTGTCGCGCTGCTCTCCTTACTTCTTTCCCTAAGTCTCATCTTAGCCTATTTTAGGGGGGAAGGGGAGAGTTAGGGGAACTTCTCACGGCGATCGCTGTCCGATCACCAGCACAGCCATCCCTCTCTCTCGCTCCCGGGCGTCGTCCGTCGCTCGGCCGGCACTGCCTCTCTCTCTCGCTCTCGAGCGTCGCCCGTCGTTCTCGACCGGCACTGCCTTACTCTCTCGCTCTCGCGCGTCGTCCGTCGCCCTCGACCGGCAATGTTTACTGCTCGACCCCGTGTCTCTGTAACTTAACGAAGTTTCGCCGACAGTGGCCGTTCTCGAACGCAAATTTCTTTAACCACGGGTGCGAGACGACGCGACTCTGCTCTAGCTGTCTCTTTCTAATATTCCTTAGGAATATTTCCCTTCACGCGATTGTGAGGAGTGCAGCGCCTCGTCACAATATATATATATATATATATATATATATATATATATATATATATATATATATATATATATATATATATATATATATATATATAGGCAGAATATATGTATAGATACATACATCTGTCCGAATATATATATATATATATATATTGAAACGGGTGATACCCTTTTCAATTATTTTTTTGTTGTTTTGGGTTCTCGAGCGAGAAATAAAATAGATGTGGAACCTTGGGTAAACGGAAATATTTTTATTCTTCCAGCTCTCGTTACAAGTTTCACAGTAGTAGATAATATCGGTCACGCTCCTTATCGCATAGTCCAGATTTGCTATTATGTAGTACCTCGTTTCGGGCGTGATACGATTTGCGGATCTTGGCGTTGCCGTTCCGGTGCCACTTATTGCTCTCTGTATCGATATCTGATCGCGCCTGAGAAAATCAATATGGCGCCGGCCAGAAAAGTGACAGCTCGGTGGGTCGGTGTTTTTCTTAGTTTTCTTAAGAGGCAGTGTAACACCCTAAGGAATGTCGACGGCTTCGCCTTCCCAGCGGTAGTGCAGAGCTCGCAACATTTGACTACGAGCCGCTGCGGACTACCGCTAGATGTCACGGCGCCCATCTGCTACGAAGCCCCGGCACATCGTGGTGGGCCGAAGACCGAGGCGTCGTAGCAGGGCCAGCCGTGACCCGTCCCCTTTGAAAATCTTATGCCGGTTGTACACTCTCGCGCGAGTGCTCTCACGATGTCTCGTCGAGAGCTCTCGCGCGAGAGGTCGAGGGACGAGCCCGACCCTGTACACTCTCGTTTATTTAGTACGCTTTGCGAACGCCAAGATGGACGGTTAGAAAGCTTGCCATCAACTGAATGACGCAAGAGTGTACAGTGATGCACTTGCGCCGCCTCGCGAGGGTAAGCGAGACCCTTTGACTCGCGCTCAAAAACCGGCTCGGAATGGAGAGCACACGAGTGACTGCGAGGCATCGCGAGACGGAGCTAGTGTACCCTGTACACTCTCGTACTCGTCCAGCCTCGCCGTCCCTCGACGAGAGTCGACAGCCGGCATAATATAGTGCGTATGGCCCTCGCCGACCGCCGTAAAGCGTTCGCTCCATGCTCGCCGAGATCGAAAAACACAGCGGCAAGTCGAAGACAAAATCCCTAATTTCTCCGGCACTAATCATCCGATCGGATTGAAATTTGGAGGTGAGCTAGAGAATGATGGTACGGGGTACCTGAGACTCAATTTTTTTAATGTCGAAAGCGGAACCACTTTTTTTTGTGAAAATGATAAAATTTTCATAGTTGCACGATGTTTCGCGTCGCATTGATGTTAAAATTTCGTGCTCCATAGAAGTATGCACACTTTGGACTTTGTTTTATATCATTTGATAAAAGAATGACTGAAATATAGCCATTTGAGTTTTTATGCAACGCGAGTCTAGCGTCGGCAAGTTTGGCGGCCTGCGCGGCGGGAGGGGTAGCCGCGAGAGTCGAAGGCATAGGCAGTCCTCGTGTACCTACACGTTGGCCTCTGTACGGAAACCTAACGCGTCGCGCGGACAATTATAGGAGATCAGTCACCTCTGAGAAATCAGTCAAATTTTGCATATCGTTAGTTCCTGACGAGATAACATATCGTGTCAAATATTTTTTTTATTTGCCAAATTTTTCGAGTTATGAATATTGGAACATTGTCCGACTTTTTAATCAATAAGTAATTACATACCTTCTTTCCTTTAATTTTTGTTTAATTAAAGTTTTGACAAAAGGACTATATTTTATCATAAAAATATTTACAACATAAAAGAAATTATTTGGTACTATTTATTTAACAAATGATTTTTCAATAATTTTTTTAACTGTCAGGGATACGTTGAACGAATTTAAAAAAAACCTGTGTGTGTGTTCTTCACACATGTAAGAAGTGAATACTTCTGGTATCCAGCCTTTCGCCTGAATGAAAAATTAAAAATATAATCATTAAAATAATCGTTAAGATTATTAAAAACAATCATTTAAAAAATTTTTTTAAACTGTGTTGCGGAGCCTGATGAGACTAACTCAAAGACCTGCGGAGCTTATTGAAGGCGCTCGGATAGCCTACAGAGTCTTTTAGAGACCCTGCGGAGACCACACAAGAACACCAAAAATAATTTTCATGGAAATAATTACAATTTCAAAGAATAATTAACATAATAATTTAAAACAATTATCTAAATAATAATTTATTCTATTCGAAGGCCCAGCAGTGCTTTCGAAGGACGCCGCAGGGCTGTAGAAGGCCTGCGGGAGCTGTAGGAGGCCTTCTAAAGCCCTGCGCAGTCCTTCGAAAGCGCTGCGCAGGGTTCTAGAAGGCCTGCGGAGGCTGTTGGAGGCCCCGCAGCACTTTCGAAGGACTGCGCATGGCCTTAGGAGGCCTTCTACAACCCTGCGCAGGGCTTTAGAAGGCCTCCTACAGCTCCCGCAGGCCTTCTACAGCCCTGTGGAGTCCTTCGAAAGCACTGCTGGGCCTTCGAATAGAATAAATTATTATTTAGATAATTGTTTTAAATTATTATGTTAATTATTCTTTGAAATTGTAATTATTTCCATGAAAGTTATTTTTGTTCTTGTGTGGTCTCCGCAGGGTCTCTAAAAGACTCTGTAGGCTATCCGAGCGCCTTCAATAAGCTCCGCAGGTCTTTGAGTTAATCTCATCAGGCTCCGCAACACAGTTTTAAAAATTTTTTTAAATGATTGTTTTTAATGATCTTAAAGATTATTTTAATGATTATATTCTTAATTTTTCATTCAGGCGAAAGGCTGGATACCAAAAGTATTCACTTCTTACGTGTGTGAAGAACACACACACAGGTTTTTTTTTAAATTGTTATATTTGTTATATAAATAATACCAAATAGTTTTTTTAATGTTGTAAATATTTTTATGATAAAATATAGTCCTTTCGTCAAAACTTTAATTTAATCAAAAATTAAAGGAACGAAGGTATGTAATTACTTATTGATTAAAAAGTCCGAAAAAGTTCCAATATTCATAACACGAAAAATTTTGCAAATAAAAAAAATATTTGACACGATATGTTATCTCGTCAGGAACTAACGATATGCAAAATTTGACTGATTTCTCAGAGCTGACTGATCTATATATATATACGAGTATGCGCGACGCGTTAGGTTTCCGTGCAGAGGCCAACGTGTACACGAGGACTGCCTATGCCTTCGACTCTCGTGGCTACCCCTCCCGCCGCGCGGGCCGGCGAACTTGCCGTCGCTGGACCCGCGTTGCATAAAAACTCAAATTGCTATATTTCGGTCATTTTTTAATCAAATGATATAAAACAAAGTCCAAAATGTGCATATTTCCATGGAGTACGAAATTGTAACATCAACGCGACGAGAAACATCGTGCTACTATGAAAAATTTATCGTTTTTATAAAAAAAAAGCGGTTCCGCTTTCGCCATTAAAAAAAAACGAGTCTCAGGTACCCCGTGCCATCATTCTCTAGCTCACCTCCAAATTTCAATGCGATCGGATGATTAGTGCCGGAGTAATTAGGGATTTCGTTTTTGAGTTGCCGCCGAGTTTTTCGGTCTCGGCGAGCATGGAGCGAACACTCTACAGTGCGCAGCGAGGGCCTTACCTATGCTTCGCACTGTACTCATTTCATGTGGCCGATGGCGACGGAGAGGGCCGGGAGGGGTAGCTACGAGAGTCGAAGGCATAGGCACGCCTCGTGCCTATGCCTCACGCCTAACGCGCGACGCATTAGGTCTCTGTGCAGGGCAAAGTCCAACGGGTACACGAGGCGCGGCTATGCCTTGGTCTCTCGCGGCTGCCTCTTCCGTCGCGCGGGCCACAGCACTTACCGACCTCGTGAGAATGTTGCGTCAGCGCTTCGCGCGGAATTTCGTCACACTATTTTCTCGTTACGCTGACAAAAATCTCGCTTTTTTCTTTCATGAAACGGCATCCCTATTTCTGAAGCCAATTTTGCATCAAATATAATAAAACAAAGCTCAAAATGTGCGTTTGTTGATGCTTTAGTGAGTGAGAGTCGGGAAATTTCGATCGAATCGGTGTACTATGAAGAATTGTCTCATTTCTCCAATGATAAGTCGAATCTGCAAAATTTTTTTCAAAATTTTGAAAAAACGCGACTCTCATGTACCGTGTGCCATAATTATCTATGTACTGGCCAAATTTAAACCCGATCGGTTGCTTAGTGCTCGTATAAATAGGGATGCCGTTTTCGAAGCGCTCGTCGGCTGTTACACTGCCTCTTAAGTCTCTTTTATCGAGACCTTGTGCTCGGATATGTTCTTACAGTGCTAGTGGTGTGTCTTTTAATTTTTCTCTGGGGTTGGCTTTTTCGCTGAACCTGCTGCGGACACTGATGAGACTTTTTCCGTGATGCATTCGAGCGATACCTTCGCTGCTGTGTCGATGTTTGCACGGTGAGTATGGCGATAGCGCGCAGTTCTTAAATAAACACGCCGACTATTTTATTTTGTAGCCTCCACACCCTAGCGATCTTACCAGCTTACAGTCGAGATTCCCGTTTTGACTGCCTGGGCAGCAATGTTGGGCGTCAACAGTAGCGGCGTGAGATCGTAAGAGCGATCGTAAGCTCGGAGCAAGGTAAGGTGAGGTGCGGTGAACTGAAGGTGCTTATTGCTACGTTCGCCCTATATTTATTTTGTTGCTCCGCGTTGTTTGTTTATGAGAAAGCGTCGCCCTCTTGGGAGTCTTGCCGCAACTAATGTTATTAATTTCTGTTCGCAGGTGTCTTCGTCTCATTGCCCCCTGGAATTTTTCTTGCGCCGGAACTACTGGGAAGGTGCCAGGAAAATTCCCTACGTCTTAATGTTCGTTTTTCGGTCGGCATTTGCGTTTATTTTTCGAGCTACTATGCCCTTTTTTTTTTTTTTTTTTTTTTTTTTTTACAAAATTTACAAATTCTCTCGTTCACTCACAGGTCGTCGGCATATGGCCACAGCCACATAAATTGCTCCGCTGGTTGCGGTGTCCACTGGTCTTCCTCGATGATGAGAGTCTCCGCGTCCTCCAACAGCTCGGCGTCGAGGATCCGCTGCAGTACCTCCAGTGCGTCCTCAACCGGCTCGTCGTCGCCTGACGTACTCGGCGTCTCTGCGGTAACCGTCGATGGGTATGCCGCCATCTTCTGGTGCAGCTCGCTGCTACTGCACTGCACTTGGCCCGGTAAGTGCCAGAAAAATTGTGTTGTTTCGGCCGTCGCCCTTGCCGTTTGGAGTCGGACGGCTACGTCCTGGTACCTTGTGCCGTTGTCCAGGCTGAGTTGCCCCCAGATGGCCTCTCCTTCCGGTCGTTCCCGTTCCACTTTCAACGTCCAGGACCTCCGGGTTACCCACTGCCAAAGACGTGCGTTTAGTTCGTCCTCGTACTCGTCTCTCAGTGGCGCGAGACCCCTTATCGCACACGTGACTGCACACAAGGGCATTTCGGCCACCCAGGGTGGCGCCGTGTAGCAGTCCTCTGGCTTGACCTCGACGTCCGTTCCTCGATCTCCTAGCCAGAGCCATATTTGTTCGTCCTCGTGGGCCATTACCGTGGCTCGGTGTAGGTGGGTCTGATCGTGATATAGGAGGCTTTTCCCCTCGAATATTTCCTCTTCGACGCACCTGTGCACTCCTGGTGTTCTCAATATATATATATATATATATTGTCACGCCGATGGTGGGAGGGAATTCGGGGAAGCGGGGAGAGGGGGAAAATAATAATTATGTTCAATACTCGAAACTAAAATAAACGTAACAAAGTTTATTCAGGTTTATAAAGAAAAACAAAATTAAAAAGAACTAACTGATCGGCGGACTATCTCCGGGGCGATAATAACAGAAATACTATTCAAAAAAAAACAATTTTATACGTTGAATTTTTGGGCGCCAGTTATTTTAAATAATCAAATAACAAAATAATGTACACAACCGTGTACCTAAAGACTAGCTGATGGGAGGGGAAGGGTCGGACGGGATCTCAGGGGAAGGTTCTCCGACTCTATATGGCCTCTTAATAATTACCACTGGCAGGGAATACACGGGGATAATATTTAATGCTTGAAAATTTATTCGCGATATTCGGGCAATTACGCAGTACCGAATCGCGCTTCGATGACAAACAAAAAATATATATTCACTCTCAATAATCTTCGTATACAATTATCTTCGCTCAGTCTTATTAGTCTCAATACAAAAAAAATATATATTTTCGAGCTATCCGCTCGGTCTTATTACTCGGTCGATCGGAGGAGAGGGGCAGGCGGGGAGAAGGGAAAAATGTAACGGTACTAGAGGCAGTTGGGTGGTAAGGGGGTAGGCGGGTGCGGGAGCTTCGCGCGACGGTAACCGTCGCTTGTGCGTAGTAAGGAACTTGGCCAGGCAGGCCAGGCGGGGAGGGGAGGGGATGACCGTGAATCTTCTCGCACGCGGTCTGACTAAGTAAATTATCGGATATGATATTTCGATTTTCCTTAATTAATACAACCGTCCCACCGGTTTTGTAGTCGCACAAAAATAATATTAACAAATTTCGATTCGCGGATATTTTTCCGAAGTATGCACGCACGCAAAGGGGGGGGGGGGGTAGGCTCTATGAATTTTTACTACTGAGTAACTCGTGAAAGTACGCAATATAGTACGCGACACGCAAAAAGGGAAATTAATGGCCGTTGTAAGTGTATTGCCGGGGGACCTGTGCAAACACTTACCGGTCGGCTGTCTCTCTCTATCCCTCGTTCTATCCTCGATCCTTCTCGTTCTTTCCTCGTTCGTCTTTTCTCGTTCCTCCTTATTTTTCCTCAATCCTTTTCACAATCCTTCGCCTCTCTCCGTTCACTCTCACTCTTCACACTTCTTGCACTCTCTACTATTCTGTATTAATTTCCTCTAATTATCTTTTTCTAAATTTTCCTCTAATCTCCCTATTCTCTCGTCAACGGCTCGTTGCAAAGTGACGGCCTCGTGGCCGGCCGGAAGCTCGCGAATTTTCTCGGCCGCTGATTGGCCGAGCTTACCGGCATCGACCACGGGTCGCTCGATCCTTCGGCAGCAGCGTCACGGGTCAATAGATGGGTCAGGCGTCTGATTGATTCGTGCCTGACGGTAGCGGGATCTATCGGGAGTAGGTAGGTAAGTAGGGCGGTCGATAATTCAGGGTAATTGCGGGTATGGATTTATGCGTGGGAATAATGGGGAATTATTGGGGATCGCCGTGCGCTGCTGCCATCTTCGCTCTCTTATCGCCGCTCAGCCGATGGATGGCTGGGGTAGCGGGGACGGACGATTGCAGTGTATGACAGTTGTGTACTTTTCGAGTGTAATGCGGTGCGGATAATGTGCGAGTTTCGAGTGCTGGATTTTCCTTCTTCGTGGGGTTATTTCTTCGTTCTTCGGTCTGACTCGTCGAGGGATGATTCTCGTTTGTACCAGTTGAGTAATTTTTCATTTCCATACTTGTAATTTTCTGGCAAGTAATCTTCTTTTGTTTTCTTTTTAGGTTATTTCTGCAGGCGACGACGACGACGACGACGACGATTAGGACGGCGACGTCGACGACGACGATGATGATGACGGGGGTGATAGGACTGCCGGGGACGACGACGACGACGACGATTTTGTGGCGACGACGACGACGACGATGATAGGACTGCCGGGGTCAGTCCTGCGAGTGACTGGCCTCCCGGGTAAGTCTTTGCACAGATCTTACAAGCTAAGTTTTAGTGCGTAAGTCATACTTATCTTTTTATCCGCAGGTTTCGTGGGACGGTTGCCTTTGGACGGCCGGGCGCAGGGAGGATTATTTGTGCAACGTCACAATATATATATATATATATATATTGTGACGAACTCGCGGTCCTGAAAATTTCGCAAAACAAGATGCGAGCTGCCAGTCAAATATCTCTAATGACGCCCGTTTATTGTTTCTTCCCAATTCACGCCTTTGCCATTTGGGCGCCAGGTATTTCATTCACCCCGAAATACCAAGGGTTACTTGCTTTTCCAACTCGCCTCGGCTGAACTCAGGGAAGGAAGGGGGGTATTCGGAGGGCAAATTTCAACTAACTGGATTTTTGTCCGAAATAACGGGTGAGCACCGATGATTACGTAACACGATACAATGACAATTTATTTTCTTAATTCTCTGTACAGTACTTCATTCGCCCTTTTACACACGCTCTCGCATTCCGCTTTTCACTCACCCATACCGACCTCCGGAGACGCCGGAGGGCACAGCCTTTGATTCACGGGGCGAGGGGACGGGGGTAAGACGCGCTCTACTGCGTCGCGTTACAAGCAAAATGGTGCACCACGTGCGCCTACCTTATGCTCTCTCTCTCTCTCTCGCTCTCGCCCAGCGTTCGCTCGGCGGACCTCGCTCTCTCTCTCTCTTCTCCTCGAGTCGTCGTCCTCGCTCTCGCTCTTTCTCGTATCCCTTGCCGTCTTCGGTCTCGCTCGTTCCCTTCGTCCCTTTTCCTCTCGCCACACTCTCAACTGTCCACTCTCTCACTCTCCGTTCTATTCTCCGCAATCCTTCCGCTCGCACTTTTCCTCAACAATTCGCCACTCACGTCCGACAATTCTTTCTTCCCACTTCTCTATCCAAAAACTCACTCTCTAACTTCCGACTTGCTTTCCAAATTCTAACTCTCTTCTTACATATCTCCACTCTAACTCATCTCTTATCTGTGACCAAAATCTCACTCCTCTCCCCTTATCCTCATTCGCCTCGCCGGCCGGCTCCGTCCGTCGCTCGCTAACGTGGTGGGGGAAGGTCCACCCGACGATCGACGATCGATTCTTCGGCACAGCCATCTCTCTCGCACCGCCGTCGGCCGCCGTCTCTCTCCATCGTTCGGCGACGTCGTCTCTCGTCGTCTTTCCTGTAATTCACGAAAATTCGACGACAGTGCCCGTTCTACCGTACATTGTTTCGACCACGGGTGCGAGACGGCGCGACGCTGCTGCCTTACCATCGACGCGACTGCGAGGCCAATAATGCCTCGTCACATCCCCCCACTAGGCTATGGTCTACCTCGCGACGGGGTAGGCACACGCCGATACACCTTTCGTCACGTCGCAGCAGAGTCGTGGCTCATCTCGCCCCCGATCGAGCCCATCACCAATCGAGTCTTACTCACTACCCTAACTCAACAACACGATACTCCTACTTAACCTAGGAAATCAATTTTAGGGCAAAAATAGTCTTTCCCCAAAATTCCAACCAATTTATTTTAACCCTTAATTCTATGTCGACAATCCTGGTCGTTTCTTTTCTCAATATTCGAAACAACAAAACAAAATTCTTTCTGTCCCCGCGTTGCTTCGCGCAGCGCTCTTTAATTCGGTGGGCCACACCGAGCTCTCCGCAGTTCGCTTAATTACTGCAATCTTTAGTTCGTTGACCTGACACGTCCTCGCAGATCGACCAGCATTTGGACAACTCAAGTACCTTCCGCGAGTTAACCGTCGCAGCGTTCAACTCCCGAATGAACAATTTTTCAATAGCGGGTCTCGTTGCACCCGAGCTCCTGGAGCCCGCAGCACAGCCCGATCGCGGCAAGCTCATCGTTCAGCTTCATTATGGGGTGTTCTACTCCGACTTCGTCTAACGACCAGACTCCGCGTCCGGCACAAACATTGACACCGAACGCGTGCATGAAGTCCATGCCCAATAAACAGTCTGCCCTTAGATTTCGAACAATTATGGTAGGGAACCACTTTCGAACCCCATCCAACGTAATCGGGAACAACGCTTCCCCAACTACTCTCTCTACTGTACCATTGGCCATGGTCACACAGTCAAGTCTCGTCGCTGGGTATTGTCGGTACGGTATCCCTAACTCGTTCACGATCTGGCTACCGATTGGCCCAAACACGGAAGTCGTTGCACCGCTATCTATCAACGCCTCGAAATGCTTTCCACCGACCGCTAGTGACACGAATACCCTCTGACGTCCCGGTTCGCGCTTCCACTCTTTCGGTGGGGCGGGAAATGCAAAGGAAAATCTCGTGTTTATTTCAACAGGAACTTCTTGTTCAAACTGTTGGTCACGCGCCGCGTTTTCGCGATTCTCGTTTCTTCGTTCAACGTTTTCGTCGCGGTTAGCTTCATTTGCTTCGGCAATAACGCGCGCGTCTGGTACTTCTTCGTCTGACTCTTCCAGTTCGTCGAGTGTCCAAATGCCAATCGGCCCGTAGTATGACCCACCTGTGTCGACTTCCTCTACGTTTGCCGATGCACTTGCGCACGGAGAGCTCGATGTGCCTGCAATTATCCTATTTTCTAACGCAGTACTCGCACGCTCTATCCTATCAATGCTCGACGGATTGGGAGTGGGGGAAAGGGGAAGAGGATTTTGTCTCAACTCTTCGCCTCCCTTCGGCGGGTTCTCTACGCGGAGCGCTGGCTGTCCCGCCGTTGCCAGGCTCGATTCTCGTTTTTTGAGAAGGCACAGCCACAGTTCTCGGCAGTCACGTTCTTTCTGCCGCAGCCTATGCACAGTTGTACCTTCGCCTTGTTACAATCGCGGCTGAAGTGACCTGCGTCACCGCAATTAAAACAGAATGGCGGGGTTCGTCTCGTCCAACTCCCTGAACCCCGTGGAGCAGCGTTTCCTGATGTCTGATTATCAGAATTCGACCTGCTGCTTCCGTTGTTCCCCCCACCAGACTGCGGTTGCGTCTGGTGGTTTTCAGCCGAACTCGCTGGGGGTTTTGCTGCAGCTTTGGCATATGACGTTGGCGGCGTCCTCGCCTCCGTCGCTGCCGCTTGTACGCCGATGCTATCACGCCTCTTCCTTC
Source organism: Netelia inedita (assembly GCA_964017225.1). NCBI lineage: Eukaryota > Metazoa > Arthropoda > Insecta > Hymenoptera > Ichneumonidae > Netelia > Netelia inedita. Next base: position 22,935,608 of record OZ024924.1, read on the forward strand.
GGCGTCTCTTCGGCGCAGTCCATTCCTCAGCGTTGGCTGGTCCGGTCCTGCTGTTCGTCACAGCGTTCACCTCATACGCGCGATGTCGTTGGTTCGACGATGTGTTCGGATCCTTCGACGTCGTCGCAGCGTTCGTCTTAGCGATCCATGCAAACTCTTTTACATGGCATTCGCTCCTCGGTGGAGGTGGTCGGCGCGTCTTCGCTCTAGTCCAACGTCGCTCGATCTGTGACGTTCTTTGGACGAGCTGAGCGTACGTGCGCACCTCATCCCGATCCAGCTTATCCCAGTACTCTGGCCTCAAGCCCGCGTACACTCGATCAAGCTGGCTGCTCAAACTTTTCTTCCGTCGCAGCCGACTGTACAGTCCTTGGATGCAGATCAGATAATCTTTGGCCGACTCATCTGAACCTTGTGTTCTCGCGCGAATATCGTCCTTTAGGCCTTGCTGGTCGTAATCCGCTCCGAACCACGCACGGAAGTCGTGTAGAAAGTCCCGCCATCCTTCCCATTCGTAGCGGTTTGATCGGTACCACCGAATGGCGCGGCCTTTCAACACTTCGGGCAATACTTGAAGACGTTCGCTGTACTGAATATCCGACGCAGCGATTTTCTCATGGAGTTGCTCCACAAACTCCTCACATCCACAGTCTTCATCTCCGGTGAATTTCAGTTGCCATTTTCGTGCAACTTCTCCGACATCACGTGCGTGTCTTCGTGATCTTCGTCGTCTACCATGTTCATCGCTGTCTGAGCTCCGACAACTTCTTCGATCGTCGTTTCTTCTTCGCGAGCTCTCGCCAGCGCTCCATCTGGACGATCGGTTGTTCGGTACCACCCATGACTCGAGTGATGATGACGACGAATCACTCGAGTCGTCCTCCGGATCTCTCAAGCCTCTGGTCCGCGGTGTGAAGTTCTTTCTTCTCTTCGGCGGCGGCGGCACGCTTTGCTCGCTGTCGGTGCTGTCGGTCTGCACGCCGATCTCACGGTATTTTGGTGCAGGCTTCCTCTTTGGCTTCGACGCAGCACGCCTCTCATCAACAGCCTGCATCCCCCCTGGCACGTCCCCATGGACTTTTCTCGGGGCCTTGCTCTGTCGATGAGATGTGCGCGCGCTTTGTTCCGATGTCCACAAGTCCGCCACCATGCGCTGATCGTCGGCGCTTGGCACAACCGATCTCCTACCGTGTACTTCTCTCGTTGTCGCAGCCGATCCCGCACCTGCAAGCATGCCTGTGCTCCCTCCGAGGCTCGTTCGTCCTTTTTCCGGCTTGGTACTTCGGACTGCATCCGCGGGACTCCCTGGTCTCGAGCCGCCATCTTGACTCGCTGCTCGTGATGCACTCGTCACCCACGCTCGTAATCGGTTTCGAGTCACTGCTGATACCCCAGTCGGGTCGATGAACAACGCTCGGAGTATCTCCCGAATCTTTCCAGCATCGAAGCTATCTATTTGCGCGAGCTCTCGCGCGAAACCATCATCGGGAATTTGATCACACGCTCCCCACGTGATTGACGTGTAACCCTTTTCGCGGAGCTTACACCTTCGAAGTCTATCGCGAAGCACTTCACCAGTTCCTTCGACACTCGCGCCCTCCGCGCGTAGCAATTGTCGAACCTCGCGCTCCGGCATTGAGTCTACCCACCGTAATGGATCCGGCGCGCGCGATCCGCGTCCGCGCGTATTCACCTTTGAGATTTCGACGTCGACATTCGTGGCCAAACTGGCACTGCTTTCCTCCTCGACCGCAGGGTCATCATCGACACGCGTCCGGTCTTCGGCCATCGTCGATTATGAGAAGTAATAAATTATTGAACTACTCAAGCGATTCAAGTTTCGCGAATTTAATCAATAATTATTTTTCCGACCCGGAGTTCTTTGAATTATCCGGGGAAAATATTTTAGTACCCACGAATTAATTTTCGTCAATGTCGGAAATATTTTATTTACAGTGAGAATTATTTTTCACAAACGTCCAACAACATTTAATTACCGCGTAAATTGTTTTTCGTGAATTTCAAAAATATTTATTTTCGGCGCTTATTATTTTTCCGATCTCATAATAATTATTTTTGTCGTGCCGAGTCACATCACTCCAGACACCGACGATTCACGAATATAATTTCGTACAACGGCCTCGATCACACTCGAAATAATATTTCGTACAACGGTTAGTATCCCTGGAAATAATATTTCGTCGAACACTTCGACATTCGAACTAATGTTTCATACAACAGTTAGTACAATTCGAAATAATATTTCGTACAACGCTTCGAAAATCGAAATAATATTTCGTACAACGCTTCGACAACTCCTCGTAGTCGTCCGCACAGCGTATCTTCTCGAAATATTATTCGCACTATTATTATTTTTTCTACCGGCCGGGCTAGCGAGCGTCGTGTTTACCTCGCGCGCGATACCTTAGCTCGACCGTCGTTACTCACCCGAAATTTCGTTCGCGGCTCTCAGCACAGCCGCTCGAGTACGCGTGTACTTAATACGAAATTTATTTGCCACTGCCCCACGTTGGGCGCCAGAAAATTGTGACGAACTCGCGGTCCTGAAAATTTCGCAAAACAAGATGCGAGCTGCCAGTCAAATATCTCTAATGACGCCCGTTTATTGTTTCTTCCCAATTCACGCCTTTGCCATTTGGGCGCCAGGTATTTCATTCACCCCGAAATACCAAGGGTTACTTGCTTTTCCAACTCGCCTCGGCTGAACTCAGGGAAGGAAGGGGGGTATTCGGAGGGCAAATTTCAACTAACTGGATTTTTGTCCGAAATAACGGGTGAGCACCGATGATTACGTAACACGATACAATGACAATTTATTTTCTTAATTCTCTGTACAGTACTTCATTCGCCCTTTTACACACGCTCTCGCATTCCGCTTTTCACTCACCCATACCGACCTCCGGAGACGCCGGAGGGCACAGCCTTTGATTCACGGGGCGAGGGGACGGGGGTAAGACGCGCTCTACTGCGTCGCGTTACAAGCAAAATGGTGCACCACGTGCGCCTACCTTATGCTCTCTCTCTCTCTCTCGCTCTCGCCCAGCGTTCGCTCGGCGGACCTCGCTCTCTCTCTCTCTTCTCCTCGAGTCGTCGTCCTCGCTCTCGCTCTTTCTCGTATCCCTTGCCGTCTTCGGTCTCGCTCGTTCCCTTCGTCCCTTTTCCTCTCGCCACACTCTCAACTGTCCACTCTCTCACTCTCCGTTCTATTCTCCGCAATCCTTCCGCTCGCACTTTTCCTCAACAATTCGCCACTCACGTCCGACAATTCTTTCTTCCCACTTCTCTATCCAAAAACTCACTCTCTAACTTCCGACTTGCTTTCCAAATTCTAACTCTCTTCTTACATATCTCCACTCTAACTCATCTCTTATCTGTGACCAAAATCTCACTCCTCTCCCCTTATCCTCATTCGCCTCGCCGGCCGGCTCCGTCCGTCGCTCGCTAACGTGGTGGGGGAAGGTCCACCCGACGATCGACGATCGATTCTTCGGCACAGCCATCTCTCTCGCACCGCCGTCGGCCGCCGTCTCTCTCCATCGTTCGGCGACGTCGTCTCTCGTCGTCTTTCCTGTAATTCACGAAAATTCGACGACAGTGCCCGTTCTACCGTACATTGTTTCGACCACGGGTGCGAGACGGCGCGACGCTGCTGCCTTACCATCGACGCGACTGCGAGGCCAATAATGCCTCGTCACAATATATATATATATATATATATATATATATATTGTATACACATGATTGATATATATATATATATTGATATCATCCACCACATATATAAACCCATTCAGAAATATGTATGTATCTATATATACATATACTATACATATATATCTATACATACATACACTATACATATATAGTCTGTATAATGGGATAATTTCTTTCTTTGAAGAATTATATTATTTTGTGAATATTTTTTAAAAGCTGCAATGCTTTCTAATATGTGTAAAAAATGTACGAATGCTGACGAGATTCAGATGTGCGAACGGCAATCGGAAATTTTCGATACTGTCTCAACTCGGCTTGTTGCATTCGCCAAACATCTCTCTTGCGCCGAAAATGCGATATCGGTGACTGACGACTCTGGTCAGCGAGAGTCGCAAATATAAGCGTCAACAAAAAATGTACGTGATGCCGAGTTTGACAATAAAATTCGCGACCAAGAATCGAAAATTCTCGGTCGAGTTTCGCCTCAAATATTTTGGAGCAGGCATGTAATGTTCAGGCAATCTACAGAATATTGCGAGTAGGAAAATGACAACCGAGAATCGCGAATTCTCGGTCGATTTTTTACTCGAATATTTTTATTCGTCGAACGATGCTTGCTCCTGAAGCATCGTCGATGACGTATGGTCAACGTCAGCCGAGAGAGTGCGATCTCGGCGACCGACGGCTCTCGTCAGCGAGAGTCACATATACAAGCGTCAACAAATCTACGTAATGCCGAGTTTGACAATAAAATTCGTGACCGAGAAACGAAAATTCTCGGTCGTGTTTCGCCTCAAATATTTTGGAGCAGGCATGTAATGTTCAGGCAATCTACAGAATATTGCGAGTAGGAAACTGACAACCGAGAATCGCGAATTCTCGGTCGATTTTTTACTCGAATATTTTTATTCGTCGAACGATGCTTGCTCCTGAAGCATCGTCGATGACGTATGGTCAACGTCAGCCGAGAGAGTGCGATCTCGGCGACTGACGGCTCTCGTCAGCGAGAGTCGCATATACAAGCGTCAACAAATCTACATAATGCTACGAGTCTGAAATTCTACAGATTCCTAGAAAAATAGGATCTACACAAATCTACTCATTCGTTACATACTATTCATATTTCAGACTTATATCTTATACGTTTTATACGTATTTCCCCTATCCTGAGTATATTTTGTGGTAGGGAAACGAATAAAGATAAATTGTATTCCCAAAATTATACGCTCTTTACCGAACCCACTTTACTAAATTTTAGTAAATCTTACAATCTTTACTGAAATATAGATGTAATTTACGTAATAGTCTGCACGAGACAAATACTAAATTATATTTTTCGATAACTTTTTGATGTGTAACCTAACAAGCTCAAAAAAGAGATCTTAGGTTATTCTCAGGTTTATTGTCGCATAAATAGAATTTTATTTGCATAAGTGTCGTGATATATACCTTTTAAAATATTCCTTTCTGCACGAGAATGAGCCCGTTTATCCTTTTTTTCGTCTTCTATTGCTTATTTTGCGTATATCACCACTCACTCACTGATTATACTATTATTATTTACACTATATATAGACTATATACTGTTTCGAACTAGTAAATTATAAATTACTGTTCGTCTCTAATAATATAATTAGCACGTAATTACAATAGTACGCGTCTTTTTACTGACATGAGAGCGGCATGAGAGCCCAATATATCACGCTGCTCAGCTGCCGCGTCAGAAAATGACAGCGTGCTCATGTTTTGTTTTCTTCCGTCTCTCGATCACGCGGTGCGTAAATATACCAACACATATATGCAGATGTGTTGGTGCATACATATAGCACATCGATTCGGTGATATGTAGCGTTGTGGCACGCACACGGTACGCAACTATCAGGTATATTCATTGTGTATATACATATATACATATATATATTCATTTATTGATTATTTAGTCATTTATATATAAAATACATGTTTGTTCTCAACGGTAGCCCGGAACGGTAGCCCGGAAAAATGGGGTTTCTAGTTCTAAATTATAGGAAAAAATACCAAGGTTCACTTTCTGGCACCTTTGTCTATGCAGGGTCAATATTTCAGCTCGATCGGTTTCTCATAGCGGGCGTAAGGTTTGTTTGAATTGTAGCTTCGCGTCTCTCGACGAGAGCGGCCGTTGGAATCGGCATATACTCCTACCCATAGCCGCATCGCGCGCTAGCTGTCTATGTTATGGCAACGTCAATGCAACTATCGTGAATATTCATTGTACACACACACGCACGCGCACGCACGCACACACATGTATATATATATACACGATGCATATTCCTGATAGTTCCACTGCAGTTGCCGGCAACCAGCGATTCGAAAACACCAGCTGCACTTACTTCGGCACTGAGCGGTTTTGAGAGTACCTAGAGAATTATAGCAAAAATTTTGGGGAAAAAATACCAACATACACTTTTGCTATCATGCTCTGTGTATTTTCAAATTTTCAATCGGTTGTTTACTGCTTGCTGGACTACTGATCCAAATTTCAAAGCGTACGTTGCCTGTAACACTTATATATAAATAAATATACGATGAATATTTCCGATAGTTGTATTGACATTATCATAGCTCTTGAATAGACAGCTAACGCGTAATCAAAATACGCACATTTTGCATTTTATTTCATTGCATTCGGGGAGGACATGAATGACTATCATTTGTTCGCGCGGCCATCGGTTCCCGAGCAGACACGCGAGTCTCACCCATACGCGCCTGACGTTGGCCTAATATGTAGCGTGCGCTGTCGTGGCTTTTATGTGTGTGTATATATATATATACGCGCGATCCGTGATGTAGTCAGGCCGGGCGACAGTCGGTGACGGAGGAGACAAGGCCTTGCGGGCTAAACATAAATAAGTATATATATAGCAGCAAAGCTTTCCGTCATTTGTCTCCGTTTTCACCGCTTACCATACGAGATTCTTGAGAAAATTTCGCCAGCGCCTTCTCTTCGAATTTCGCTACACTATTTTTTTCGTATGTCGGTCAAATTGTCGATATCTTCTTGTCCAAAAATTTCGATCAGACTTTATTCATTCAATTTTGCATAAAATCTAATGAAATAAAGCCCGAAACGTGTGTTTTTTAATTGCGGTTCGGCTCTTGCCATAGACATTACGATTCGATCCGTGCATCATATGTAAGTCTGTGATTACTCCCGTGATAACATAAAACTGCAATTTTTTTTTTAATATTTCGATAAAAATATAGCAAGAGCACAATTTTGCTATAATTCTCTGTGAACCTGCCAATTTTTAAGCTGATTGATTGTTTAGTGCTCGCAGGAAGACTGATCGAAATTTCGAAGCGTACGTCGCCAGTAACACTGCCTCTTAACGCTAGAATGAAAATCTTATTTTATCTTATTTTATATCAAATAAAATAATCTTATTTTATATTATCGTCTTATTCTATATTATAATCGTTATTTTATACCATCGACACGATAAACAGGCGCGTGCATTTCGGAGACGCACGTTATCTTTGTAGGATTAAATCCATGTGATTTTTTGTTTCAGAAAAAAGAGATGATTGTGTTCCTATCCTGGGTGCTCTTCAGGATCGGCAAGAGCCGTGCGTAAGGATAAGGCTGAGGGCAAGAGGAAAACATTTTTCAGCTTCCCAAAGGTAAAGATAAAGCTAGAAATAAAGATAAACAAGAACCAGAGAAATTAAATTAAATTAATAATACAAATTTTCTTTATTTCTAGGATCCAGTACGCCGTATGCAGTGGCAGAATGCCCTCCAACGAGACTCACCGATAAAGGAGGATGGCGATGAATATTGCTTCAAGACTCATGGATGTTTAAAATATCATTTTTATCACGTTTATGACTCAAATGTGTCGAGGGAAGAAAGTTGTGCACACGTCGATCCGTCGAATTAATTTCGATTTGTATTAGTTTCGTTGTAAGTACAACCAATAAAGTGTCACAGGAAATTCTCTAGGGCATTGTATCATACGATTCCAAACATGTTTGGACAGAAGCGTTTCCAAAAAAGAATAAAAATGTTTGAGGAAATCTGTTCTCTTTCGAGGTTATTCGATAAGTTAGAAAATATTATTTCAATAAAAAAATTGATGAAATAAAAGTCTTTCTGTTTTTATTATTTGTTGTTTAATTCATTAACCTTAAAGTAGTTGCGTCCCTTTTTTCTTTTTTCTTAGGATTTTCTATTTAGGATTTCGTTGAAAATTTGCACAAACCTTTGATATGATCGACGTCCTCCAGGGAGGTTGCTTTGCGATGTCGATTACGGTTTGGTTTCGGGGGTTTTCTTCCATTGCCTGCTGTAAATAACGTAATTATTCATCATCAAAATATATTGTATTGTTAGTGAAATGCTATACCTAACACAAATAACCATATGATAAATCCATTTAAATCTACCCGCGCTCATGTACACAACTTTTGCGTGTGTTAGTTTGGCTGTTGACTGCCGGCAGCGCCGCCATCGGCGCCATCGGAATTACTACATGGCAGAAAAGTGTGACCACCTTTGCATTACGGAGTTCGGTCTCCTCATATAGGCTCCATAGTATTTACCATGCGTGGCGAATTGCCGACTGCAAGGGAAGTGCTTCACAGCTCCAGAGATGGCAGCAGCTTAGTGACAGGAAACTATTTTCATGCAGTTGCCGTGAACCTAGATGAGATAAGTTAGCGCCGAACTGGAAGCAATCTTAATGAATTATATCTCAAAAAATTGCTCGCGATTTGCTCATCAAGAATATAAAATTGCTCTACCGGTAGCAATTATTAAAAAAAAGTTATTAAACAATTTCGTAACAAACACTAATTTTACGATTTCTAAGTTATGCAAGTACGATCGGGATCTTTTCTGGGCTCAAAAAATTGCGATCAATTTGCTCATCACTGCCCCACCTTTTTATTTGCGTTTTATTAACGTTTTTTAAATAAAAAATAATAATTAAATTTTCGATGTTTCAAGGCCAGGGAAAACGACAGTAGCGCCGCTAGTTTTGAAACATGAAACTAACACCAGTAAAAGCGGTTCTCAACCCAGATCGGAAATAGAAGTTCCCACGAAAGAGAGTCCCGCGGAAAAATATAAAATATAAAATTTTCTCTACTGATTTTTGGGTAATGCGTTTAAAATTAATAAATTTATCGTGAAAATAATAATTACTATGGTTCGTAATAATAAATAAAGCTTGTAAATCTTGTATTGTAGGCTAAGTATTGCGGAGGAAGCAACCGCTGAAATATCAGGGAGGTTAGCGTTGTAAATGTTTGTTTTCACTTTTACAATATTACCACATATAAAGAGATTCTTACTTGATTATACTTGTTTTTCACAAACATTGATTTTACCACATCGGATGCTCGGGAGAGCTTTGACAATGCAAAAAGAAAAATGCGAGAAGGAAATTATTCTCAAATGACAACTTACATTAAAGCTGTCAAAATCCTGTATACGCATTTTCAACGAAAAGTTCTATTTCAATTGCCATTAATATTAGCCATACTGTATATAATATTTATTTTATTTGCAGGTTCTTTCCCTAAAAAGAGCTCAGAATTATTAGCTGGAGCTAATAATCACCCTGGAGTTCAGGGATATGGAATCTTGGGTAAGATTTTCACTTCGTCTATTTCCGAGTTGAATGATTCATAGCAATTGAAAGTTTTCTAGCCCGAGCTATCGAAAAGTCATCACTTCATATCAGTTAAGGTAGTCCTATCGTTACAACGTTTCCGTTAAATTTCACTGAACATTTGCAGAAACGTTCTTTGATGTTACATGTACATGGGTGTAAAATTTCAGGGCCTTTATCGAGCGAGAAATATTTTGAGATATAATTCATTAAGATTACTTCCAGTTCGGCGCTAACTTATCTCATCTCGTGAACCTGCTAAATAAAAAAAATTAAAAAAATATATTTGTATGCACCTCCTCCGAGGTCGATGAAATTTGGTATGATTTTAGAATGGACAAAAATAGCCGAAACGTATGTTATGAATATTTAATGTAGAAACAGATATAGATATATTTATTAAGTGAACAGTAATATAATTCATAAAGGGGTTTCTTAGCACTAGTTAAGTCGGTAATTCTAACGGTCTCTCGTCGAGATTTCTAGACGCGTGTGTATATGTCTATATGTGTATATAGGGGTGACGAGCCACACCCAAGCGACGACCGCGTCGGCGCTAGAGCGTCCTTGTTCGCCGCTATGTCCGTCTCGCTTTTCTGTGTGTAACTCACACCGTTAGCGCACCACGTGCGTCTCACCGATTCACCCAGTTCGCTCCTCCACCACCTGTTGCATTCAGCATGCACTATACCTCGCTCGTATGCCTCTCGCTCGCTCAGGGATACGCACACTATACTTCGCCACTCTTCGTGCACCACTGCCGTACCTTACCGGCTTGCCGCTTGTTCAACCGGCGGATCCCAGCCAATATGGCCGCCGTTCAATACTGCTGACACAGCACGATGCTACTGCCACCTGTGCTGTGCCCGCGAGTATTTGAATCGGGCATTGCTCTTAACACGTATTTATTTATACGTGCCGAGTTCAATATTTAAGGCGTGAAAGAAACCCCCGAAAATCGGGGAGTTTTTCGTTCTTCGTCGATAACATACGAGATATGACGAAATTTGGAATTTTGTTAGAGTGCAGGATGAAGGAGTGAATACTCGCACACACTAGTATAATAAAAACGGGAACATTTATTTGTGAGCAAAAGTTGAGACAATTAAGAAGATGAATAAAGCGGGAACGCTCTGTGTCGTCTGGCCCACGGTCTTACATACAGGTCTGGAAACTCCGGTGGAAGGGGTAGGTCGCTTATTGAAGCCGTTTTTAGTTCACTAGTCGCCGCTAGGTTCGTTGCGATCAGAAAACCCGCCGCGACGGGGCCGGGGGGGTTCAGACGGAGACAGTACTAGTCGGCCATGCTTTTATCTCTCTGTCTCTGTTCCACCTTCATGTTCGTTACGCGGATATTTATTATAGGTTTGAAACACTTTTAAAAGAATCAGGAAAAGGCGTTAGTCCCGTCAATTTCGATTAATACGATCGAAAAAAAATATGATCTTATTAATCGTAATCGAACCGTAAACTTTCTAAATCCAAGCGAGCGTGATAAGCATGTATGATTCTAAAGCTATCACATTCCATGTAAACTTTAGCGGAGTGGTTCTGTGCTCCCCTCATATTCTTGTAGTTGTTAGTTGAAAGCCATTTGTCTCCTTTTTTTCTTATGCAATTTAATAAAAGTACAAATACAAAAAATTCCCCGATATTTTTCATTTTTTACGTGCATTTTTTTCATACCAAGGTAAACAAAATGAATTCTTTCAAATTTTGTTGTTGCCCCTTAATTAATGTGTTTTTTTTCATTGTGAATCGGTTGTCAACGGTAGCATATATCTTATTAACCACCCAGATAGAACAGTGACGTATATTATACATATAAACGACGTCGCCATATACGTTTGTAAGACGTTTCTAGTACGTATACTGAAGAGCTAAATGTCCGGCTAATCTTCGTATAATGTACATATATTCTACGTATATTAAACGGTATATTTTATGTATCCACGACGTCGAAAATACGTTAAATATATTGTTCAACAAACGTAGAATATATATATATTATACGGATACTAGCCAAACATTTAGCTCTTCAGTATACGTCCTAAATACATCTTACAGGCGTCGATAGCGACATTGTATTAACATATATTTGACATATAAATGTCTTATGTGCGAATAATAAATCCATAAAAAATGTATTCCACACACGTATGGCAATACGCATATACTGTTACAATACATATAAATCGTCGTTTACTTATAAATTCGTGCGATGAATGCGGAAAATCATAAAATACAGCTCTTTGTTATTGTTATCATCTGAAACGTTTTATTTATTATTTCAGGTACATATTCTTTTGAGAGAGTACATATACAAATAATACATACTCCATAAACATTTATAAAAAAAACCCGAATTATATTATAACCCGAATGTATAATGTACGTAAATTATACGTATATGCAATTCGTTCACCATCATCAATTAAATAGACCTACAATATACATACAGTATACGTCTAATATAGGTATATCATAGACGTATACATATCATATACATATATACGTGTAATATACGTATATTAGACCTTCTTGTTCTATCTGGGCAGCTTCTATTCCTGAAACTAATTAAACGTATCAAGGTAAGTAACCATGAAAAAAATGTTTATTATATTATTCATCTTATCACGTTGATGTAATGATTTTTGTTTGTTTTCAAGTATTCCATCGGGGTAAGTATAATATAAATAAATGAACAGAAATGTTACGTAAACATCATGGTAAAATAAATAAATAAATGCAAAGAAACTTGTTCTTTCTTCATATTATCGCGTTTATTTTCTGTTATTTGCAGGTAAGCCACCTGTTTCAATCCAGGTAAGTATGAATATATAAATGAACCTTTTGATATTTGTATCCGGTAATGTTTTTTGTTAATTTTGTAAGTATTCCAATTGTTCAAATCCAGGTAAGTATAAATACGATAGAAACTTTTTCTCGTTTTTTTCATCCTAATGTCACGTTCGGTTTGTTTACAGGTAATCCAGTTGTTGACAGGCAGGTAAGTATTAATATACACAAACATTCAAACATTCTTTACAACATATTACATTGATTTTTATTTCCTTGCAAGCATTCCAGTTAAATAAAGATATATATTAATACAAATCAATCCTCGTATACATTTTACATTTTTCCCGTTTTTAATTGAATTTTATTTTCTCTATTCCTGTTATTTATTCTTTAATTATCTGGAATGGCCTCTTCCCACTTTTTCCACATCACTGTGTCTTCTGGGACGAAAAACATCGAGCACTTCGCTTCTGTTCTGCTGCCGGATTTACAATTCCGTACGACGCACAACTTCCCCATTTTGAAAAAATATGCTTTCAAATTATCAAAAATGTATGAAACGCAGAAAATAATTTAATAATTGTCAACGACTCAACGATGCACGTCTTAAGCGTTCACTCCGTTGCTCACCGTATTGAGGTTATGTTTATCTGGGTCCCGGAACCACTGCGATAACTAGCGGCGGCTAGAAGCGAAATTTGTCTTCACTAACAAGGAAACTCTGTCAGGTGTATCTCGCCGATTTTGATGAAATTTGGCATGGTCATAGAACGGACAAAAATAGGCGTCACTTTTTTTTTTACGTGCCACGATTGATTTTGAAGGGGTGAAACGCACCCTCGAAAATAGGGGTATTTTTCGTTTTTCGGCGATAACATTTGAACAATAGGAGATACGAAAAAATTTCAAATTGCAACAATATTTATTTTTTCGCGTACTATACACTGGATATGCGAATGGTGCAGACAACAACAAATTTCATATTGTTTATTGCAAATTTGGAATATTTTCGTACGTATCTCAGAGAGTTCTTAACCGACTGGGATGCAAATTTGCATACGGGTAGAGGGTAACAAAATAAAGTTGGGGTGTTTTCTTGTTTTTCCGATATCTCATAATTAAGGGGTTATAACTACCCTTCGATTTTTTACTCAACTGTATCGTATAATCAGCTGGCCTTTTGCCATTCCGGGTTAAATTCACGGTAATATAAATTCGTTTGAATACTCGAGTACATATTTGTAAATCCCACTCACCCCCTCCCCCCACCCCACCCCCAATCATCCCCCTCCCAACCGTTCAAAGTTCTTACCGCGCGGCATGGATGAAAATTTGTAGAAATAAAATGGGTTAGACTCGAAGTTCAATCAATCAAAATAATCGATACAAATTTCCCTGTTTTGGCTTAACATTACCCTTAAGGGGGCAACTCAAAAACTTTATTCATTCGTGAACGGGCGGAGATAAAAAAAAGTTTATAGGGACGAAACGTTCTGCTCTTCGACTACTAGACGTTCGTGATAATAATGATGAATATAACAACAAATGGCATATTATTTATTGCAATAATTCGTGAATAATTGGATCAAAATCACTCTTTAATTGTTCGTTCATATTGGTACAGAAATAGGTAAGTCTTTCGCTATTACGGAATAATTTCCTGCTTCGGAAAGTAACTGGATTACTATAGTATTTTTACGAAAAAAGTCTGTTCGGCACATACTGCCTTTGAAGATTAAAATATAATCGGAACACTTTAATAACCATTTTAACAGTAAATTTGTTATGGATTATACGTATTACAATAATGATAGTCGTGATAAAAGTGTTTGAAACATAGAGATTTTTTACACCACGCACAAGTGTGTGCATATTTAAAAAGGTTTATAAATCGTGGAGAAGAAAATTGGTTGTGTGTTTTCGACGTATCGAGAACACTATCTGCAGAGATAAAAAGATTAAAGGTTAAAGATTCGTTGGATTTCTGATGTAACTCGTGAACGGAGTGACGCAAATATTGTTTGTGAACGACTGTAATCGTACTGCAATCATATTGTAAGGCCGATTACGGTGCAAAGATCAGTATATCGCGCGATAATATTGAGGTCGCTTTATCAGTTATTTATCGCAGGTCTAATGACACCGTGTGTCGTCGTTGTATCTCTCTTGTGTGCTGACATATTGGGTATCAAGTCATATCAATTCCGCAGCGATCGTTATTGCTTCAGTTTTCGACGGAGAAGCCAGCCATAAACTTTCAGTTGCAAATACGTATAAAAATGTACATTAATCCGGTGAATATTATTCAACTGCTATCCATTGCGATAAGTGCTATGAATTTGCCTGAAACTCCAATCACCGAACGGGAGAAACAGTTCAGTAAGGATTTAGAAAACACGATTGTTTCGTTAGGCACGTCCTCTTTAATGAAAAAGAGGCCGCGTATTTTTATCAAGTAAATGTTGACAGATTTAACGATGATCTCAAAGGTTATAAATACTGTCTAAAAGGTTGGATATCAAATAAATCAAACACCGGCTTTTGAGCCATACAATTTCGTTTAATTATGGCTCAGAGAGGAAAATCTCCGAAGTGTGAACCTCGGAGAAAAAACCCCTCGCAAGATTGATTTACAATAAGTACAATTTTATTTATCAAATGTAATTTCTGTTATAAAACTTGTGAAATGAAATCCACGATTGAAACGGGTGAATTAATTTTAACTTCATACACGTAATATTGTTCTGCAATATTGAGATTGTGTAACAGTCGCTGGCGACTTCAGAAGCATTGCGCTTGTGGTGATTAAATAGTCCTGTGACTTATTATCAAGCATTGCGCTTGATTGTAAGTATGATCGACCGTGTTGTCGTACCTGGCGGAATGTATCGCCTTAATTTCAATGTACTTACGGTTAATCTTCGGTTCATCAGCGTGCAATCAATTGGTATCCTGTTCAGCACGACGGACTTCCTCTGACTGTCTCTTTCTTTTTCTTGTAATGACTCTAACTACTCTATCCTTTTTTTCGTATCTACGGCAACGCATGAAGATTAACGCCTATCTCTTATTTTTGTTTCACTACCGCTCGTTTTAAAACATTAAAACGAAGCCGATCGGCCCCGCGACGCAGATGTTTATTCACACTTGCGTGCAATCGTTGGTAACTGGTACCAACCTTTCATGCCTGGGCAATCTGATCTATTTGTTCGACCGAACAGACTCCCCCCGTTGCGAGAGCAGCGAGCAAGCTTGTTTATATATATATATTTAATTTCGTGTCGTAATTATATATATATATATATATATATATATATATATATATATATATATATATATATTTTTACGTAACTGAGTTGCTTACTGTTGCAACTGATCTCAATTTTAAATTTTATCTGGTAAAGGACATAGTTGAGTACAATTTCGTTTATAATCTCCCTGCATTGTCTTGACGGTTACGACTCTAACAATTCCATCGTCTCCGGGGTGAACCTCGCGGATTATCCCCAACGGCCACCGCATACACGGTTGGTTCTTTTCGATCAGAATTACCACGGCTCCTGGATGAAGTTGACCTGTTGTTGTCTGCCACTTTTGCCGTTTCTGGAATTCACTCAAATACTCGAGGTACCATCGCCGCCAAAAATCCTGACGAGCCTTGGAAATAAAATTCCAAACCGTTAACCGATTGTTTGGAATGTCGGACAAATCGACTTCCGGCAATCTTGTGAGAGGCCGCCCTATTAGGATATGAGCCGGCGTGAGTGCCACTGGATCGTTCGGATCGGATGAGAGAGAACATATTGGCCGTGAATTTAAAATTGCTTCAATCTCTATGGCCAACGTGTTGAATTCCTCAATGGTAAAAGACTGTTCTCGTACTATCCGTACGAAATGGTGATTAAACGACTTTACTGCAGCCTCCCATAAACCTCCAAAATGCAGCGACAAAGGAGGGTTGAACTGCCACGTAATGTTGGGTTGAGTTGCGTGTGCTGTGACGGTTCTTTTCAGGTCCTCGGTTTCGAGCAACGCATAGAGCTCGCGCAACTGCTTGTTTGCCCCGACAAAATTTGTTCCGTTGTCCGAGAACACGTGGCTGGGTACCCCCCGACGACCGATAAACCGCCGGAACGCCGCGAGAAACGCCGCCGTGCTCAGATCGCTTACTATTTCAAGATGTACGGCCTTTGTAGCCATGCAAACGAACACGCAACCGTATGATTTTGAAATCTTTTTGTTCCGGAATTTCCTTTCCTTGACAAACACAGGCCCAAAATAATCTACGCCCACATGTAAAAACGCCGCCGTCCCGTTCACACGTGCCTGATGTAAATCAGCCATTTGACTTTCTGGTAAGATCGGCCGGTGTCTGAGACATCGAACACATTTCCGGATGACTTTACGTATTTGATTTTTTCCATCGATCAACCACAATCCCCTCTGTCTTATGGTGCACAACGTACTTTGAACGCCGGCATGATATGTCCGCTCGTGTGTTTCCTTGATAATCAAATCGGTGACGGGATGATGTGTCGGCAAGAAAATTGGATGTTTTTGTTCGTAAGGAATCTGCGCCCTTTTCAAACGTCCTCCAACACGAAGAAGCCCATATTCGTCGACGAACGGATTTAATGAAGCAAGTTTAAAATTCTTGACGGTTTCGTTGTTCATAATCCTGTCGATATCCTTTGAAAATTGACTCCTTTGGATCAGTTGCAAAATTTTTCTTTCCGCGGCAATTTTTTCTGTCGTCTCGATCTCTTGTCCTGCATATTTCTTGGATGTTCGTATACGTAAACAATACGCAATCACCCTCGTTAATTTTGAATACGAAGAAAATCGGGTAAGTATGTCGCAGCTCTCTGGTTGCAAAATGAAGCATACATTTTTTTTTAAACCCGATGGCGTCGGTGACTGTAACCTCGGTGTTTGGTGGCCATTCCATTTCAGATTGGTTTAGCCAACTTGGTCCTTCAAACCACGACTTGTTTTGTAACAGACCTTTGGGAGCCTGTCCGCGCGATATTGCATCCGCAGGATTTTCTTTGCCCTTCATATGACGCCACTTCACGTCGTCGTTGATGGTCTGAATTTCGGCAATGCGATTTGACTCGAATACTCTTAAAACCTCCGGTGGTTTTGTAATCCAATTAAGCACGATGCTTGAATCAGACCACAAAATAACGCGATTTATTTTAAATTCAAATACCGCTCGCACCTCCTTGTACAACCGAGCTAAAATCACCGCTCCACATAATTCGAGCCGAGGGATGGTATATATCTCCCTTTTCCCTTCCTCCGTTCGAATTCCCCTTTTCGATATTTGCATTGATTTCAACGGAGCAACCCGAGATTTGGCGCACGCTAAACTCGTAAAAACTTGACCGTTCAAATCGGACGATCGCACGTAAATACATGCCCCATATCCATCCTTGCTTGCATCGCAAAATCCGTGTATCTCGATGGTTTTTTGATTTTTTAATAACAAATGGCGTTTCACTGAAACGTCGCGCAAGAGCCCGAGCTGATTTGAAAATACAACCCAGTCTGCATGCAAATTTTGGGGTAAAGATTCATCCCAATTGACCTCAGCTCGCCAACATTTTTGAAGAATAATCTTCGCGAACATTACCGTAGGACCGAGTAACCCTAATGGATCGAAAATTTTTGCAATCTCGGATAACACGTTTCGTTTTGTTATCGTTCCCGGGCATTCGTTCGGCTGTACTGTGAATCCATATTCATCGCGTTGGGAATCCCATATCACACCGAGTGCTTTTATGACGAGGTTAGGTTCAATTACCCTGTCGAGGTCGTGAAATCTGGTTTCTAAATTATCGAGTGCGTGTCGATGATTTGAAGACCATTGCCGGATATTGAAACCACCACGTTTTAACAATTCAATTATGTCGTCGCGTATTTGCAAAATCTCTTCGAGTGAATCTGCGTCCGTTAGCAAATCGTCGACATACATGTCGCGTTTTAAAATTTTTGACGCCTGTGAGAATTTGACCCTCTCATCGTCAGCGAGCTGATGAATCGTGCGTATAGCTAAATAAGGCGCAGCTGACACTCCGAAGGTCACCGTATTTAGTTCATACGTCGTAATGTCATTGCCGTGGTACCAGAAAATTCGCTGAAACTTTCGATCGCTGGGATGCATAAGCACCTGCCGGTACATTTTCTCAATATCGGCCGTGACAACGTACGCATGGATTCGAAATCGTAACAAATGTCCGAATAATTTATTTTGTATAATCGGCCCGACCATTAATACGTTATTCAATGAAAAACCCTTGCCGGCCTTTGCAGAAGCGTCGAACACGACGCGGATCTTGGTCGTGTTGCTGGAAGTTTTTATCACCGCGTGATGTGGCATATAGTATCCGTTGGTTGAATCGTTGCGACATATAGTCATGTGTCCGAGATCCACATATTCATTCATGACCTTGACATATTCTTTCTTCAAGACCGGATCTGAGTTGAATCTCTTCTGGAGAGCGTAAAATCGCCGTAATGCCTGCGCTCGTGAATCGCCGAAATCCGTATTTGCGTGTCGAAATGGTAGACGCACGATATACCGCCCTATGCCATCGCGCGTCGTGTTTTTGACGTAATGATCTTCGCATAACGCATCTTCGGATGTTAAAGCTGTCTTGGCGTTGACCTCTTATATCTCCCAAAACCTGTTGATCAATTTCGATAAACTGGCCAGGTTGCAGGAGATTACACGATCCTCATGTTCTCTCTTGACCCCTCCAGCGATTGCCCAACCGAGGCGCGTTTTTCGTAAGATCAAATCAATTCCGTTTTTTGATAAATTTATTTGTCCGACGGACAACATGGACAACGTGGCACCGGGCCCAATTAGTAGATCCACTGGTCGAGGTAAGTGGAATTGTGGATCCGATAATCGCAAATTTTTCGGGATCTTAATCATTTCGCGTGGAAAAACCGTGTCCGGCACTGACCTCGCGATCTCGTTGATTGTTAAACAATTCACAGATTTTGTGAATCTGTTGTTTTTTGATTGAAACTGTATTTCGACACAACCTTTCGTTTGCGTCCGTGTCCCGTTGATCGCGTTAACCGGCGTCGCGTACGAGCACGCGGGAAGTCGTAACTTTCGTACAAAATCTTCTGTAATGAAATGCGCTGTTGAACAAGTGTCTAGCAAAGCTCGAGCCTCGACTAACTTATTGTCGACGTCATATACGTTTATGATGGCACTCATCATCAATTGTGCATTGGTTGTGCGCGAACCCGAGCTAAACACGTCCACGCCTAGTCATGTCGAAGACGCCTTAGCCTCCGTTGACTTGCTGTTGTACGAACCCTTCGGCTTATCCCGTACTACCGATGATTTATTCATTTCTACGTGAAGGAGGGTATGATGATAATTTCGGCATTGTTTACATCGTCTGCCGGTGGGACATTCTCCTGCGCGAGACCGCAAACAATTTCGGCATAAACGCTTGGCCTTAACGACGTCCCAACGCTGTTGTGTTGTCATTTTTTCGAACGTTGGACACTTATATATTATATGGTTCCCATTGCAATGTGCACAATTCATGGACGAGGTTGTTACAAACGTGCGCGTGCCGCTATCGGCCCTTCGCGTTTTCGCCGTGTGCAATTCTCTTTCATTCGGCCGTTTTCCCCCTTCGTGCGCGCGTTGTCCTGTTCCATGGCCGATATTCGGTGTGACGTCTCATTAATAAATTGGCAGAATTGCTCGAAGCTCGGCAATGCATCTAGGCTAAGCGATTCTTCCCATCTCTCTCTTATGTCCCTTGGAAGAGCTCTTTCGAGAATTCTTACGATGACCCGCTCGTCGGCCGTTATATTTAAAACCTTCAACATACTGAGATGTTAACGAACCTCGTCGATTAATTTTGCCAGCCCCTTCGATGTCCCCTTCTTTAACGGCTCAATATCAAGAATCGCGTCTAAATGTCGAGAGACAAGGATGCGTTTTCTTTCGTATGCGTCGGTAAGTAGAACCCAAGCGATCCTATAACTCTCTGCACTCGCGTCGAACAGAGAAAGCTTATTTGCCGCTTCCCCCTCTAATGAATTTCTCAGATAAAGAAACTTCGTCAATTCATCGATATCTGATCTTCCGTCGACCATGCTTATAAAAGTATTTTTAAACGTCAACCATTTGCTGTGATCACCGTCAAATTTTGGTAATTCTGCCACCGGAAGCTTGAGCAAACGTTGCCTTTATATCATGGTGGTGTTGCCGATTGATTCCGTCAACACAGTCACACCCAAAATGTTTTCCACTGCTGTAGCGAGTTCGTAATAATCGTTTTGGATCTCGATTAATTTCTCTAATCCGTCATTAGTCGCATCCAAAATGGCAAGCTCGTCGTGCAACTCTTCGTACGCATGAAATAAACAAGTCAATCGCGTCATACGTAACTTCATGTTTGTCTTGTCGATTTTTTTCTGAGCCACTGCATTGCGCAGTATCGTTAATTGCACCTTCAACGTCGTTCGCTTCTGTGAGATGTGCGCGATACGTGTCGACATATTGCGAATACGTTATAATTCGTCTTGTATTTCTCGATGAAAGTCAACTCAAACTGATCCACTGTTAACCCAACAGCCACGGACAAATTGGTAGGTTGACGCGACGTCAGTGATACCGCACGTATGGGTTACGTATTGTGTTTATCCGTACTATTTCAATGATCTTTATGAATACTTTCATTTATCCTAAAAGAAACAATTAAATCATTAAGTAAAGAAGCAAAAGACAATTTTATGTATTTTCCTTAAAATCATTCAAAAGAACAACTTAAATAAATAACAAATAGCAATCGTACAGATTTCACCTCACAGGAGGCACCATGTTTCGTTAGGCACGTCCTCTTTAATGAAAAAGAGGCCGCGTATTTTTATCAAGTAAATGTTGACAGATTTAACGATGATCTCAAAGGTTATAAATACTGTCTAAAAGGTTGGATATCAAATAAATCAAACACCGGCTTTTGAGCCATACAATTTCGTTTAATTATGGCTCAGAGAGGAAAATCTCCGAAGTGTGAACCTCGGAGAAAAAACCCCTCGCAAGATTGATTTACAATAAGTACAATTTTATTTATCAAATGTAATTTCTGTTATAAAACTTGTGAAATGAAATCCACGATTGAAACGGGTGAATTAAATTTAACTTCATACACGTAATATTGTTCTGCAATATTGAGATTGTGTAACAGTCGCTGGCGACTTCAGAAGCATTGCGCTTGTGGTGATTAAATAGTTCTGTGACTTATTATCAAGCATTGCGCTTGATTGTAAGTATGATCGACCGTGTTGTCGTACCAGGCGGAATGTATCGCCTTAATTTCAATGTACTTACGGTTAATCTTCGGTTCACCAGCGTGCAATCAATTGGTATCCTGTTCAGCACGACGGACTTCCTCTGACTGTCTCTTTCTTTTTCTTGTAATGACTCTAACTACTCTATCCTTTTTTTTCGTATCTACGGCAACGCATGAAGATTAACGCCTATCTCTTATTTTTTTTCACTGCCGCTCGTTTTAAAACATTAAAACGAAGCCGATCGGCCCCGCGACGCAGATGTTTATTCACACTTGCGTGCAATCGTTGGTAACTGGTACCAACCTTTCATGCCTGGGCAATCTGATGTATTTGTTCGACCGAACAATGATAATAGAAGCGATGGATCAGCGTATGGCAATAGAGTCCGAAATTGGTTTGGATTTTTTGGCACCAAATGAAGTTCATGAAGCAGCCGTAGTAGAAGACAACAGTGGAGAAGAATGGTACCTACAGCGGTACCTAGATCCCGAAGGTAAAGAAAATGTGTGCACCCAAGATGTAGAGGAATTAAGTTACGAATACAAAAGAAGAGCTGTAGATTACTGGAGATCCGGGACACATGGGAATAAAAAAATATCATCTGTTCAAAAGAACTTTAGAAAGGTGAAATCAGTGACGCAGTTACGCCGCTGGGCCCATAATTTAAATAAGGGTGGCACGTTCAAAGAAAAGTTAAGAAAAATAGCTCATTATACGTTGAACAATTTTAAAGATGCTTTGAACAAAAAGCTGCCTGTCCATGATATCGATCTTCGACGATGGGCATTACGTGCGCGAGATCTTGTAGAAATGCCAGATCCAGATTTCAAAGCGTCCAATTCTTGGGTAGCAAGATTCAAAACCGAAAATGGCATTGTGTCAAGGAAAATTACTAAATATGTAACGAAACAACAATTATTAAACGCTGATACACTTGAAAATAAAGCCAAAGAATTTATAGAAACGGTGAAAATCAACATAGCCAACGTTGGGGCTGAGAACACATTTAATTCTGATCAAAGTGGCTTCAATTTAGAGCTACATGCAGGCCGCACATTGGCGGAAGTAGGACAGAAAGCCGTTGAGACAATAGTGCAATCGAAAACATCAACAACACACAGTTATACTATACAGCCTTTGATTTCTGCGAGTGGCAAGCTGTTAGCACCTATGTTGATCGTTTTAAACGAACCTACTGGCAAATTTGGACCTCGAGTGGAACAAACTATGTTCAGAGCCGAAAATATATTTCTATTGGCTTCAAAATCTGGAAAATTGACGACTGATCATTTCAAGCGTTGGTTCCAAGAAGTATATATTCCTAATACTGGTCCAAAATCCGTAATACTTCTGGATTCTTGGAGCGGTCAATGTCCAACTGCGTTGAAAGACATGGATATGCAAGGGAAAGATATTCAAGTTTTAACTATTCCAGCAGGTAAATATATTGCACTAGTTTCATTAGTTCTATAGACAAATAATTAAAATTGCAATTCGTAATCCTTGCAGGTACAACAGGAATGATACAGCCCCTTGATGTTTATGGTTTCCGTGTATGGAAAAACTTCATCAAACACTTCTCTGACATAGTAATATTATACAACTACGACGTTAATCTGCACTTGAGAGATAATATTGTTAAATTACAATCTCTTACACACAACCAGTTTTCTTCTCCACGATTTATAAACCTTTTTAAATATGCGTGGCACAAAAGCGGTTACGTAGAAGAAAGACCACCAAAGTTCGAAAATCCGGTAAAATTCTGCTTTTCACAAAATGCACCGACATGCGACATATGCGGCGAAGCAGCTGTTGTCACTTGTGCGTGGTGTAAAAAATCTCTGTGTTTCAAACACTTTTATCACGACTATCATTATTGAAATACGTATAATCCATAACAAATTTACTGTTAAAATGGTTATTAAAGTGTTCCGATTATATTTTAATCTTCAAAGGCAGTATGTGCCGAACAGACTTTTTTCGTAAAAATACTATAGTAATCCAGTTACTTTCCGAAGCAGGAAATTATTCCGTAATAGCGAAAGACTTACCTATTTCTGTACCGACATGAACGAACAATTAAAGAGTGATTTTGATCCAATTATTCACGAATTATTGCAATAAATAATATGCCATTTGTTGTTATATTCATCATTATTATCACGAACGTCTAGTAGTCGAAGAGCAGAACGTTTCGTCCATATAAACTTTTTTTTTATCTCCGCCCGTTCACGAATGAATAAAGTTTTTGAGTTGCCCCTTAAGGGTAATGTTAAGCCAAAACAGGGAAATTTGTATCGATTATTTTGATTGATTGAACTTCGAGTCTAACCCATTTTATTTCTATAAATTTTCATCCATGCCGCGCGGTAAGAACTTTGAACGGTTGGGAGGGGGATGATTGGGGGTGGGGGGGGGGGGGGTGAGTGGGATTTACAAATATGTACTCGAGTATTCAAACGAATTTATATTACCGTGAATTTAACCCGGAATGGCAAAAGGCCAGCTGATTATACGATACAGTTGAGTAAAAAATCGAAGGGTAGTTTTAATCCCTTAATTATGAGATATCGGAAAAACAAGAAAACACCCCAACTTTATTTTGTTACCCTCTACCCGTATGCAAATTTGCATCCCAATCGGTTAAGAACTCTCTGAGATACGTACGAAAAACTTGCAAATTTGCAATAAACAATATGAAATTTGTTGTTATCTGCACCATTCTCATATCCAGTGTATAGTACGCGAAAAAATAAATATTGTTGCAATTTGAAATTTTTTCGTATCTCCTATTGTTCAAACGTTATCGCCGAAAAACGAAAAATACCCCTATTTTCGAGGGTGCGTTTCACCCCTTCAAAATCAATCGTGGCACGTAAAAAAAAAAGTGACGCATATTTTGGTCCGTTCTATGACCATGCCAAATTTCATAAAAATCGGCGAGATACACCTGACAGAGTTTCCTTGTAAGCGACACACATAATCGTGGCTCCCAGCATTAGAGTTTCCAGACCTGTATATAAGACCGTGGTCTGGCTAGTAGACGGTGCGAAGTTAGCCGCGATGGAGCTGCCCTCTGGGCGCACGGCCGTTAGAACTGCGTTGTTATGGCGGTACAATTCGAATAAATTTCAACAACGTTTACTTTTTCGCGTACTATAGACTGGATATCAGAATGGTGCAGATAGCAACAAATCTCATATTGTTTATTGCAAATTTGTAATTTTTTCATACGTATCTCCGAGAGTTTTTAACCGATTGGGGTGCAAATTTGCATAAAGGTAGAGGATGAAATTCCATTCCATTCCATGCCATTCCGGGTTAACCCAGAATGGCAAAAGGCTACCTGATCATACGATGCAATTGACTAAAAAATCGAGTGGTAGTTTCAACCCCTTAATTATGAGATATCGAAAAAATAACAAACCTGTCAACTTTATTTTTTCATCCTCTACCTTTATGCAAATTTGCATCCCAATCGCTTAAAAACTCTCGGAGATACGTATGGAAAAATTACAAATGTGCAATAAACAATATGAGATTTGTTGCTATCTGCACCATTCTGGTATCCAGTCGATAGTACGCGAAAAATAAATGTTGCAATTAAAAATTTTAGCATATCTCGATGTTATCGACGAAGAACGAAAAACTCCCCGATTTTCGAGGGTTCTTTTCACGCCTTCAATATTGGACTCAGCACGTATAAATAAATACGTTTCGGCGATTTTTGTCCATTCTACAAGCATACCAAATTTCATCGAAATCGGAGGAGGTGCATGAAAAATATATATATATATATATATATATATATATATTGAGACTTTATTGGCCTCAATAATTCATTTATTTGTTCGAGGCGTCGACGAGCGTGTTACTTGGGGAAGGTTGTGTGTGAATGAAGTTTTTTTTTTTCGAGATGAGAAAATTTAAACTTTGGTTTTATTGATAAGTAACTTAAATGTAAATTGATTATAAATGGTGATGAAAATAAATGAGAAGTCTTATTAGAGTTTTGATTTTAACAATTGAATTTTCCCGAGTGACGAAGTACGTTAGGAGTAGTTATAAATCGTAGCGGCGCTTGAATTTGGCGCCTTGGTCCGCGTTGGTGGCTCCGCCTATCCTTCTCTGTCGTCCGGCCTCGTAATGCGTGAAGTTACCCTCGTTGTTTCCCCCTCCAGTAGTCGGCGAGCTTTATCGATTGCTTAGATCGATATGGTGGATCTCAACGCCAGTCGGTGTCTGCGCCGCGAGTGTCGCCGTGTCCACGTGTTGGCGGTGATTAGTGTGCGTCCGCGTCTGTGTCGTGCCAATGTGGACTACCGTGTGGTGTGTGAGCGGTGTCTCCGAATAAGGATTTTTTTTTATTGTGTGATTTTGTTTCGTGCCGTTCGTTTATTCTTTGTCATTTTCTTTCATGGTTCCCTTGTTCCTCTCTCTCCCTTCTTCCTGCCGTTAGTCCATCTCGTTCTGTCTGCCTTGCTCTCGTTCCCTTCTCCCCTCTTGGTCACGTGGGTGACAGTCCCTCCGTTTCCTCCTTATTTCGTTTTTCCGTCTCTCTCTCTCCCCTTTACCAAGTGAGATAAGGTAAGTGATCCCTACGCCAGCGGGCAATCGTAGTAACGTTCGGGATATTTTTCAGGTGTGTTCTTCTTACGTCGGCATGGAGCTTGACGTAGGGACTTGGGATCGTCGAGGGATTTCTCGGGCTCTTTCGTCCCGGGTCTCTTGGGCTCGCCAAGGAAGGATCTTTCAGATCAACTCTCTCTCTCCACAGGTAGGTAATTTTCGAGTTTATATAGTCGTATGTCGTTCGTCCTTGTCTAATTCTGTGTTTTTCCATTGCAGGGATTGGTGGCTTTCCTGCCGTTATTGGCCAATCATGCGCCGTGGCGGGCTTGCGGCCGTGAAATAGAGGTCGCCACGGGTCCTCTATCTAGGATAGGTGGCGGCACTCGTTGTTGGCGGTAAATTTGAGTGCGATGTGGGACGGATACCGTCTCAATATATATATATATATATTTAGGAGGGCCACGGCAACTGCATGAAAATAGTTTCCTGTGTAGGGATTTCGTTCCCCACATTAACTTATCGGTTACAGGTACGTTACATTACACTGGTAAACATGTATAACACAATAGAAAAAGGTATTTATTAAACAGGTAATGTTTTATAAGGAATATATACTTGGCGGTATCGTTGCGCTGCTATCGCAGGTAATTTTTTTTTCTTTCTTCTCGTGTCCCCTAACGCGGTTGGCTACCTCTGTGAAGGCTGCTCTTTTCAGTCGCTTCATCACCCCCTTCCGAGCAACCTTCTAGGTTGCGATATGGACCCGTTCGGTGTTCTTCGTTTTCGGTCCCGGATAGGTTCGTGGAGATGTTGTGCGAGTCGTGAGCATTGGAGGGGCGATCGGTACTGTATTCCGATTTTGCGATTGACCACTAGGATGCGCGGTTGCGGTTGCTGAATGATCCTTAGTTATTCCCTCGTGATAGACCGGCTTCAGCCTTTGTGTGTTCACTGTGATGGGCTGCCCTTCCCTCAAAATTCTGAATTCCGATTCAGATATCATTTCTAAAATTCGGTAAGGTCCTTCGAAAGGCTGTTCCAGCGATCGTCTCGCGTCGTTTTTATAAACACGTGCGAACACGTATGCAGATTTTTGTGCACGAACGGTTTTGTCTTGCTGTGATGATCCGTTGGTACTGGGCGAATGTTCCTCATGTACGTTTTTAAGTTCTGCGCGTACAGCTGTTGGCTGTCTCTGTACTCTGTGTCGGCGAGAAATTTCCCAGGGATCCTTAATGTTGTGCCGAAACGAGTTCAGCCGGTGTTGCTTTGATGTCGTCCTTAAAACTCGCTCTTAGGCCGAGTGGAACAAGTGGAAGTGTCCACCCAGTTGACAGTCTCGTGACACATTATTGATGTCTTCAGGGATCTATGCCATCGTTCGATGATTCCGTTGGATGCTGGGCGATAGGCCGTGGTCCGTATTCTCTCACATCCAATGAGTTTAGTAAGAGCGTTGAAAAAGGCTGACTCGAATTGGCTG
Source organism: Netelia inedita (assembly GCA_964017225.1). Lineage (NCBI taxonomy): Eukaryota > Metazoa > Arthropoda > Insecta > Hymenoptera > Ichneumonidae > Netelia > Netelia inedita. The sequence continues at coordinate 22,963,196 of OZ024924.1, forward strand.
CCTCTGTCCGTCGTAACGGTGACCGTACGCACCGTAACGAGAGATCCAACATGAGATTGAGGCGTTTGCTGCAGTTTCGGCCGTGGCCTCGTGCAATGGTACTGCTTCGGGCCATCGCGTAAAACGATCGATTGCTATGAAGCAATACTTGTAGCCCCTCGACGGTGGTAGAGGTCCGATGATGTCGATATGCACGTGTGCGATACGTCCATCCGGCATTGGAATGTGTTATGGCACGTTTTTGTTAAATCGGGTAATTTTGCTTTTCTGACAAGCGATGCATGTTCGAAGCCACTCCGTGACGTCTCGTCCCATGGACGGCCAAAACATTTGGTCTTAATCAGTTTGTGCGTTCCTCGTCCACTAGGGTGTGCCAACCCGTGCGTTGCATCGAGGACTCGTTTCCTGAGCGATGCTGGAATGTATGGGCGGGCTTCGCCGCTCGAGAAGTCGCAGGAGATCGTCTTGTCAGAGTCGTCCACTCGTACTGGACGGAGAATCAAAGCCGTGTTGGCGTCGGTTAATTTTTTGAGCTCGTCGTCTGTTTTCTGAGCCTCGGCGAGGTCGTCGGTGGAAAACAGCGTTGGAAAATCTATGGTCTCCACTCTCGATAGAGCATCTGCGACGACGTTATCAGTGCCACTCGAGTGTACGATGTTAGTGGTGAACTGCCCGATCAGGTCTAGTTGTCTTAGTTGTCGTGGTGATGCTTTATCACTACGTTGCTTGAACGCGTATACAAGCGATTTATGGTCTGTTTTCACGAGCAGAGGTCGACCTTCGATAATATATCTGAAAAACTTGATACCGGAATAAATAGCTAATAACTCTCGATCATACATACGTGTATTTAGTTTGAGTGTCATCTAGCTTTTTAGAATAAAATCCGACCGGTTCCCACTTGTTGTCACTCCATTGCGAAGGGTTGATGCAATTATTGTAGAAAATCGACGTATGCCCGGCGATGTAACCGATATTAACCGTGCGTTGTCTTGCACTTTTTGAACGAAAAAAAATGTCGTGACGGTAGCCGGAATATAGAAAAAGGCGGGCGTTTGCGACCACGTTTTCCCGCGCCCTTTATCCGATCACGTCGGGGTCACCAATTATGTAGGGATTTCGTTCCCCACATTAACTTATCGGTTACAGGTAAGTTACATTACACTGGTAAACATGTATAACACAATAGAAAAAGGTATTTATTTAACAGGTAATGTTTTATAAGGAATATATACTTTGCGGTATCGTTGCGCTGCTGTCGCAGGTAAGTTTTTTTCTTTTTTCTCGTGCCCCCTATGGCGGTTGGCTACCTCTGTGAAGGCTGCTCTTTTCAGTCGTTTCACCTGTCACTAAGCTGCTGCCATCTCTGGAGCTGTCAAGCACTCCGGTTGCAGTCGGTAATTCGCCACGCATGGTAAATACTATGAAAAAGTCGTTTCCACCCATTACGATTCACCCTGTAGGGGAGACCGGGGCAAAATGGTATAGCGGGGCACAATGGGACCGGGGCAAAACGGGTTTGGGGCAAAATGGAATAGTGAAAATCAACACTGCTGGAAAATACGTCATTGGGGCAAAACGGGACTGGGGCAAAATGGGCCGGAGAAAATCAGGCTCCTCAGAAAGAGGCGGTTGGGGCAAAACGGGATCGGGGCAAAATGGGACAGGAAAAATCGGAGACCACTAATTTCACGAGATTGGGGCAAAATGGGACAGTGGAATAATTCGATGCAGAAACGAAAGAAATGCAGGGGTAAAAAACGAGGGGTAATAAATGAGTGAAAACAGGTTTTGTTGAATGTTACACGATATTTGGGGCACACTCTACTTACGATACTATAATTTAACGGTGGCAATGTTTAATTTTTATTGCTTGTTTAACTAAGCTTATTTTTATCGGCACAATTGTCGCAAACGTACTCGATTAAGTTATCGTCAGCATGGGCGCATGAATAGTGGGCCCATTTCTCGCATGAATTACAACGAATCCAGGATTCCTTGGATTTCGAATATAAGCCCCCGCAGAAAAGGCATGATGCGTCATCGTCGGTTGTTATCGACGCCGCTGGATTTTTCTCACGAAGTTCTCTGTAGTACGGAGAATTCGTAAGAATGCCACTTGTACCTTTTCTTGATGTCTCCTTACGTTTTGATTTTTTGCCTGCCAATATCGGAAGCAGCTGGGATGGTGATATTTCGAAGGGCTGAGTCTTCGAAGAGCTCGCTACGTTTTTTTTTACGGGAGACTTTAATTTTTGCGGTGATTCGACGACTGTTTCAGCAGTGGTTCGCATTTTCTTTCTCGGATTTCCATTTGTTTTTTCTTCCATCGTGGAGCATATAATATCGTGATCTTCTTCTGATTCGAAATCATCGAGAGGTCCAGTGTATACGTGTCCTCGTTTTCTCATGAACGAATCACTGTCGGATCCACTATCAAACGATACACCTGATAACAGCATATGTTCGGCAGCGTCGATTCCGTTTACGTCTATGGATACACTGTTTGAACACTCAGCTTGAGGACTCGTAATTCGATTGAAATTATATACGGCAGAGCACCTTGTTTCGTCAATTGACATTTGGCTCAAAACCTGATTCAAACTGACGGAACTTTCGTCAAGGAGATTTTCTGTGGACGAAATGTTTTGAAGAGATTCGATAGAAGTGATTCCCGGTCTGATGGAAGTGATTTCCCGGTTTTGCTGGTTGCTTGCGGAGCATCCCGGATTTGAATTCGCCGGAAGATTTTCGCCCACGGTGGTCGAGGGCTCTGCATTCACGTTGGACGACGAAAGCGTATTTGCGTGTGCCGCCGCGAAGTCACGATCCGTGAAAACGTCTCTGTTAAAAGGCCATATGCCAGTTTTTTTGAACCCGTTAACTGCGTTTGATAGCGATGCTGCTTGCATAAACGCCTCACCGAACAGCTCGGCAATTTGCGACTGGGTAATAACACACCCAGCGTTATTGCGTAGCCACTTCTTAACGGCAGCCGAATAGTAAATAGAGATTGGTCTCATCAAGCTCACATCTAGCGGTTGCAGTCGGTGTGTACAATGAGGGGGGAACCACAAAATAATGACCCCACTCTCTCTAGCCAAATCCAGGACGTTCAAATTTTTTGTATGGGAAGCGTGTCCATCCAATAAGAGCAGTACCGGTTGGTTCTTTGTTGCTCCCGAAAAAGTGACGAATTTTTTAAACCACTCATAGAAGATCTCAGTCGTTATCCATCCCGATGGATTATATTCTGCCCAACTTTGATCCCGAGCTCCAGTCAAAAGTTCAGGCTACGGAGTCTTGCGAGGGAATATGAACATCGATGGCATGTAGGCGCCTGTAGCTGACATACATAGCTCGATTGTTACCAATTTCCTACGTTCAGCGGAACTCAGACATCCAACTAGCTTTTGTCCCTTCATAGCGATGATTTTACAATTATGTTTTGAGACTGTGGTGCACCCAGTTTCGTCTACGTTAAAAATACGATTTGGTGTGAGATCATATTTTTCGATAGTTGCACCCAGTAAATCGTAAAACTTGTACACCGCGATCTTGTTAAATCCTTTTGCTCTCGCAGCTGAGGTTGCTTGTGACTTACGCAACGCTATGTCAGGGTGCCTTTTTAGAAAACCTCGCAGCCAGTCCTGCCCAGCTATTCCTTCGGAAAAAGGATGGCCAATCCCATTATTTTCAGCTAACTGGAATGCCAGTACTCGTAGTTCGTACGGTGATACGCCATGAAGGATGATTTCCATCTCTTTCAAATAAGAAACGAGCTTTCGTTCTTGTTCCATGGAAAAGACCGGAGTGAATCTTCCGAGACCTGAAAGTTCATCAAATCATTATGAAATTTACTATGCGCGATGTGGAGAAAATGGTATCAACTGAAATGAGTTGTTAAACATTAAATAATGTAACAATGTCCCGCGCGTACTTATCTAACTAAAAGTGCGCTTAAATCTCAATTTCGAATACTTTTTAATGTGGTTAGAACGATTTCTTTCTGTAGAAGTGACTAAAAAACGAACGTGAATTTCAAGGTCGAATAACAATATTAATATAAAGTTACTGTAGAATTGATGCAGAAAGAAAGTAATCAAATATAATTTCCTTTGATACAATGTGCATTCTTCTATTATGGATAGCTGCTTCTTTTTCTGTCCTTGACATCAATTAAATTTTTACGTATGAATTTTTTCTGAAGAGTGATTATGGGTCTGTCTTGTTTCGTTACGCTCAAATTCCTCGCGTTTTATATCGTCTCTTTCTACGAAAACATCCAAGAAATTTGTGGAATTTTACGTATATCGAAATTAAAAGAAACAACTATGGATAAAAAATCATTAAAAATTCTTAGACATTGGAAAACAATGCTTTGTTTAGTACGAGAAGAAGATTCTTTGATTATTTTTTAAACAATGAAAAAAATTGTCAAAAGCTTTCCGAAATTGGTTTAAGGCTTAATTATTGTCCTAATATTTTTAACATAGTCGTACATTTATTTTTGTTTTTTTTGTTGCACCATAACGAACCAAAATTTGAAATAAATCGAATTTTTTGTTAAGAATATGAGCGTTAAAGACTCTACAAATATATACCAATGAGTATCATCGAGACATGCCTTTATGTTTCCAACGTGCTGGATAATTTCGAATACGAGCCAGCACTAAGTTTATATTCATTTTATAAATTATTCCGTTCCGTTGTTCCATTGTTAATATTACAAATAAAACGGAACTTTATTAAGACAGGCTAATACACAGAAAAAAACTACGTAATTTGAAAATAGAAAAAAATTGAAAGAATTCCTACTGCTGCTGCCCGTTCTTAATCGACTGACATTCTCTGTGGACGAGAGCGTTCCGGAGATGCCCGAATAGATCGCGAGGCTACGGTCATGCCCGAATACATCGCGGCGCCCAGATATTCCCGTTGAACAGTGCGAATCGTAGGTAAGGCCCTCGCTGCGCACTGTAGAGCGTTCGCTCCATGCTCGCCGAGACCGAAAAACTCAGCGGCAAGTCGAAGACGAAATCCCTAATTCCTCCGGCACTAATCATCCGATCGGATTGAAATTTGGAGGTGAGTTAAAGAATGATGGTATGGGGTACCTGAGACTCATTTTTTTTAATGTCGAAAGCGGAACCGCTTATTTATAATAAAAATGATACATTTTTCATAGTAGCACGATGTTTCTCGTCGCGGTGGTGTTACAATTTCGTGCTCCATGGAAATATGCACATTTCCGACTTTGTTTTATATAATTTGATAAAGAAATAACCGAAATATAGCAATTTGAGTTTTTATGCAACGCGGGTCTAGCGACGGCAAGTTCGGCGACCCGCGCGGTGGGAGGGGTAGCCACGAGAGTCGAAGGCATAGGCAGTCCTCGTGTACACGTTGGCCTCTTCACGGAAACCAACACAGTTTTTTCAATTTTTTTAAATGATTATTTTTAATGATCTTAACGATTATTTTAATGATTATATTTTTAATTTTTAATTCAGGCGAAAGGCTGGATACCAGAAGTATTCACTTCTTGTGTGTGTGAAGAACACACACACAGGTTTTTTTTTAATTTGTTCATCGTATCCCTGACAGATGAAAAAATTATTAAAAAATCATTTGTTAAATAAATAGTAACAAATAATTTTTTTATGTTGTAAATATTTTTATGATAAAATACAGTCCTTTTGTCACAACTTTAATTTAAACAAAATTAAAGGAAAGAAGGTATATAATTACTTATTGATTAAAAAGTCGGAAAATGTTCCAATATTCATAAATCGAAAAATTTGGCAAATAAAAAAAATATTTGACACGATATGTTATCTCGTCAGGATCTAACGATATGCAAAATTTGACCGATTTCTCAGAGGTGACTGATCTTCTATATATGTCCGGGCGATGCGTTAGGTTTCCGTGCAGAGGCCAACGTGTACACGAGGACTGCCTATGCCTTCGACTCTCGTGGATATCCCTCCGGCCGCGCAGGCCACCAAACTTGCCGACGCTAGACCCGCGTTGCATAAAAACTCAAATTGCTATATTTCGGTCATTTTTTTATCAAATGATATAAAACAAAGTCCAAAGTGTGCATATTTCCATGGAGCACGAAATTTTAACATCAATGCGACGCGAACCATCGTGCAACTATGAAAATTTTAGCATTTTTATAAAAAAAAAACGCTTCTGTTTTTGACATTAAAAAAAACTGAGTCTCAGGTACCCCGTACCATCATTCTCTAGCTCACCTCCAAATTTCAATCCGATCGGATGATTAGTGCCGGAGAAATTAGGGATTTTGTTTTCGACTTGCCGCTGAGTTTTTCGGTCTCGGCGAACATGGAGCGAACGCTTTACGGCGGGCGGCGAGGGCCATACGCACTATATTATGCCGGCTGTACACTCTCGTCGAGGGGTGGCGAGGCTGGACGAGTGCGAGAGTGTACAGGGTACACTCGCTCCGCCTCGCGATGCCTCGCAGTCACTCGTGGGCTCTCCATTCCGAGTCGGTTTTTTGAGCGTAAGTCAAAGGGCTTCGCTTACCCTCGCGAGGCGGCGCAAGTGTATCACTGTACACTCTTGCGTCTTTCAGTTGATGGCAAGCTTTCTAACCGTCCATCTTGGCGTTGGCAAAGCGTACTAAATAAACGAGGGTGTACAGGGGCGCGCTCGTTCCTCGACCTCTCGCGCGAGAGCTGTCGACGAGACATCGTGAGAGCACTCGCGCGAGAGTGTACAGCTGGCATAAGATTTTCAAAGAAGACAGGTCACGGCTGGCCCTGCTACGACGCCTCGGCCTTCGGGCCGCCTCGATGTGCCGGGGCTTCGCAGCAGATGCGCGCCGTGACATCTAGCGGTAGTCCGCAGCGGCTCGTAGTCAAATGCTGCAAGCTCTGCGCTGCCGCTGAGAAGGCGAAGCCGTCGAAATTCCTCAGTGTGTTACACTGCCTCTTAAGACTAATACCAGTTATAAAATATATAATTAATAGGAAACATGTAATAAAACAATTGGTTAGGTCGCATCATTCTTATCGCGTGTCAGATTAAAACTATAACTCACTCTTAGAGGGAAATACACTTTTTTTAGCCACGACAAGCTATACAAAAACATTTTCTAGAATAAACTTTGTTTTCTTAGGACGTATATCAAATTAACATTAATTTTTGACGAGGTAATTGACTATCTTGTCCAATACCTATTTGCATTTAGTTATGCGAGATTTCTTATCAGCTCCGGGGTTTGTTAGGAATTTTGTTATTCCTTCTTGTCCACCTTCTTCATATATGTTTCCCAATTGTTCGCAAGTAATTCCATTTATTGCCATTTTTTTATAATTCCAAGTGACACGACGTTTTTTAATGGCTCCAAAAATCGTACTCCCCTCACAGCTTTTTCGAGTTGAACACGCTCATTAAGCCTTGCCAAAAACAATTTGCCAATGGTGTACAATTGTGCTTTTGGTATAACCACCCGAGTAAAAATGATTGTATATACTCATATATAATTATATAAAAATGATATACAATCATATATATTTATATATAGGTTTATATATAATTGTATATAACTCTATACATTCGTATATATAATCCGATATCGAGTGAAAATGATTGTATATAATTATATAAAAATGAAATACAATCATATATATTTATATGTATGTATGCTCTTTATTGTTTCCCCGTGGGGTTACAAGCCTCCGTTTCCTTTCTTTTTACATTCTTTGTTCTATGTACATTTCCTTATTCTATTGGTCTCCCTTATTCTATTTACATTTTCCTTATTCTATTTCTTACTTCTATCTCCTCTCTTTTCCTTTCGCCTCGCCTCTCGTTTGCCCGCTCTCTTTTTTTTTTTTTTTTTTTTTGCCGCTCGCCCGCTTATTCTATTTTTTTTCGCTCGTACATTCTTTCCTTCGCTCGCTCGCCCTTATCTCTATCTTTGTCTCGCTGTCCTTCTCTCCTTCGCAACCTTTCCTCTTCCTATCATCTACCGCCCTCCTTTCCTCCTCACTCTCCCTCTCCCGACTTCCGTTTCCTTTCCGTCCATTCCATTCCTTCTTTCACTCTTTTCTCTTTCCATCTCCTTCCCTTTTTTCTTGTTCCCCTTTTCTCCTCTGTTCTCTTGCCCTATCCAGTTTTCTCATCCACCCTTCTCCTCCCCCCTCTTCGTTCAGAATTTCTCTTATTCTCTCTCCTATCCCTCTCCTCTCTTCTCCTTCCTTCCCACATCTATCCAACACGTGCTCCCACGATTCCTCTTCCCCCCCGCACATTCTACATGCCCTTCCCTCTACTTCTTCCCAGTATCTTCCTTCCCTCATTTCGTTCCCTAGTCTATACCTCGCTATTCTTCTATACCTTTCTTCTGCCCAGCCCACCCTTAGATATTTAGGTATCCCCTCCGCCCTTATTTCCCTATACCATCTGTTATAGGTTGACTCTCTAATTTTTTCCTCTCTTTCTGTCTCCTGCTCCTTTCTATCCTCCTTCTCTACTTCTTCATAACCTTCTATCTCTCTCTCGCTCTCTTCCCCCCTTTTCTTACCTTTCTCTTTCATCCCTTTCGTCTCTTTCTCCCATTTCGATAGTAGTTCCTCCCCCTCCTTCTCTCTTTTTTCTATTTCCTCTAAACACTCTCTCGCTATTTCACTTCCCTCCCCTCGTCTTAACTTCTCCTCGTACCTCCACGCCCTCCGTCCCGCTCTTGTTCTTATTTTTTCCCTTTTTGTTTCCTCTCTCACCATGTATCCTGGCGTCCTCCAGTCTACCCCAAGCGTCCACCTTATATATCGTTCCTGCATACTTTCTATTCCCTTCCTTTCCTCCCACCCCCAAATTTCCACCCCGTATCCCATTACCGTCCACACCAGAGTATCGAATAGCCACATTCGTCTCTTCCAATCCTTTTCAAACTTCCTTTTTCCTATGCCCCATACCTGTTTCATCACCGCCCCCGCTTTCCTTATCCTGTCCTTTAGCTGTCCTCCTTGTCCCCCATTCTTTTTGAAGACATACCCCAAATATTTAAATTCCTTTACTTCCTCTATCCTCTTTCCCTTCCATTTCCATTCCATCTCCTTCTTCCTTCCTCCCCCTTTCCGGAACTTATTTTCGTTTTCTCTACGTTGACTTCCATCTTCTTTTTCTCGAAGTACCCTTCTAACCTCCGTATCATATTCTTCATTTCCTCTTCTCTCTCTGCCAGCACCACCACATCGTCCGCATACGCTAGCGAGTATACTCTTCTTCTTCCCACTCTTACTCCTCCCCACCGTCCCTTTCCTAATTCCTCCTCCATATCCGCCATTAGTATATTAAAGAGAATCGGGCTCATCGGACATCCCTGTCTAACCCCTCTTCCCGTCCAGAACCCCTCTCCTATCTCTCCTCCCGCTTTCACCCTGCTTATCGTTTCCTTATACACTTCTTCTACTCTCTCTCTTAGCCCTAACCTTACCCCTCTCCTTTCCATTGCCTCCATCAAAATCCTTCTATCTACCGTGTCAAATGCTGCCTTCAGGTCCACGAATAGCCCTAACACTTTTCCTTTTACCTCCGCCAGTTTCTTGTTCACCATATAATTTAGTATATATATGTTGTCCACCGTCCCCATCCCTCTTCTGAATCCCGTCTGGTTCGGCGGTATCATTTTCTTCCCCTCCACCTCTCCCTCTAGCCTGTTCGCCAACACCGCCGTGTATATTTTATATACCGACGGCATTAGCGTTACCCCCCTGTATTCTTCCACTCTCCTTCCTTCCCCTTTCTTTATTATCGGCGCAATTACCCCTGTTTTCCATTCTTGCGGCCATCCTTCTCCCCTCCACACTCTTTCACATATCTCCCACGCTACTTCTACCGCTTTCTCCCCTCCCCACTTCCACGCTTCGTTCGGCACCTCGTCCCATCCCATCGCCTTTTCTTCTTTCATCTTCTTTATAACTTTTCTTATTTCCTCTTTGCTTATTCCTTCCTCCTCCGCTATTCTCCCCTCCATTTCCGTCCCCATCCTTACTCTTTCCTCCACCCCCCCTAATAGTCCCATAAAGTACTCCTTCCACTCCTCCTTTTCTATTTCCTCCGTTGTCCTCTTCCTGCTTTTCCTTCCCCTATTCACAATCCTCCATACACTCTCTTCCGTCTTCGCTTGTGCAATTTCTTCTATTATCCTCTCTCTCTCCTGTTCCTTTTTCTTTTCGCATAGTTCCTTGTATTCCCTCTTTTTCTCCCGATATTTCTCTTTCGTGCCTCCTTTCTTCCTCCCTTCCCTTAACTCTTTTCTCGTTTCCGCTTTTTTCTCTCTGCATTCTTCGTCCCACCAACCCTCCCTCCTTTTCCTCTCTTTGCTCTCCGCTCCTTTTTCTTCACTTTTCCTAACCTCCTCCTTTATTTTCTCTATTGCCCCCTTTATCGCTTCCTGTGTCTCCTTCCCTTCCACCTTAATTCCTAGTATTCCTTCCCTGTATTTCTCTTTCCTTTCCTCCGACCATTTCCCCCTTCTCTGTCTCGCTTTATTCCTCTCCTCCTTCTTCTTCCTCTCCCCTCTCCCTTTTTTTACTGCCGCCACTATAGGTTGGTGGTCTGATTCCATCCTGTCTTCCACTTCTACGCATTTTAACCCCTTCCTCGTGTTTTCATCCCCTATCACGTAATCAATCACCGTCTCCCCTCTCGCTCCTATATATGTATATTCTCCTTCCTCATCCCCCTCTATATTTCCGTTCATAATCTCCCACCCCACTTCCCCTAATCTACTCACCAGTTTCCTCCCTTCTTCGTTTATCTTTCCATCCTTTGATTTTCTTCCTCCTTTCTCCTCCTCCTCTTCTGTCCCCGCTTTACCTCCTTTTGTTCCCGTCCTTGCATTGAAATCGCCACCTATTATCACTTTTTCCTTTTCGTTTTGCCCTTCCATCCACCCACTCATTTTTTCTAATTTTTTTCCCATATCCCCATTTACGTACACCGCCACTATCGTCCATACCTCTTCCCCTGCTCTCACCTTCCTGTACATCATTCCCTCTTCCTCCTCCTGCTCCTCCTTTCCCTTCTCCATCTCCATCCCTTCTCTCACCCCCATCAACATTCCCCCTATTGCTCTGCCTTTCTTATTCCTCTTCTTCGCTCCTTGTTTTGTCCACTTATACCCCTTCGGCAGCCTGCTTCTTATTTTCTCCCAATTCTTTTCCTCTACCCAGGTCTCCGTCAGCGCTATTACTTCCCATTCTTCTAACTCTTTCCAAAATTCGTTGTCTTTGTTCCCTAGTCCCGCCACGTTCCAAAACGCTATTTTCCATTCCTCTCTTCTTTCTTCCCTCCTTTCTTTCCCACCTATCTCCCGTTTTTTGACCCTTCCTTTCTTCCCCCTACCTCTTCCTCATTTGTCCGCTGATCTCCTTCTATCCTGCCCTCCTTTCCCCTCCCGTTTTCCCCCCCTCTTTCTCTTCCTTTTCCATCCTTCATCCTTTCCCTCTCTTCATCCCAAAACCACCATTCCCCGTTTACCCATAGTCTTCCGTGCCTCACCTTTACTGTCTTCCCCTTGTTTTTTTCCCTTTCTCCTATTTCCCTTATCCTCCATTGCATCTTTCTTTCCTGCCATGTCATGTCTTCCTGTATTATCTCCCTCCTCCCTCTTAGATTTCCTTTCTTCCTCATCACCTCTCTTTTCCCTTCCTCTTCCTCCATCCTTACCTCTATCATCGTCTCTCTTCTCCCTGTGCCTGCCTTTCCAATTTCTTTCACCCCTGCTATTTTTGCCTGTACTCCTATTCTTTCTAACAGTCCCCTCGCCGTTTCTTCCACCGCCCCCCATATTTCCACCCTTTTTATTATTATCTTCTTCCTTCTTTCTTCTCTCTCCTTCCTCTCAACTTTTCTCTCCATCTCCTTTACTCTCTCCTCTAGCTCCCTGTTCCTTTCTCCTCCTGCCCTCTCTCCGTCCCCCTCCTTTCCTCCTTTTCCCCCCTCTAATTCTATCTCTCTTATTCTCTTTTCTATTTCGTCCGTTCTTCCCCTCTCTTTTTCCTTTTCCTCCATCCTCCTCTCCAACTGTCTTACTCTCTTCTCCATTTCTTCCTTCTCCCTTCTCCATCTTTCTTCTCCTTTTTTTATTTCCTCTTTAACCTTTTCCATCTCGTCTTTCATTTCTCTCATTTCTCCTCTCTGCCCCTTTATCTCCTGTTTAAACCCGTGCAACTCTTTTCTTATCTCCTCCCTCATACCCCTGATCATCGCCGCTATGCTCTCCTCTTCCCCCTCTTTATTCTCTGGTGATCTGTGCACCTTCCTGCTTTTTTGGAACGCCTCCCTTCCTACCTCCTCCTCTTCCTGTTCCTTTTCTTCCATTTGTTCTCTCTTTCTTTTCCACAGTTCCTTTAATCCTACTAAATCCCCCACACTCGCGCTTCTTTCCATCCCCAGCCTCTCCGCATTCGTTTTCCTCCCCCTCTTCTTCCCCTCTTCCTCCCCCTTCCCTTCCTCGAGAACCATTTTTTTTTGTGCTTTATTTTCCTATCTCTATTTTCTTTTGTTGTTATTATTATTTTTTCATTTATTTATAATATTTGTCTATTTATCTATTTATTTTATTTTATTTTATTTTCCCGGTTGCGCCCTTCCTTACCAACCGTCTCTGTACTTTCCCTCTCTCTATAGCTACCTGCGTCTCCCGTCGTCCACCGTCGGCGCCACCTCTCCGACGCTACCTCGCTCGTTCCTCTCCCCACTTTTCTTTCCCGTGCTCGTCCGTTTTCTTTCCTACTATCCTCTCCTAACCTCTCTTCTGCTTTTCGCCTCTCTCCCTTCCTTCCTTTTCCTGCCTTCTTTTCCTACTTCCCCCTGCTTTTCACTTCACCTACCTCCTTACCGTCCTTCCCTCCTTCCTCCCTGCCCCCTTTCTGCCCTTTTTTCCCTCCTTTTCGCACTTTTTTCCACTTTTCTATCATTCACCTGTCACACACGTCTTTCCACACTCGCTCCGGAAACGGAAGTCCCATATATATTTATATATAGGTTTATATATAATTGTATATAACTCTATACATTCGTATATATAATCCGATATAGATGTACTTCCATCATATATAGTTATATATAATTCAATATAGTGTTGTATACAATTATATACAGGGTGAATCATAATGGGTGGACACCACTTTTTGATGGTATTTACCATGCGTCGTAAATTACCGACTACCTACAACTGGATTGCTTGACCGCTCCAGAGATGGCAGCTGCTTAGTGACAGGCAACTACATTCATGCATCTTCGCGCGATTTCGATGACATTTGGTATGCTTGTAGAATGGATAAAAATACGAGATATGAAAAAACTTCAAATTGCAACAACGTTTATTTTTTCGCGTACTATACACTGGATATCAGAATGGTGCAGATAGCAAATCTCTTGTGATTTATTGCAAATTTGTAATTTTTTCATACGTATCTCCGAGAGTTTTTAACCGATTGGGATGCAAATTAGCATAAAGGTAGAGGATGAAAAAATAAAGTTGGCGGGTTTGTTATCTTTTCGCTATCTCATAATTAAGGGGTTGAAACTGCCCCTCGATTTTTTAGTCAATTGTATCGTATGATCGGATTAATTTGTACAGACTATTTCGACTCATTGCTTTTTCATTTCATCCCATTTTTATATATACAAATTTTCGTCCATGCCACACGGTAAGAACTTCGAACGTTCGCAAGGGGGATGGTTGGGGGAGGGGGTGAGTGGAATTTACAAATATGTATTCGTGCATTCAAACGAACTTATATTAACGTAAATTTAACCCGGAATGGCAAAAGGCTACCCGATCATACGATGCAATTGACTAAAAGGGGCAGTTTCAACCCCTTAATTATGAGATATCGAAAAAATAACAAACCCGTCAACTTTATTTTATCATCCTCTACCTTTATGTTAATTTGCATCCCAATCGGTTAAAAACTCTCGGAGATACGTATGAAAAAATTACAAATTTGCAATAAATAATAAGAGATTTGTTGCTATCTGCACCATTCTGATATCCAGTGTATAGTACGCGAAAAAATAAATGTTGTTGCAATTTGAAGTTTTTTCATATCTTGTATTTTTATCCATTCTACAAGCATACCAAATGTCATCGAAATCGGCGAAGATGCATGAATGTAGTTGCCTGTCACTAAGCAGCTGCCATCTCTGGAGCGGTCAAGCAATCCAGTTGTAGGTAGTCGGTAATTTACTACGCATGGTAAATACCATCAAAAAGTGGTGTCCACCCATTATGATTCACCCTCTATATATACGTGACAAATTTATTTCCGGTATAGAAAATTGTATATAACTGTATATGAGTACTTTTCTTTTCTTTTGAAATTAATATAATTACATTGCTACTCATATATGATAAAATATAGAAACAGTTTTCTTTGGGTTTATTCGCGTATGGAAGCAGGTAAATCAAAAGATTGTTCATTAAAAGTTAATAAATTATGTATTAAAATGCAATATATATGTCGGAGAAAGTGACTCCTTGTTGTCCAATGGGCACATCTCATCCCCATGCTCGGACATGGTCGGGTATACTCGAATAACTTAGACACCAAGAACGTCGAAAACGAATCTTTTATTCGATAGTACAACTCAAACGTAATTATCCTAGAGCGGGTCTTAAACGTCCGCGTTCCCCACGCCCTTCTTGCACACTGCCGCTCGCGCTCTCCTGACTCGATCCCCTCCCGTGAACGGCCACTCTCTCCGTCGACCCTGCCCCACTCTCACTCTCCGTGACGACACTACCGCGGTAGGGAGCGGTTCTCCGACATATATATATTGCATTTTAACATACATATCAACGTATTTTACATTGAAACGTTGAATTATAAAATATAAAGTATTTTCAAATGAAAAGAAAAGACGGTTTGTTCCATATATGGGAACACTTTCGTTGTCATTCGTCTAGTACTGAACTATCGGTCTTACAAGGCGAGTCCAGCAGAGGCCAACCGAGTTTAGCGATGGGACTTCGTAGGGTTGTAGGGAGGACTGAAACTAAGAAAACCCTAAAGGGCTACGTGTAGATACGCAGTCGTTTTTGAGATACCCGGTTTGAAAGGTTTTGCCGCCGCACATAAGCTTTGACGTGTAAGTTAAAAATGTGGAAGCGCGTAGCCGAGCGGTTAGCGCGCCGATCTACCGTCCGTCCGTCTCGTGTTCAAGTCCCCGGAAGAGCGGTTTTTTCCCCTAATTTATGGAAATGGACATTATTGGTATATACAATTCTATACGTTTATATACAAATATATAAAATTCTATCGGGCCAATTTTTATATAAAATTGTATATGATCAATTAATATATAATTATATATGTTTATATACAATCATTTTTACTCGGGCAGCTGATTGAATTTGTCCAATATTTCTACGTCGAACAAAGCATCGTGAAACTGTTGATTTGGGGCCACATTCAATAACTCATCTGCGAGTTTTTGTAGCGTAAACATTCGAGTGCCTTTTCTATCTGGAAGAAGATTTTGCAATCGCGGCAACGTATCGGAAATCCCACCAACAACGTCTCGATACTCTTTGATCGTGGAACTTTTTCTCACAGCCAACAATATCGAGACGAATCAAATGAGGCATTATGAGCAACAAGTAGGCACTTCTTCCCATGCAATTTGAGATATTCGAAGAAGGTTAAGAAGGCATCGTGTAGTTTGATCGAATCTATTCGTTTTTCATAGAGGAATAATTCACCTCCGAAATTTCCAAGCCCTGTGATAGTACGTACTAAAAGTGAAACTTTCACTTTGAGCAACAATGTGGAGAATATCAGCAGAATATTCATATCCCGATGTTTCCAAGTCAAAATATATAATGTGAGAGTTATCAGGAGACAATACAAGGAGTTCTTCATTGCTTGGGAGATCCGAATAGATGCCATCAATGTCGAGACCACAGTTCGTTTCGTAAGTGATGCCCTCCGACTTTTCCTCTCGTTTTCAAAGAGCATCTCTCTCTTGACGCAAAATTTTCCGGCAACATTTACTATCCCGCGATTTTTGACGTAACGCTCGGCCCGTTTTCTTTTTATCGCGTTTTTCTGTGTATATCAGGATAATCTCCTGATGCGCTGAGACTGAAGCATTTGCTTTTAGGAGTCTTGTGAGCTATTATGCAATTTAGGTTTTCGTTTGCTTGACTTGAGGCACGCACAGAAAATTGCGACGCATTATTAGCGTATTTGAGCATGAGCTGCGATAATTGTTAGTATAACTCGAGATCTTTTAATAAAATTCTGTGTTTACCCTTATTGAACAGTAACCTGCGTTCACACCAAAGCCCACAATTTTCGTGTTGCCCGAAGATGTGCTGGGGAATACTACAGAAAGATGCTGCGAGTTTATAAGTGTTACTTTTGTTTTGCGCTACAGCGTATACAAAACATTTTTTCAAGAGCGGTATTACTTTCTTTTGTCTCATCTCCTTGAAGTGAACCCGCATTTGGTATAACTCTTTGCTAAAATTTTTCTTCAAATGATTGATATCCGCGAGTTTGTAAAGACGATCGGGATTCCCTCGACGTATCGATACTATTGTTGAAGAGGCTTCATCGCCGATCACGACGCGAACTCTGAGCCCTTTTTCTTGCAGAATTGTACTTCTGTTAATTAGCTGAGCTCCTACATCGGCCTCCATGGCTTTCGCACTGCCTTGGAAATTTTTCCTACACTCGTGATCAATATTATCATGTCCCATATCACACTTTTTGCATTTGCGATTCCGAGTCGCGAAATCTAGAATTTTGCCGCTTAAAAATTCAGCCATTGCACCGTATCCATTGAGGCTATCGTAACTTCGGCCATTGCCTCGTTTACTCCAGCCCATGTCATAGGACACGATGATATTTACAGCATTAGCCAATGCTTCGTCAAAATTTGATTGGGCCGAGGAACGTAAAATCTCGAGTTGAGGAAAGATGTCGTCAATTATTTCGGGTGGCCTGGTAAAAAGGATAACACCGAGGAGTAATACATGCAAAAAATGAAATTCATCTTCGAGTTGCATATTATATTTTTTATTGGAGATTTAAAATTTTCGCGCGTATATTGCGTCTACCGCCCCGAGCCATTGGTAGCGCGCCTCCGTCACCAGCGTCGCAGCCGACGCTCTCCTTTACTGGCGGACTTCACTCCTATCTATTACTATTGTAACAGAGGACGTACATCGCAGATACTTTTGCTTTTTCCTTTCTTTCCTACACGCATTATATGACATTAGAAGAAAACCTGTGTTGTGAAGTATCCACGAACTGTGCTTTTCTTTCGACTCGCCGTTCCACCTGCCTAACTCTAACATTTTTCTCTCTGTTACAATTTCGTAATAAACTGTCGAACATAAACTGAAACTAACGATCGTAAAATTATGTAACGAGTACGAAAAAACTATTTCTGACAAGTGTCATAATCACGCGAGATCAGTAATGTATAATAGTATAATATTTTATTGAACGTACATGGAATACAAATTATACTGCGAAAAAATGTTGTTATAACAAAACAAAGGAAAAGGTTAAACGTCGATAATCGGCTTAGCACTTATTCGTCCTACGTCTTACGATCGACTAACTTCGCTGTTCTTTTCTTCGGCTAGCAACGCAGTTTTTAACGCGTTCGAGCGTCTTACCCAATGACAGGCACTCTTTTCTCTCGCTTTCTCGCACTCTTTCTCCCTTGCTTTTCGTCACTTCTTACCAGCGCATGCATACAGTCCTTCTATTTATCCTTTCTTTGTCCTCACTCTCGCTCTCTCTCGCTCACATGCGCTCTCTCTCCCCGGTGAGTACGATAGTCAAGCCTGCTTTTGCCTCTCTGAAATATCCGATATCTGCTGTGTTGCTGCCTACGGGCATTTTTGCTTCCAGCTTCGAAGCGGGCTCTTTTACGCTTTCATCGATTTTTTCCATTGGCTTTGCTCCCATACGCTGCATACCAGGGAAATTCGGTGAATTGCGGTAGTGAATTTTCTAACCTCACTTCTGGGAACTGCCTGAACTGCCAAAGTGACTCGTGCTTTCTTCCCCGAATGAGCTGGCTCATGCGCATGCGCTACTCACTCCTTGGGCGCCGCCTGCATGCCATCGACTGTCGCCTGCGTAGTTCATCTCCGTGTCCACATTACCATCGATTGAACCCGCCGAGATCGCGGTATCATCATTATCTCCATCATTAGCGACACACGCTTCGGTCTAGCACCGCTCTGGCACTGCTGCCCCCTCTACCGCATCGATTGTCGACTGCTACGATCACTGGTCTACATACCATCGACCGTCGCTTGATCTCGCGCCTCGGCGGTGAGTGAGTGATCTATATTACCTTTCTGCGACGGCATTGCGAAGACGTAAACCCGGTTATTCATCGTATATATACTTAGGCCAAGAAAACCGTGTGCTGTACAAACTGTCGTATCTCCGTACATAATATTTATAGTATAGTACGTGTTCAGAAAAGTTCGTAGTGCCGGGAGTTCATGCGAGAGGTCAGCAGCTCGTGGCCTATGACACTCGCTTGGACTCTGCGGTACTCGAACGCTCGGACCTTTTCCCCCACTCTTCGGTCATCGATCTGGATCGATTTCCGTCTTCTTCACTTCTACTGCGAATTTCCCAGTGCGAGCGTGTTACTCTTCTCCCTTCGAATATTTCAAAGTTCTGTTCAGTATTCTAACCCGGCTTTTCTCTTTACCTATTCTTTCGATTCTGTGGACGTTATTTGTGAACCTCGGCTTTTCTTTCGGCAACTTCTTTCGGATCAGTGGACTAAAGACGATTTACGACCGGCTTTCTTCCTCTGACTCTTCTTCCTCGCGGCAAATTGGTTATTGTTCTCGGCAACGACACGGCTTGTTACACGGTTACTTCTAACGGACACGAGCGCGAGGCCGGGCGACCGCCATTACTGTGCGTGCGACGGTGTGACAATAAAGTGCTGCGTTCGTGTTAATTGTTCACTTCGGTTTTTCATACTTTTTTTTCGGACCCTTCACCCTTTCGTCACGAATTTCCTCGTCTTTTCTCCTGCCACTTTCATCATCGACCAGATCCCGGGTCTGCTCACACCCTGTCACCCAGACAGTACGTATGTCTAAGGCGTGCTATAAGTGTAATAGAGCGATAGCTAATAATTCGACGGGGTGCTCGCGTTGTGGACGCTCATTTCATCCGGGTTGCGTGAAGTACTATTTCGGTCTAAGGTCAGTTAATACCTGCTGCAGATCTCACCTTCGAGTCATGGAGACTAGCACCTCGACTATTTCTATCCCTGCCATTAATGTCCGAACTCCTGATGATGCCGCGGAGGAGGCACCGGCATCGCTCGATTCATTAACTTCTCTCGTCCGTCAGGCCACTGCCGATTCAAATCGGACAGCCATTAAGCTTCGATCAGCGATGGCAGAGGTGAAAGCTAATTCCACTCTGCTATCCAATGAACTTCGTGCGGCAATAGCCGATATAAGCGTAACTCTAAAGCAAATTCCAACGCTCGTTCAAATAGTCTCATCTCACACAGAGCAAATTGCTTCGCTTGAGGCCAGTAATGTCGCACTAACGCATGAGATTACTCAGTTAAAGTCTGATTTGCTTGACTCGCGGGTCCCTAATGACAGTCCGGCCGAAATTGTCGTAGCAGGTTTCCCGGAAGCTGTGACTGACTCGCCTCGTTGCTTAGTTCAGAAAGTTTTCACGGCGATAGGGGTAAGTGATCTATTTTGTCATGTCCTTGAGGCCCGTGTGGTGGTACGTAAGGCTCGGGCAACTGACCTTACTCCGAATGTGCAGGGAGTACTGGACTCTTCGCGTCGCTCCTTCTCGATCGCGGTGACTCTTACCTCCGCGGCAGTAAAGGATGCAATCATAAATGCCAAGAGGGCTAAGCGTGACCTTAAAGTCAATGAGGTATTTAACACTAGCGCTAAGGGCAATAACTTCGTTAACGAGCTCCTGTCTGCTGAGCGCTATAGGCTTTTGCGTGAAACAAAAGCGCGAGCCGCTGAAGCAGTATATAAGTATGTCTGGGTGAGAAATGCGATCTGTGTGAGGAAGGATAATGGGCATCCTCTTATTAGCATTCGCTCAGGTGATGATCTGCCTAAGCTGATATGACTGCCCACGGCATCGGCAGCGGCAGAGAGCGTCTCCGGTGTAGTGCCGTCATTGAACCCGCGTGTTCCGAGAGGGATAGCAGGCGGGCCTGTGCGATCTCATGACTCTAATTATTTAACCATAGCGCATTTCAACGCTAACTCTCTTCTTGGGCACATTGACCTCGTGCGTATTTACTTTGAGGAAAACCCGTGCCATATTATCTCGATTTCCGAGACATGGCTTCACCCTGGTATCCAAGACGGCCTTGTTAATCTTGATGACTACTTCTTGGTACGGAATGACCGTGTCGGAAAGGGTGGGGGTGGGGTCGCATGTTACATTCATATGTCATTGTCCGTCAAGGTGCTCGACTCCTCTCTTAATCTATTCTCGAATTCACCAGAGTACATAATGCTCCAGGTAGGGCTGCCTCGGGGTGAGTCTGTGTTTTTTACGTCAGTATACAGGAGGCCAAAAGGTAGGCTGCTGCACGATTTTGAAACGAGCTTTTGCCGTCTGGCTCACTCGTATAAGAATATCGTCATTGTAGGCGACTTCAATTGTAAATTACTCCTAAACGATTTTACCGCTGGCTATCTCAGAAACTTCATAGTCTCTCACTCTCTGTTTCTCGTACCGTCCGGCACCACATACCATACCTCTCACAGCGACTCGTGGCTCGATGTGGTCATCCTCGACGACGGGGACAAACTTGAAGCATTCTTTAAATCATCCGCCCCCTTCATCGCGGGGCATGACATGCTTTCGGTTCAGTACGCAATACGTGTGCCGTGTGATACCACTAGGTGCATAGCAAAACGCAACTTGACCAATTTTTATGAACGGGCGTTTCGGGAGACTGTTTCCTCTCAATTATCTTCGTTATCCGTCCACGGCTCTCAAGCCATCTCCTCCGCTGGTCAGCTCGAGGCGCAGTTAGCTGTGATCACGCAGTCGCTTTGCTCTGCGCTTGACAGGCATACTCCGGTTGTTGAGTTCAGTGCTAAAAAGAGGCCCACTCCATGGCTCACGAACGAACTAAAGCGCAAAATAAAGCTCAAGAATGCTCTCTATAAACAAGCGAGAAGATCAAACAGTGCGGTGAGCTTTGTGAGATACAGATTCCTTCGGGTTCAGGTAGCAGTGGAGATTAGGAGGGCAAAGGATGACTTTCTGCTTTCCAAACTAAACGCAGTAAGGGATCCCAGGATGATGTGGTCGGAATTAAGGCACTTGGGTCTGGTGCAAGTGTCGTTCTCCTCTCCGCTCCATTTCTTTTCGGCAAACGAGCTTAACTCACATTACGATGCCATCTCAGCGGCTTCGCCTCCTATCACCGATGACCAATTTAATTCGATTGTGCAAGATTATCCCTGTGCAGATGCTCCCTTCTCGTTTAGTGAGGTCTCTGAGACGGTGGTCCTGGGATACCTGCGACGCTCTGAGTCTACCTCTCTCCGTGCCGGCCCTGACGATATTTCGAAATTCGTTATTGCCAAGTCGCTTCGAGTGCTGTGCATGCACTTAGCCAGTATTTTTAATATATCGATGCGACTTTCTCATTTCCCAGATCTGTGGAAGATGGCGCATATTCGCCCGCTGCTGAAATTGAAAACACCACGTACGCCCAACGATACGCGACCCATAGCAATTTTGCCTGAGCTTTCGAAGGCGTTTGAACGAATAATCTTCGATCAAATTTCAAGGTACCTTGGGATGCGTAACTTCTGGGACCCCAGACAATCTGCATACAGAAGCTCGCACAGTACTCAAACAGCCTTGCTGAGAGTTACTGATGACATCCGGCGGGGAATTGATGAGAGGACGGTAACTAGCTATCGCCAGAATATCGCATGACGTTAGGATCATCGCCGATTTCGCGAATGATAACGGGTTATCGCTCAATATTGAGAAATCCAAGGCGCTAATCATTGGCAGTAAGGCCCTAACATAGATCTCAGTGAGGTCCCTCCAATCACTCTCGGGTCATTAACTCTTCCGTACGTGTCTGAGGCGCGAAACTTGGGTATTGTGTTGAGCTCGGATCTGTCATGGAACAGTCATGTGACCGCTGTTTCGCAAAGCGTTCACGGGGTATTGCATAAAATAAAATTTCATAAGGGCTCACTTAGTACCAACGTGATGATTACTTTAGTCAGATTGCTTATTCTGCCCATTTTTTATTATTGCTGCCTCGTTTACAATGATCTCGCTAAGCACCTGAACGGCAAGTTAGAAAGGCTACTCAACTGTTGTATCAGATTCATTTTTGACCTGCGGCAGGATGAGTCTATCACCCAATACAGGTGGAGGCTGGACTGGCTGTCCCTAACATTAAAATTTCTATGGCGTGCAAGTGTGATGTTATATCGGCAAAACGTTAGTATTGCGCGATAAGATATTATTTTGGGATATTAGCCAATAAGGAGTAGAACTCGAGTTTACGAAGTAAAAAGAGATAACAGTTTATTGTAAGATTTAGTTCAACAAATTACACAGTTAGGCAAAGTTATAGGATACGAGCTTTAATCAAAGACCAACTGATCAGCTCCGCTCGTCAATTAAGACTGATTTATTTCTTGTGGCGATCGCGGGTCGCTCCCGCGAGTCGCTATGCGAAAAGTGCCAATTCGGCATTTTGGTCGTTATGACCATATATGGTCGTAATGATGCGTTCGATGGCGTGATTGGCCTTTTCCTTTAAACTGATTATCGCGCAGTTTAGGTTCTTTGAACTTACTTGTTCTGTGAATTTTTGGTGGCGTGATTCTCACTCTTTATTTTTATAAATGCTAAGTTTGCGTTTTGTATTTCCCGTTCGAATAGTCTACTGGAATATTCCATTGGAATATTCCTTCGTTGTACTGTAGGGTACAACAGTGAGAAAGAAAAAGAAATAGATTCATGCTCAAAAATCGGTAAAGCCTACGAAATAAATCGTCGCTTAGTTTTCGTGATGCGTTTGTTGGGAGTCGGTTATGAAGGATATAGAATTTTCTGTGGACTGATGGATATGGGACAAGGTTTTGCTTTGAACACGTACTATTCCATATTAGAAAATATTCACTCAGCTTCTTCGGCCGTTTTTGATACAGTGTTGTCGATTGCCGTTAATCAAGAAAAGGAAGTCTTTCAAGAACAAGGAAAATCAGAAAATGAATTCACCGTATCTGGAGATGGCACATGAAAAAAAAGAGGATTTTCATCTTTATTCGGAGTTTCAACTTTAATTACCAAGTACACCGGTAAAGTGGTTAATGCGTGTGTAATGAGTAGTTTTTGTGCTGGATGCAATTTGTGGAAAAAAAATAGTGATCCAGTTGGATATGAAGGATGGCTCGCTGATCATGAAGAAAATTGTACTCGAAATCATACTGGAAGTTCTGGGAAGATGGAAATAGATGCAGTTGTGAAAATGTTTTCTCGTGCAGTAGATAAACATCAAGTTCGATATACGACATACAGAGGACATGATGACAGCAAGACATTCAACGGTATTTTGAAGGCAGAACCATATGGAGAAGATGTTGTTGTTGTAAAAAAAGAGTGTGTTGGACACGTTGAAAAGAGGATGGGGACTCGGCTCCGAAATGCAAAGAAATCTAATAAAGGCATTGGTGGGAAACGTGCAGGAAAACTCACTGATAAATTGATTGGCGAGATGACAACGTATTATGAATTAGCTATTCGGAGACATCCAGATTCTATCCAGGAAATGAGGAAGGAAATTTGGGCAACATTCTTTCACAAGATTTCCACAGACAGCAATCCACAGCATCAAAATTGTCCTGCAGGCGAATCTAGTTGGTGCAAATGGCGCAGAGCTGAGTTTCTCGGAGAGGCTGAGCAATTCAAACACAACAAACCACCTCTTTCTGAAGCAGTTCAAAAAGTTATAAAGCCAATTTATGAGGATTTATCCAAAGAAGAATTGTTAAGCAGATGCCTGGGAGCGGAAACTCAAAATAATAACGAGTCGCTCAATTCGTTAATCTGGACTTTTGCTCCGAAGCACCTCCATTCTGGACCAAAAGTGGTTGAAATCGCCACGTTTCTCGCTGTCATAATCTTCAACGAAGGATTCAAATCTATCCTGAAGACGTTGGAAACCATGGGAGTGAAAATCGGCGCACAAGCTAAAGGATACGTTCAACAGCGTGATAGCTCTCGGATCGACTGCTCAGAAAGGCGCACGAGTGATGTTGTAAAACAGGCCCGAATTGCGAAAAGGGAAGACGGAGCAGCTCTGCGTGACTTCCAAGAAGAAGAAGAAGGCCTATTGTATGGTCCAGGCATAGCAGATTGACGGTGAGATGAAATTTTTAGTATAAATCACACGCGCGAACTTTCAAACGCGCTTTTCTCGAAACATCATTTTTCGAAACGGTGACCACGTTATTTCAGAAACTACTGCACCGATCTTGTTCAAATTTATACAGCATCTTTAATATATTATAAGCCAGCGATTGAACTAGGATTATCATGATTGCTTCGATAGTTTTTTTCTACGAGCGAAAAACTTAAGAAAAAATGAGTAAACAAATAGAATGTAATTTTCAAAAGTGTATAAAAAAGTCAATTTTTGTAATTTAGAATTCACACTAGTCTAATCGCTAGTCTTAAATATGAAGATTAAAATGCCGTTTGGTTTTTTAATTTCAGATAAGCATAACAGCCGCAATCTTGGTCACCGTCAAGCACCTCTTTTACTTGATGTCTTCCTGTCGGTCACTACAACTTTTATCGTATTATATATTTTGACTTCAAAAAATTCGTAAAGCTTATTTAAATGTTAATAAAGATTATGCAAAAACAATGATATTGATTATTTTTCGATGGTTTGCCCGTAAACAATTATTGAAAAATCCGCAAAAAAACAGCCGAGAAACTAGAGGACCGCCTTAAATTCTTATAAATAGTCGTCGAGTTAAAAATTATACAATTTATCATTATTTACAGATGTTTTATTTATGTCATAGAGAATGGGTGTGTTTTGGATAATGCAGCGCTGCGCAGCGCCTGCTACTTTTGTAGCGTGTCTTGCTGCAAAAGCAGCGAGATCCTTGTATGCTGCAAATGTGCAGTGGCACACTGCAGCCTGCTCAGTCCAAAGTTGGGATTTTACTTACAACTTCTTCTTCATAACGTTTGTAGGTTTCTTCAGACATGTTGGGCATATTCAAACATGCCGATATTTTTTCTAATGCCGTCTATCCCGTTGTCATGCGACTTTTTGGGATCGTGGGTCACATAGGCCAGTGCTTGAGAGAGCAGTCACCACTCGTTGACTGGTTTGCGAATGTATAGATTTGCGCACTCGTCAGAAGATTCACTCACGCGGATGTTCTCGAAGCAGGTTTTGTAAGACGTTAATGAGTTGGTACCCGACACATTAAAATAAAGACAATTAAGAATTCTTTATTAATTATATCGGGCAAAGGCTCCGCCTGTTATTAGGTCGGTAGTTACAAGAAGACTGCTCTTCCTCCCTTTGTGTCGTATTCTTATAGACTATCCTGCGAGAACTATGCGATTTGACCATAGATAATACAATATGGGAAAAGCGTGGTTATGACTAACTTGGAGATTTTCCTTTGGAGTATGGGCCGACAGAGGTTGCTCATAGATACTAAGATATGGGAAAAGTGTGGTCCTTTGGAGTATGGTCGTATGGAGTTTGACCGTAGATACTAGGATATGGGGAAAGCGTGGTTATTATTAACGTGGAGATTTTCCTCTGGACTGTGTCCGTACGTGTAAATAGTAATGCGTGCTGAAATGGTAGAGAGAGCTATATATTTGTCGATGATTAGGTGGTGACTTTGACACCGTCCCAGAATGTACAGCACCTACAATTTGAGGTTAGAACGTCACAATTCATGTTTATGTTAAAACAAATCGTTTTTATTTTACTATAAAAACCGGAAATAATTTTTACTCAATCAATAATACTGCTGTGGCCATGGGGTGATTGCCCGAGGGTAATTACCTCCCGTGGCAACAACGACGTCGCTGACCCTGGGCCCGTGCGTTGTCGAACTCCGAGGAGTCAACGCCCAGGATCAGCGAAATCGAACGACCAGGCCGTGCACGCGCCGATGATGCTGCACGGACGCCGAGGAGCTTCCTGAAATGCGAAAACGCGAATTGTGACAAAAAAAGAATCTATACCCCACCTGAGGGTGGTATGGAACCGTTGTTCCGTGGGCAGTTCGCTCTCAGTTTTGGTACGAGCAGGAAGCTCCGCGGCGTGCCCAACGTTGGGGAAATAAGACCCGAAAACGGCCGTGGTCCTTAAATTAACGCCAAGATAGTTGCTGGGCCCTGGTCCTTCGAGGCTTCCCCTTAAAAGGGTTAAATCGTGCGCGATCGACAGAAGTCGAATTTATATTATCAGTAGTTATAAGTGTGCATCCGCGGGTTATTTAACACCCCGGATTACGGACCTTAAGTGTAGTTTTAATATATCTGTATCGGCGTCATCTCGAGGGGCACTACTACGAGTAAGTCTAAATTTTAATATATCTGTATTTGGAAATATTATCCGGAAGCATCCAACAAAAAGGGTGGATTAAACGTTTCCATTTTGGGTTAAATGGCGGCGACATTTCTCAACCCTTTCTCCTTCCCAAGTCCCAGGGTGTGGGGAACGGACCCGTACGGGACGAGCGGGCGCTCACGTCCTTCCGACGGCTTCGCACGCTATATCTATCTTTTCTTAGCATTTTCTATTCCATTACAGTGCGCCTTCCGCGCTCTGTTGGTGGCAGCAAAAATATTATTGTGGGATTCAGCAACAGCTAATCCATAACAATACTAAAATATACTTACCAAGTACAGCTCTTGTATTTATGTCGCGATAGTGATTATTTTCCGAACTATGCGATTTTCCCGAATGGATTGTCGTGAGTTCCGAACAACTGTCGCATTTTGCCGTCCATTTGCAATGAAATCCCATGGTTTTCTCCTGAATTATACTGATAAATGGAAGGACTACTTTGCATTTGTGGTATATCATCGTTTTGCTGACTTCTTTTGGGTCAATGATTCGTAAGCCTTCCAGAACGCATAGATCGCTGCTTTCTTTCTTTTTTCCAGCTTGAGCTTTCGTCATTTCAATGAAGTTGAGTTGCTTCTCAAGCATTTTTTTTCGCTTCAATTTTCCTTTATACCGCACTAAATTTTCTAAATTGTTGAAAATTTGTTGAAAGTTGAAAAATTGCGAAACAGCAATTTTTTGAATGTTCTAACAAATGCGATGGTTGGGGGATTTAAACAATTTCTTCCTTCCGCACGAACTTTCCCGATTAAATTTTCGACAGCATCTTGATTTAATCTTCGCGTTTGCAAAGAAGTAAATCCTTTGTCTTTATTAAGATAGTTCCATATTTGCAGTACGGCAGAGATGCTAACTTTCCAACCATCGTTAAATTTCATCTGCTTTGTTACATCTTGATTTTTGTAATAGATAACTTTCAATTTCTCGAAAAATATTAGACATTCTTGTAAAAATGCTAATTGAAAATCATCTCCTTTAAAAATATGGGCATGTAATTTTTCTCCCTTGTATTTATCGGTGGAATTTAACATATCAAAAAGTTTATCCATTCTGTCAATGAAAGGTACCGTCCCAATTGCTTCAACCGATATGTTTTCAAAATAAATATATTGTTAAGGTGAGTATGGTGGAAGTAAAGCAACAATTGGTGATGACTTAATAATTGAAGCTTGCACTTAATATTTATTATATTATCCAAAGTACACTTGTTTAATATCGTCGTGGCGTACTAACATCGTGATTGAAAACGGAAACAAAGTAATATGCGTCGGTGCGGTGTGCAAGCGGAACCTGCGACGCGAGCGCCCAAACCGACCAACCAATGGGTGTCCAATAATCGTGGCGCGAATTTTTGAAGATAATTCCAACACTCCCCCTCGCCGCGATTACGTCCTCGATTGGAGGATGTATGACCTTCTATCGTAACATGCCCAGAAGGGTTAGGCATTTTGTTAGTTTAGGCGCTGGAACTGCCTTAGTAAGAAAGTCGGAGGCCATCTCCGTCGTCGGGACGTACTCCACTTCTATTACTCCTTGGTTCAGTATTTCCCTTACATAGTGATGACGGATGTCAATGTGTTTTGTCCGAGCATGGAAGACGGGATTTTCAGACAATTTAATAGCACCATTATTGTCTCAATAGATCTTAATGCTAGGAATGTTGAAAACTCCGAGCTCAGAAAGAAAACGTCGCAAGTAATTTGCGTGTTTTGCTGCTTCGGATAATGCCATATACTCGGCTTCGGTGGACGATAGGGCCACGGTCCTTTGTTTTCGTGACTCCCAAGCCATAAGGCATCCGCTCATCTTGAAAGCATACCCCGTATATGACCTACGATCTAGCTGACAATTTGCCCAATCAGCATCTACAAAGGCTTTCAAATTTTCATCGCTCTTTTCGTAGACCAAACCCATGTCCGAGGTTCCTTTCAAGTATCGAAGTACGCGTTTAGCTGCAGTCCAATGGCTGTGATCGAAGCACGAGTTAAATTGGCTCAAATAACTCACGGCGTGAGCGATGTCAGGTCTCGTACAAACTGCGAGGTACATTAGAGCGCCTATGATCTCTCGGTAAGGAGTTTTTGACTGATCGTCATACTCTGCTGTGCACGGTTTTAATCTCGTGTTCGGATCCAATGGGGTAGCTACTGGGTTAGCGTTAGCCATGCCAAATCGATCCAAAATTTCTCTAATGTATCCCTTTTGGTTCATGGAAACTCTTCCATGACTTTGATTGAATTCGATACCGAGACAATATTGTATCGGGCCGAGATCCTTGATTTCGAACTTGTTCGATAAAATTCGTTTTACCTTGTCGATTTCGTGTTTGTCACGTGATGCAACTACGATGTCGTCCACGTATGTTAAAATGATTAGTAGCTGTTTACCTTGTCCCTTGAAAAATACACAGGGATCAGCCGATGACTGTGTAGCTCCAAATTCCGAAAGGCATTCGCATAATTTTTCGTTCCAGCATCTTCCCGCCTGACGAAGTCCGTACAACGCCTTCCTTAGAAGGCATACGTTGTCGCCCGTTTTTATTTCTCGCAGCATCTTAGCTGCCTTTTCGCGTATGTCGCTACGCTCCGGCTCCAACTGAATTAAGGTTTCAAGCCCTCGTAAAAGGTGCTTCGGGACTTCGAGAAGAATTCTTTCGTTCAGGGTTCCGTTTAGATACGCGCTCGTTACATCGAGTTGCTCGACGAACATATCGTTCTGTACGGCGATGGCCATTATCGTGCGTATTGACTCTGTACGCGCAACTGGAGCAAATGTCTTAACAAAATCGATGCCAGGGCGCTGCGAAAATCCCCTCGCTACCATGCGAGCCTTGCGTCGCTCTAAAGTTCCATCCTCTTGAAACTTGTTTCGTAGGACGAACCGACTGCCGATTATCTTCTCCTTGCTAGGTCTGGGAATAATTTCCCATGTGCCATTTTTTAGAAGCGATTTTAACTCGCATGCAATTGCCTCCCACCATTCTTCCGATTCGGGACTTTGCAAAGCGTCGAGAACCGGTATTTCTGAAATGTTTGTCTCTTCGTCGAATGGTTCCGCTACGTTTGCCGGTTGATAGACCTTTCTCGGTCTCCCCCTGAGTCCGGTGCGTATTATCCGGGGCCGACCGCGACCTCGTGCTGGCTGGATTCGATTCTCATCGTTCAATTCGATATCTTCTGCATCCGGAGGACCATCGTCCGCGTTCGAAATCGCATATTCGATGTCGTTAGTCTTCTCGGTATTAATTTCGATTTCGACGCGTTCTGGATCGACGGTACAGGGTGACCAAAAATCCTCGCGTTCATCGGTCTTCGTCGAGTCCATTTGTTTATTCGTGAATTCGACATCTCTGGCTATTTCGATCTTTTGTTCATCTGGAATCCATATACGATATCCTTTACTAGTCTCAGAGTAACCGACAAAAATACCTTTTCGTGATCTCGGTTCAAATTTGTCCTTTTGAGGATTCCGTTTCAGACACATGACTTCATGACCGAATTCTCTGAAATAACCCACGTACGGGGATTGACCTTTCCATTTTTCGTATGCGGTTCTTCCATTGTGGCAACTTGTAGGGCAACGATTCAAGATATAGTTTGCTGTATTGACAGCCTCAGCCCATAAGAAATTCGGTAACGTGGATTGCACGAGGAGACATCTCGCCGCGTTCAGGATGGTCCGATTCTTACGCTCAGTAACGCCGTTTTATTCCGGCGTATGGGTGATTGTCAGCCTTCTTTCAATTCCGTGCTCTCTTAGAAAATTGTTAAAATCATTATTTACGTACTCCTTTCCGTTGTGAGATTGTAAGAATTTTATTCTTCTTCCGGTATGATTTTCTACGAAAGCCTTGTAGTCCTGAAATGCTTGAAAGACTTCGTCCTTTCGTTTGAGAAAACGAATTTCGCACCACCGAGACGCGTCGTCTATAAAAGTGACGAAATATTTAGACTTTCCGATGGACTCGGTGCGCATGGGTCCGCAGACATCCGTGTGTATAATTTCGAGAATCTTTGAATTTCTTTCGGATTGTTTAGGGAACGGTGTTCTCGTCATCTTGCCTTGGGCGCAAATTTCACAGCTCGCAACGTTTGAACGTTTGTCGATTGTCATGCCTCGTACAGCATTTTCGCGATGACCTTTTTCGAGATCTCGATAATTAATGTGTCCCATTCGACGATGCCAAATCTCTGACGACGTCATTTTTAGGTTCGTTCCGCCTTTGCATTCGGCGTTTGCGCTTTCTTCGGATGATCTCGCACGTATGAGATATAATCCTCCGTTTGCACGCTCGGCCTTCAAAACTGTGTTTCCGTTTTGATCAATAATTGCAGCTTGGCCTGTCTCAAAAATCACCTTTAATCCCTTGTCACATATTTTACCTACGGATAAAAGATTGATTCGTAAGTCTGGAACGTGAAGCGCATCCTTCAGATCGACTTGTTTCGTTTTACCGTCTAGTGTAACTTTTAACGAGACCGAACCTTTTCCATTTATGGTTGCGTACGATTTGTTAGCTAGGTTTACCTTACCGCGAGCAGATTTGTCAACATTTGTCAGTGTTTCATTGTCGCCACACATGTGTGCAGTGCAACCGCTGTCCATGCACCATGTTTGGTGAGATTCAAAATTTACCATTTTTGACGTCTCCGAGATACTCTCGCAGTTCGCTACATTCATATTCCCTGTTTCGTCTATAGGAGATTCGACGAGAATCTCTTCGTTTGCTATCGCACACAGACTTAAGTTGTCCGCAGTGTTCGCTCTGTCCGCTTCTGATAATTTCGTTCGTACCTTCGTACTGTTGGTAGATTCCGATTCGTTTCTCTTCTCTGCACCCTATTTGGGATTGAATGGCTTCTTGGCGAACATCGCATTCGACGAATCGTTTCGCGTCTCGTGTTTACGTGCTTCGCTTTCTTCGAGAATTTTTACGCGGAGATTTTCTGGAAGTGGTAATGTATCCCGCGACTCTATAGCGCACCTGAAATTGTCGAAGGAGGGCGGCAGACTGTGTAGTAGCATCACCGAGAGCAAATCACTGTTTATCTCGACGTCCATTTCGTTCAGTCTATCGACTGTGTCGAAAAACTTTGCAATGTGCTCGTGCACATCATCATTTTCCTCCATGTGATGGTATGTCAGTCGTTTTATTAATGTGGCCTTCCTAGCTGGTCCCGATGACTGATATATAGCCTGCAGCTTTAGCCAAAGATCTCGTGACGTGTTGCACTCTTTAATTTGCTTGAGTTGCGATGGTTTGATCGAGAGAATGATATCTGCCTTCGCTTTTTCGTCGCCCGCGATCCACCGCGCTATCTCCGCCTGATTTTCCCCAGTGGCTTCAGGTTTCACTATCCTTCCGTTCACGTACGCCCATGCTTCACTTTTGATTAATAGTGCTTGCATCTGTATCTTCCACGTATCGTAATTTTCTTTATGTAACAATTCGATACGCACTGTGTTCGATGAAGCCATATTTCTTTTACTCCGCGTTTAAGAGGAACGAGGAAATTTTCAACCACGTGTTTTCCTAACCTCAAAACGCACTTCGCACTAGTCGGCCAATGTTTACTTTATTTGCCGTATTTCTGGGCCCATAACCTGTTAAGGTGAGTATGGTGGAAGTAAAGCAACAATTGGTGATGACTTAATAATTGAAGCTTGCACTTAATATTTATTATATTATCCAAAGTACACTTGTTTAATATCGTCGTGGCGTACTAACATCGTGATTGAAAACGGAAACAAAGTAATAGAAGTGGAGTACGTCCCGACGCGAGCGCCCAAACCGACCAACCAATGGGTGTCCAATAATCGTGGCGCGAATTTTTGAAGATAATTCCAACATATATGTATTTATCCTTGCTACTATGGACTTACTCAAGAGTTGAGTAGCTCGTCGAGTTTTCATTTTTTTCAAATGGGCCTGGACTAATGTGTAAGTCAAGTAATTTCGGCGTTAGCTTAAAATGTAGGTTTTGACCCGTCTCATTAAATTGTCTAACATATTCCATCTTAGCCACAAATTCATTGAATATAAAAATATATTTTTTAAACATATTTCGAATTGCCTTTAATAAATGTGGAATATCGAATACGCAAAAAATCTGTTGATCGTCTAAAGTAAAATATGGAATTTCGCACGTAATTTCCAGATCTTTCGCAAGCTTTGTGTTGGCAGAGCCCATATCACATACTACAGTTACAACTTTAAGACCAATGTTTTTCAATTCAATAATACATTGTTTAAGTAATTGTTGTAAAACTGTACTTGGGCAAGCTGTATTTGAAAGTGTTGAAAAGTAAAGTTATCGCACGTCGATACCCAGATAGAACAAGAAGGTCTAATATACGTATATTACACGTATATATGTATATGATATGTATACGTCTATGATATACCTATATTAGACGTATACTGTATGTATATTGTAGGTCTATTTAATTGATGATGGTGAACGAATTGCATATACGTATAATTTACGTACATTATACATTCGGGTTATAATATAATTCGGGTTTTTTTTATAAATGTTTATGGAGTATGTATTATTTGTATATGTACTCTCTCAAAAGAATATGTACCTGAAATAATAAATAAAACGTTTCAGATGATAACAATAACAAAGAGCTGTATTTTATGATTTTCCGCATTCATCGCACGAATTTATAAGTAAACGACGATTTATATGTATTGTAACAGTATATGCGTATTGCCATACGTGTGTGGAATACATTTTTTATGGATTTATTATTCGCACATAAGACATTTATATGTCAAATATATGTTAATACAATGTCGCTATCGACGCCTGTAAGATGTATTTAGGACGTATACTGAAGAGCTAAATGTTTGGCTAGTATCCGTATAATATATATATATTCTACGTTTGTTGAACAATATATTTAACGTATTTTCGACATCGTGGATACATAAAATATACCGTTTAATATACGTAGAATATATGTACATTATACGAAGATTAGCCGGACATTTAGCTCTTCAGTATACGTACTAGAAACGTCTTACAAACGTATATGGCGACGTCGTTTATATGTATAATATACGTCACTGTTCTATCTGGGTAGGCTCACTGCGCATGCGTGAGCCGAACTTAGTATTAAGGCGCCGGGAGCGCACTACTTGCGTTACCGGTATCTTTCTGTTAGTTGGCTTGTGACCATTGTCCAAGATACTTTAGTATAAATAAAGCGTACTTTTCTACAAGTTATCTTTCTTTCAACCCTATCGTTCACCCTTCCTTCGATAATTTCAACAGGTTATGGGCCCAGGCAAGCTGCCTGCATAACACTCGATTATCGAAACGGTGAAACGATAGAGAGAAAACGGTTATCTCGGTTTTTCCACTCCCTCGTGGTCGACACGTGATCGCCATTGTAGTGTGCCGGTAAGCGCATACGGGAAATTAATCGAACGAAAATGGCAGAGTCAACTCTGATTAAAAACATCAAAAAGTTTGATGGCTCGAATTTTCAAGCATGGGAATTTCGAATGAACTCGATGCTTGTCGCGAACGCGATACAAGACGTTGTAACGGGTGCGCGAGTGATGCCGGCAGAAGCGGGTTCGGCCGACGGCAAAAAGTGGGTGAAAGACAACGCGACAGCCATGTGCATACTTTCCTCGTCGATAGAGGATTCCCAGCTCGACTGTATGCTGGACTGCATTACAGCGAAGCAAATGTGGGACAAATTAGTGAGGATCCACGAGCAGAAGTCAGTATCGAACAAGATGCTCTTGCTGCAAAAATTCCACGGGTATCGCATGGAATTCACCGAGTCGGTTGTACAACATGTTTCTCGCGTACAAAACATGGCGTCTCAACTCAGGGATCTAGGAGAAGCGATCTCGAACACGGCCATAATGGCAAAGATTCTCGGCAGCCTACCGGTAAAGTACAGCGCTCTTCAGACAGCATGGGACAGTGTACCAGAGGATAGTCAAACCCTTGAGAATCTATTAGAACGGTGACGATGACGTCACTCGAGCGCTGGCCGCGGTGAATGTTGGCGGGCACACAAAGAAAAAGAGTGCCGCGAGTCACAACAACAGAGAGAAAAACCGCGAAAGTAAAAATCCGAATGTCGAGTGTTTCTACTGCAAAAAGAAAGGACATTTTGCTCGCGAGTGTCGCAAAAAGAAAAAGGACAAAGATAATGCCGGTGAAAACTCTCGCGAGTGTGCGTTCGTCGCTTCGACAAGTGAACGAAAACAGCAACAGGTGAAATCGGAAACAGTGCTGAGTAGTGAGGTCGTAGAACGACTCATGATGGTCGACACAAGCGATGCCTGGATTACCGACAGCGGTGCGTCCAGGCATATCACTTACCGACTGGACTGGTACAGTGAGTTCAAACCAAGTAGTGGTGAGTCCATATCGCTCGGGGACAATGGTGTGTGCAACGTTACCGGTAGTGGCACTGTGCTTATCGATAGACTTGTGGACGGTAAATGGTGTGAAGCTCGAATCGAAAACGTGCTCTACGTTCCGAAGATTCGAAAGAACTTGTTTTCAGTTGGCGTATGCACTGGAAAAGGTTTCGATGTCTTGTTTAAAGAGAAACTAGTGACAATTAACCGCGACGGCGAAGTCTTCGGTGTCGGTGTGCAACAAGAAAATCAGATTTACCGAATGCTTTTCAAAGTGAGAAAACCGAGTGTTTCGAGTGAAGCAAATGTGTCAACTGTCAATTTGCGTGTCTGGCACGAGCGAATGGGACACGTAAACAATAGAGTTTTGCGCGAGATGACGCAAAAGGGGCTAATTCGCGGTGTGAAATTAGCAGACATTGACAATTTCTTCTGTGAATCGTGTACTTTCGGAAAAGCACACAGGCTTCCGTTCAAGACGAACGAGACAAAACGAAACACAAAACCGGGAGAATACACACATTCGGACGTATGTGGACCATTCTCAACAGAGTCAGTCGGTGGTGCAAGATTCTGCATAATCTTCAAGGACGACGCATCAGGATTTCGGTATGTTTACTTCATGAAACACAAGTCTGATGTCTTCGAAGTGTTTAAGAAATATGAAAAGTTGATAGACAACAAATTCGGCAAGCCGATGAAGGTGTTACGTACAGACAACGGTCGTGAGTACTGCAACCAACAAATGAAGCAATACCTCGAGGCTCGTGGCATCCAGCTGGTAAACACGGCACCTTACACTCCTCAGCAGAACGGGAAAGCCGAGCGAGACAACAGAACGATCATCGAGAGCGCACGCACGATGATAACGGCGATGAAACTTCCTCTGTCGCTATGGGCGGAAGCAGTCGGTACAGCAGTGACCGTGCTTAACCGGGTACTGGCTACCGGTAAAGAGAAAACGCCATACGAGGTCTGGTTTGGAAAAACACCAGATGTATCTCATTTTCGAGTGTTCGGATCGGATGCGTATATGCATATCGACAAATAGTTTCGCAAGAAGTTAGATCCGAAGGCCGCGAAGTTGATCCTAGTAGGATATCAGAACGACTCAATGAATTATCGCCTGTATAATCCACAGAACGGCAAAATATCTGTATCCAGAGATGTCACTTTCAACGAGGAGTCGCAACTTGGGGCGAAAAAGGGGGAAGAGTTCGAATACAGCCTTTCAATGAACGAAAATGAAGATGTGGCAGAACCTGTCGAGCAGCAATCAGAGGAAGAACGCCAGCAAGCACAGGAAGAACCTGAAAGAAACGAGCAACGAGAAGATCCTCGAGAACGTAATCAACCGGACAACAGGCAACTGCGGAACCGTGCAAGCATCCGACGACCCGTCAGGTATGAGGTCGACGTCGCTGAATATAATCCGCCAAACACATTCCAGGAGGCGTTGAGAAGTGCTGAGGCGGAAAATTGGGCCGATGCAATCCAGGAAGAGCTTGACGCGCACGAGCTGAACGAGACTTGGTTGATCGTACCAAGGAAAACGGATCGAAAGCCCATAGATTCGAAATGGGTGTTCAAGGTCATACGAGACAAGTCAGGTGACGTATACCGGTACAAAGCGAGACTTTGTGCACGTGGATTTCAACAAAAGGAGGGACTCGACTACACAGAGACTTTCTCGCCAGTCGTGAGATACGACTCGTTGAGAGTTCTCTTGGCCATAGTGGCGAAACAGGACCTGGAGCTCACACAATTCGACGTGAGAACGGCCTTTCTTCACGGCGAGCTGGAGGAAGAGATCCACATGGAAGTACCGGAGGGACTCAACGTCAAGGAAGAAGAAAAACGCGATTTTGTCTGCAAACTCAACAAATCGTTGTACGGCTTGAAGCAAGCACCTAGGTGCTGGAACAAAAAGTTTCGCGAGTTTTTAGAAAAATATCAGTTTCGCGAAACAGAAGCCGACAAGTGTGTTTTTCGAGGACAAGTAGACAGTGTAGATGTATTTCTTGCGCTTTTTGTAGATGACGGACTCATCGCAGCAAAAACAAGTCAAGCCCTCGAGTCGGTGATAAAATCGCTAGGAGACGCGTTCGAGATCACGATCGGGGATGAAAAATTATTTGTCGGAGTTCAAATAGAACGAAATAGAGTAGAGAAAACTGTGTTCTTGCATCAAGAAGCGTATGTCAAGAAAATCCTTAATAAGTTTAAGATGATCGATGCAAAAGCGGCAAGCATTCCTGCCGATCCACACGCGCGACTAGTTCCGAACGATCGCGAAGATGAAAACTCGAGTACAGTACCGTTCCGAGAAGCAGTGGGCTCATTAATGTTTCTTGCAGTTGTGACGCGACCGGATATCGCATATTCGGTGAATTCAGTTAGCAAATTTCTGAGCAATCACAACGAGAGCCACTGGCAGGCTGTGAAGCGTATCTTCCGGTACCTGGTCGGAACAGCGAAAGTCGGAATAACGTACAAAAGCGGCGGGAGTAACTCGGAGTTACAGGGGTTTTCAGACTCGGATTTCGCAAGCGATGTGGAGACGCGTAGATCTACCACAGGGTATGCGTTTTGTCTGTCGAATGGGGTCGTAACGTGGTCCTCCCAACGACAAATACTAGTCACACTCAGCACAACGGAGGCTGAGTATGTCGCGGCAGCAGAGGCTGCGAAAGAGGCCATTTGGTTGAGAAAATTGGTAAACAATCTCGGGTGTCTATCGGTAACTGCGACAGCTCTGCGAGTAGACAATCAAAGTGCAATCCGATTAATCAAAAATCCGGAGTTCCACAAGCGAACCAAGCATATTGACATTAAGCATCATTATGTTCGCGAGACTGTGGAGAGTGGCGAAATAACGGTAGAATATGTTCCTACGGATCAGCAGCTAGCTGATATATTTACCAAAGCACTTCCAAAGAGTCAATTTAAGCATCTATGTAACGGTTTAGGCATAGGCTCATCGACGCACTCAAACGGCGGGAGTGTTGAAAAGTAAAGTTATCGCACGTCGATAGGCTCACTGCGCATGCGTGAGCCGAACTTAGTATTAAGGCGCCGGGAGCGCACTACTTGCGTTACCGGTATCTTTCTGTTAGTTGGCTTGTGACCATTGTCCAAGATACTTTAGTATAAATAAAGCGTACTTTTCTACAAGTTATCTTTCTTTCAACCCTATCGTTCACCCTTCCTTCGATAATTTCAACAGAAAGTACATATGCAAAAGATTGTTTCCAACTGCCAAAAATGCTTCGTGCAACAAAGACACATGAAAATTTTGCTGGTTGAAATTGTTTTTCCTTTCCATTGTTGCTAAAGCCGATGATTTCATCAGCCCTTAAATCATAATACAAATGACATTTTAGCGACATTTCATCAAACATAACTGAGCAGTATT
The DNA here is from genome assembly GCA_964017225.1 of Netelia inedita. Classification (NCBI taxonomy): domain Eukaryota; kingdom Metazoa; phylum Arthropoda; class Insecta; order Hymenoptera; family Ichneumonidae; genus Netelia; species Netelia inedita. Next base: position 23,001,703 of record OZ024924.1, read on the forward strand.
TTTAAGCCTCTTGCATATTTGCAACTTTAATACTGACTAAATCGAATAGACTTTTATTTATACCGCTCGTAAAAAAGATATTGGCTGTCATTCTATTTAAAGTCCTTCTGGAGGGCAAAAAAATACAGATGACAAAGCTCTGTATGTTTTTGGACCCTTGAAAAAGAGATTTAAACAGAATCCTTTAAATTGTCTAGAATATCTTTGACCTTTGATACTTTTATTTTTATTAACCACTTGCTCTTTTACGAATAGTGCAATTTCGGGAGGTAAGTATTCATCGCACCATTCTAAGAAATGATTGTACTGTAGAGCTTCGCGATTATTTGATGAATCCACGGGAGTTGTAAATTCCCGTGCGCAAGGAGACGACGAAGTAGTATAATACGGGTGCTTACAGTTAAAATTAATCGACGGCAAGCTGGTTTCGCGTGAAATGAGACTGAATGGAAGGATGTGTTGGTAAAATATAACAAGACTGTATTTTTTAATTTCACGGTTAACAGTGAAATAAATATGTGTGTGAACAAGAATGCGAATTGAGATATTGACTCGGCAACAAGTCGCTGAAGACTGATTTTTGGAAAATTATAAGGAACAACTCTCAAATATTCGTTCTTTCCTTTAACGTGGTGGGAGAAGCGTTCTAAGAGTTAATCAGGCATTTTCATTGGATCGGCGGTTGAAGACTCGCGAAAAGTGGGGAGCGCCTTCAACCCGATCATTGTGGGGTGCGCGGAAAAACCGAAGGGTCAACCCGTCATAAAACATGTGGCTGCCGGCGACCTATTCATGGGTTTTTCCTTGTAATAAAACATTTGGTGTACATCCGTTTTGGTCGCGTACCGTCTTTTGCTTTTTTTGTAAATGAATAGAATTGTGTTGGAATGCATTTTAAAAAGGCGATTCGAAATTCCCCTGAAAATGCATGATTGTATAGAATGTTCCTATGCCTGGAATTAATATAACTGTGTACAGTATATTTGCATTGACGGAAAATACGCACAAATACTATAATGACAAAAAAATATTGTTCATAGCGTCTCAGTCGACGCTCCAATGATCTTCACTTATATTCATTGCATTTTCAAGTTTTTCTCACAAAGCAGTATTCTCTTTTTTTAAATGCTTATTTTCTTTTCTCATTTTTATTTTTCTCGCAGTATCAGCGGATAAGTTGTTCGTTGTTTGAACTATTTTATGAAGTTTCGTTGATACTTCGTGTTCTATTTCTTGTCCCGTGTTTGAAGTCGGTTCAACTCTTGCAATTTCTGTCTACTTCTTGCCCAGTGCTGGAAGTCGGTTCAACTCTTGCAATTTCTGTCTCTACTTCTTGCCCAGTGCTTGAAGTCATTTCAACTATTCCAATTTCCGTTTCTACTTCTTGCCCAGTGTTTGAAGCAATCTATCAAATCAAAAAATAAAATATTTTAAACCTATTTATATTTTAATATCTAAAGACTGTAACCGACTATGCATTTAAAATTCAAGATTAAAGATTAGAATTGACAGATTAAAATAAAAGGGACAAACATTTGTTTGTCCTGGACAAATTTCAATTTTCAATCTTAAATCTTATTTTCAATGCGTAGTTTGACACAGGCTTTAGAGTACTTATAATAGACAAATAAACATATTTTGGATATATCTTTTTCATAAATATGTAATGTTTTTGCACGAGAGTCTGCATTATTAATAGAATCTGCATTCTAAACAAATGATTTTGAAATGATTTTTTCTTATCTATATATTATATATAATATTCTTTGATTCATCATTACGTTACTTACAGCAATATTTTCGTTTTCTTTATTTTCTTTATTGCATACATTCGATCTTCAAAATGATCACTGCAAATTCTGTTGACTGCGTATAAATATTTTGCTGTCTTCAACATAAAATCCGGACGATCACACAATATTATCCACTTCCTTACCCTAAAATTATTTAAAAATTATTTTTGATTATAATATTCATCGAAACAGATCTTAGCACGTAAAAAAATGTAGTCTACCTTTCATTATTCTTAGGAAAGCGGAAAAAAGAACACTTTGCGTTTGCACATGTATTTTTGCAATTTATAATATATTATTTTTCGACGTTTTTTTACAAGTCTAACGTTCTCCTAACCTCCAATGCACTCTCTGCGGACTCTCACAGGCTTCATATTACCATATATAAAACGATTGTCTGGTTGGTGGTACCCCAAAACATAGGGGATGGATGCGCAGAACGGATCGACGCAAACTAAACCTCGAAAAAGCTCGGAGTACCCATACTAGTTATACTATGCCAGGTCGTCGTCGCTCAAGTTCATCAGAGACGGATCGCGGAAGGAAAAGAAGAGGGGCGGTAAGCTGGTCAGGCAGACAAGATTCTCGAGACGACGAAATTTTCGAAATTCACGAATCGACACATGTGGACGTTCCAGTCGGACATCGGACGCTCGCGGTGGATTCTCAGGTCGCAGGAGCATCAGATTCAACTGCGCGGGATAAGGACACTGAAATTATCGCTAACCAAACTGTACCCAGTAGGGACGGGCGTGAAGGTACATTGCCTAACAATTTACCTGAAGGCGATTTAGCGATCGATGCTCATATTCTCGAGTTAATGGGCAAGAGAGTTTTAGAAATTCGAACAATGGGCAACGCGATCCCAACTAACGGTCTTCCCTCCGAGGAGGTATCGTCGCTCGTAAAAAAGTACTCACCGCCAAAAATGCGACTTTTATAGATCCGCCGCATAGTCCAGGATTTTTAGATATTTGCAAAGCATCAAATAGAGCTACTTTTTCTTTCTATTGGATTATGTCAGGGGGTGTCTCCTAAGTATAAATCCAAGTTTCTGCCCTCCCAAACCCTCCGCGTTAGCCGCCATCTTGAAAAACGCCTATTGGTGAATATCTTGGAAACGGTGAGCTTTACGTGAAAAATCGTAAGGACCTTTTTTGTAGAGGATAACATTTCCCATCTTTTTTATTTAATACTTTTTTCTTTATTGTTAATATTTGCCGAGATATAGTCGATTGAAAAACCAAATTTTGTTGTGAACAATATCTCGATAATTTTTGCAAATACGAAAAAAATGTAATAATCAAAGTTGTAGAGAATGACATTATTGACAATTTTTGTATAATTTTTTTTGTAAAATCAATAGTTGCTGAGTTCTACCGCAATGAAAGTTGCCGTCAGGTAAAGAACAACAGCGATTAGCGGTAATACATTAATCTAGAATGCCAAACAAAAGTGTAATCGAAACATTTTATAATAGAGACGGTGACAATAATATTTATCATGAAAAGGAGGGATATGGGCGATAGGAGGGAAGTTTGCGCAATAAAAACATTTTGACGAATTGTTTGAAAAAGACATGAATTTTTTTTTATTTATTCATTTTTATTATCATTTGCGCGATTTGAGTCGCGATCGACAAATTACGATCGCATCATTATAATTATAAAAAAAAATTGGCCTTGCCAAAGTTTAATCGAGGATCACAGATTTATAACAATTTTCTGTGTTTGGTACAGGAAGGGCGATTTTCGATACTTTCTAAGCTTTCTTCTTCCATGTTGCAGTATTCTTTGCTTCAAATTAAGGATGTTCACGCGTCATAATCATAATAGTATATACAAAGTAATGGCAAAATCATCAGATACAATTTTTTTCAAGATAATTTTTTGAAATTTTGTGCGAATCTTCTTGAGCATCGTATTATAATGGGTAACAAATTTGAGAAGGTTTCACCGTCTAGTAATCGAGATATTCAGTGTTTAAAATCGCAACTTTAACATGAGGTCTTATGGGAAGTTACGAAAAAATACGATTTTTGACAATAAATAACTCCATTTCTAGACGGTAAAACTTTCACAAATTTTACCCACAGTTGAGTATTATTGTTAAGACGGTTCATACGAATTTTAAACAATTAAACTTGGAATTCGTCTAACGCATGGATAACGCGTGAACCTCCTTAAGATATCTCCAAAACTATTCAACATTTTTCGACAAATTTTTTTAGTTTTGTTCAGAAATACATTATTAATAATTCTATATGTGGTTTTACAAGATATTCAAATTAGAAAAGTTTTGGGACCAATTCAAAGTCGAAAAACATTGGTTCGAAAAATGCTCATTTTCAATGTACCTTTTCTCAGGAACCATACGGTCGATTTTTACCATTTTTGTTGTGAGTATATATTAAAGTGTTATAAACATTGTATCAAGCCATTTTTTCGATATTCTGTTTCAAAATTTTTTATGTCGTTCTGAAATTTTTAAAAAATTTTGACCATGTTTTGTTACCTTTCAATATTTTTTTCTCGGGTATGAATCGTTTTTTCGAAAAAAAACGGCTCGACACAATGTTTATAACACTTTAATATATAGCCACAATAAAAATGGTGAAAATTGACCGTATGGTTCCTGAGAAAAGGTTCATTGAAAATGAACATTTTTCGAACCAATGTTTTTCGACTTTGAATTGGTCCCAAAACTTTTCTAATTTGAATATCTTCTAAAACCACATATAGAATTATTAATAAAGTATTTCTGAACAAAACTAAAGAAAAATCGTCGAAAAATAGTGAATAGTTTTGGAGATATCTTAATTTGAAGCAAAAAAGGTCGGATAGGCGCTTCCGAATATGTCGAACCCCGTTAATGTATTACCGCTAATCGCTGTTGTTCTTTACCTGACGGCAACTTTCAGTGCGCTAGAACTCAGCAACTATTGATTTTAGAAAAAAAAGTTTTATACGAAAATTGTCAAAAATTTCATCCTCTACAACTTTGATTATTACATTCTTTTTCGTATTTGCAAAAATTATCGAGATATTGTTCACAACAACAAAATTTGGTTTTTCAATCGACTATATCTCGGCAAATATTAACAATAAAGAAAAAAGTTTTAAATAATAAAAGATGGGAAATGTTATCCTCTACAAAAAAGGTCCTTACGATTTTTCACGTAAAGTTCACCGTTTCCGAGATATTCACCAATAGGCGTTTTTCAAGATGGCGGCTAACGCGGAGGGTTTGGGAGGGCAGAAACTTGGATTTATACTTAGGAGACACCCCCTGACATAATCCAATAGAAAGAAAAAGTAGCTCTATTTGATGCTTTACGAACTCATTTTTGGTGCTAAAATTCCTGGACGAGCAGATCAATCCGGAGGTTAATGTCGCTCTTTCGGAAACTAACAGGAAGAGAGATGAGAGGATTGTTGCCAAACAAATGAAGATCGCCGCATGTCTATCGGTCATTGGTAGAATGTTTAAGGCGGTGCTCTGCGATAAGCGGGAAAAACTAGCTCTCCTGGAACACTTGAGCGACGTCAGCCGCCTCCTGACAGACCTTCAACACGACGAGTCCTCGGTCAGAAAAAATTTGATTATTGTCAATTTGAACACACCATTCAAGGAGCTCCTAGCGTCGGCAGCGATGGACGAATTATTGTTCGGCAAGGGTCTATATGAACAAATCAAGGTGGCGAAGATGCTCGAAACCGCGTCTCGCGAATTGAAGGCGAGTCAGTCAGCGGTAAATTTTAAGACTTCAAAAAACGCGAAAGTCCGCCCCGACGTTAGAACGGATCACAATGTCACAGAACGTCAGAAGCGGGTGGGAGGAACCGGAATATACCGAGGAACCTGAACAACACTTCACTTCCTGAACAACAACCGTCGTCGAGAGAAACCCAAGGGGAGACAGGAACATCGTCGCTACAGGAAACAGTAGTCCAGCCTGTCGCAGGCAGACTACGCTTTTTTGAGGACGAATGGCGTAAACTTACTTCAGACAAGCGCATTTTGGTTTGGTTCAAGGGATATAGATAGTATATTACACTACAAGGGCAGAAAGTTTGAGATTCCTGCACTGAGCGCATTCAGCCGGCGGAACAATTGTGGGATCGCTCCCTCACTGATCGCTTTTTTCCGCTGAATGCGTTGCTCAGTGAGCATTCGATACCTCAATACGGCATCTCAACAACGCAAAACAAAACTAGCAATGTATAGGGATTTTATTCTCCCAACAACCAGGTTATGTGTTAAGACCGGATCGTGTCATGACCACAATATACAAGAAGAAGAAGATACGTCAATAGCACTCGATAGCCTTGATAGTTTTGGTACTACTCAACGTGTATGTTAATTTTATATCGACTTTTATGTTAATCGATGTATATGTTATTTTTATGTCAACAAAATTTACAGGATACTATATGGATTATAGAAATATATGGTTTCTATTTGCTGACGACGGGCTGGACATGAATATTGTGCGCAATATTATCGATAATGCAGTTCAACCATTACGCGAGCATAACCTACACCCTAGATAACGTCGAATTGTAAAGTCGCGAAATCTAGAATATTTCGAAACAACAATTCCGACATATACGGACGATCAATTTGAAGAACATTTTCGAATGACTAGAAGAATTTTTGAGGTGCGTAAATAATTTCTTCTGCAATGGAATTGTATGTTATAAAATGCAGTATACAATTATTCCTATTAAAGATCAAGCACAGCAAAATGTTGCTTGTTATTGTCCTTGACCTTTAATAATAATATGCTTAGCAAACACGAGCTTGACAAATTATTTATTATTCTTTCCTTTGACTGTTTTCATTTAATAGGTATTGCTAAACGTAGTTGGAAATCATATCCAAAACGATGAACCAAATGCTGATATTCCTCTGAACAAGAAATTATTATTTACCATATGGTTATTGAGTAAGCCCGAGTCTTTTCTGGCTGTTGGTGATCGGTTTAATATTCCAACTTGCACAGGGCATGGCATATTCAAAAGAATAGTAACTGTTTTAGCACAATTAATGCCGCAGTATATTCAGTGGCCAAATGCTGCACAACGGGCTATCTCATCGCAAGTGAGAATTTTAATAACATGTTAACTTTCATTCATTCTAACTTATTTTTATTACATTTTTTCATTATAACTTATTTTTGTATATAAGTTATAGGTATTCGCAGAACGTTCACACGGCATACAAAATGCCGTAGGGGCAATTGATGGGTGCCATATCCCAATAAAGCAGCCAGTCCGAAATGCAAATGACTATTTCAATAGAAAACAATTTCATTCCATAATATTACAAGGTATAAAGATAAAGCATTATTTTCAAATTTTACGCAATCCATAAAAAGTATATTTATTAATAAATTAAGAAACCAATTTCTTACAGGAGTTTGCGATCATTCAAGATTCGATTCATCGATGTGTCAATTGGAATGCCAGGGAGAATGCACGACGCACGCGTGTTCAGGAACACCCCATTATTTCAAAAATTGACGGATAGAGACAACCCTCTGCTTACACACGAACATTTAATTGGAGATAGTGCATATCCGTTAATGTACAATTTAATGCCCCCGTTCAGAAATAATGGGCATCTCCCTGCAGCTCACATGCACTATAATACTAGACTAATTGTAAGTCGTATTCGCTCAATTATAGAGCAAACATTCGCACTGCTTAAAGTCAAATTTCGACGCCTAAAATATTTAGATATTTCTGATGCAGTCTTTGGAAATACAATTATAGCATGTACATGCATGCTTCACAATTTTATCATTGAGAATGGAGAGATAGAAAACTACGATGACCAAATTAGAATTGATGAAGACGATCCTCCTGAAATCAATATACATGACGATGTATTCGAGGGTAGGCTTCAGATGCAGGAAGCAATCGATAAGAGAAATGCCATTTTAGCTAGTTTATAAATTAGTACACAGATTTGCTAGAATGAACCTTCATTTATTTATGTTAATTATAGAGAGCATTCTTTAGTTTCTTGTGTATTTCCGATGAATCAAAAAGAATTAATATGATTGAATTACATAAGAAGTTACATACCTTCTTCCACCTTACAAGTTCTTCGAGTCAGTCGAAAGTGTTCTTCGAATTGATTATTCGTATATGTCGCAATTGTTAATTCAAAATATTCTAGTTTTTGCGGCTTTGCAATTCGATGTTGCCATATATAACAGATTAAGTTATAATAACAAAACAACCATTTATTGTGATACATATAAATTTATTTTAATACATTAACGATAAATTCCTCCAATGTAGATTAACTTTAATCTTGGTTCAATTTACTTTTCATCTTTTTCCAGTTTCAAAAATTAGAAAAAGATGAAGAGCAAGTTGACCAAAGATCAAAGTTAATCTACATTCGTGGAATTAGGCATAATACATATATTTGTTACATATATAAAGAAAACCCTAAATGTAAATCTGATTTTCAATACATACAAATAATTTATTAAAAATCGATTTATTATGGCCAGTTACTTCACCTCTGGATAACTTCTCTATTACTTTATTCCTTCAGGGATATCTTTAGGATAAATTCATCTAAAGGCAGAAACCCTTATTTTTACATTTTGCCGATTAATTTTTTTAAGAGCTCGTTTCGTTCTTGCTGAATTGCGTTATTATTATCAATACTTTCTTTTAATCCAGCCATCATTTGAACTCGCTCCTTTTCTATCGCAAGCAATTGCTTTCGTAGATTATATGTCTCTTTTGAAACCCGTTTTTTTGGTTGAGTTGAACGAATATGCTCAGAAGAATTTCGAGAAACAGACTCAGATTCACTACATACGTCTTCTGGTACTACACTAGAAGAAGAACAATAAGAAGAGGAATCAGAAAAATCAATAACATTTTCTTCGAAATTATCTGATTTCGAATCCCATGGGAATGTTGAATCAAAAGAAATCTGGAAAATCTGTTACAGCCCTCATCAATACAGGTGTAGATATTTTCGATGACCTATGAGACACATACCTTGCCAATTCTGGAGGTTGCGTTCTTGCTGGTGATAGGTGAGTTGATGGTGTAGGAGAAGTAATTAATGTTATTGAAGAAGATGCAGTGGATACTGGAGTACAAGAAAGAATTGTTGACGTCGCAGATGGTAAACGATGTGGTGCAGCTGGTTCAGAATCCATAGAATTTATCGTTGGTCCGAAATTTATCGTCCGGTCCTCATAGAATATTTCCTCAAACATATCGTAGTATTCCCACGTTATGCGTCCCCGTCCCGTTGACTTCTTTCGGTTATTGTCCTTTATTGTTTTGAACGTCTTTTTCAGATTGCGCATCTTTCGGTCCAGTGCGTCTTCAGTCAAATTCTTATAGCCATGTTTGTCCATTTCTTTGACTATCTCGATCCACAAATTTCTTTTTCTTACTTTGGGATCACGAAACTTTTCGTTTCTCTCTTTGTACAATTCCAAAAGTAATTTTGTACCTCTTACTGTCCATTGTTGTTGATTCCGGTGCTCTGCTGAATCAAGTGTACCTGAATCATGAAATATATTATACAATATAACTAAATGCTAATGACAAAGTCAATTATGATACTAAACATATTTTAATCAATTTACAATTTGATATATCTCCACAATTTTCTGTATCATCAATAGCAGCAACTTCCAAACAATTTATGTTGGCATTCATGTAGGCTTGGAAGAAAGCACCGTCTGGAACATATTGTGACAGGAAAATAGAATTCGTCTATTCCCTCGACGTCACCGCTCGACGCACTCCTCGAGCATTGAAATTGTCAATAATAATTGACCAGATCTGTATCGAAGCGTATATTTTAGATTATAAGTTCCATATAATTCGCCGAATATATAGGGATATCTGGAAGGCTCTGTCGAATATTCGAGAAACGTGACCGCGTATCGTCAATGCGTGCGACAAAGACAATTGCGGTCGAAGAGCGCATGCGCCGACCATCGACAAAGTATTGGTCATAGGTCCCTAAAACCCCGTAACCCCTCCAGCGAAGTTAGGAGAGAACCGGTGAAGCGCTCAAGCGACACTTCTAATTTTGCCTTCGAGAGGCAAGCGCTCAATTCTCGAGGTGTCTGAACCTGAACCCAATTGTAACGAAATTGTACAGACCTGTATTATCGTATATTTGATTGTCAAAGAATATCGTAAAAGAGTATCGTCAAATAGTATTGTAAGGTGTGTGAGAACCACTAATCGGGAAGTTGCCTGCCGATCGTCAGGATCAATTATTATTATTGTCGGATAATTCGACAAAACTAAGGTAAAATATTAAAATTTATATATCTTCATTGGAAACGCCATCTTATCGCCTTGCTTATCCTTGTCTTTTGGTCCTCCAACTGAACCACCCTGTGATCGTCTCTTATTTATAAAAATTTTATACGATCGTCTAAAGTTTATCAGTTTTCTGAAAACTGATTGGCGCTCAACAATAGTATTAAAATAAAACATAGGTCAATAGAGCCCTGCCAGCCGAAGGACCACGGCCGCGGCAGGTGTCGGTATAATTTATTGGAAATAATAAATACCGGTCTCATTTGGCGCCCAACGTGGGGCTCGAGTTGGAAAATTGTATTAATTTATTCAATTCAGCGTAAAATTTGTGATGGATGTTCGTGTAGCCAAACCTTGTCAGGTCTAATATTGTAAAAGTGCCAAGTGAAACTTCGTTCACGTATGAAAATTTGCGTAATGTGCAAAAAATTCGTAAAATTTGTTGTCAATAGCAGGGTAATAGTGAAATTGTAAGATTATAGTCAAATTTTGAAAAATAGCATTTGAAAAGTCTCAGAAAAGTATAATGGCTGTGAATATTTGAGAAAGAAAATCGTTAGAATTCGTATAACGAAATAACACGAGCCGTATAGCAGCGTCCAGTCACAGCTATCCTTTGTCTCTCGAGTCACATATAAACACGAGCGAAGTAAACAAAGCGAGACCCTACGATCACACGCTTACAATCTTTCTCTCTAAACGTCTTTGCTATGTATTTCCAAATAATATCTCGCGGCATGAATTATTTCATCCATTGTATTGACTAAACTTCTTCTACGCTATATTATTCTGTGTATACCATATTTATTTCGTACTGCTGTATATCATATTTATTTCGTACTGCTGTATATTATATTTATTTCGAACTGCTGTATATTATATTTATCTCGAAATGTTGGATGTGTGTATATTGAACTGCTAATTATTTATCGGTATTAATCTGTCGCAATATAAATCGAACAATCATTGGCACAATTATAAATCGTCCTTATAAATTTTGGACGCCTGTAAGAACGCAGTATAAAATCCTGATAATCTCTGCAAATAATAAATCAAAATTTTCGCAAAGGATTATTTCAAGAAAACTTTGAAAATTATCTCACCGAAACTTGTTCCGTCAAAGAAAAACTTTTGTCGAATTAAAGTAAAATACAATCATGACTTCGATGTTTATCTCACCACCTAAGAGAACCACCAGGTCACAAAAAGGAAACGTTAATATGCCAAATATTGAAAACCCGTCAACCGCTCCGGCTGCGGCTATACCACCGGACGACGCGGTCCTTGTCCCGTCTGTAGAGGGGGGCGCGTCGGGTGGGGATACATCGGCCGAGTTTATTCCCGAACAATTTATTGATAGTGCTGGGACGGGAAATATTACTTTCGTTCAAGACGCGGGAAGAACGAGTTTGACGGGAGAATCGAATGCATATCCTTTCACGCGCAATTGCCGAAACTCAATAGGAAGGGGAAGGGGATCGCGTGCCGCAACCCCAAACCCAGGTGATAAAAGTAGAGCGTCGCCAGTAGAAACAACGCTCGAAATCATGAAGAGAAGAATGGTAACGTTTGAGACGACAGTTACTCAGGTTCAGGCCCTCGAGAATAAATTAGATAAAGTATTAGAAAGCCTATCCCGCCTCAACTATGCGTCTGAAAGAGGGGGCGAGATAGGCGGCACTAGGAACGTGCCGCAAAATTATTATCGAAGTATAGGAGAAACAGTATTAAATTCTTCTGGAGCTTTTGTGCCGTATCGGCAAGAAAACGTATTTAGCGAAAACCCACTAGACGCTAGAACGTCGAACAGTTTAACTCAAACCGAGCGGCCTCGGAGATTCATTGACGCTGGTTCGTCAAATATAACAGACGCTGGTTCGTCAAATATATTAACTCGACCTGAACTGTCTCGGCCGTATGATACCAGGCAGAGAGGGGAGAGATTTTCAGAAAATTTATTAGACGCTAGATCGTCAAATATAACAGACGCTGGTTCGTCAAATATATTACCTCGACCCGAACTGTCCCGGACATATGATACCGGACAGCGAGGGGAGGGATTCTTGGAAAACTTAACTGGCGCTGGATCGTCAAGCTCTTTAACTCGAACTGAGCTGCCTCGGACGTCTGTTACCGAACAACGAAGGGAGAGATTCATTGACGCTGGTTCGTCAAATATAACAGACGCTGGTTCGTCAAATATAACAGACGCTGGTTCGTCAAATATATTAACTCGACCTGAACTGTCTCGGCCGTATGATACCAGGCAGAGAGGGGAGAGATTTTCAGAAAATTTATTAGACGCTAGATCGTCAAATAGATCAGTCGAATACGACTCACAAAACTTAGAATCGTCCGCAATGTATGAAACTGGACGAAGGAGGGGGAATGCCCCCAGAGGTGAGGAAGGCTCGCTTGAAGGAGAAATTCGACGAGTTCACTTCCAGGAAATAGGCAATAGAAATATTCCGAACATTGATCGAAGGGAAATGCCGAATGAAATTCGACAAAATTCACAGCCAACAAGTTTATCAGATTTAGAGGTAGAAGGGGTAAATCAGCAATTAAGTGAATTGCCAAACAATTGCGTCAAATTAACGATGACACGAATAACGCCCAATGGCGAATTAGCAAGAATTGAAAACTTAATAACACCGGAAGAGTGCAGTCGTATATTAGGAAATCAAAGTGAGTCAAGACGTCATGAAGATTCAAACCCCGGTCACCGACAAAGGCGTGACGAGCGTTCCGCAACACCTAGGAGGGGAGTCTTAGCATGGCAAAGCGATGAGTCAAGTGACAACGACGATGACGACCCCACACGACAAACAAGACCGAATAGAGAAAATAGGGAGGGATATAGCCCGCCAAACATTTACGATCGCGAACTTGATTCAGCAATAAAAATAGGACGAATCGTAAGCAATTGGAAACTAACCTTTCCTAAAACCGAAAAGGACCCCGATCAATTTCTGCTTATTTTAGAAGACCGATTGAGAGCGAGTGGTATAAATAAAAATTTATTCGTCCCGTGCTTGTCAAATATTTTTGAAGGTCCCTATAGAGCATGGTACCTGCTTAGCAAACAAGACTGGAGGACATGGAGAGATTTTGCTCAAGCCTTTCGCTTTCAATGGGGAGTTAAAAAGGAGGACGGGGTATTATTCCTCGAAGTCCGAGATTTAAAATTTGAAAAAGGAGAAACGCTAGCCGAATTCGCTTGTCGAGCGCGACTTATTTTTGAGCGTATGCAACACCCCCCGCCATTTCGCGAGCAATTAAAACAAATCTTAGTCAAATTCAATCCGCGACTAACTTTTGAAATATTAAATTTGCAACTTAATGATTATAAAGAATTCTTGCACTACATCAACGAGAGGAGTTACCTATATCGTAGGTCGGTCGAAGCTCAAAAAGAACCTCGTGACAAACCAGCGAAAATAGGACTGAAAACGTTACGTGACAACAGCGAAGATGAATACGATCCTCTCGAGAGCGAAAACAGCGAAACGGAATTGACGGATCTAAATGTTTTCGAGCCTAAATCGAAACGCGTAGGAAAAGGGAAACCCACGCATAGGCAGCCAAACAACTCGAAAACACTCGTGAGACAGAGACTCGAGAATAATCTGTCACAATTTGAAAAATTTAATAAAGGTTCGACAACCCCGTCGACCAATCAAACCGACGGGTTAAAACCAAAGTTTATTCCAGATACGAGCAAAATGTTCTGTTTTAATTGCGGAATAATGGGACATAGTGCACGCAGATGCACAGCAGCTCCTGAACTCGTTTGTTGTCTTTGTCGAACAAGGGGGCACATAAATCGCGACTGTTCTACCCGTCAGGGAAACGCCGAAGCCCGGCAGTAACCGAACCTCAGGTTACAGTCACGAAGGGCATGGGCGAGGTAAAGAACCAACAGATTAAAATAGAACAGACGAAAACGCTAGACAAAACGGACGTTAGCGAGTCACGTTGCTCTCAAACCGAGAAATTTCCTTCTGAAAATCCCCCGTCAGAGCTAGACATCATAGACACAGCAAGCGACTCAGAAATGTCAGATGATGAGATCGATTCCATAAAATCTAACATATCGGAAGAATACGGCGAGGAAACAATACAGTTGACAATGCTTACATCAAAACCGACAACTGATATGACCGACGAAGACACATGGGATAATAGAACAGCAATCGAAAACTTAAGAACTTGGAAGCCAATTGGGTTACCAGCATCGATTGTCCATCGTCTATCTCAACGACGAATCTTTTGTGCAAACGACGCGCTTACAGAACCAAAAAGAGTCATTCGAATACCCGTAGAAATATCGATTTTCGGAGAAAAAATTCGCGGCATATTAGATAGTGGCAGTGAGAGATCTTATTTAAGTCAAGATACATATGCGCGAGTAAAAAACTTTCAGATTAAAGAACTCTCCGCTGATGCGACCTCGAAAAATGGAGTTCGGTTAGGAGACAAATCGGTAGTCAAAACGGACGGCGGTACATGTTTCGTTATTGACGTCGGAGATATCTATGGCCCACAGTGGTTTAGCGTACTTCCGAAATTGTCGAACGATGTAATTCTCGGTATGGATTTTTGGATGGGGTTCAAGGTTAGAATCAACCCCAACACAGAGGCGTGGACATTAGACGGGAGCAAATATTCTTACCCGGTTTTACACCGCCGCGTAACTCGAGCGGAACTGAAGACTTTGACAACTGATCAAACAGATACACTGAGAAATTTCCTCGACAGCGAATTTAAAAAATTAGACAGAGAATCTACCGGGATGACTGATTTAATTACCCACGTCATTGAGCTAAACGATCCAATACCGCACCGACAGAAACCGTATCGGCGTAGCGAAATTGTCCGTGAATTCTTAAACAAAGAAGTTGACAGATTGCTAGAAAAGGGTTATGTGACGTGGAGTAACAGCGACTGGGCTTGTTCACCGGTTGTAGCCCCGAAGGCTAACGGGGGGCTGCGATTTTGTATAGATTATCGTCCAGTAAATCGACAGACAGTCAAGCCTGCCTATCCGCTGCAACATATGAAATCAATTTTGTCGCAATTACATCAAGCCAAGGTTATATCAACCCTAGACATGAGCGAAGCTTTCCACCAAATCCCTATGGATAAAGAAAGCCAAAAATACACCGCGTTTGTTGTCGAAGGAAAGGGTTTATTAGAATGGGTCAGAATGCCATATGGCCTAACAGGAGCTCCTTCGACTTTTCAATGTTTGATGGACAAATTGAAACGACGAGTTAAAGAACTAATTACCGAAAGAAATCTCCCGAATAAATGGATAGATCAAATATTCGCCTACCTGGACGACTGGATAGTAGTTAGCCAAAACCTCGACGAACACTTGGCCATACTGGCTTTGCTTTTTGAAGTGCTACGCGAGGCTAAATTGATCGTCAATCGGGAGAAAAGTAGTTTTGCCTGTCGGGAGGTAAAATTCCTAGGGTATATTGTTGACGAGTTTGGTATGAGACCAAACCCGGAGAAAATACAACCTATTCTTGACTTTCCGGTACCAAAAGATAGAACTCAATTGAGACAGTTCAACGGTCTAGTAAATTGGTATCATAGACATCTGAAAAATATCGCAAAGATACAGGGCCCATTAAACAAATTAACAAGCCCGAAAGTTCCATGGAAATGGACGGAAGTCGAGCAAAATTCTTTCCTCGAAATTAAACACGCACTAGCTGAGGCACCGCGATTATGTACGCCAATACCCGGTCAACCCTTTATATTATATACAGATGCCAGTGACTTTGGCCTTGGTGCGATTCTAGTACAACGAGGATCAGACAACAACGAAGAAAATCTAATAGAAGTTTTGAGTCGACCATTGAGAGGCGCGGAGTTGCATTACACGACAACTGAAAAAGAGTGTCTTGCTGTTGTATGGGCAGTAGAAAAGTTACGTTGTTACTTAGAGGGAATGCCATTCAAAGTAGTTACAGACCATCAAGCCTTACAATGGCTACATGGATTAAAAAACCCCGTAGGTCGTCTAGCAAGATGGGCGATTTATTTACTCCAACATAATATGACAGTAGAATACAGGCGGGGAACAACGAATGAAGCTGCCGATGCACTTTCGCGCATTCATGACATCGACGTCGACCCACAAGGGTGGAACGATCTTGTCGAAGAGACAATTCAGGGCAGAATCAAGTTGACAACAGTACGCGACAAAGACTGGTACGAAACTAAACGTGATCTTGTCAGTAAACAACCAGATAGATTCCCTGACTGGAAAATCGAAAATGACGAACTTTATTACCACAGACCAGACTATGGGAAAACCCTTATTGACGATGAACACCCCTGGAAGAGAGTAGTTAGGCCGAATGAAATAATCAAATTCCTGCAAGAAAATCATGAAACACCACAAGCGGGTCATTTAGGAAGAGACAACACCTACGAACGGATACGACGGCATTATTATTGGCCAGGTATGTCACAGGATATCAAATCTTACGTTGAGGAGTGTGAAACGTGTCTCAAAGTCAAATTTAATCAACACCCCGCGAAAGGACCCCTACTAACAAGACCGTTATTGAAACCGTGGGCACAGTTGTCAGTAGATACGGTAGGGCCCCTCACCCGATCAAAAAGGGGTAACGTATACATTATCGTAGTGCTGGATCTATATACAAAATTTGTCGAACTATTCCCGGTACGCCTTCAGACCGGTAAGACCGTAGTAAAAGTATTAGACTCTGTACTCGATAAATGGGGAACCATCCCAGAATCAATTATTACCGATAACGGAACGGAATACGTGAATAAAGAAGTCAAAGCATTTTTCACAGCCCATAAAATACGCCATATCACCACCGCGTTGGCGCACCCACAGGCAAATCCTGTAGAACGCGTCAATAGAACAATAAAACCAATGATAGCCGCGTTCATAAAAAATAGCCAAAATGAATGGGATGAAAATTTGTCGAAGCTTCAACTCGCGTACAATACGGTACCGCACTCAGGTAGTAGAGTTAGCCCATTTTACCTAAACCACGCACGTGAAGCTAACGTTTATTCACGGGAACGCATCGTCGATGGTGAGTCAGTAATAACGGATGAGCTGGTGCATAGTTGGGTTAAGAGATTAACAAAGTTCGACGAAATCCGACATAAGGTCGAAAATCAGTTAAAGAATTATTCGGACAAGCGTATGGCGAAAGCTAATTCGAAATTGACTGAACAAGTAACTATAAAACCCGGAATGGAAGTTTACTACCCAAACAAAAAATTAAGCAACAGAACCGAGGGTTACTCTGCTAAATTAGCCCATCGCTATGCGGGCCCGGCAACTGTAAAACGAATAATTGGGCCAATGATTGTTGAATTAGCTGATAAGGATGACATTATTGTCGGAAAGTACTATATAACGGATTTAAAATTTCCTCGTCGAAGCTTACGAAAATCCTAACGTTTCACATACAACTGACCCGACAATTCCGGTCGACTTTCCAGCAATCGGAACTTCACCGTCAATAAAACCAACATGGAACAACAGCCGAGCTCATCGTCAAACGGAGACAGTCACCTTGACAAGCTACTTCGACAACAGGAGAAGATCGAACAGGAACACAAGGCGCTGCGGGCGGAGATAGAAGCACTACGTTGCAAAGATGGAGTCGACAAATGTACTTCCGCTGTGGAAACCAACTTGGACTACGACTCAGAAGATTCGTCAGACGACTCGGACAGCTCCCAGCTAACGGCTATCGAAACAACGAAAAGAGCATCACAGCCCTCGGACGAACAATTGTCGAAACCACGCGACAACGAGCCTAGCGTCGAAGCGATGCAACTCTTGAACGAGATTCGAGACCTTCCACTACCAAAACTAAAGCTGACCAAGCCGACTAGGGCTACGCCCGAGCAAGTGCACTACGAAAACGTTAAACGGAACCGAATACCATCGGGGTGCCCGCGCAGGACATATAGTAAGGACGGGAAAGTATACGGAAGCACCGACATCCCAAATGCATTGACCGCCCCGTCAGTTATGGTCAAACCACTGCCATTGGGAAAAGCACCACTGCTTTCGACAATTCTGAAAGAGTTGAATGTACCTCCAGTTGCCGATTTGGAGAAAGAAACAAAGCCACTCTATTATGCCGACTGCCGAATTTTGAGTCAGACCTTAGTCAAAGAACTGGTCAAAAAGCGTGCCGAACGTCTCGTCAGCGAAATGGAGGCGACAAAAGTCGATCGTGGCACTCAAACTTTCGTTAGCTTTGTCGGAAAACAATATGTTGCCGGATGCGTCAACTGCAGATCCCGAGAACATCATTTCAAGGACTGCAACCTTCCGTACCGTCCAGGATTTTGTCAAGTCTGCGGAGCAGACGGCTTTGATACAACGGACTGCATATACCCGCACGGTATCGAGCACGAGTACGCACTGGGAAGATGTCCCGGATGCTCCAGGGACACAAGTCTTTATTGTCCGGAGTGTCCAGACTGCAATATTCGCTACGCGGACATTGTCGACTGGCTACGGCTAAATTACGCCACCTGGCCGACGACTCTAATTCCTGAAGACCATCGATATCTTGTCAACGAAGGTGGGGAAACTCTGAAAAGAAAAGTTAAAGCAAACTTCGCCGACCCGCAGGACTATCCAAACCGCGTACGCGCATTTTTGATTCGAGAGAATGCACTCGCCCAGGCTCCTCCCGTCAATCCAGCCGCTAAGTCAGCAAAAGCCTTGTCAACGGAAAAAAGAGAGAACGCAATCCGAGCAATGTACGCTCCACGCACGGACCGGACCCTTGACAAAATAATGATCGAAAGACCAGAGCTGAATGACGGAGATGAAGTTCGAGTTATCGTTCCAACAAAATATAAAAAATAAGGTCGACCGTTCACTTCGACGGATCATCCAACCTAAAGTGCCACAACTAGGGCTGTCTCGTAAAATTAGAGTATTACATAATGTTAATTCTTATTTTGGTTGCTATTTTGTTGACTGAAGTCGATTCCGTAACCCTATTGCTTCTATTATTTTGTATCCATTTAAGTAATAACATCCAAAGACTACAAGTAAGATCGTATAGCCCAGCTGTTAATCCTTGTTTGTAACACCTGTAATAAACCAGACCCATCCATTGTCAGTTTGACCACCTCATGTTTATTGGTGCATCTCCTCCCGACCTTATTAACCTACCAGGGCGGCAAGGTGGTGTTTCGGGTGAGGACTATAAATTTTCAGGTTGGCAAAAAGACGCCCAAGCCTTACTGACGAGCGGCACGAACATCTCGCTGGTGACGTCAAGGTCTGAGAGGGGAGAGTGTGACAGGAAAATAGAATTCGTCTATTCCCTCGACGTCACCGCTCGACGCACTCCTCGAGCATTGAAATTGTCAATAATAATTGACCAGATCTGTATCGAAGCGTATATTTTAGATTATAAGTTCCATATAATTCGCCGAATATATAGGGATATCTGGAAGGCTCTGTCGAATATTCGAGAAACGTGACCGCGTATCGTCAATGCGTGCGACAAAGACAATTGCGGTCGAAGAGCGCATGCGCCGACCATCGACAAAGTATTGGTCATAGGTCCCTAAAACCCCGTAACCCCTCCAGCGAAGTTAGGAGAGAACCGGTGAAGCGCTCAAGCGACACTTCTAATTTTGCCTTCGAGAGGCAAGCGCTCAATTCTCGAGGTGTCTGAACCTGAACCCAATTGTAACGAAATTGTACAGACCTGTATTATCGTATATTTGATTGTCAAAGAATATCGTAAAAGAGTATCGTCAAATAGTATTGTAAGGTGTGTGAGAACCACTAATCGGGAAGTTGCCTGCCGATCGTCAGGATCAATTATTATTATTGTCGGATAATTCGACAAAACTAAGGTAAAATATTAAAATTTATATATCTTCATTGGAAACGCCATCTTATCGCCTTGCTTATCCTTGTCTTTTGGTCCTCCAACTGAACCACCCTGTGATCGTCTCTTATTTATAAAAATTTTATACGATCGTCTAAAGTTTATCAGTTTTCTGAAAACTGATTGGCGCTCAACAATAGTATTAAAATAAAACATAGGTCAATAGAGCCCTGCCAGCCGAAGGACCACGGCCGCGGCAGGTGTCGGTATAATTTATTGGAAATAATAAATACCGGTCTCAATATATTATACATATTATTATCGTACGTACGCAAGTATAATATGCACAATAGTAATTTAAGATTATGGGCTGATTGTTCACACTTCTCAGTAAATTTATCTATTAGGTAACTATCTAATTTTATCTCTTTTTGTAAATAAATAAAATATAAATGATCTGTTTGATACAGGTATCGAAATAACCGGCCCTATTGAGGTTATATGTATAATTTAATGTGAAAGTAATATTACTTTTAATTATACATACCATTCTTCAATTTCTCGTGTATCTCTAATGAATTCACTATATTGTAGCTGATTCCGTTATATAGATATTCACTTTCAAACAAGTCCATTATGATTCCGTGTGTAATAACAATTCAAAAATGACGCCAAGCGAGATCTCACAACAGTTGTGCCGATGTAGCGTAAAAATTTCTTGCTACAAAAAATAGCGTCCGCTACCGCAACGTGTTGTGGGAGCGCTACGGATCATACGACATTCAGCGGATAAACCCACAACAGTTCCGTCGGCTGAATGTGCCCACGCACTGAATGTGGCGCGCAGTTAAGGGCTCTCAAATTTTCTGCCCGTGTAGTGTATACTATTTTTCTTTATACCCGGTCGAAAGTACGTTTTATCTCACTTTATTCATGTCAGCATTTTTTCTGTTTGTTTTTTTTTCTTTCCGTTTACTTACTTTTTTGAGCCGTAAATTTCACATAGACCTATAGTATGTTCCTGATGCCTGCCCTGACATTTGCGGCACGAGCGAAGCGAGTACTGCTGGTCAGGGGCAGGCATCAAATACATGTGAAAAGACAATTGTAAAATCACTTTTTAAGTAAAAATTAATTTACGTACATCAGTACACCTTTATTAACATTTTATAAATAAAACAGAATGAAATTATTCATTTGAGTGTAGTTATAACGTAAAATTGATATCACTTATCATTCATATTATATTACAGTATCGTGAAATCTTTTTTTTACTAATTATATTTCACTTCATACAATTCCTTAATTTATAATCACTGATATGTAGATTCGCATAAAAATTCTCAGCAAGCAATTTGATGTTATGCGTAACTCAGTATCCGCAATAACAAACAAAACAACCGAGTGAGCGGTAGCGATTGCTGACTAGCGGCCACCTTCGTGTATCTGTTCAGTGCATGATTAACTTCTTTCGGTGCACTGTAGCAGAGCGCATGCGCGGCTCTACCAATGCATAAATGTGAGACTTTCTGCCTCGAAGTCGAAGCCGAAAGGACTTACTTTCGACCGAGTATGAAGAAAATTCCTTTCTTATCGATTCCGTACCAGACTTTTGCCCCGAAGGAACGTTTGTGGTCGGATAAAGAAAAATTGACAATTTGCGATCTAATAGAAGTTTTGCAGAGTAAGAGCGCAATTGAAAAATGTCAGGCGAGTAGAGGTCAGTCCCTGTCCGATATTTTTGCCGTCCCGAAGTCAGATAGAGGTTTTAGATTAGTTTTAAATCTTAAAAACTCAATGAATTCGTAGGAACTGAACATTTTTATCTAGAGGATAGAACAGCGATAAATCTAATGAGCGAGGGGTGTTTTTTAGCATCTCTAGACCTGAAAGATGCCTATTACACTATCGCAGTCGCTGAGTCTTATAGGAAGTATCTCAGATTTGATGTCGACGGCGATCTATTTGAGTTTACATGTTTGCCCTTCGGACTTTCTACGGCGCCGTATGTCTTTACTAAAATCTTAAAGCCAGTCGTGTCCAATTTGAGAGAAAGAGGTTTTTTTCAGTTATTTACCTGGATGACCTTTTACTTATCGAAGGATCCCCTTCTTGATTTAAGGAAAATGCACTCGCCTCGACATCCTTGCTCGAAAGCTTAGGGTTTTTGATTAATTATAAAAAATCGCAGTTCATTCCCTCTAATAAGTGCAATTTTTTAGGATTTTGGCTCGACTGTAAGAAGATGTCGATAAAGCTATCAGAGGAAAAACAAGCAAAATTAATAAGTTTAGCTCAAGGATTGCTCTGTAAAAATAGCGTGAAAATTAGGGAATTCGCAACTTTCGTTGCGAATTCGGGACTGTTGTAGCGTGTTGTCCAGCGGTTCCCTATGGGTTTGCGCATGTTTAAGAATGCGAGAGATCGCAGATTTCAGCGTTAAGGGAAAATGAAGGGCATTTCGATCAGGTTAATGCCCTTTTCTCTAGAAGTTAAACAAGATATTAGTTAATGGTTAGACAAAGTTTTTAAGGCTGAACACTCTATAAAGCCTCTGATTTTTGCTGTAGAAATTTGGAGTGATGCATCGGATTCGGGTTGGGGAGCGGTCTGCGGAGCGAAGAGGACTTATGGGTTTTGAAGCTTTAGAGAGAGAGAGAGAAATGCACATAGATTTTTTAGAATTATAAGCAGCCTTCTTTGGATTAAAATGCTTTGCGAGCCAGTTGCGTGGTTGTGGCATATTACTAAAACTTGATAATACGACCGCGATCGCATAGCTAAATCGTATGGGAGGAACTCGCAATCGAAACGTAGCGACATTAGCGAGAACAGTATGGGATTGGCGTAAGGAACGGCAATTGAATATCGTCGCTTCTTTTATTAGTACCAAGCATAATTTTGAGGCCGACTATCAGTCGAGACGATCTTAAAAGGAATCTGATTATGCGTTAGCAGATTTGGCGTTTGAAGAAATCGTGAGAAGTTTTGGAGAACCGGACGTAGATCTGTTTGCATCTCGTGTCAATGCAAAATGTGACGAGTATATTTCTTGGTTATATGACCCAGAGTGCATAACCATCGATGCGTTCACTGTTTCGGCATCTAGATTTACGTTAGGGTACGCATTCCCGCCGTTTGCCTTGATATCGAGAGTTCTGAGGAAAATTCGAGACTATAAAGCGTCAGTTATCTTAGTAGTACCCGACTGGCCCTCTCACCCGTGGTACCCCAGATTCCGCGAAATGATTTCCGGCCACCAAGTAATTTTTTCTCCGAGCAAAGACTTACTTTGCTCTTCTAACAGGAAACCTTATCCACTGTGGAGGGACCTTTCTCTGGGAGCCGGGAGGTTATAGTGAGAGCATTCCAAGTAAGACACGTCCTTGAAGGAGCTCTGCAGTTGATGATTTCGCCGCTTCACCCCTCTTCGCTAAAGCAGTATGACTGCGCTTTGCGAAAGTGGTGGTCGTTTTGCCAAGAAAGAAATATTGACCCCGTTAAGCCACCGATACAGAACGTTATCGAAATGTTATCTGAAAAATTCAAAAGGGGAGCAACGCATGGATCCCTGAACTCCCTTAGATCAGCGATTTCCTTGATTGTCGGCCCGCAGGTGGGACAGGATTTTCGTATTGGACGACTTTTTAAAGGAATATCGGAGCTTCGGCCATCGAGACCGAAATACGAACATACATGGGACCCCAAAGTCGTCCTAGATCATTTCGATAAGCTAGGTGCAAACGAGAAAATTTCTCTGAGGTTGTTGTTGGGGAAACTCGCGAATGCAAACGCGGATGCAGACTCTTTCATTAATCAAGCTGCAAAATGGGGAAAGAAGTCATGACACGGTTCAAATTAGGATACCAGATTTGATTAAAACGTCGGGCCGTAATCGGTCGCAACCACTGCTTTTGTTACCGAAATATACTCCGAATGAGAAAACTTGTATCGTGAAAGCATTGGATACATTTTTACAATGTACAAAAGACATACGAGGGGAAGTTGACTCGTTATTTATCTCGTTAAAAGAGCCAGTTCGAAAAGTTTCTGCAGTAACTCTAGCAAAATGGACAAAGGATGTCTTAAAAGCCAGTGGCGTTGATACACAAATATTCTCAGCGCATAGCACGCGTCATGCGTCCACCTCAGCCGCCAAACGAAAAGGTATTGGAATCGACAGCATCAGGAAAGCAGCAGCCTAGTCGAAAAATTCTCAAACTTTCGCTCGTTTCTATAACTTACCAGTTCTGCCGGAAAAAGATACAGTTGCTAACGCTATTTATGAGGATGTTTGAAATAGTAGTGGTATTCGCAAAATATTTTATTTTGAGTTTTAAGGAAAGATCGTTCTCCTTTGAGTTATAGAAGAAAGATCGTTTTAATTTGAGTTATAAAAGGAAGATCGTTTTATTTGCCTGGAATGTTAAGGTTGTGACAAGAGATTTCGTCGCTCGACGCCACAAGAAAATATATACAGGGTGAATCGTAATGGGTGGACACCACTTTTTGATGGTATTTACCATGCGTCGTAAATTACCGACTACCTACAACTGGATTGCTTGACCGCTTCAGGGATGGCAGCAGCTTAGTGACAGGTGTAGCGGTTGCCGGTACAGCAGTTCCCGACCAACCGCGTACGGCGACAGCGCGAAAGGTTTCGTGGGCCAAAACGCTATCGGGTAAGCGTCGAAGAATCGACGCGCAACGCCACAGGCGGTAGCCGCCCGAACACGGAGTCGATTATGAGACACCGAGTTCCGAGTCTAGAGAGTTATGAACACAGGTTCCTCGACGCTCGTGGACACAGCAAGCCGAATTCGTGTCGTTACGGATAGACCAAAAATATATATCTTGTTAATAAAAAATAAATATCATATTACGTTTATTGTGGGAAGAACAGTGACCCGAACATTATTCCTTTAAGGATCCCCCACATAATTGGTGACCCCGACGTGATCAACGTGGATTACGAGATCCCGGGAAAAAACGCACGTGCTACGCGAATACGACGCCGCGTGTTGAACAATAGACTCGACGGCTGCGACGACTTGTGCGAGTGCATAGACGCTGAAACTTTAAAAAAAATACATAAATGCCTAACGTGAGGCACACACCTGCCAAATCCGCCGCTGAAAAAACCTGCGTTACGAACGACGGAAGTGTTGACGACGGTCCATCGAGTGGTTCGCGTGACGCCACGACTATGAGCTGCGACGAGTACGAACCACAACATCCTACGTCGCATAACGACGACGAGGGGATGATCAACACCGCCCGAGTGATCAGACTACCTCCTTTCTGGAAGGAAAACCCAGTATTATGGTTTGCGCAAGCCGAGGCAGAGTTCGCCATTAATCGGATAACAAACGACGAAAAGAAATTCAGGTACTTAATTGTTAACTTTGACCAAACCGTCCTTCCTTTCGTTTCGGACATAGTAGTGTCGCCGCCAACAGAGGACCGATACGAGACCTTGAAGGCGAGGATTATCAGCTCGTTCGATGAGACGAACGAGTCGAAACTACGAAGATTGTTGCGCAGCAATGAATTCACCGACGAGAAGCCGTCAAATATTCTGCAAAGGCTTCGAAACCTTGCAGCAAGACAATGTAACGAAACTGTGCTGCGAACTCTATTTCTCGAGCAGCTGCCGGACCACGTAAAGGGAATCCTGGCCATAAGTGTGGTAACGAATTTATCCAAACTCGCGTTACAGGCTGACAAAATAGTCGAGGTTTCTCCATCATCCATCGCTGAGGTCTCGTCAACGCCATCGAAACCCCGTCCAGACGGAGATTATGACGCCGGGTTTGCGGAGCTGCGAAAGCTCATCGACGGCATGGCGAAAGAAATCGAACGTCTTCGCACGCAAGGCCAGCGTTCCCGTAGCCGTACCCGTTCACGCACAAGGCAACAGGAACGTTCGTTTCAACCGAGCAAGAGCGGTTGGTGCTATTACCACGAGAGGTTCCGGGGAAATTCACGAAAGTGCCGAGAGCCTTGTTCCTGGGAAAAAAAGAGTTCGGGAAACCAATAGAGCCGACTCGCGAGGTAGCGGTCGCAGACGGCGCGAAACAATACCGCCTTTGTATGAGAGATAAAGCCTCCGGTACCAGTTATTTAATAGATACTGGTGCCGACTTATCAGTATTGCCGAAGAGATTCGTCACGAATTGAAAGCTGAAGTCAGTAGATTATAAATTATTTGCCGCCAACGGATCTCCTATTAGTACTTATGGATCTATTCTAGTCAGTGCCAACCTGGGGCTACGACGGCAATTTCCGTGGATTTTTATAGTGGCCGACGTATCCCAGGCAATACTAGGTGCCGATTTTCTATATCACTATAATCTTCTAGTCGACCTACGAGGACGCCGACTAGTCGATAATAACACGAAACTGTTCTCAAACGGGAAATTGATGATCGCTGAGCAACCTGTGGTCTCGTCCATTGACCCTAATGGAGCTTACAGTCAACTGCTCAAGGACTTTGTGGACCTCACCACAACGACGGCCAAGAAGGCAGCGACACATGATGTGCCACATCATATCGTCACCACAGGACCACCCGTTTACGAAGCAGCACGACGTCTCACCAGCGAGAAATTGAATGCAGCAAAGGCCGAGTTCCAATACATGTTGGACCGAGGAATCTGCCAACCGTCAAAGTGCGCATGGGCCAGCCCGCTCCATCTCGTCGCAAAAAAATGGAGACTGGACGCCATGCGGCGATTATCGCCGACTGAATAATTCACGGAGCCTGACAGATACCCGGTGCCCTATCTGCATGATTTTTCGTACAATCTCAGAGATTGCACAGTTTTTTCAGTTCTAGATCTCGAACGAGCGTACCATCAAATTCCGGTGGCACCCGAAGACCGACCGACGACTGCCGTAATCACGCCGTTTGGACTGTACGAGTTCAACGTGATGACGTTTGGCCTGAGAAACGGGGCACAGACATTCCAGCGCTTCATGGACAACGCGTTGCGAGGGCTGGAATTCTGCCACTGCTACATCGACGACATCATTGTCGCTTCACGCAATCAAGCAGAGCATGAGAAACACCTGCGGTTAATCTTCGAGAGACTGAGAGAGTACGGATTATCGATAAACGTATCGAAATGTACTTTTGGCGCCAACGAGGTGCAATACCTGGGATACCTCGTCGATAGCAAGGGCACGAGGCCACTCAAGGAGCGAGTCGAGAGCATTCAGAAATATCCGAAACCGCGAGATATCAGCGAGCTCCGCCGATTCCTCGGCGTTATAAACTTCTACCGACGTTTCGTTCCGAACGCAGCATCAGTCCAATCTCCGTTACACGATTACCTGGTCGGACCCAGGAAAAAGGACAAACGGCTGATCAACTGGACGCCTGAAGCTGAGCACGCGTTCGAGGCATGCCGGCAGCAGCTGGCCGACGCATCATTGCTCGCTCACCCGATACCTGGCGCACTGTTCATCCTACAAACGGACGCTTCGGACACTGCCATCGGAGCCGTCCTCCAACAGCGCTGCGGAGATGAGTGGCAACCTTCGGGGTTCTTCTCGCACAAGCTAACTCCCGCGCAAAGCAGATACTCGACTTATGACCGCGAGTTGCAAGCAATTTATAGCAGCCTGAAGTTTTTTCTCTTCATGGTTGAGGGCCGCCAACTCGTCGTAAAAACGGATCATAAGCCGCTGACTTTCGCCTTTCAGCAAAAAGCGAATAAGGCTTCACCGAGACAGCAGCGACAGCTGAACTTTATCGGGCCGTTCACCACGAGCATCATTTATGTCTCTGGCGATGAAAACACCGTCGCAGACGCTTTGTCGCGCGTCGAGTCCATCGACATGCCTGTCGTCGTCAGCACCGCAGACTTGGCCGAGCATCAAGCCAACGACGACGAGTTAAAAAACCTGATCGCGCCCAGCGCAACGACATCCCTCGAGCTACGGAAACTGCGCGTCGATAACACGGAGACGGTCGTATATTGCGACGTCTCCGGTAGCGACGTTCGACCTTACGTTCCGCGATCCCTGCGGAGACGCATCTTTGACGCTACACACAACTTGTCGCACCCCAGTGCACGTTCGTCTAAAAAACTCATCAACCAACGATTCGTTTGGCCGAACATGAATCGCGACGTCACCGAATGGGTTCGAACGTGTCTCCCATGCCAGCGCAGTAAAATCCAGAGGCATAACAAAAACGTTCCAGAGCGGATTCCCATTCCGGATTCGCGGTTCCATCAAGTACACATCGACATCGTAGGCCCACTGCCAACGTCAAGGGGATATCGGTACTGCCTTACGATGATCGATCGATTCACCCGATGGCCCGAGGCCATTCCCATTGCAGACATCACCGCGGGCACGATCGTCAAAGGGTTCTTCTCCGGTTGGGTGGCTCGTTTCGGAGCTCCCGCCGTAGTTACGACGGATCGAAGCGCACAGTTTGAATCCGCAATCTTTCAAGCGTTGCTCAAACTCGTTGGGTATGAACGTACACGCACTACTGCCTACCACCCTGCATCGAATGGCATGGTCGAAAGGTGGCACAGGCCCATGAAGACCGCAATCATGTGTCACAGCACCGACGACTGGGTCGAGATACTGCCCGTCGTACTGTTGGGACTTCAAACCAGCTTCAAAGAGGACGTGAGAGCAACCGCGGCCGAGTTGGTCTACGGAACGACACTACGACTTCCTGGTGAGTACTTCATCGAAGAAGAACCCACCAAGGATCCGCAAATCTTCGTCGAGCATTTTCGAGAGAAAATGCGGAAGGTTCGTTCCGCGCCCGCAGCGCATCACAACAGACGAAAAGCGTTCGCACACAAGACGCTGCATACGTGCACACACGTGTTCATGAGAGTGGACGGCGCCAAACGACCGCTGCAGCAACCGTACGAAGGGCCATACAAGATCCTCGAGAGGATTGCAGACAACGTTTTTCGCATAAATGTAAAAGGCCAACCGACAACGGTCTCGACCGAGAGGCTGAAGCCAGTTTTTTTCGAAGCAGCAAGCCAGCCGAATCCAATGCCATCGACTAGGGACACTGCGGAGCAGTCACCTCCGGCGCAGGGAACGTCTTCACCGGTGCAGCGACCGGCCGAGCCACGGACGTACGCAGGAGCGAAAAACAATTTCGCAACTTCACAGGAGCGAAGTCACTCGGAGGGGAGTACTGTAGCGGTTGCCGGTACAGCAGTTCCCGACCAACGGCGTACGGCGACAGCGCGAAAGGTTTCGTGGGCCAAACCACTATCGGGTAAGCGTCGAAGAATCGACGCGCAGCGCCACAGGCGGTAGCCGCCCGAACACGGAGTCGATTATGAGACACTGAGTTCCGAGTCTAGAGAGTTATGAACACAGGTTCCTCGACGCTCGTGGACACAGCAAGCCGAATTCGTGTCGTTACGGATAGACCAAAAATATATATCTTGTTAATAAAAAATAAATATCATATTACGTTTATTGTGGGAAGAACAGTGACCCGAACATTATTCCTTTATGGATCCCCCACACAGGCAACTATATTCATGCATCTTCGCCGATTTCGATGACATTTGGTATGCTTGCAGAATGGATAAAAATACAAGATATGAAAAAACTTCAAATTGCAACAACATTTATTTTTTCGCGTACTATACACTGGACATCAGAATGGTGCAGATAGCAACAAATCTCTTATTATTTATTGCAAATTTGTCATTTTTTCATACGTATCTTCGAGAGTTTTTAACTGATTGGGATGCAAATTAACATAAAGGTAGAGGATGAAAAAATAAAGTTGACGGGTTTGTTATTTTTTCGATATCTCATAATTCAATATATATATATATATATATATATATATATATATATATATATATATTGTGACGCCATGCGCCACAAGGGTCACAGCCTCCCGTGCTGCCGGCTCGCACAGGGGAGCCGTCCCACACCTGCAACAGAAAAACAAAAGCTAAGTATGTAAATAATATAAAATAAATTATAAAACCTGTGCACGCACTCACCTGCGCAAGAAGTCAGTCACTACGACTGACCCCGCCAGACCCCGCGAGTCACTACACTATCATCGTCATCGTCATCGCCATCGTTGTTGTCCTCGTCATCGTCATCGTCGTTGTCGTCGTCAGCGTCATCGTCGTTGTCGTCGTCAGCGTCATCGTCGTCGACGTCGTCCTGGAACGACCGGCAATAACCTATAAAGAAAGGATGGAGATAATAAATACGAAAAATCGGAATACATAACGAGAAACGTACTCACCAGGACCGACCCGAAGCTCATCTCCGCCCAGCCAGCCCTCCAAAGGATTAATTACGACCCATTTATTAATTGCCAATCGACAATTAATAAGAATCGTCCGCTCACCACTCTCACTACACTTAGAAATTGACAACTGTCGAAAGCACGGCACCCGTCCGTCCCCGCGCACCGGCCATCCATCGGCCGCGCGGCGACAGAGTGACGAAGATGGCAGCAGCGCCCGGCGATTACACTACCCTCCTTATTACCCACAATTATCAAGTCCAGTCCACAAATCTTCCGTTCATACCGACCGACCTAATTACCCGCCTATCCCCAATAGATCCCGCTCGCGACAGTCCTGAATCGACCACGCGGTTGACCCATCTCCCATCGATCCGTGTCGCTGCTGCCTCGATGATCGATGCCGGCCGGTAGCCAATCAGCGAGCGCGAAGATTTCGCGAGCTTCTGGCCTGCCATGCGGTCGTCACTTTGTGACGAGCCGGCGAGGAGTATAGAGCGAAATTTAGAGTATAGAGAGTATAGAGTGAGTGAGAGAGAGAAGGAAGGCGTGTAGAGTGAGAGAGAGAGAGAGAAGGAGAGAGTGAGAAAGCAACGAAAACGGTGTAAGCGAGGACGATTTGGCACGAATAAGGACACGAATATCACGATACGGACACGGAAAAGGAAAAGACGAGAAGGAAACGGGATAGCCGGGACGCCGAAGAGGGAACCTGCAACGGTGAGTGTTTGCACAGGTACCTCCCCCACGAATTCGAACCCGGCTCATTTTTGAGAGATTCGCGGCGTATAAAATATTCTGTTCGCGATTGCCGACCCTTTGCTTCATCTTCTTTTCGGCCTCTGTGTTAGCCGTGTGGGACGGCAGTAAGAATTTATACGATAACATTATTACGAGTAATTTACCCGATAGTATTCTCGCGCGTAACGGTCGTCTTCCCGCCTGACCTCCCTTCCCCCCTTCCGCTAGTACCTATCTCGACGTTCGAACATTCGCTCGGCCGAGATACTCTCGACCGACCTTCCTCGGCACAGCCGACCGCCAAACCCAAACAATTCTCCCTTCCCCCCACCTGCCCCTTTCCCTGCGACTGACCGTGTTCACGGCATCGTAGATTTAAGAAAAGCCTATTGTGATATTACAAATAAAATTCGCCAGTGGTAATTAATAAGAGGCCATCGCGTCGGCGAATCCTCTCCCTGAGATTTCTTCCCGCTCGACCCCCCTTCCCTTCCCAACGCGCTAGCCGTAACTCCCCTCTCATAGTTCCAGTAAGCGATATTAAAAGTTGTTAATTTTCTTTTGTATTAAATTAACTGGCGCCCATTAGGACCAGAAAAATTTTGTTTCTTTTTTTTTGTGTTGACATAACTGTCAATGGCCCCGGAGAAAGTCCGCCGTTGAAAACGATCAGAAATAAAACTTTGTTAATTATTGATTTCTTGTCTTTTGCCCCCCCCCCTTTTTACCCCCAAATTCCCCATACTCCCCTTCGGAACGGCGTGACAATATATATATATATATATTGACTAAAAAATCGAGGGGCAGTTTCAACTCCTTAATTATGAGATATCGAAAAAATAACAAACCCGTCAACTTTATTTTTTCATCCTCTACCTTTATGTTAATTTGCATCCCAATCAGTTAAAAACTCTCGGAGATACGTATGAAATATATATATATATATAATTTTATTATATATATGATTTCTGATCTGAATATATTCAGATATACATATATATATACAGAAATATGTATGTATCTATACATACATATACTATACATATATATCTATACATACATACACTATACATATATAGTCTGTATAATGGGATAATTTCTTTCTTTGAAGAATTATATTATTTTGTGAATATTTTTTATAAGCTGCAATGCTTTCTAATATGTGTAAAAAATGTACGAATGCTGACGAGATTCAGATGTGCGAACGGCAATTGGAAATTTTCAATCCTATCTCAACTCGGCTTGTTGCATTCGCCAAACATCTCTCTTACGCCGAAAATGCGATATCGGTGACTGACAACTCTGGTCAGCGCGAGTCGCAAATATAAGCGTCAACAAACAAATCTACGTGATGCCGAGTTTGACAATAAAATTCGCGACCGAGAATCGAAAATTCTCGGTCGAGTTTCGCCTCAAATATTTTGGAGCAGGCATGTAATGTTCAGGCAATCTACAGAATATTGCGAGTAGGAAACTGACAACCGAGAATCGCGAATTCTCGGACGATTTTTTACTCGAATATTTTTATTCGTCGAACGATGCTTGGCTCCTAAAGCATCGTCGATGACGTATGGTCAACGTCAGCCGAGAGAGTGCGATCTCGGCGACTGACGGCTCTCGTCAGCGAGAGTCACATATACAAGCGTCAACAAATCTACGTAATGCCGAGTTTGATAATAAAATTCGCGATCGAGAATCGAAAATTCTCGGTCGATTGTTGACTCGAATATTTTTATCTGTCGAAGGATGCTTCTAAAGCATCATCGATCACGTATCGTCGACGTCAGGCGAGAAAGTGCGATCTCGGCGACGGACGACTCTCGTCAGCGAGAGTCAGATATACGGGCGCTAACCAATCTACAGAATATTTCGAGTCTGTAACTCACGATCGAGAATCCAAAATTCTCGGTAGAGTTTCGTCGGGAATATTTTTATGCAAGCATAGACGCGCCAAAAAATCTGCAGAATATTGCGAGTCTGAAAATCTCGAGCGAAAATCGAAAATTCTCGGTCGATTTTCGACTCGAATGCTTTTATCCATCGAACGATGCTAGTAAAGCATCGTCGATCACACATGGTCGACATCAAGCGAGAAAATGCGATCTCGGCGACGGACGACTCTCGTCAGCGAGAGTCAAGTATACAGATGTTACGTCCCGAGAGGGAGACACAGGCCGGAGACGCGGCGCGATCAGCGATAGGGCGCGAACCTTTGAATAAGGTTACGTCCGCGCAAGCGAGTCTTGGATTGATCGCTCGCGAATTCCCAAACACAACTAAATATTTAAAGGGGATCGATTTTTGTTTAGGATCGATGGGATGTCGATGAGGTCTACGTCGATTCTCTGTTGAAAGAGAAATAATTATCACTTTGGTTTTATTTAACTATAACCAAATAACGTAGACTTTATTGATAGTTGGTGTTGATTCACGATTTGGATGTGCTTGAGTTATGATTTCACAGAGTTCGAGATTTAGTAGAGTTCGTGATTTGTTAGAGTACGTGATTTTACAGAGTTCGTGATTTTTAACAGTGTTCGAGATTTACGGAGACCTTTCTCTAAGATGTAGACTCGATGAAGGTTAAAAATGATCTATCGAAGTTTTACAAAGGATCCAACGTCTCGCCTCTGCGAGGCGGAGTCCAAAGCTTTTTGGTTCATTTTGATTGGTGCGATTTTTAGCGAGACCCTTTGTTTTTTGGCGGAGGGGACTATCTCGATCACGCGGAGGCGACTCGAGATAGTCGCCTCGTGGGAAAGGAAGTACAGTTTCAAATTATAGTTTCGGAGAACGGTACAGAGTTTGTTTATAACTAGGTTATCGGGCGGCGGCGTCACTCGAGACGTTCGTTGAAATGAAATATGAATAAAAGAATTTAAAAAAGATTGCCGGACAGGATATTTATAAGTTAACAGGATGTTTACGTCTGATTAGAGCTTTGGATTATCGGACTTGGAATTTCCACCTTAGTCTATCTGTTATTTAAGAATAAATGATACTGTTAAATAAACTAAGAGTTTATGATCGACGAGTGATGGTAACCGTGCTGGTATGTTATCGGCTGTCGAGAGTTTGAGATACCGGTTGAACACACCGTGTCGACTCTGATATTACCGGCTGGGACGTAACACCTCCCAACCACAAGGATTGAGCGTCCCGCTCAATTTATGATATAAAACACCTGTGCACCATTTCTCGTCGATGTACATGAGATACTTATTTGCTACGATGATAATGAGTACAGCGTTTATAAAATTTAATACATAGGTAAGTACATATGGTTTATAATGGGATACATGTGTTTTAGCATAGCTTACGCAATATTCACTAATCTATTGTTAGTGTATTCCCCTAATTGTATATATATATATATGTATATATATTTTTTATTGTTTTTTTTTTTTTTTTTTTTTATAGTAATGTTATAGGGAAAGTAAGGAAACGTAGCATGAATAATATTAACCGTTTAGTAGTCCCGCATGATTTTCTTATCTCTATAGATTGGGCGCGAACGTCGCGTTCGGGGTTCGGACTGTGTTTATTTCTCTTTCGAGTGGCGAGTATGCTGGGTAGGAGAGAAGAAAGATAAGACACGAGGTATTTGGAGGAGGGATGGTGTAGGATTGCCTAAATGTTTCCGCGATATTCATTGTGTTGCGGACCGTTGTATGGAATGAGTCTTGGGTGTCTACCAACACGACGTAAAATTTTAAATTTAACTGGGAGAGAAGAGAGAGAGAAAGAGAAAAAAATAAGAATGGACGTTGCTCCACGTAATGTAAGTATGGGAAGATAGAGAGGAAAAAAAATATTGTTCTTTTCCTCTTGTTTTCAGAGTGAATTTGAAATTGTTTGTTTGTGTTGGCAGTTTGTCAGATCGTTGATCGGGTCATGGCGGAAGGTCCGGGAGGAGAGGAAGGTCCAACGGTTATGGCGGTCTTATTGCGAGGACTTGTTTTCTCCGGGGCGCGGTGGTTTCGACCTCCTAAATATTCGGTGGCTGTTCGAGGGGCGTTTTGGAACTATACATCCCGAGGAGGATTGGGATCACCCCGCTTGGTCTGATCCGAGAGGAGTTGTCGCGGCTTATGATGAGGATTGAAGAATTTTTATTATTTACTTAAAAATAAAATACAATCTTTATCATTTATCTGCGTGTTTTGGTGGTTTTATTCCTACTTGAGTTTTTTGGTTAATTTTATGTGATCGGTGTAGGTTAAGTAGGTTCGAGGAAAGAGCGGATTCTTAAGGACATCAAAGGTAAGTTTGGTTTTTTAAATTTCTGTTCGTAATAGTAGATTTGTTCCGGCCGTCGGTACTGGTTAATTTGGTACAACCGTCGGTAATTGTAATTTTGGTACGACCGTTGGTAATAGCGACCTTGGAGCGACCGTCGGTAATTGTATTTTGTGCTACCGTCGGTAATTGGATTTTGTGCGACCGTTGGTAATTGTATTTTGTGGCTACCGTCGGTAATTGTATTTTTGTAGCGATTTACTCATTTCTGTTCGAGCGGGGAGCACAAGAGGGAGGTCTCGTAGAGTCGAACGATGGGTACAACGGGAAGTAAGCGGCTGCTTGAACAGCTGTTTCGTTTGCTTGTGAGTTGGGAATGGTGGTAGTCGTGTTTGACTCGGCGAGTGTTTGTGTATTATTTTCTGTATTTTCTTGGCTGTTTGCGGGAAGCGCGTTAACTTGCGTCAGGGGAATTTCGGTGTTAGTTGTATCGCGCTTCTCTTTTCCAAGATGTATAAGTAGGTGTGTAATTGAGTCCCATATGGCTCCTATTAGACATAAGCTCCAACCATAGATTGTGTGTAGGGCGTAGCCATGAACGATAGTGTCGATAACAAGTTTAATTGTTCTGATGGTTACCCATACCCCTAGCAGGGTTGTGCTAAATGTACCGACAGTGTTAAAAAAGGAATACATTTTTCCCCAGGCCTTCTCTATGGCCTCTTGTACGACGTTTTCGTTGATCCAGTGTCTGATTGTTATGCCCTGGTCAGTGAGTTTTTGTCCCGATGCTCCCCTAGCTAAAGTATTTAGGACCGCTGTTTTTTCCACAGGGAACATGATGCTAGTGCGTAAGCTATCTAAATCTTCCTCGCTGTAGATTCCGGATTTTGCGAGGTGTGCGGGAGTTGTAAATTTCCACGTTTGTTTTGTTCCAGCAGAAATCCTCCCAGGGGGTTTGGTCATTGCTAAATGAGGGAGAGCTTGGTACCACTCGTTTTCGAGATAGTACATCGGGGGAAGGAAACGGTTGCACTCGATCTGGTGTCCTGTGTTTATTAGGATGTGAGTTTTTGGGGTCATGAATAGCGTTTCGTTCCTTCTTTTTACAGGGATCTCGTTGTAGCATTCTTCGGTGTTCCGGGTCTCTACGCTAACGGGGACACATTTTATGATGCGGATAACTTCCCCTGCCACGTGAGCCATATAACCCGGCTCTTTCATATAGAAATAGGCAAAATCCGTCGGTGAAAGCGACGCGAATGATAAGGTATTTTTTAGAACTTGCTTTTCGAGTTCGCATTCCTGCTTAAGGCGTCTTCTCACTTTGGAAATTTAAAAAAATCGATTTTTTTTTTAATTTTGAAAGTACATATCTTCAAAAATGTCATCTCGAAATTTCATAAAGATCGGACGAGTCTAACTACATTTTTTGGCGACCGTTAGGTGACTACCTGAGAGTACCCGGCGATCCCTTTCACGCCGCTCGGACGGTCCCTGTATATCTGACTCTATACAATTGAATAGCCGTGTTCTTTTGTTAATGTAGTACCCCTTGCTTAGGTATATTCTGTTTTCGGGTCTATACTCATGTAATAAGACCTTAACACGTGCATTTTTCAAAAGAAAATCACTCGGCAACGATGCTAAACTGTTATTTCATCAGTCTAATTTGAAACTTCGTAACGGCAACATCTCTGCGCTCAGGATTGTTATAATGGATAAAAAGACTTCGCAACAAAGTGCCACGTGGCGACGTCCAAGTTCGAAATCTAAAAAAAGAAAATTTCGTGGAGTGCTTCCACACCAGTCTGAAGCAGATACGAGTCATGCTAGTGCGAGTGCAGCAAAATTAAAAAAATCGGACGATACAAGTTTCGATGTACACATCGATCCAACGGCTGGATATAGTATTATTCAGTTTTTTCTTGTTTTTTCTACATTACAACAATATGTGAAGTGTAAAGTTTGTAACAAAGATGTTTCTTTTACAAAGTACGGTCAGCGAGGACTCGGTTTCAAAATTTGTGTGACTTGTGATTGCGGAGAAAAATATATTAACTCATGCCCATTAATCTCAACTGGGTACGAAATCAATCGTCGTTTAGTGTACGTTATGCGTTTGATTGGTGTTGGATTGAGTGGTATCAATACGTTTTGTGGGCTCATGGAACTGGGACATGGAATCAATTCCACCGTTTATTATCAAATACTCAATTCGATCGCCATCGCAGTGCAAAGTGTGTTCGATATAGTGACGAGCAAGTCTGTCAAAGAAGAAAAACTGTTGAACGCTCAACACGGAGAACCCGAAGACGTTTTAACCGTTTCAGGTGACGGTTCCTGGCAGAAAAGAGGATTTTCTTCTCTTATTGGAATCGTGTCATTAATATATAAACACAGTAAAAAAATTGCAGACGTCGTTGTGAAGTCGAGTCACTGCAAAAGCTGTGAATCGAAAAAAGGTATGAAAGACACGATCGAATATGCACAGTGGTATGAAAAGCACAAACTAGTTTGTAGTGCTAATCATTCAGGTAGTTCTGGAAAAATGGAGGTTGACGGTATATGTGAGATGTTTTTGCGATCACTCGAAAAATTTGCTGTGCGCTACGGTTTTTACATCGGTGATGGCGACACTAAAACTTTTAAAATATTGTTCGATACAGCACCGTATGGTGAAGACTTTGTGGTTAAGAAGTTGGAGTGCGTATTACACGTTGCGAAAAGAATTTTCAAGCGTGCTAAGGACGCTAAGAAAATTCTTACACAAAAGAGAAAAGCTGCAAAGAAAGACGCTGGAAAACCTTCACCAAAGAAAAAAGCAGCCAAGAAAGTTGTAGTAAAAAAAAAAAAAGTTGTTATAAAAAAAGTTCCTGTCGTAAAAACCCAAGATTTAACAATAAAATTGATGACAGAATTATCAACAAATTACTCATTGGCAATTCGAAGAAACCTGAATTCTGTCGAAGATATGCGCAGGGAGATCTGGGCAGGATACTATCATAAAATTTCAACCGACAGCAACCCACAGCATACGTATTGTTCAGACTCATGGTGCAAGTACAAGAAAGCAGTGAAAAACAATCAGATAGAAACTTTTAAACATCCTCCTGCTCTAGCTGATGATGTTCAAGAGGTTTTGAAACCGATCTATGAAGAACTGACGAAGGACGAGTTACTGGAACGATGCCTCGGAGGAAATACCCAAAATAACAACGAGTGTTTCAACAGCTGTGTCTGGGCAATGGCGCCGAAACACGTTTTTACGGGAAGAAAAACCGTGGAAATTGCTTGCCAAACAGCGGCATGCATTTATAACGAAGGGCTACAACCTGTTTTAAAATTTTTGGAGGTGATGGGTGTCAAACTAGGCCCTATCGCCGTTCAATACGCCGAGAAACGCGACAGTGATCGCGTACGCGTAGGGAACCGCCGCAGCTCTAACGCTTCAAAAGAGACTAGGTCGAGACGAAGGGAAGCTATTTTGGACGAACACACCTTCTACGAAGAATCGGAAGGTCCATTGTATGGAGCAGGCATCGCTGATTAACCCGAGGTAAGGTTTTTTCATGATTTTTCTGCAACCAAAACTTTAAACGCAGTTATCTCAAAACAAGGTTTTTCGGTGCTTTGTTGATGAAATTTCGGAAACTATCCGGCCGATTGTCATGAAATTTGAATGACATATGCTTCATAGTTATGGCTATAGCGCATATCATCAGATTTTTGAAATTTTGATTTTAAGAATTTTTTTTTTACAAAAAACTGCAAAAAAATCGTGGTTTTTTTTTACTTTTTCGAAAAACGTGCGCCATTTTGTTATTTTCGCGAATATCAAAAATCTGATGATATGCGCTATAGCCACTGACATACTGAATCTAAAACAGTTTTATTTTTTTGTTTCAGACGACCCGTCTCGGAGATACCATCAACAAGCCACGACCATAACATTTTTACACGGGTTTTTCGATGCTACTGATGTATTATAATAATTGTTTAAAAAAATTAAAAAAAAATTTTTTCATGTACTTGAAAGATGTGTTTATTACATAGGATCCGTTTTATCCCATAATTTTAAGCAAAAATCCTCGAAAAAAAATCGCAAAAACAGCCTATTTTTGAGGCGCTTAAAGTGAGAAGATGCCTTAATTACGTCATTATACAGGTTCGTGATTTGAGTCGCAAAATTTTTTACCATGTAAACGAATTTAGAGTTTACATAAGCGAATAAGTCCATGTTCATCACCGAGATTCTGTTTTTTGCGAAGAAGTCGCCATTAGCTTGATCCATGATAAAGAGCTTGGGATGTTCCGTTTCGATTAATTTGTAACCGCATAAATTTGTTTCTTGTTTTGCAGTGAGCGCGAAGGTGATATCGGACGAGGTTATTGTGTAGAGTTCGGCGTCCGAGGGGTCTGCTAATCTGTTGCGTATGAGTTCGGCGGAACCTTCGTAAAGGACTTCATAGTTCTGAAATTTACATTGATCTTTGGGGATTGGGTCCCAATAGGTGCTACCTCCGACGGGGTCTGTGCACTCGCCCCGGGTGAGTTTGCAACGGAGTCCTGAATGTAAGATTATTTCATTCTTATCTAGGTTGACTTTGGCTACCTGTTCGTAGGCTTCTATTGTTATGGTGCCGGTAACAATTACATTTTTCCATGTTCCATACGGGTCAGAGTAGAGGCCTCCTGTACAGGATCCGTCCATATCGATCGTGCCGGCAAGGGTCAGGCTACGTCGGTTGGAGGAATTTATGCTAATGTAGTCGAAGAGCGTATTGTACAGTTCGAGAGATCTGGATTCGTGGATTTTTCTACACGCGTTTTCCGGGATAGAACGGATAAATTCTTCGTATCCGTGTTTGACGTCGGAAGTGTGAGAATGCATGCCACAGTATTTTACGTGACGTTTGATTTCGATTTTACATTGAATTATTCTAATGTTTTTTTAGCTCAACTCGTTGCAATAGTTGTACGCGTGTATTGATAATTTTTGGTTCTTTTATAGGAACGTCGCATTCCGTGATTTCAAGCAGCGATAACGTGGTGATGTTTGTCGCCGGCGCTCCACAGTCGTATGCGATCAGGAAGCATCCTGTTTGCAAGAGTGAGAACAGGATAACCAGGAGAAACCTCATGTTCGGGCACTCCATAGGTACCTGAAATATATATATATTTACCGGTTGTTTGATGTCAGTGCGCGATTTTAGCTCGATTACAATGTATGATTTTGCGTTTTCCATTCTCGAGTTTGATTTCGATGTCCGGTTTATCTGCGATTACTGCCGTGACTGTGTAAGGACCTTTGTAATTGTCGTCTAATTTACCGGTTCTCTGGTTTTTTACTAGATATATTTTTTCACCTACTTTGAAATTAACGGGATTTATTTTTTTATCATATTGGATTTTCGATTTCTCCTTTGCGGCTTCCAAATTTTGTCTTGCTAATTTTTGGGCATCCTCTATTTGGTTTTTTACGTTTTTCGCGTGATCCTCGTAAGTTAGGATTTCGTCTAGATATGAGTATTCGGATGGTACCCGGCCTAATTTTCCTAAAAGGCATTGATACGGGGTCATTCTCGTTCCTTCATGTACGCTAGTGTTGTAGGCAAGTGTTGCAAGAGGCAACCATAAGTGCCAGTCTTTCTTGTTAGTGTAATGCTTGAGATAGTCTGCGAGCACCTGGTGGCTACGCTCGAGAGATCCGTTGGATTGGGGGTGAAATGCTGTGGTCTTAATTTGTTTGAATTTGAAAGTTTTCGCGAGTTGTTGCATTATTTTTCCCGTGAACGCGGCTCCTTGGTCGGTAAGGATGGCTTTTGGACTACCGAAAATACCGAGGAAACCCGTGGTAAAGCCGTGAGCAATATCCTTTGCCGAGGCGTGCACCAACGGTATGGCGAACGAGAACTTGGATAGATTACACTGGATAGTCAAAATGAATCTGTGACCAAGTGATGAAGGGGGGTTGATTGGTCCAACTATGTCCATGGATATTTTGTCGAATGCGGAGAGGGGCGTGTCTGTAATGATCATGGGTTGTTTGGTTTTTATCCTCACTAATTTTCGTTTTTGACAGCTTGCGCATTTCCTGACATAGTCTTCTACTTGTTTTTTCAGATTTCCCCAAAAATATTTCTGCCTGATTCTGTTGTAAGTTTTGGCCACACCTTTGTGACCTGCGACAGGGGAACTATGACTTTCTTTAATGATTCCTTCCCTATCGGCTTCCGGAGGTACGATGATCTTGTCTTTACAAATTTTTATCTGGATATCTGTGTGTTTGAAGATTGCGGAAAAGATTTCCTTGATTTTAGGCCAACTGGCGTCTTGCCAGTTGTTTCGTTTCACTGAGATTGCAGCTGTTTTGATTTCGAGTTCTTCTAGCTTGGTTTTTAAGTTTTCGACTGCCTTAGAGAAATTTTCTAGAGTTGCTAAGGTCGAATCGTTTTCCTGCGTTACGAGTGCGAAAACCCTTTTCTTTGGTGTACCTGATACTAGCACTTGACCCACCACCAAACGTTCCGAAGGGGACAAGTCTTTCAATAGTCCAAGCTCGATCATCCTTTTACCGAACTCATTCGAGACTGTGCCGTCCGCAGATACAAAGCAAATATAATGGTCCTTTACCATTTCAATGTTATCTCTGGTCTCGATTACGTTCACCACTTCAACGTTTTCGTTCGTGTCCTCAGCAGAGGGCTGACTGGATGTTTTACGAGTTGCGGGGGAGTTAGGTTGAGTGGTGCGGTTAACGTCGTTTACTTGTTGCACCGAAGAATTCGGAACATTCTGTGTTTTATCCATTAATATTGAATGCGTTGTTCTAGGGATTGGGGTGCGGTGTTCCCCTTCTTGCGCTATTGAGCACATAGGATTGGAGTTCGAGACATTCGGTAGTGGAACTGAAAGCGTTGGTTGAGTACTCGAGGTGCTTGGTTCTGGTTTATGGGAGATCGGGGGTACCGTCTGAGGGTTTGGAATACTTTGTTCCTGGTCCTGCGGTATCGAGGACGTCGACGGGATTACGGGGGGTTCTGAAACAATTTCCGTTTTCGCGGGGTTTACTTGTTTCTGAGAGTTGTTACATTTTCCTCCCTTACGGGCTTTAGGTTTGCTCTGTTTCTGGAGGTGAGTCGGTTCGTCTGGGCAACAGAAGCAAGTCTTTTTCCTCTTAGTTCTTTCGGATCTTCGGGCTGTAGGAAGGTGAGGGATAGGCGAGGTGCAGTGAGCAATAACAAGAGGTCCCGTCGGGGGGACCTGTTCGGAATTTTGTGTCGCCTGATCGGTGTTTACGTCGGGAGAATCTATCTGCATGCTTTTGTCGAATATTGTCGCTAGCTCTTCCGCCGCAGTCACGTCTTCGTTTATCGTGGAGAGTTCTATAAGTCCTGTATTTCCTGCATTGTTAGTCATTGAATTAACTTCGTGAGTATCCGAATTTTTGGGCATGACGATTTTGGGAGGACACATTCCTGATTTGACCTTTGTCCTCTTATGTTTTCTAGGATATGGTGAAGGACCAGTGGAGTATCGCATCCTTTTACCCTTGGATTTCCTCGAAGGAAAGAATCCTGTTCGAGGTTGGAGAGGAGTCGAGGTTACAATTTCCATACTTTCGTCTACTTCCGAAGAGGGTACTGAGGTGTCGACCATCATTTTATGCGTATGAGGGTCAATTTCGTTCTCAGAGGAGGATGATGCTCGAGTAGAGAACGACGAGGAGGAAGAGGACGATGGTTCTGAGTTCGGAGTCATGGATCGCAACGCACGAGAACGTGCCTTGAATGGTTTGCGAGCTTTGCGTCGTGGTTTAAGAATATAGCTCTCTTGGTTTAAGTGGATAATAGGATTCGCGTGATCTACTGGATTTACTGGATTTTTTTGTTTTTCTAGGTTTGGTAGGCGTTCTGGAGTTGCGAGAGGCTCTGGGAAACACGAGTTTTCGGGAGTTCGAGGATTTGGCGGATTCGTTAGTTCGACTGGAACTACTGGAGCTTGTGGATTTATGAATTGCGACGAGACTTGAGAGGTGACTTGATTTTCTGGATTTGCTGATTTTTCGGGATTTACTTGATTTTGTGAGGTTACGGGATTTTCGAGATTCAGGTGTTTTCGTGTGATTTCGAGATTTTCGGGATTTAGTTGATTTTGTGAGATTAGTGGAATTTTCGAGATTTCCGATATAGGGATTGGAATCGAGGTAGATATCGAGAGAATTGGTTCCGTAGGAGTGTCTTGGGCTAGAGGTTCCGAGATTTTTGCTTTCTTGGAATTCTCGTCGTGCGGACTGAATTCAGTCGCGCTGACGCTTCTGGCAAGAGGCAGCGCGTGTGTGCGTCTGCCGTCCTTGTATGGAGGGGTTACGGTTTTCCATTTGAAGTGGATTGGGAGTACCAAAGGATTGCGGGAGAGTGCGTCGGCGTTGGTATTGATCTTCCCTGGTTTATACTGGATTTCAAAATCGAATTCTTTTAGTCTTTCTCGCCACCTGAGTACTCGCGACGTAGGATCGTTCATTGAATTTAACCACACCAGAGGTCGGTGATCTGTTAGCAATGTGAATTGACGGCCGTAAATATACGGTCTAAAAGTTTTGAGGGCAAAAACTCCTGCTGCCATTTCCTTCTCGATGGTGGAATAGTTTTTCTCGGCTCTATTTAGTACTCTAGAGGCGGCTGAGACGATGTGATCTTCTCCGATTTTGCCCTGAGAAAGGATAGCTCCAAGCGCGATATTTGATGCGTCAGTGGTAACTATGAATGGTGCGGAAAAGTCGGGATATTGTAAAATAGGAGCAGTGCAGAGCTTGGCGCGCAATATTTCGAACGCCTCCTGATGTACAGGGGTCCAACAGAAATCGATATTTTTACTCGTGAGATCGCACAGAGGTTTTGCAATTTTTGCAAAGTTTTCGATGAAACGCCGATAATAACCGGCGAGACCGAGGAATTCTCGGACGTTTTTCGGTGTTTTTGGGACTTGGAAGTTTTGTATCGCCTCGATATTTTTCGGATCTGGTTTCAGTCCGTCGGCCGATATTAAATGTCCCAAATATCTGACTTCTTTTCGTAAGAATTCGCATTTGTCCGTTTGTAAGGTCAAATTGGCTTCGCGCAGTCGCTCAGCAAGTTT
This sequence comes from Netelia inedita, assembly GCA_964017225.1. NCBI lineage: Eukaryota > Metazoa > Arthropoda > Insecta > Hymenoptera > Ichneumonidae > Netelia > Netelia inedita. The sequence goes on from OZ024924.1 coordinate 23,046,089, forward strand.
GTGAAATTTCCTCCTATGTTCTTCGATATTTTGAGAATAGACGACTATATCGTCTAAGTACAGAAATAAATCATTGCCTTGTAAGCCTTTCAGCACGACGTCCATTAGACGTTGAAAGGTAGCGGGAGCGTTCTTTAAACCAAAAGGCATGCGAGTGAACTCGTAGTGCCCATGGGGTGTGGTAAAAGCGGTTTTCTGCTTATCGCGAGCGTCCATGGGGATTTGGTGAAATCCGGACGCTAAATAAAAAATGGAAAAATATCTAGCTCCGCCCAATTGATCTAGTATGTCGGTGATTAAAGGCAGAGGGTATGCGTCACCGATCGTTTTGTCGTTTAGTTTCCTGAAGTCTATTACGAGTCGCCATTTTTTGTTACCCTGTGAGTCGGCTCTTTTCGGGACTATCCAGACAGGCGAGTTATAGGGGGAGGTTGAGGATTCGATAATGTCGAGTTTTAGTAGGTCATCGATTTGTTTCTCAAGCTCTGATTTTTGTTGCTGTGGAAAGCGGTATTGCCGAGTGTGTATTGGTGTGTCGTTAGTTGTTGGAATTCGGTGTGAGCAAGCATTTGTTGATCTAAGGGGTTCCCCAGGAATGTGGAAAAGGTCTGAGTACTCGTCAACAAGACCAAGCACTGCATTACGCTCTTCAATATTCAGGTGGTCAAGACGCAAAAGGTTAATTACTTCGACAACACGGTTATCTCGCGTCCGAGATGTGTTTGTGTGTACCGGAGTCTGTTCCTTCGCGGAACTTTCGTTCGTTTGATCGTTCTCGTCTGTGCTCATATCGAAAGGATATAGCGAAATTACGGGAACTTCCACTTTAATATCTTTATCCAGGGTATTGATAGCGTAAATATATGCCTTGCCGTTGCCGTTCGTGACTAAGGCTTCGCCAGCGTATACGCCGTTGGGAAAAGGAAGTTTTGGCAGGTATCCGGTTTCAAGTGCGTTACGCACTTTTACGAACATAATCGTCTTTTGACGGCCTTTCAAAAGAAACGATTCTGGACTAGCAAAAGGAATTTGCTCTCCCCTGATACGTACCCATCTCGATTCCCAATCTATCGCACCCCCACTCGAACCGAGTAATTCCTGTCCGAGTATAGCGTCGAATTCTACAGGAAATTCGTTATTCACGACATGAAAATTTTCAAGGTTATTTTTGAGATTTATCCGAATGAATCCGAGAGTCGTAGGCAGATCTGTGGTCGAGATTCCGTGTAATTCGAAGACAATTGCGCGATCAATTAAATCAGGATTTCGGAGGCACTTTAACTTTATGAGATTAAGTTCAGAGCCTGAATCCGCGAGAAACGTGGTATTGTCTTCGATTAAATCCTTGGAGGATAATGAAATAGCGGGCGAAAGATACGTTAAAGTATTTGAGCCTAGTCTGCACTTCGCCCCGGGAATCCCGACGGAATTTTGATCGTTATTTACTGCTCCTGGCGTTCTTGGGATGTCTGACCGGTCGCTACGCCGTCTCGAGAGGTCGACACAGAGTTTCCCTGGTCTATGGAGGTTACTTGGTTTTGTTGTTTTTTTCCGTTATTGTAAGCTCTCTTTCGGCACTCGCTGATCAAGTGACCAGGTTTTTTGCAATAATTGCAGGTTTTTTGTTGTGAATTTTCGGTTCTCGGTTCCCCCCCTTTTGATTGATTTTGGGTGAGGTGTTTGGTTAGAGCGAAACATTCTGTGTAATTATGATTTGTTTTCTTGCAATAAGTGCAGAATTTTTTGTCAGTGTGTGGTTGTGACGGGTTAGAGTTCGTTTTTGGCTTTTGTGTGATCGGGAGACAGGTTGGGTAATTTACGGAGATTGGGCCGATGGTTTCTTCGACCTTTAACGCTTTTTCGTAGATATCCTTGAGGGTGTCGTACCGCTGAAGTGGTACGTGTGAGCGATAATCTACTGTGAGTCCTTGTCGAAATTGATCGATCGCGACTCGTTTTAAAGCTAATATGAGTCCTTCGACCTCTGGCAACCCCATCCCGCGGATTGATTGTTCGGCCGCGAGAAGGTAATTGCGCATCCTACCGTAGAATTTTGATATAGATTCGTTTCTTAACTGCTGAAATTTGCCCATTTCTTCAAGCCATTGTTTGAACGGTTTAGATGCCGCGAAGGTACGTTTTAATCCCGAAATAAAGTCGTCGAGGCTGGTTTCGAGAGGGACTGCCTCGCTCACTTCGCCTTTGCATTTGCTGTATAAAAATGTACATATACCGTCTTCACCTACAATTGGTATGAATTCTCGCCCTTTTTCACAAAGGTTAATGAAGCTGTTGAGCGCACATGTTTTAGGCGTCCCGTCGAAATCAGGGACATATCTAACGTAATCTCGATAACGCGCGTTCAAAGAAGCGAGATCGTGATTTATAGTGAACTTGTTACTGCGAAAGGCAGTTGGCGCATTCGTAATATCGCCGTCGGCCGTATTGTTTTGCATTGTGATATAATGTTATTGACTTACTCGATAATTAAGAGGTAATACGCTTGCTGTAATTCTGCCGATTGTAGATGTAGATGGTGATTGCTGTCCGTTGGCCTTGAGACGTTGGGCTGGAGTTGGTTGGCCTCGGATGTACGGCTGACGGTGGATATGAAGTAGTCAGAAGATTTTTCCCAGATTTTGGCGTTGTCGAGCTCGTCTCGAGTCGTTGATGGTTGAAATTTTATTAAATGTATGCGTGTAGTCGTGGTGTCTGAGTACCGAATAAAACTGCTGATTCTTGAGATTTTTATTTGTATGTTTTTGTTACCCAATTTCCAGATAACGGAGCGTCTTCGAAGATATATTCTCAACGTCACCAATTGCACGGATAACGAGAGAGTTTCGAACGTTTTACGCTGCCGCCAATTTTATTGGATATAGTATGAGTGGTAAAGTTTTTCAGCTGTCACCAATTTTATTAAATGTATTGGTGGTCGATATTACACTGGCACTGATTTTGTTTGTCAATATTTTTTTGTTTTGTCACTGGTTTTATTTGTAATTTTGTTTTCCGCTGCCACCAATTTTATTAAATATATTGGTGGTTAGTTATTTTTATTCGCTGGCACTGATTTTGTTTATTATTTTTTTTTGTTTTTCCGCTGCCACCAATTTTATTAAATATATAGTTGTTACGTCCCGAGAGGGAGACACAGGCCGGAGACGCGGCGCGATCAGCGATAGGGCGCGAACCTTTGAATAAGGTTACGTCCGCGCAAGCGAGTCTTGGATTGATCGCTCGCGAATTCGCAAACACAACTAAATATTTAAAGGGGATCGATTTTTGTTTAGGATCGATGGGATGTCGGTGAGGTCTACGTCGATTCTCTGTTGAAAGAGAAATAATTATCACTTTGGTTTTATTTAACTATAACCAAATAACGTAGACTTTATTGATAGTTGGTGTTGATTCACGATTTGGATGTGCTTGAGTTATGATTTCACAGAGTTCGAGATTTAGTAGAGTTCGTGATTTGTTAGAGTACGTGATTTTACAGAGTTCGTGATTTTTAACAGTGTTCGAGATTTACGGAGACCTTTCTCTAAGATGTAGACTCGATGAAGGTTAAAAATGATCTATCGAAGTTTTACAAAGGATCCAACGTCTCGCCTCTGCGAGGCGGAGTCCAAAGCTTTTTGGTTCATTTTGATTGGTGCGATTTTTAGCGAGACCCTTTGTTTTTTGGCGGAGGGGACTATCTCGATCACGCGGAGGCGACTCGAGATAGTCGCCTCGTGGGAAAGGAAGTACAGTTTCAAATTATAGTTTCGGAGAACGGTACAGAGTTTGTTTATAACTAGGTTATCGGGCGGCGGCGTCACTCGAGACGTTCGTTGAAATGAAATATGAATAAAAGAATTTAAAAAAGATTGCCGGACAGGATATTTATAAGTTAACAGGATGTTTACGTCTGATTAGAGCTTTGGATTATCGGACTTGGAATTTCCACCTTAGTCTATCTGTTATTTAAGAATAAATGATACTGTTAAATAAACTAAGAGTTTATGATCGACGAGTGATGGTAACCGTGCTGGTATGTTATCGGCTGTCGAGAGTTTGAGATACCGGTTGAACACACCGTGTCGACTCTGATATTACCGGCTGGGACGTAACACAGGCGTCAAAAAATGTACCAAATGCTGCGAGTCTGAAATTCTACAGATTCCTACACAACAGGATCTACAAAAATCTACATATTCCTTGTATACACTATTCATGTCTTATCGTTAAAATTTTATACATTATTTAGATTTTCCGTATTTCCTCTGTTCTGAGTATGTTCCGTGGTGGGGAAACGAATAAAGAAGAATTTTATTGCCAAAATTCTAAGTTCTCTTTAGAAAAAGGTATTATTTTTTACGATAAGTAATAGTCTATACTAGACAAACAAAAAATCATATTCTTTGGCATTACTTTTTCACACGTAACCTAAAAGCTCAAAAAAGAGATCTCAGGTTATTCTCAGGTTTATCATCACATAAATAAAATTTTATTTGTATAAGTGTGGTGATATATACCTGAAGACATTACTTTGTCGACGAGAATGAGCCCGTTTATCCTTTTTTTGTCTTCGATTGCCTATTTTTTGTATCTCGGCTACTCACTTACTGATTATATAATACTATTATTTACACTATATATATATATATATATATATGTATACATATACCATACACTAGAATATTCGAAATAATAGATTAATCACTTTTCGCTCTTATTAGCACGTAATTACGGTAGTACGCGTTTTTTACTGATACGACAGCAAGGCGAATGAACCATGCCGCTTAGCTCCCGCGTTAGAAAATGACAGCGCGGCCGTGTTTTGTTTTCTTCTGTCACTCGACCACGCGGTGCGAAGAGATCTTTATGCATACGCGTTGTCCGCCTGACGTAGGCCGAATGTTTAGCACACGCTGCAGCTATACGTCTATATACATATATACATATGCCTATGTATACGCTCACTCTATCGAGAAACGTAAAGCTACGATTCAAAAACGAAAAATGTGTTCAAGGGTGCTGTAAGCAACCGATCGAGTTGAAATTTGGACAGTACATTGTGAATAATCGCTGAAATGGGATCTTGATATTTTTTCTGAATATTTCTAAAAACAAACCGCACTTTTTGTAATTACCATGAAAATATATATAGGTATATTATGTACATATATATGAAAGATGTATATTCCAGATAGTTGCATCGACTGTTTCATAGCTGTTGAATATACCGCTGTAGCTCAATAGAAATACATAAATTTTTCGTTTTATTTCATTTCATTCGACGGAAAGATAGGAATATCATTTGCGATTTGCTTCGTCGGTAAGACAGGGTACGAGTCTTCATTTCACGAGATCAGCGCGGTCGCCGGCGACGAAACAGCCACCAGAGCTGCACACATAGCTGTTCTTATATAGCATCTAGGTCCGCCTGACGTAGGGCTAATGTGTAGCGCGCTCTGCGGCTATACGTGTGTGTTCACGCTCGCCGTCATCGAGGAACGCAAGCCTATTTTGAAAACGTTCTCAAGCGCGCTCTGAGCAACCGATCGTGTTGAAATTTTTACACGACATAGAGAATAGTAGCCGAATTGGGGTCTTGGTATTTTTATGGAAAATTTCGAAAAAGAAATCCCACTTTTCGTTATAACCATCGCAAAATATATATATATATTATCTACACATATATATAAAACATGTATATTCCCGATACTTGCATGGAGTTTTTCATAGCTTATGAATAGACAGCTAACGCGCAATGAAAATACGCACTTTTTGCCGTTTATTTCATTTCATTCGGTGGAAAAATGTACGAGCATCATTGGCAATTTGCATAGTCGGTAAGACAGGGTACGAGTCTTTATTTCACGAGGCCCGCGCGGTCGCCGACGACGAAACAGCCACCAGAGCCGCACACATACACATTCTTATATAGCATCCACGTCCGCCTGACGGAGAGCTAATGTGTAGTGCGCTCTGCGGCTATACGTGTGTGTTCACGCTCGCCGTCATCGAGGAACCCAAGCCTATTTTCAAAACGTTCTCAAGCGCGCTCTGAGCAACCGATCGTGTTGAAATTTTTACACGACATAGAGAATAGTAGCCGAATTGGGGTCTTGGCATTTTTCCGGAAAATTTCGAAAAAGAAATCCCACTTTTCGTTATAACCATCGCAAAATATATATATATATTATCTACACATATATATAAAACATGTATATTCCCGATATTTGCATGGAGTTTTTCATAGCTTATGAATAGACAGCTAACGCGCAATGAAAATACGCACTTTTTTCGCATTGTCGATAAAACAGGATACGAGACTTTATTTCACGAGGCCCGCGCCGTCGCCGGCGACGAACAGCCACGAGAGCCGTACACATAGCCGTTCTTATATAGCATCTAAGTCCGCCTGACGTAGGGCTAATGTGTAGCGCGCGGTATCGCACTCGTGGTGTATATATATATACATATATATGTATACACATGTTTTTTCCTTTCACATTGGTCTGAGTGAAAGGAAAAAAAATCAATGAGTTGATAAAAAAATCCTACAAGATAGGGGACAACTCTCCATCGCTGTCAAATTATGTGTCTTGCCGTAATGGAAGTTCCATGAAAACCCTATGATTTCTTTCTCATTTACACCACTGTCGAAAAATGTAGCTTAACATAAACAATCTATTACAGTCTTCTATTTCGTAATCTTGATGGTTTTTTCAAGGCGCGATGAAAATAATCATTCTTTTTTAAGAAATTAAGAATATCACAATATGTAATTCTACTTACATAGAGTTTGCACGATTAATCCATGTATAACACTGTCAACCGAGCTTCAATAAACTTTGATAAATGCCAACCCAATCGGTAATTTTACATTAATGAATAATAACATATTTATTTGCGTATTTTAATCAATACTACCAATTGCAGTATCAAACCTGAAAGATTTGAAAGTCTCGCTGAACAAATAGAAGAATTGTTTCCGGGAGAATCCAGAAAAATCTATTATTCTCCGTACAAGCGTGTGGGAAAGGCTTCCATTAACCCTTCAGGAGCATTATTCGACCATTACCAATACTCAAAATCAAAACTGAGAAAAGCCCGTCTTCTGAAGCCTCTACACACACGGAACGAAAAATCAACGGAGCAACAAATCGGAATTACAGGTATGAGTGAATTTTCCAAAAATAATTCGTAGATGAAAGGATAATCAGAAAAAATTGATAAATTCAATGAAACCGATTGTAATGACTTGTTTGAATGAATTATTATTGGCTCAAAACGTTGTATTTTTAGCTTCACTTTTTAATACTTATCACAACTATAACACATTCAACCGTTACCTTCAATCTTTAAGGAAGTCTGTGATAGTGATGGCACAGCTGAATTGAACATTTATCGTTGACGTAGAATACCGATCATAAACCGAAAAAACCTGTTTATTAGATTATTTCCTAAATCCTGAAACCCTTGGGAATATCTGCCCTTGGAAAAAAAACGGAACTTTGAATTGTCATTTTAGTCCTACTCTTTTACCATCAACGTTTCCCTGCTCTTATTACAATTCAGATTTCAAAATCTCAGAGACGATGGTACCTATCCAGTCTTGACCTAACGCTGGCCTTAGTCACCTCGTCTTTAGCGCCAACCTAACTTTAACTCTAATGCTTGTTGTCATTCTCACTAAATAGTTTTTGCACTGTGCTTGCACTAATTCCTTGAAATATGATGGTAATTTTGTTAATAGAAGAGGAATCTGTGAGCTTGGAATGGTTGAAAACTCACCTAGCCCCTGCAGAAACCGTAATTTCTAATTGGAGAATTTCTTTTAACGCCCGGAAAAATCTTTTGAAAGGAAATTTGGCCGTTGCGCAATATTTCGAGTTATTTCCCTGCCTTCACGTGCAACTGGGAAAAGAATTGGTATGAAAATAGTATACATTGTGCACAATATAATAAAATTATTTAAGTTTATTGTTTAGATTTATGAATTTTTCATTCAATCATTGTGAAATTTTTAATATTTTGAACATTTTATCTCGTGAATCGTCTGGTAAATCATTGTCTTATGTATTTTGATAAATTTTTCACCATCGAGATCAAATGAATAACATTTTTTTATAATTTAGTTTCCGCAAATAAAACAATGATATGCAATTACAGGTTTTCTTTTAATATTTCGGAAAGGGTTAAATCTGTAAAAAAATATTTTAAATAAGAAAACTGATTTTTTCCGTTATTTCCGAATTATCTGCATTTCACATTAGCTTTCATTCTACTTCACCTTTTTATGCGTAACAAATAATGCGGCGAAATTTCATGAATAAAAGGGTTTTTTTAAAGTGCTATCGTCAACAATGAGATATTTTGTTCTTCGACAGTTGGAAGCCGACTTCAAACAAATTTACCCAGAAGAACAATTTTTTTTGACAACTGGGAAACAGCTCGGAATCATCTTATCGATACAATCCGAAACAGTCAAAATATAAAATCTGTGACGGACAAAGCTCTTGTCTTGCTACTGCCGACTCTATTTGCGCGTAAGGTATTCTTTACTCGGTATTATTTTTTAATAATTTACTATAGTTATAATTTATTGGAATTACAGACAATCAAGATGTGCTGATATTCTACCTGCTACCGTACGTCATCGATGGTTTAAGAAATCGGAAAAGAAGCCGTAACGACGAAAACCACGCAGAACGCAGCGAAAAATCGACTGTTTCCGAAAGACGGGCATCGTTTTTTGTACATGTCGAGGTAAATACAATGTTAATAAAATTTGATTTTATTCGTTCTGATTCGAATATAATAAACACATAGATATTTTTGTTATGATAGACAGGAGAAGATCTTGAGATTGTTGTAGAGCAGAGAAAGGAAGATCTTCGGTTGAATCGCCGAACGTTTCAACCAACACCGGTTTTCATCGGGCCATTGGCGAACATCGAAGCATCGTATGTCTTAGTAAATGACGTGCTTTACAAGACGGATTCCGCGTTGCATTCGGTTGATTGTTGTTTTAAGGTATTTTTCGCACTGGACTGTGCCTATCCAGAAAGAGCCAATTCCATTTGGATTTTTTTACAAAGAGCTCTGTATGGAATAGTTTTAGACGAAGATAGGGTAAATAGATCGGTAACTGTTCTTGAAGGCCAAATTGGGCATCGGCTAACGCTTCAGTGAATCAGTACTTATTTGTATTACGATGTATAACTGCAATACTTGCAAAGAACACTTTGTTGATCATTCAATATTTTTAAAGCATATTAAATACTCTCATCCCTTGACATCACAATACGAATGTGGTGTTAGTACTTGCGACAGAATATTTAGTTCCCTAAATTGCCTTCGAAAGCACATCAATCATCAACATTTGAAATTAACATCTGGTATTAAAAGAAACAATCCCAAAGAAAGGACAAGTCCCCCAAAAAGAAAACGAGAAGATGAGCCTTCCTGTAGTAAAGAGTCTATTGAAAACCCGGAGTGGGAAAGTGATAAAATTGATACTGATGAAACGCCAAATCTGGAAGAAGCGCCATTATTGACCGAGCTATCAAAGAAGCGCAAAAATATTGAAACACATTTAATTGAAAAAACAGAAATCCCGTCAAGTATTCGATTTGCAGCAAACTTGTATGACCATCCCGATTTACCAAGAGTACGGTCAAGCAGTATTATAAATAAGGTAAATGAAATGATTAAAAATTTCATAGGAACGATAGAGAACAAGGTCTTAAATTGCACAAAATCTCAGTCAAATAACAGTGATCTCCTAAATAGCGTGAAAAATATTTTCGAGACAAATAATTCTCCACTGAATGAAGTGTTGACCGAGTGGAATTGTTTAAAACAATTTAAAAATCTGGGCACGTATATACCTCCAGAATCATATCCGTTGGGAGAAAGGCAAGAGTATTACAACAAAAATGGTGTACAAGTTGTCAAAATGGTACCCGTGGTTGTACAGTTCATTCCAATCCGAGCTGTTTTGCAAAAATTTTTTCAATTGCCAGGAATCCTCGAAAAAACCTTAAAATACACAAATTATTTGAAAAGCGACACTGGAGTGTACTCAAATTTTATTCAAGGCCCATTGTGGAAAAAAATATCGTCCAAATTTGATGAAAAGATCGTTTTTCCGATTTTTCTTTTTTTTGACGATTATGAAAATAATAATCCTCTCGGAAGTCATAAAGGAATATCAAAGTGTGGGGCCGTCTACATATCAATACCATCGCTACCTCCGCAATTCGGATAAAAATTAAAGAACATTTTCCTTTTGGCCTTGTTCAATACTCTTGACCGAAAAGTATTTAAAAATCACCTCATATTCAGTAGAATCATTGACGAATTGCGTTTCCTTGAAACTGAAGGTATTACGATAAAAAATGAAAAAACAGAAAAACGAGTTTTTTTCAAATTGGCACTGATACTTGGAGACAATTTAGGGTTGCATTCCATGTTAGGCTTTAACGAAAGTTTTAATTCCAACAGTTTTTGCCGGTTTTGTCTTATCGAAAAGAAAAATTCAAATTTCGTTTTCGAAGAGGATCAGCTATTACTTCGAACAAAGCAAAATTACAGCGAATGCTTAATAAAGAAAACACCTAAAGTGACCGGCATCTCTGAAGAATGTATTTTTCACTGCGTCCCAGATTTTCATGTTGTTGAGAACTTTTCAGTAGACGTGATGCACGATTTGTTAGAAGGTGTCTGCCAGTATGATTTGGGGTTAATCATAAACGAATACATTGTAAAAAGAAAATATTGTTCATTGCAACAATTGAATGATCGAGTTCGCAGTGTTTTCTACGGCACGAGCAAAAATAAACCCCCGGAAGTTTTGTGGAGTCATGTCCAGAATTGTCATTTAAAAATGACGGCGTCTGAAATGTTATGCTTCATTCGGTATTTTTGCATTATCATCGGCCAGTTCGTTCCTCACAGCGATAAGACTTGGGACTTGTACATACTCTTGCGCAAAATTGTCGAAATGGTTGCGAGTACAGATGTTGATTTCGAATTTCATAAGGTTTTACGAGTAAGCATCTCGGAATACTTACAATTATTAACGACGATCTATCCTAAGTGTATGAAACCGAAACATCATTTCTTGGTTCATTACCCTTCGGTATTGATGATGTCAGGTCCGCTTTGGAAGATGTCTTCAATGAGATTTGAAAGTAAACATCGAGAGGGCAAAATTACATCTCGAGCTTCCGTCAATCGAATCAATGTCTGCAAAACTATTGCGATAAAACACCAGCTGCGACTAAACAACATATTTTTAAACGCTCAATGTTCCAAACAATTTTCGTATAACGAATCGTTAACACGTCACATGTCAGCTTTTGATATACCCGGATTTTTTTTAATACAACATCTATTGCCCGACACTCTGCAAAAATCCAAAAAAGCTGTCATTGTTGACAAAATAAGCATCCGTGATGCTATCGTGAAAAAACAAAGCGTGATTATGGTACCATCTAAAGATGGACCTGTTCTATTAGTGATAAGCTCAATAATTATTCATGAGGAAAATATTTATTTCATTGTTAAAGAATTGAACGATTTTGGATTAAATTATCACTTCCAAGGCTACGAAATATTCTCGTGGAATTATACCTTTAAATTATTAAATTTAGAAGAATTGTTTTGTGCCAAATTTACGCACATTTCGCGTTTATATGACGGAACAAAAATTATAATAAAGAAATGGACGTGAACGTTCCATTAAATACTCTTTATTACTGTGTGTGAAAATTTATTCTTCCCCTCTCCAATTAGGATTAGGAATAACCCTTTAAAATGTATGAAAACAATGAAAATCATAGCTAATAAAAAAAAATCTTTTTATTTGCAAAAACATTTTAATTGTATAATTGTAAAATTATTTTCCAATTTTCTTATTTTTTAGACCGATTTTGTAGAATTATTTATTTTGTTATAAATAAAATTGTATTTATTATTATTATTACTATTGCTTACTAGCTCTTTACGAAAAAATGCAGCATATAGAGTATTTATTCAATCATAGAGAATTAATTTTTCGCTAGGGATTTTAAAGATTTCAAGTTTGTCCAGGTAATTTTTACTGTAAAGACTTGGAATTTTTCAGGCAATCCATTGAAATTTTTATTGTTATGTGTCGGAAATTTTTCACAGTACAACGTAAAAATTCGATATGAGAATTTTTCAGAATTTTTACTGAGAGGAATGTAAAAATTATGCTACGTGCTACAATTTTTACATGCCTGAAAGTAAAATATCTGAAACTAGTGTGAATTTTTAAATGCTTGCACATTTGTCACCGGGTTCAAATTTTTAATGTAATTTTTACCGAGATTTCACAGTAACAATTAATAAGAAATTCTCTCCGTATATGTATCTCTCTCTCTCTGTATATGTAATCTCTCTCTCGTGCATGTATACATAATGTATACATGCACGAGGCGTAGCGGTAGCAGGCCGGGTGACAGTTGACGACGACGGAGGAGGCTAGGCCTCGCGGTCTAACATATATAAATATATAGCGGCAATGCTTTCCGGCATATGGCTTCGTCTTCGTCTGTTATCGTACGAGTCTCGTGAGAAAATTTCGACAGCGCACTCACGCGGAATTTTGGTACACTTTTTTTTTAATGTCGGTACAATTTTCTAGCCGTTGTCGTTATCTTCTTGTCAAAAAATTTGATTCGCCAATTCTCATTCATTTCTGCATAAAATCAAATGAAATAAAGCTCAAAATGTGTGTTTTTTAATTGCGGTTCGGCTCTTGCCATAGACATTACGATTCGATCCGTGCACCCATACAAAATTCTTTCATTTCTCCAATGATAAGTAAAACTGCAATTTTTTTTTTAATATTTCGAAAAAAAATAGCAAGAGCCCAATTTTGCCATAATTCTCTGTGTACCTGCCAATTTTTAAGCTGATTGATTGTTTAGTGCTCGCAGGACTACTGATCGAAATTTCGAAGCGTACGTCGCCAGTAACACTGCCTCTTAATATAGCTGGTGCTTCTATTTCGGCGTTGTTTATGAATAACCGGTGTGATGTGGATGCGGCGTTTAGGATGTGCCGAGTTTCCAAAGATTTTACGACATCAGTGAGCTGTTCGATGAATAGCCCCCACACAACATGTCCGTTATGAGAAAAGTGAAATATTTTCAAAATTTCAGCAAAGCCAATGTTCGCGATATAAACATGTTTATTGCAAAACAGCGTTTCCTCCTTCTCTCCACGGCATCTGTATTCAATGCCCTTTATTATTGCTCGCTTGAAAAATGTGAGGTTATCGGATCGATAATTTGCGGCTTGTAGTATTTCGGATTGCCAATTAGACGGTGAACTCTGGTAACAAGTCCCAAAACCTCTCACTTCAGCATAGCATCAAGGTACATCAAATAGACGGGTTCGTCTCTTTTTTCCAGCTTGCAAGATAGAGTGGATTCTCATTCTTCTTGCGAGTGCGATTGTTCAATTGTACACGAACATTTCGGTAAATCGATGGAGCAAAAATCTTGTTGCAATTTAAAGTGGCCTTGCTTGTGGACCTGTTACGGAGTCAATAATTTTTTTATTAAACGATTTAAACGGAAACGCGCTATGGGCCCAGATTGGTCCCCAATTTTCCACTGTGTCCGTCAAATGAATAAGGATATGAACGTTAAATGTCATGTTTTCTTCACCGAACGTCTATTGAAACCGTTGTGCATACTCCGTAAGCAAAGACCGTGCTTCATCGAGCGCTTCGGTGCAGATAGTATCCTTGTTCAATATATACGCCGCTCGAGAAATTAATGCAAGGTGCTTGAGATCTTCCGCCCGGATTATCCCCTCCGCGCACGGCACAGAATAGGAGAGGAGCCAGTTTCGCCATTCAGAAGCCTTCCAATGTTTCATAGTTTCCACTGGTCGTGGTGTCCTTGAAATTCTGCTAGGCGGTCGAATCATTTTTAAACGCGAATTAATCTTCCTCAACGATCTCGGGTTTCCTCGATACCAAGGATCACTTGATTTTCCATCCAGCAACAGCATGGTATGTTGCTTAGCTACGCCCAAGTACATATTGTGCATAGTTTCAAGGACAACGTCCCGCGCCAAATTAAACCCACGCAGAAGCCCAAGTGTCGAACGTTCTTTTATGCCGAATACTTTATTTTTTAGTTCGTACGCTTGGTTCATATGCGCTCTTATTTCCGAATCCGTGCGGGAATGACTATCCGTAATAGGATACACTCGACCAAGTTGCTTGATTCTTTTCCCTTCGGCATAACAAAACGTGCATCCATACTTTCCATTGAATTGGGCCATGTTGAGAAGCGCAGGTCTAGCTATGGAATCTACGCTATAAATTAAAGTTACGAATTTGCTCGTAACGACGTTAAGAGGCAGTGTAACACGCAGGAAAATTTCGACGGCTTCGCTCTCTCCGCGGTAGTGCAGAGCTCGCAGCATTTCACTACGAGCCGCTGCGGACTACCGCTAGATGTCACGGCGCGCGTCTGCTACGAAGCGCCGGCACATCGACGCGGGCCGAAGGCCGAGGCGTCGTAGCAGGGCCAGCCGTGACCCGCCCCTCTCGAAAATCTTATACTAACGCTCGGCCATGTATATGTGACGTGCACGAGGGTACGTGCACTGCGAGCATTTATTTCTCGCTACAGTATACAGCCGAGCATGCCAAACATTCAAGTTTGGTTTTGCTACAATACGAGCAACAGAATTATAATAATTCTGAGTATGCAACGACAAAAGTCGTTGGCATCTCGCTCTTTTGCAGAGCGAGTTTATTAATTAACATATTTGTTAATTAACAATTAATATTATCTCCATATTTGTTAATTAATATTTATTAACAATTAAAACGATCTCCGTTCATTTTCGCGAACGGAGATAATCCACGACAAACGTCGTGGCATCTCGCTCTTTGGCAGAGCGAGTTTATTAATTAACATATTTGTTAATTAACAATTATTAACAATTAAAATTATCTCCGTTCATTTTCGCGAACGGAGATAATACACGACAAACGTCGTGGCATCTCGCTCTTTGGCAGAGCGAGTTCATTAATTAACATATTTGTTAATTAACATTTATTAACAATTAAAATTATCTCCGTTCATTTTCGCGAACGGAGATAATATACGACAAACGACGTGGCATCTCGCTCTTTGGCAGAGCGAGTTTATTAATTAACATATTTGTTAATTAACAATTATTAACAATTAAAATTATCTCCGTTCATTTTCGCGAACGGAGATAATACACGACAAACGTCGTGGCATCTCACTCTTTGGCAGAGCGAGTTTAGTAATTAACGTATTTGTTAATTAACAATTATTAACAATTAAAATTATCTCCGTTCATTTTCGCGAACGGAGATAATACACGACAAACTTCGTGGCATCTCGCTCTTTGGCAGAGCGAGTTTATTAATTAACATATTTGTTAATTAACATTTATTAACAATTAAAATTATCTCCGTTCATTTTCGCGAACGGAGACAATATACGACAGACGTCGCTGGTATCTCGCTCTTTAGCAGAGCGAGTTGATTAATTAACATATTTGTTAATTCGTTATTTTCAGTAATTAAAAATATCTCTGTCCATTGTGCGGACAGACTCACAGCGACAGGCGTCGCTGGCACCTCGCTCTTTGACAGAGCGAGTTTATTAACTAATATATCTTATAATTAATCTTATAATAATTATACAAATATTTTCTGAAAATAAAATGTTTGTAAAAATTAGTTTATGGCAAGTTGCCATGTCCCTCGGGTCCCGTGGATGATCCGGGCCTCGTGACGCGCGCACGATATGCGGCTACTCGTATTCGCCCTCTGCCGCTCTCTGTAGAGAGAAGCAAAAAGTAAACACAAGCCGTGCCGCGAGCCGAGCACAATGCTCCGGCTATATATATACATATATATATATATGCGTCTGGGTAATATACCCCCAGTCATCTGTGAAGAAATATGTATTATAGGAAAATGTATTTGTCGCAATCATATTATAATATGACAATCAGTTCTTGTAAACTGATACTCTCTCCGTCCGTTTTGGCGGACGGAGGAGAACAGCGACAGACGTCGCTGTGATCTCGCTCTTTACCAAGGTAGTTGGTAAAGAGCGTTAATTAACATTTCTGTTAATTAATAATTCTTATAAACTATAATTCTCCCCGTCCATTGTAGCGGACGGAGGAGAACAGCGACAAGTGTCGGTGTACCCTCGCTCTTTAGCAAGGTACATATTAATTAACATGTCTGTTAATTAATAATTCTTACAGGTAAACAAAAATTTTTTCATCTGCAAAAAAAATATTTATTATTCAAGAATTTAATTCTTGCAATCATATTATGTATATGACTAACAGTTCTTATGAACTGATACTCTCTCCGCCCGTGTTAGCGGCCGGAGGAGAACAGCGACAGACATCGCTAACACTCGCTCTTTAGCAGAGCGGTGTTTATAAATTAACGTACTTATTAATTAAGCTTATTGTAATTCTGAAAATAAAACATTATTAAAAATAAATATATGGCAAGATGCCATATATTTCGGGTCGTGCGGACGACCCGGGCCTCGTGCCGCGCGCACGCTTGACGGAACCTCGTGTTCCCCCTCCGCCCATCACCGCAGAGAGAGGCAGCGAGTGAACACAAGCAGTCCCAAGAGCCGATCGCAAAGCTTCGGCTATGCATATATATATGCTTCTGAGTAATATACACCCAATCATCTGAAAAGAAATATAGTATATTATGCAAAAATATGTTTCATGCAATCATATTATATGATAATCAGTTCTTATAAACTGATACTCTCTCCGTCCGTTTTAGCGGACGGAGGAGGACAGCGACAGACGTCACTGTAACCTCGCTTTTCAGCAAGGTAGGTATTAATTAACAGTTCTGTTAATTAATAATTCTTATAAACTATAATTCTCCCCGTCCAATGTAGCGGACGGAGGAGAACAGCGACAGACATCGCTAACACTCGCTCTTTAGCAGAGCGGTGTTTATAAATTAACGTACTTATTAACTAAACTTATTATAACACTGAAAATAAAACATTATTAAAAATTAATATATGGCAAGATGCCATATATTTCGGGTCGTGAGGACGACCCGGGCCTCGTGCCACGCGCACGCTGGACGGAATCTCGTGTTCCCCCTCCGCTGCTCCCCGCAGAGAGAGGCAGCGAGTGAACACAAGCAGTCCCAAGAGCCGATCGCAAAGCTTCGGCTATGCATATATATATGCTTCTGGGTAATATACACCCAGTCATCTGAAAAGAAATATAGTATATTATGCAAAAATAAATTTCATGCAATCATATTATATGATAATCAGTTCTTATAAACTGATACTCTCTCCGTCCGTTTTAGCGGACGGAGGAGGACAGCGACAGACGTCGCTGGTATCTCGCTCTTTAGCAGAGCGAGTTGATTAATTAACATATTTGTTAATTCGGTATTTTTAGTAATTAAAAATATCTCTGTCCATTGTGCGGACAGACTCACAGCGACAGGCGTCGCTGGCACCTCGCTCTTTGACAGAACGAGTTTATTAACTAATATATCTTATAATTAAGCTTATAATAATTATACAAATATTTCCTGAAAATAAAATGTTTGTAAAAATTAGTTTATGGCAAGTTGCCATATCCCTCGGGTCCCGTGGATGATCCCGGCCTCGTGACGCGCGCACGATATGCGGCTATTCGTATTCTCCCTCTGCCGCTCTCTGCAGAGAGATGCAAAGAGTAAATACAAGCAGTCCCGAGAGCCGATCGCAAGGCTTTGGCTACGCATATACATATATATGCGTCTGGGTAATATACACCCAGTCATCTGCAAAGAAATATATATTATACAAAAATGTATTTCTTGCGATCATACTATATGATATTCAGATCTTATAAACTGATACTCTCTCCGCCCGTTTTAGCGAACGGAGGAGGACAGCGACAGACGTCGCTGGTATCTCGCTCTTTAGCAGAGCGAGTTGATTAATTAACATATTTGTTAATTCATTATTTTTAGTAATTAAAATTATCTCTGTCCATTGTGCGGACAGACTCATAGCGACAGGCGTCGCTGGCACCTCGCTCTTTGACAGAGCGAGTTTATTAACTAATATATCTTATAACTACGCTTATAATAATTGTACAAATATTTGCTGAAAATAAAATGTTTGTAAAAATTAATTTATGGCAAGTTGCCATATCCCTCGAGTCCCGTGAATGATCCGGGCCTCGTGACGCGCGCACGATATGCGGCTACTCGTATTCCCCCTCCGCCGCTCTCTGTAGAGAGAAGCAAAGAGTAAACACAAGCCGTGCCGAGAGCCGAGCACAATGTTCCGGCTATATATATATATATATATGCGTCGGGGTAATATACACCCAGTCAGCTGTAAAGAAATATATATTATTCAAAAATGTATTTCTTGCCATCATATTATATTATGTTGATCAGTTATTATAAACTGATACTCTCTCGGTCCGTTTTAGCGGACGGAGGAGGACAGCGACAGACATCGCTAACACTCGCTCTTTAGCAGAGCGGCGTTTATAAATTAACGTACTTATGAAATCTGAATAAAGAATCAGATTCCGGTGACCGAGTTACCCCAAATTAAAAAAAAATATTAAAATAGTCCCACTGGTTCTTGAAATAATCAAATAAATAGATACGAAACTTGGGCCGAGCGCGCTTCTATTACTATATATGCGGCTTCCCCGCGGCTGCCGGTCTACCCCACTACTCGACCACTTTCGCGCGCTCGGGCGTTTTTGGTCATGTTTAGGCGCGATTTTCGCCTACTTAAACGCAATTAATCGAAAACCTAAAATTGACGATTTATAGGTCAAGAGTTCTAGTTTCAAAAGCCGCTTGTTAAACTTAAATCCGACGACCTCCAGAGCATCGAGCCTCTCCGCAAAATATGGCTGAATTAAATGTTCATTGCAATAACGCAAAAACTAATTATCCGACAGCGCCCAGATTTCGCACACAAAAAGTACGTATCTATACCTATTATCTCGCGCAGAGCCTGGCCTACAACTTAAAAAATGGCGGAGTTATACATTTTTGAAAAAAGCGTTTTTTTTCTCGGTTTTGTCAGTGTATCTTCCTTAATTATTGACCGATCAGCTTCTTTCAGCGCTCATTTTATGCGTATTTCAATTACCTATAATTCGTCCATTGGAACCAAACAGATTCCTTCATTATTTTGTGTTTTATAAGCAAAAAACGAAAAAATTTGGTTTTTTCACTAATTTGTTAATAACAAAAAATAAAATGGGAATCAGGAGTCGAAAAGTGGTCAGTTATGATCGGGAGACTGTTCCGCGTCTGATGGCACTCGCCGTTATCGGGTGCTATTTTTCTCAAAAAAAAAGTTTACTTGCTTGGCCTAGTACGAATTTTTCACAAATTGCTGGATTTACTTGAATCACAGCATACATAATATTTATTATTTCCAGTTCTACTGATCCGATCGACGTTTTTCTTTTACAGTTTTACTCTGTATTTCGTAAACTTTCAAAGAGCATTTGATCAAAATTTTTATTGGAAATAAATAAAAAATAATAACAATTTGAATGTTTAAATAGTTGTAACATGCCCGCCTACCACCTTAAATCGATTTAAAAAATACTATTTTGTTCATTATTGCGTTATCTACAGAATCCAGTTTACAAAAAAGTGAGGTCTCTGTTAGATTGGTAGATATTAAATATTTTCGAGTGCAAGTCACGCAGCGCACACGGGCTCGAAGTGTACAGTGTGCGACCCGTTGAAGCCTGTCAAAACTTGCAATCGAGCAGACCAAAGAATGAATCAGTCGGTTTTTGGGAAACAATTATTCAAATGGACAACTCAGTTTCTCCCTAATATTGCATCAAAATATGTAACGAATGAAGAATATGTTGAGGAAGAACAAACATTAGATGCACGATTCAAAAGGGCTATAACCGTGAAAGGGACATTAAAATTTCATTGCGTTATACCTCTGCCAAAAAAAGTGCGAATAAAGCGCTTTTCGTTGCAAGACGATAATCATTCTTTTGTACTTACAATTATGAAATGATATGAACAATTTGTAATAAATCGATGAAAATATCTCATGTGCTTAATTATGACTTCATAAATTAAATTAAAGAGAATTATTTTTACGCATTTATTTCTATACATTTTAATTTACTTTAGATCATTCATAAAAATTCCTTATTTTCCAGAGTATTTATTATATGCTTTTATTTTTAAGTTCCTTCTAGAGTTAACGTTTGAACATTTTTTTTGGTACTCGAAATCACTTTTTTGAATTATTTGTATTATTTTCATTCTCTAAACGAAATTAACAAATGTTTTTAAACTACAATGCCATGTGGTAAACATTAAAAAATGGAAAAATGGACGCGGGCGTCTGAGATCTCTGACGTATGTGGAGCGAGGTGCGTGCCTTGCGCGTGAAAATATTTAATATCTACCAATGTAACAGAGACCTCACTTCTGTCCAAATGTCATTTTGTAGATAAGACAATAAGGTACAAAATAGTATTTTTCAAAACCGATTCAAGGTGGTGGGCGGGCATGTTACAACTATTTAAACAATCAAATTATTATTATCTTTTATTTATTGCCAATTAAAATTTAGTTCAAAATACTCTTTGAAAGTTTACGAAATACAGAGTAAAACTATAAAGGAAAAACGTCGATCCGATCAGTTGAACTGGGGATAATAAATATCATGTATGCGATGATTCCAGTAAATCCAGCAAATTGTCAAAAATTCATACGTGAATATTATCGAATAAAATTTTTTTTCAGAAAAATCCTTAAATACGTGTCCACTGATTTTATGGATATAAGTTGTGAACAAATTTTCATGCGATTTTAAAATGTCAAGTTTTTTTTTCACGAAATCTGTACGGTTTGTAAAATAATCACTCCTATACATCAGTACTAATATATTAATGCATAACGTAATAACAATACATATATTTTAATTATTTCATGAACGACGACCGACAATTTTTATTTGAAGATACCACAGTACAGTATTATCAATGAATTTACACATTCATGTATAATGTAATACATTAATGATATATTGCGGTATCTTCAAATAGAAATTACTAGTCAACGTTCATAACATAATTAAAAAGTGTGTATTTCATTTTAAAAAAATAACATTGAATGTAGCTGTCGAGTCTGAACTAATATTATTATATATTCATATATATTAAAATTATCCAAATAAATAACGGTCTTGTAAAACAATTTTTTAAAGAGAATCGATCATGGGAGAAGAAGAAAAATATTCACGAAAAAAATGTATCTTTTTTTATAAGTATAGTAGTTGGGAACGTCAAAACGATAAATACAATGACAATGGACGAGAATGAAACATTTTTTAAACAATTGAAGACTTACCGATTAAAATAAATGCGTTTCCGCGTATGTCTCTTGCGCTTGTTGTGGCTATTCGCCATACCAATGGTCTCCCATCATTGTCGCGTTCATCTCACATCACTATCACGTTCATATCACATCACTTTCACTGTCACTGATATCTCCTGTTTCACTAAACGCACAATTAATAAACACGCGGCACAATAAATAAAAGAAAAAACGTTAACTCGTGGCGAAAAATAATTCACGTCGCGGACCGCCTTACACTCATCTCAGCCGAGCTGAACAACTGCCCTCGTCCAACGCCACGCGGTTCTCGATCGCTGCGACGATCTATATATATATATGTGGATATTGGGCGACAGTAGAGAGCGTCCAATGTTTACATTTTTCAAACTCTTTGTTCCCGACGTGTCACGTCACGCCGTGGATACGTCTCATCGGATAAAACGAAATCGTCAGAGAGAAAAGCCAACAAATATATAATAAAATAAATACATAATTATAATATTATGGGAATAAACAATTTTTTCGCAACATAATAAAATTAAACTGTACTATTACGTCAATGAAAAATATTAACAAACATAAAAATGTAAAATGATAATACTATGCTAGCGAAGAAATCTTTTCAAACAAAATATAATATAATTTTGTTTGAAAAGAAACAAATAAACAGAAGAAAATAAACAAAATATAATAATGTAATATAATATAATAATATTACCCGTGCGAAAATATTTCGTAGAAAATAATTACATCAATTTATATTGTTTTCCAGTGACCGGCAATAAAGCACGAGCTTGACACTTATGTATATAGCTCGAGACAAGTAATATGTCTTACGAACATTATTCTGGATTCTCATTCTGGCAAAGTATTTAAAAAAAATACTACAATCCTAAGTTATGAAGATTTTGTCGTTTTCGTACCAAAAAAATTATTTGATTTTATTAATATTTGATCTAATTTTAGTCGACATCTAAAGCATAAATCTGATTTTAAACGAATTTGGTCAATGTATACATATATTAATGTATTGAAACCTGAGGGTTCGTTTCATTGAATTATGAGATTCGGGACTCGAAGAGAGACTGAATTGTGTTGAACTCAGGGTGAAAATTAACAATGGAATTTATTCCGCGATGCTGCTGTGAGGTTACAATCTGTACTTATCGGATTTTAATGAAGTACTGAATGGTCCTCTGTTGGTCTTTCTTCTGACGTTGTTGATCGTGGCGTCGATCGTCGCGATCCTCTTCTTCTTCTAAGCAGCTTCTCCGTAATCGACAAACTCGCCTACGCTATTGCTGCGCTGCCTCTTCATTGCATTGTATTTGATAAACTGTCTCCGGTGTCTCTGCGCTGCCTTTTCCTTTACCTCGCAGTAAAAAAACTGCCTCAGCTATTGCTGCGCTGTCTCTCCTTTGCCTTATAGTTGATAAACTGTCTCCGCTGTCTCTGCGCTGCCTTTTCCTTTGCCTCGCAGTAAAAAAACTGCCTCCGTCGTTGCTGCGCTGATTCTTCTTTGCCATGTAGTTCATAAACTGCCTCCGCTGTGTCTGCGCCGCCTTTTCCTTTGCCTCGCAGTAAAAAAAATTGCCTCCACTGTTGCTGCGCTGCCTCTTCATTGCATTGTATTTGATAAACTGTCTCCGGTGTCTCTGCGCTGCCTTTTCCTTTACCTCGCAGTAAAAAAACTGCCTCTGCTGTTGCTGCGCTGCCTCTCCCTTGCCTTATCGTTGATAAACTGTCTCCGCTGTCTCTGCGCTGTCTTTGCCTTTGCCTTGTAATAAAGAAACTGACTCCGCTGTTGCTGCGCTGCCTGTCCTTTGCCTTATAGTTGATAAACTGTCTCCGCTGTCTGTGCGCTGCCTTTTCCTTTGCCTTGCAGTAAAGAAACATCCTCCGCTATTGCTGCGCTGCCTCTTCATTGCATTGTATTTGATAAACTCTCTCCGGTGTCTCTGCGCTGCCTTTTCGTTTGCCTCGCAGTAAAGAAACATCCTCCGCTGTTGCTGCGCTGATTCTTCTTTGCCATGTAGTTCATAAACTGCCTCCGCTGTGTCCGCGCTGCCTTTTCCTTTGCCTCGCAGTAAAAAAATTGCCTCCACTGTTGCTGCGCTGTCTCTCCTTTGCCTTATAGTTGATAAACTGTCTCCGCTGTCTGTGCGCTGCCTTTTCGTTTGCCTCGCAGTAAAGAAACAGCCTCCGCTGTTGCTGCGCTGCCTTAAGTTAAATTTACCAATCTACCAATTTACCAAAAACTAGAACATATGATTCGCGAATTTTACTTACAGAGTAATTCACGTGTACGACGTTGGTCGTATATTGTCGCGTTAGATGGATGCTGAACTATTATAATTTTATCTGTCCATATTTCGCCATTATTGCAGTAATAATTTAATAAATTGCTGGCACGAAAAAAAAATGACGTACAGATTCGAACCATCGATTCTTTCGATAGCTCGACAAACAACGGAACGCCTTAGCCCACTCGGTCGCCGTCGTTCACTTGAGAAAATAGTTGTGCGAAACCTAGGTAATCGCGTCGACGTCCGCTGTATAGCGTTTGCTCGACGCTCGTCGAGACCGAGAAACTCAGCTCGTGTTCTAAAACGGCGACGGTAAATACTCCGGCACTGAGCGACCAATCGGGTTGAAATTTTGAGGGTACATAGAGACTTATGTCCTACTGAACTTGACTGCCTTTTTTCTTCAGAAATTTTGAAAAATTAATAGTTTTTGCGTCATTGAAAAAACAAAACGACAAAATTATCATAATCGCGCGATATTTTTTGTCATGCCCAGTGCTCGTGCCAGAATCTCGTGCTCCATGGAAATATGGACATTTTGGACTTTGTTTTATATCATTTGATAAAAAAATGACCGAAATATGGCAATTGGAGTTTTTATGCAACGCGGGTCTAGCGTCGGCCATTTCGGCGGTCCGCGCGACGGAAGGGGTAGCCGCGAGAGTCGAAGGCATAGGCACGCCGTGTACACGAGGCTATGCCTTCGACTCTCGTGGCTACCCCTCCCGCCGCGCGGGCCGGCGAACTGGTCGACGCTAGACCCGCGTTGCATAAAAACTCCAATTGCCGTATTTCGGTCATTTTTTTATCAAATGATATAAAACAAAATCCAAAATGTCCATATTTCCATGGAGCACGAAATGTTTACATCAACGCGACGAGAAACATCGTGCTACTATGAAAATTTTATCGTTTTTATAAAAAAAAGGCGGTTCCGCTTTCGACATTAAAAAAAATCGAGTCTTAGCCACCCCGAACCATCATTCTGTAGCTCACCTCCAAATTTCAATTCGATCGGATGATTAGTGCCGGAGGAATTAGGGATTTCGTTTTCGAGTTGCCGCCGAGTTTTTCGGTCTCAGCGAGCATGGAGCGAACGCTGTACAGTGCGCAGCGAGAGACTTACCTACGATTCGCACTGTACTCATTTCAAGAGAACGGCGGCGGCTAAGAGGGCTAAGGCGTTATAAACTCATCGAGTCATCGGCGGAAACGACGATTCGAATCATCTTTACGCGAATTTTTTTTTCGTGTTAACAACACGTTTTGCTACGAAAATGACAAAATACCGACTGATAAAACAAAAATATTTACCGATTACTCTCGAACTAACACGACCAACAATAAGACCCACGTAATTCACGTCGGTGATACAATTAAAAACAAATTCTAACAATACTGTCTTCATCACACCGCACGCTACGCGTATATAAATGAAATTTAATGTTCTCAATGAAGAAATAAATAACATCGTTCTTAATTTTTTATAATGCATATAATGGTAAAAAATGGACGACAGTATTGTTTGAATTTGTTTTTAATTGTATCATCGACGTGAATGATGTGGGTCTTATTGTTGGTCGTGTTAGTTCGAGAGTAATCGGTAAATATTATAGTTTTATCAGTCGGTATTTTGCCATTTTCGTAGCAAAAATGTATGAAATTGTTAACACGAAAAAAAAAAAAAATTGACGTAGGTGATGAATCGAACCACCGATTCCACTGATGACCGGTCGAGCTTATAACGCCTTAGCCCTCTCAACCGCCGCCGTTCATTTGAAAGGAGTACAGTGCGAATCGTAGGTAAGGCTCTCGCTGCGCACTGTACAGCGTTCGCTCCATGCTCGCCGAGACCGAAAAACTCGGTGGACGTTCAAAAACGCCATCCGAGTTTACGCCGGCTCTAATCATCCGATCGGATTGAAATTTGGAGGTGAGCTAAAGCATAATGGCACGGGGTACCTGAGACTCGTCTTTTTTAATATCAAAAGCGGAACCCCTTTTTTTAAATAAAAACGATAAAATTTTCATAGTAGCACGATGTTTCTCGTCGCGTTGATATTACAATTTCGTGCTCCATGGAAATATGCACATTTTGGATTTTGTTTTATATCATTTGATAAAAAAATGACCGAAATATAGCAATTTGAGTTTTTATGCAACACGGGTCTAGCATCGACAAGTTCGCTGGCCCGCGCGGCAGGAGGGGTAGCCACGAGAGTCGAAGGCATGGGCGCAGTGTTTGCCCTGCACGGAAACCTAACGCGTCGCGCGTATATATATAGATCAGTCGACTCTGAAAAATCAGTCAGATTTTGCATATCGTTAGTTCCTGACGAGATTACATATTGCGTCAAATATTTGTATTAATTGCAAAATTTTTCGTTTTATGAATATTGGAATATTTTCCGACTTTTTAATCAATAAGTAATTACATACTTTCTTTCCTTGAATTTTTTTTAAAATTATTGTTGCGACAAAAGGACTATATTTTATCATAAAAATATTTACAACATTAAAAAAACTATTTGGTACTATTTATTTAACAAATGATTTTTCAATAATTTTTTTAACTGTTAGGGATACGATGAGCAATTTAAAAAAACACCTGTGTGTGTGTTCTTCACACATGCAAGAAGTGAATACTTATGGTATCCGGCCTTTCGCAAGAATGAAAAATTAAAAATATAATCATTACAATAATCGTTATGTAGATCCCTTTTCGGGTATAAGGGATAAATTCGAGGGAAGGTATTCGAAGATTTGGCGTGAATAATTAAGTCTTTATTGCAGTACAATATACGTCGTCGCTCGATGCCGTCTCGCTAGCTACTGCCTGCCCGGCACATTCGACGCCCCCACTTCGCCGACCGCTCGGACAAAGGCCCCAACGGCTTCGCGGTACTTCGCGCGCGTAGCGTCTTGCGGCGACGCTCTGTTCTCACAAAGACACGATGCGTATCTTCGCGAAACCCGTGTTGTTGTCGGCACAATGTACGGCCCCTACACTCGGCCGTCCTGCGACAACATACGACCTCGTATGTTGCTTAGGCTTCAGGATCTTCGGAATCGGGGTCTTCGTAGTCACTATCGATCTCGTTCATCCAGGGCTTCATATAATCAACGGCTGTTGATGTTCGGACTGGCCCTTCGTGTTCGCCAATCTTTTGAACCAGATAACGGTTGTTACGCAAGACGCGGACGACTTCATATGGTCCGAGGAACTTGGCCGCGAATTTCAAGCCGGGCCCCTGCTGTGTGCGCTTAACCGCCACCAAATCTCCTTCGCGATATGCCTCAGCTGCTTTCCTCTTCTTATCAAACGTCTTCCGATTCTCCTCCTGCATCTTCTTTATTCTTTCTTTCGCTTGTTCACGGATGATATCTCGCTCGCCTTCGAACGAGGCTACCATTTCAGCGTCGATGAGTTCCCGAATATGCATATCGTCGTTGAGTCGCGCTTGCGTGCCGAACATCAGTTGGAACGGAGACGTGCCAATGCTTCGTTGCAGCGTGGTATTGAGGCATTGCCGTTCCACCTGCCCATTTGCTCTCGGGATCCCTGTCGTCGTCAACACGTGGTGTATCCGCTCGGTTTTGCAGTACTCTTCGAATTCACCTGCGGTGAAAGCCGTGCCACGATCCGAAATTAAGCGCCGAGGATTTCCGAATATCACGGACTGCTTTTTAAGCCGGTCAACTACCTCAGCCGCCGTCGTGGATTTTGTTGCGTATAGCCATGAGAATTTAGTGAAGCTGTCGATCACAGCCAGAATGTGACGGTAATTCTTTTTCGTGGATGTCAATGGACCAAGATGGTCGATGTGAAATGTGTCAAAAGGTTTGTCTCCTTTAGCAATCGGGTTGAGATAACCTTCCAATTTCCCTTGTTTTCTTTCGGTGGAAAAATGCCCCCTTTCGTGCGCCCTCTTAATGATCTGCAAGCGCATTGCTCGCGGAACGACCAAGCGAATATCATCGTCAACCTCTTTATACAACAAACCGCCACGTACGATATAACCATGCGCCGGTCCTTGTTCGGTACTTCCGAGAACCTTCCTCGTATCTTCACATTCGCGTTGTGCTCGTCTAAGGCGAGCCATCAGCCCATCTTCGCACTCGTCGATCAGCAGACAGGTTGGAAGCGGATTGCGACTGAGCGCGTCGACGTGCGCCATATTCTTGCCGGGACGATGTTCGATACTATAAGCAAACTCTTCAAGCAAGAGCGCCCACCTCGCCACGCGCACGCACAAGTCTTTCTTACGCATTGTTAAGGTAAACGCACGGCAGTCTGTGACTATCTTAAAAGAGATACCTAACAAGTACACTCTAAATTTTTTCAGGGATTTCACGATCGCAAGTACCTCAAGCTCATAGCTTGTGTACTTCTCCTCAGCTGGAGACGTCTTTCCGCTCGCATAGTACACCGGGTGCCACGCGTTATCGTCGCAACCGCGTTGCAGCAGTATCGCCCCGTAACCTCGTACCGACGCGTCCGTGTGTAGCTCGGTCTCGGCGCCGACCCTATATAAACGTAACACTGGCTCGCTGCTCAGCGCGATTTTCAGCCGCGTAAACGCGTCGATTTCTGTGTTCTCAAATCGAAACTTTACATCCGCCTTTAACAAATTCGTCAACGGTCGCGCGATGATCGAGTAGGCTGGGATAAATTTACGGAAATATCCCGTCAGCCCTAAGAACCCTTGTACCTGCTTCACATTTGTCGGCTGCTTAAACTTACGAACTGCTTCAGATTTTCGCTCGGATGGTCGAATCGTTCCGTCTTCGATTATATACCCCAAAAAGTCAACCTTATGCTGCAAAAAGTTACACTTTTTCCAATTAAACATCAGCCCGGCCTTGCTCGCCGTCTCGAACAGTCGCTTCAATTTCGCCATCCCGCTTGCGCAATCTTCCGACGGCACGATCAGATCGTCCATGTATGTTAAAACGACACGCTCGCGGACCAACTCTTTAAAAACGGCACTAACATATTTCTGAAAAACCGCCGGCGAGTTACAGAGGCCGAATGGGACTCTGAGAAATTCGTAGTGTCCGTCTGGCACTACGAATGCGGTATATTTCCGACTGTTCAGAAAAGTTCGTAGTGCCGGGAGTTCATGCGAGAGGTCAGCAGCTCGTGGCCTATGACACTCGCTTGGACTCTGCGGTACTCGAACGCTCGGACCTATTCCCCCACTCTTCGGTCATCGATCTGGATCGATTTCCGTCTTCTTCACTTCAACTGCGAACCTCTAGTGCGAACGTTACGGCAACTCTTCTATCGATTCAAAGTTATATGTTCAGTATTCTAACCCGGCCTTTCTCTGTACCTATTCTTTCGATTCTGTGGACGTTATTTGTGAACCTCGGCTTTTCTTTCGGCAACTTCTTTCGGATCAGTGGACTAAAGACGATTTACGACCGGCTTTCTTCCTCTGACTCTTCTTCCTCGCGGCAAATTGGTTATTGTTCTCGGCAACGACACGGCTTGTTACACGGTTACTTCTAACGGACACGAGCGCGAGGCCGGGCGACCGCCATTACTGTGCGTGCGACGGTGTGACAATAAAGTGCTGCGTTCGTGTTGATTGTTCACTTCAGTTTTCCATACTTTTTTCCGGACCCTTCACCCTTTCGTCACGAATTTCCTCGTCTTTTCTCCTGCCATTTTCATCATCGACCAGATCCCGGGTCTGCTCACACCCTTTTGCAGACATTTTTTGGTCCTTCGAGCCGGATCTTGGTGAAGTGACAGGTGTTTCGGGGAATTTCGGAGATTAAAAAGTGAGGTGAATAATTAAGAAAAGATTCATCGGGAAAAGAGTTCGAGTGCGCGATAATTCGACCACGCGGTCGTAGCCGGTAACGGTTATCGCTTCGTCCGCTTTGTGCGGATCTTCGTACTCGGCAGTGCTTCGGTATATCGCGCTCTCTCGCTCTTACGCCGTGCCTATCCTCGGCTCGTCCGTTTTGTGCGGATCTTCGTACTGGTCAGTGCACGGGCAGTTTTCTCTCTCTCACTCTCGCGATACGGCCTATCTTCGCTTCGTCCGTTTTGTGCGGTGATTCGTGAACGGGTGCTTTTCGAACACTTCTTTCTCACTCGCGCTTACGGGACGGCGCATCTATCGCGCTCTCTCACTCACGTGGCTCACTTCTATACGAGCTGTCAATTTCTTCGAGTGTTAGTGCGAGATACATTCACGGACGCTTCTTCGACGAGTGTTAGTGAGCGAAATTTAACGGACGCTTCAGCGACGGGTGTCAGTGCACACGCACTCACACAGACGCTTCTATTTCGCGTGTTAGTGCGCGATATTATTCCGAACTCTTCTTCCTCGTGTGTGTGCGTGCTTCGACCGCTCATTTATCGTGACTTTCTGAATTTTGGGGATTTTTCGCGACAAGGCGTACGCTGGTTTTTTCGACTTCGAGTGTGCGTGTTAAGTGTCACTTCCATTTTCGAGACTCTTCGACTTCGCGAGCTCGAACCGGTTCACTTCAGTGCCGGCTAAACCTCGTGCTTCGATTCGACGACTTCGTGCGCAAAGCGTAATTCTCGTCAATCTTCGGTCTCTTCAGTCACGCTTCACCATGACGAGCAACAACGCTAAAATGGAACGTCGCATCGCAGGTCTCTTCAGCACCTTCCGGTGCATTTCCACCCTGGCCGAGGTAACGCGGGCTGCGGCGCCGCACAACACGAGCAAGACACTCGCTAACACCCGTCTGAGCCTGTTGGAGCTCAATTGGGAGCGATTCCAACAGGAACACATCGCACTTCTTGACATGAACTGCGAGAATTTAGCGGAGACGAAATACTTTAAGGAGTCAGTCGAGTCGCAGTGTCAGCAGGCCTACGAGGAGGCGAAGGTAAGCCTCTTAACTTTGAAGGAACACTTCGAGACAGCGGAACCCTCAGGGGCGAATTTGGCCGAATTTTCGGCAATCGCGGGCTCTTCGAATGCGCGACGGGCGCTTCCGCAAATTTCGATTCCGGAATTCACGGGTGACTTCGAGGAGTGGAGGCCATTCCACGATCTCTTCGTCTCTCTCGTCGGCCAAAACCCGGACATCACTTCGGTCGAAAAGATGCATTATCTTCGCCTCGCTCTTAAAAGAGATGCTGCCAAGTTGGTCGCCAACTTACCGGTCTCTTCGGACTCCTTCGTCTCGGCATGGGATACCCTCGTCGCACGGTATGAAAACAAGCGGCTTCTGGTCACTTCACAGCTTGACAAGCTCTTCGCTATTCCTCCACTGGTGCCAAGGTCATACCAATCGCTGAACTCTCTCGTGAGCACGGTCGCGGAGGTTCTCAATGCGCTACGAGCGTTGCACCAGCCAGTGGAGGAATGGGGGGTCATACTGGTCCACTTCATCGTCTCTCGACTCGACACTCACCTCCGCGAGCAATGGGAATTGCGACTGGGCGCTTCGACGGAACCGGCAACTCTTCCTCAACTTCGCGAGTTCTTAACGACTCGAGCTCGCGCTCTCGAGAGTGTCGTCGTCGCGACGTCGGACAACAAGGCCACTTCATCTGGAACAGCCTCACCTTCGGCCCGAAGCACATCGGCACGAACTTCAGCTGGTGCCAAGGCGATGACGGCGTCGGCATCTCCAGCTTCGTCGAGCGACATCGCCAACCGGGAGAAGAGGCGAGCGGTCTCTTCAAATGTGCCTCTGTCCCCCGCTGGCCCCGCGACGGAGAATTGCCATTATTGTTTGGGCCCGCATTATATAACCAAGTGCGATGTCTTCCGCAAGAAAACACCTCGGGAACGACGCCTCATCGCCGAGCAGAGACGGCTCTGCTTTAATTGCCTCGGACCACATTCTGCGGTCAATTGCAGAGTCACCGGACGATGCTTCGAGTGCGGCGGGAAACATCACACCATGATTCACCTGCCAACTTCTACGGTCGCTTCAAGGAGTCCGGCAGCTAAGCCATTGGCCTCCTCGTCGCCTACTGAGCCTCAGGCTTGACTTTTGAGTCACCAATGCGACGTCACTTCAGGCGCACCTCGATCATCACCGGATCTCTTCACATCGGACGCTTCTGGCAACTTCGGCAATTCTTCGGGTTCACTTCATAGCACGGAACGTAAGCGCACTTCAGCCATCAAATCGGTAAGACCTTCTGTATTACTCGCTACCAGTCAAGCCGTTATTACTTCGTCATCGGGCGCTTCACATCGGATTCGACTTTTGGTCGACCCCGGGGCAGAACTCTCGTTCATTTCTGAACGTCTGGTTCAACTTCTGCGTCTGCCTCGGGCGGCCGCCTCGATCAACATTCTCGGCATCGGCAGCCAAGCGGCGAGACGGACGCGGGGAGCTACTACCATTCAGCTCACTTCGATTCATGACCCTTCGTCGGTCATCACGGTCACCGCATATATTCTGCCCGTCCTAACTTCGACGCTGCCTTCGTTCACTTCCTCGAGGCAATGGCCACATCTTCAGGGATTACTTCTGGCCGATCCTGACTTTCTGAAACCGGGATCCATCGACTTCATCCTCGGCGCTGATTCCTATGGCTTACTAGTGGAATCGGACCTTATCAAAGGTCAACCCACGGAGCCTATCGCTCAACGGACTCACCTCGGATGGATCGTCCTCGGGCCAGTCGACACCTCCACTTCAAACACGGCTCGTATTCAATATTCTTCGACCGATGACGAGGTCACTTCGTTGCTCGCAAAGTTTTGGGAGCAGGAGGAAGTTCTTCCGGACTCGGCCCCTACACCCGACCCGGACGAAGCCTCTTGTGAGCAACACTTCCGAGACACGCATACCAGGGACTCTTCCGGCCGATACGTCGTACGGCTTCCCTTCAAGGCCTCACCTTCGACACTCGGTGATTCGTATTCGGGAGCAAAACAGTGTCTTCTTCGGTTCCAACGACGCCTTGCTTCAACCGAGACGTATCGAGCTCTTTACCACGGCTTCCTTCAAGAGTACGAGGCCTTATCGCACATGGTTCGTGCCACAAAAGCGACTACTTCAACATCCCGGTATTTTCTTCCGCATCATGGCGTCTTCCGTGCCCAGAGTACGTCGACGAAACTTCGCGTCGTTTTTAACGGTTCCTTCAAAACGACAAGCGGAACTTCACTGAACGACATTCTTCACACCGGAGCCAAACTTCAGCGGGACACTTCAGACGTTCTCTTATGGATCAGACGGCATCGCTTCATCTTCGCCACGGACATTACCAAAATGTTCCGGCAAATTGCCGTGCATCCGGACGATTGGGACCTTCAACAAATCCTATGGGTCGATTCTCAAGACCGAATCGTCCCATACCAGCTGACCACCGTTACATATGGATTGAGCTGTGCACCCTTCCTCGCCATCCGGGTCCTGCTTCAACTTGTTGAGGACGAAGGACACGACTTCCCACTGGCGGTTCGACCGTTGACGGAAGGCAGATACGTGGACGATATCTTCGCTGGCGCTGACACTATTGACGAACTTCAGTCAACGGCGGTGCAACTTCAAGGACTCTGTCAGCGCGGATGTTTCCCACTTCAAAAATGGACGGCGAACTCTAAGAAGGTTCTTCAACATGTCTCTTCAGACGCTCAATCGGATGCTATTCTCCTTCAATCGGACGATTCGAACGTGAAACTTCTCGGCCTGGTATGGAATCCCGTCGAGGACAACTTCCGCTTCACACTTCAGTCCTCCTTCAACTCGGAGATCACGAAGAGGACAATTCTTTCGGAGACGGCTTCTTTGTTCGATCCATTGGGCTTCATCGCACCCGTAATCATCGTCGCGAAGGTCTTCCTGCAGGAACTATGGTTGGCTAAACTTCAGTGGGATGACCAACTTCCAATGCGGCTCCAGGAGAAATGGCAACGCTTCAGAGACAGCATGAGCGATCTCTCGCTTATCAGTCTCCCGAGATGGCTACAACTGTCACCTTCACATCAGGTTGAACTTCATGGTTTCTCAGACGCTTCACAATTGGCCATGTCAGCAGTCGTTTACCTTCGTTCAACTTCACCAGGCGGCTCCACCACAGTCACGCTAATTTCTTCGAAAACGCGAGTCGCACCATTGAAACGACTGTCAATTCCCCGACTCGAATTGAATGCCGCTCTTCTCTTGGCACGGCTTCTGGGTTATGTTCAGAGAACACTCGACCTCGGAGGAACTCCGGTATTCCTCTGGACAGATTCTTCAGTGGCATTGACATGGATCACTTCACTTCCCGCCAAATGGAAGGACTTCGTACGGAACCGGGTAACTTCGATCCAAGAGCTCACTTCGCACGCAACATGGCGGTTCATTGCGGGCAAGGAGAATCCGGCTGATTGCGCTTCACGCGGGCTTACGCCCCGACAATTAGCGAAGCATCTTCTATGGTGGCATGGGCCACCTTGGCTCCGACTTCCCCAACAGTCTTGGCCAACTTCTTCTGCCGACGCTCCTCCGGATTGCGACCTCGAGCAACGCCCAGGTCTCGCCTTCATCACCACTTCAGAGCGTAGTCTTCAGGTTTGGGATCTCCTCGACAGGTACGCTTCCTTCACGCGACTTCTGAGGATCACCGCCGTGTGCCAACGAGCGGCAGCACGCTTCAAACGGCTTCCTCACACTTCCTTGGTTGTCCCTCTCACACCTGGAGACTTAGAAGAAGCAAAATTCTTTTGGATACGCCTCGTTCAACGAGCGTACTTCGCGACAGAGCTTAGACTGCTTGCAGCCGGATCGACACTTCCCAAGGGAAATCCCTTGACCGCCCTCACGCCTTTCATCGACCAGCAAGGGACGCTTCGAGTCGGAGGGCGGCTAAAGCATTCACTTCTTCAACCCGAGGCGAAGCATCCACCAATCTTACCTCGGTCTTCACGGCTCACCTCGTTAGTCATCTCGGACGCACACTTCCGCACGCTTCACGGGGGTACACAACCCACTCTCAGCTTCCTTCGACGATCGTATTGGATACCAGGCGGTCGAGCACCAATCCGATCGTTCATTCTTCGCTGCACGACGTGTGCGAGACAACGCGGACTTCAAGCGCAGCAGCTTATGGGACAACTTCCATCCGCACGCGTCACTCCTTCACGACCGTTCTTCCACACAGGTCTTGACTACGCTGGACCCTTCATCATCAAGACATGGCGTGGACGACGAGCAAAAACTTACAAGGGCTACCTCGCGGTTTTTGTCTGTTTCTCTACATCTGCGGTCCATCTGGAACTCGTCACAGATTACACTTCGGAAGCCTTCATTGCAGCATATCGGCGGTTTTCAGCCAGACGAGGCATCTGTCACTCCCTTCATAGTGACTGTGGCACAAACTTCATCGGGGCAGATGCGGCACTTCAGGCATTATTCAAGGCTGGTTCAGCGGAGATGAACTCTACAATCATCTCCCTGACCAACGTCGGTACAAAGTGGTCCTTCAACCCTCCGGCAGCACCTCACATGGGCGGTAAATGGGAGGCCGCTGTAAAATCCGCGAAATACCACCTTCGTCGGATAATCGGGGAAACTTCACTTACGTATGAAGAATTTACGACTCTTCTTACGCAGGTGGAGGCCGTACTCAATTCAAGGCCACTTTGTCCCTTATCGGACGACCCTGAGGACGTAGCTCCTCTTACTCCGGGTCACTTCATCATTGGGGAAGCGTTGACCACCCTGCCAGAACCATCACTGACCGCACTTCCGGAACCCCGGCTTTCACGATGGCAACTCCTTCAAGCCAAACTTCAACACTTCTGGCAGAGATGGTCTTCGGAATATCTTCAACGGAGCCTGTCAACTTCGAAATGGCACCACCCTTCACACGAGATACGAGTCGGCTCTCTCGTGCTCATCACGGATGAGAGACTTCCACCATCACGATGGCCATTGGCTCGAGTGATCGAACTTCACCCCGGATCCGACGGTCTCACTCGAGTCGTGACACTTCGAACGGCCTCTTCGACCTTCAAGCGACCAACTTCAAGGCTAGCGGTACTTCCAGTGGATTCTTCGGCAACAACAGTCGCCGAAGGCGGGGAGTATGTTCAGAAAAGTTCGTAGTGCCGGGAGTTCATGCGAGAGGTCAGCAGCTCGTGGCCTATGACACTCGCTTGGACTCTGCGGTACTCGAACGCTCGGACCTATTCCCCCACTCTTCGGTCATCGATCTGGATCGATTTCCGCCTTCTTCACTTCAACTGCGAACCTCCAGTGCGAACGTTACGGCAACTCTTCTATCGATTCAAAGTTATATGTTCAGTATTCTAACCCGGCCTTTCTCTGTACCTATTCTTTCGATTCTGTGGACGTTATTTGTGAACCTCGGCTTTTCTTTCGGCAACTTCTTTCGGATCAGTGGACTAAAGACGATTTACGACCGGCTTTCTTCCTCTGACTCTTCTTCCTCGCGGCAAATTGGTTATTGTTCTCGGCAACGACACGGCTTGTTACACGGTTACTTCTAACGGACACGAGCGCGAGGCCGGGCGACCGCCATTACTGTGCGTGCGACGGTGTGACAATAAAGTGCTGCGTTCGTGTTGATTGTTCACTTCAGTTTTCCATACTTTTTTCCGGACCCTTCACCCTTTCGTCACGAATTTCCTCGTCTTTTCTCCTGCCATTTTCATCATCGACCAGATCCCGGGTCTGCTCACACCCTTTTGCAGACACCGACTCTGTTCATCTATCGGGACGTGAAAGAACCCATTCTTTAGATCCAAAGCGCTAAAAAATCTCGCGCCTTGCAACAAGTCGAGCTGGTCCTCTATTAGCGGCAGAGGATATCGATCTTTTATAATCTTTGTATTCAAGAGCCTGAAATCTACACAAAGCCTGGTTGATCCGTCTTTCTTTTTAACTAAAACGACCGGACTCGCATAATCCGAATGCGACTCTTGGACAATACCGTCTCTCAACCATTCTTCAATCTGAGCATTCACTTCGGCTCGGTGCAGTGCGCTCAGTCGTCGCGCGCGTTGATAAACGGGTTCGTCATCTTTTAACACGATCGACATTTTTACGGCTACTTCGCGAATTTTCTCAGGCTTATAATTGTCAACCATGCTCGCAATTTCCTCTCGATATTCTACGTCACGAATCTGCTGCGCATCTACCGTGTTAACATCATTCGAACAAATTACTTCGATCTGATATATTTCAGGAACATTCTCCGCGTCACCGTCTTTTTCGTCTGCCGGCGGCCTAATCGTCGTTACGCCTCGCTTCGCAACGAGCTCTACTCGATCCAGAAAATCGGCGCCTATTAAGAAATCGTGTCTCAAAATCTCATTCGCGACAACTCTTATTACAACGTCGTATTCATTACCATCAGCTGTTAATTTCGCGCGAAATCTACCGAGTGCTTTATTTACCTCGGTCCCTACACTGCGAAATGGCGTCGCGTCGCGATCAAGTTTCGGCGCCCTGAGACCAATATATTTGCTTTCTCGCATCACCGTTAAATCGCTCCCGGTATCTATCACGGCGTCCACGGGCAGATCGTTTACTAATACACGTTTCGTTCGCTTTACTTCGCCAACCGCGCAAATGCTTTTCGTCGTACTCTGAATATCTGCACATTCTGACGCAATATGCCCGTGCTTCCAACACTTAAAGCATTTTCGACCTTTCTCCTTTGTCGGACAACTCGAGCTTATATGGTCACGTGATCCACAGTTAAAACAACGCCTCGAAGTACCGCGATCTTTTGTATCGCGCGTCGCACTCGTATCGCTTGTTTCGCATTTCGCGTCTTTGTCGGCCTTATGCTTACCACTACTCTTTCTATCGCTCGTCTTGTCGTTCTTAGTTGCTGGGTAGCCTCGATCTCGCAGAGATATTTCTTCAAACCCCTCCAGAAGAGATTCGATCGTCGTGAACCCTCGAAGTCTCGCCATATCTCGAAGATTTGGATCCGGAATACCGTCTATGAAGTATTTTAGCCTCTCGTCATCCGGCAAGGATACTCTGTTTGCCAAAATGATCTTCTCGTGAATGTAGTTTTGGAAAGTTTCCGCCTTTTTCCACACGCGCTCTTCGAACCGTCGTCTCAGTAACATCTTGTTTGGTCGGCGACAATACATATGACGCAGTGCTCCTAGCAGGTCGTTGGAACTCATTCGGATATATTCTGGCTGTGAATGGAACCATTCGAAAGCCATCCCCTTAATCTTCATCCCAATTATACTCTTTATCTCTTTGTCGTCGAGTTCATACGTCTCCCTTAAAAACTGCACCTGTCTTTCCCACGTCTCGAACATTTCCGCATTGCCGTCGAACGTGTTCAACAAATCGGCGACGGCGAACACAGACATTCTTCTAGGCGCTTGAACAGAAGGAGACGCACTCACCTGCGCGCTGCTTGCTGCGCGATCACCCGGCACATCTAAATAACTCGCCGCATTATTCGATTGAAATCTGCGCTCTAGCTCGAGCTCGCGTCGAACGAATGCAAGTTCGCGCTCGGCCAATTCCTTTTCGCATCTATATATCTCGATCAACTGCTGATCATTCGTCATACGAATTGGCGCTTCTCGTGCTCCTCCGTGAACCTCGTTATTGCCGCTTTCGGCGATATTAATCAAGGGTGGATTTATATTTTCGACGGAGTATTCGTCGACCGGTTGTGCACGACTGAACCTTAGCACGAGTTCCGTTTTATTTCCCGTCGTGGCTAAACCCAACTCTCTCAGCTTCTCTTTCAACTCTTCGACTTTCCAGTTGTTTAATTCCATCGTCTTTCACACTAGTCACTCTTGTGCACACTTCGACTTCGTGTCTCTCTACTGCTTGCCGCGATAGCACACAGCACACGCGGCGTACCTCGTGTCTACACTAATTATTCACACACGCCCCGAATGTCTATTCGAATTTATCCCGGACGAGCCCCCA
This sequence comes from Netelia inedita, assembly GCA_964017225.1. Lineage (NCBI taxonomy): Eukaryota > Metazoa > Arthropoda > Insecta > Hymenoptera > Ichneumonidae > Netelia > Netelia inedita. Next base: position 23,084,726 of record OZ024924.1, read on the forward strand.
ATTGTAGATCCCTTTTCGGGTATAAGGGATAAATTCGAGGGAAGGTATTCGAAGATTTGGCGTGAATAATTAAGTCTTTATTGCAGTACAATATACGTCGTCGCTCGATGCCGTCTCGCTAGCTACTGCCTGCCCGGCACATTCGACGCCCCCACTTCGCCGACCGCTCGGACAAAGGCCCCAACGGCTTCGCGGCACTTCGCGCGCGTAGCGTCTTGCGGCGACGCTCTGTTCTCACAAAGACACGATGCGTATCTTCGCGAAACCCGTGTTGTTGTCGGCACAATGTACGGCCCCTACAGTTAAGATCATTAAAAACAATCATTTTAAAAAATTGAAAAAACTGTGTTGCGGAGCTTGATGAGGCTAACTCAGAGACCTGCGGAGCCTATTGAAGGCGCTCGGACAGAATACAGACTCTTTCAGAAACCCTGCGGAGACCTATATAAGAACAGCAAAAATAATTTTCATGAAAATAATTACAATTACAAAGATTCATCAAAATAACAATTTAAAAGAATCATCTAAATAATAATCTATTATATCCGAAGGCCCGCAGCGCTTTCGAAGGACTGCGCAGGGTTGTAGAAGGCCTGCGGAGGCTATAGGTGGCCTTCTAAAGCCCAGCGCAGTCCTTCGAAAGCGCTGCGCAGGGTTGTAGAAGGACTGTGGAGGCTGTAAGAGGCCCCGCAGCACTTTCGAAGGACTGCGCAGGGCTTTAGAAGGCCTCCTACAGCCTCCGCAGACCTTCTGCAACTCTGCACAGCACTTTCGAAGGACTGCGCTGGGCTTTCGAAGGCCTCCTACAGCCTCCGCAGGCCTTCTACAACCCTGCGCAGCACTTTCGAAGGACTGCGCAGGGCTGTAGAAGGCCTGCGGGAACTGTAGGAAGCTTTCTAAAGCCCAGCGCAGTCCTTTGAAAGTGCTGCGCAGAGTTGCAGAAGGCCTGCGGAGGCTGTAGGCTGCGCTGGGCTTCTGAAGCCCAGCGCAGTCCTTCGAAAGTACTGCGGGGCCTCCTACAGCCTCCGCAGGCCTTCTACAACCCTGCGCAGTACTTTCGAAGGACTGCGCTGGGCTTTAGAAGGCCTCCTACAGCTCCGGCAGGCCTTCTACAATCCTGCACAGTCCTTCGGATATAATAGATTATTATTTAGATGATTCTTTTAAATTATTATTTTAATGAATCTTTGTAATTGTAATTATTTTCATGAAAATTATTTTTGCTGTTCTTATATAGGTCTCCGCAGGGTTTCTGAAAGAGTCTGTATTCTGTCCGAGCGCCTTCAATAGGCTCTGCAGGTCTCTGAGTTAGCCTCATTAGGCTCCCAACACAGTTTTTTCAATTTTTTTAAATGATTGTTTTTAATGATTTTAACGATTATTTTAATGATTATATTTTTAATTTTTCATTCAGGCAAAAGGCTGGATACCAGAAGTATTCACTTCTTACGTGTGTGAAGAACACACACACAGGTTTTTTTTTAAATTTGTTCATCGTATCCCTGACAGTTAAAAAAATGATTGAAAAATCATTTGTTAAATAAATAGTACCAAATAATTTTGTTTATGTTGTAAATATTTTTATGATAAAATATAGTTCTTTTGCCACAACTTTAATTAAAAAAAAATTAAAGGAAAGAAGGTATGTAATTACTTATTGATTAAAAATTCGGAAAATGTTCCAATATTCATCAATCGAAAAATTTTGCAATTAAAAAAATATATTTGACACGATATGTTATCTCGTCAGAAACTAAGGATATGCAAAATTCGACTGATTTCTCAGAGATGACTGATCTATATATATACGTGCGACGCGTTAGGTTTCCGTGCAGAGGCCATCGTGTATACGAGGACTGCCTATGCGTTCGACTCTCGTGGCTACCCCTCCCGCCGCGCGGGCCGGCGAACTTGCCGATGCTAGATCCGCGTTGCATAAAAACTCCAATTGCCATATTTCGGTCATTTTTTTATCAAATGATATAAAACAAAATCCAAAATGTGCATATTTCCGTGGAGCACGAAATTGTAATATCAACGCGACGAGAAACATCGTGCTACTATGAAAATTTTATCGTTTTTATAAAAAAAAAGCGGTTTCGCTTTCGCCATTAAAAAAAAACGAGTCTCAGGTACCGTGTGCCATCATTCTCTAGCTCATCTCCAAATTTCAATGCGATCGGATGATTAGTGCCGGAGTAATTAAGGATTTCGTTTTCGAGTTGCCGCCGAGTTTTTCGGTCTCGGCGAGCATGGAGCGAACGCTCTACAGTGCCCAGCGAAGGCCTTACCTATGCTTCGCACTGTACTCATTTCATGTGACCGGTGGCGGCGGAGAGGGCCAAGAGGGGTAGCTACGAGAGTCGAAGGCATAGGCACGGCTCGTGCCTATGCCTCACGCCTAACGCGCGACGCATTAGGTCTCCGTGCAGGGCAAAGTCCAACGGGTACACGAGGCGCGGCTATGCCTTGCTCTCTCGCGGCTGCCCCTTCCGTCGCGCGGGCCACAGCACTTACCGACCTCGTGAGAATGTTGCGTCAGCGCTTCGCGCGGAATTTCGTCACACTATTTTCTCGCTACGCCGATAAAAATCTCGCTTTTTTCTTTCACGAAACGGCATCCCTATTTTTGAAGCCAATTTTGCATCAAATTTAATGAAACAAAGCTCAAAATGTGCGTTTGTTGATGCTTTAGTGAGTGAGAGTCGGGAAATTTCGATCGAATCGGTGTACTATGAAGAATTGTCTCATTTCTCCAATGATAAGTCGAATCTGCAATTTTTTTTTCAAAATTTCGAAAAACCGCGACTCTCATGTACCGTGTGCCATAATTATCTATGTACTGGCCAAATTTTAACCCGATCATTTGCTCAGTGCTCGTACAAATAGGGATGCCGTTTTCGAAGCGCCCGTCGGCTGTTACACTGCCTCTTAATGCCGTCAGGCTTCCAAGTCATACCCGTTTCGTACAAAAATACCAACTCCTGAAAGGTTGGCAATGTAAATGCGTTTAGGACAGAATGGGAGGCGTCGACCCAGATACCGACTAGCAACATATGTCGTTTTCGTGCATGAGGCGGTAGTTCGTTGATGATCAGCAGTATGGGCCAAGCGCTGGCTTTGGATGCATTTGAGACTTTGCAGCCGTCTGTGTTTATCGTAAAAGAATAGTTATGTTCCTCGCTCAAAAAACCACCAGGCTCGCAGTGTCTCAAATATTCCTTACCGTCATATACAGGGTGAATTCTCTAAGGTTTCTCAAACGAGATTTCTGTGCAGATGGGATCATTACAAACAAAAGTTGCAAATATACATTAGGGATATTTTTAATAGTTAACGAGATATGAATATTTAAAGTTTATCCAATGAGAACGCGCCGAGAAGCGTTGGAGCCGCCCACTCTCCGCCCTAGCTGTAGATATAGCACAGTTTAGGGCGTTACATTTGGGATTGCAAAATTCAGAGCAGTCAATTATTATTATTTTACTACGCAGTCATTTTTATTTGTCGGGCATCGACTGCTCTGAATTTCGCCGAGCGCGGCGAGAAGCATTGGAGCCGTCCACTCCCCGCCCTAGCCGTAGAGATAGATCAGTGTATCAAGTATATGCGGACGGGGGGAGGGGGGTGTGGGGGTAGTCCATTGAACAGTTAAATTTGGGATTGCAGCATTCAGAGCAGTCATTTTATTTATTATTTTATAATGCCGTCATTTTTATTTCTCGTTCAAACTATTCGTCGCACAAAAATCTGTAAAAACATTTCTGGTTGCAAATTAAACTCTCTAAAATTTTGCTACCGTAACTTTTAGTCCGAAAAACCAAAAATAACAAAGTTATGAACGAAAATAGATAAAAATTTGGGAACGAATTTTCTCTCGGTCGTTATAACTTTTTTTCTGGCCATATTACAAAAAAATAATATCAGAGCTTTTTGATAGAGGGGTTTTTAAGGAATAATTTACATTGCAAACTTTTTCAAATCTTGTTTATTTTGGGTTGTACAGCGCTGCGAAACTAACACTATTTTCCAGTACTGGTAAGTATACATTAATATGAATGATTAAACGACCAACAAAATTGCCATTTTTTCGTAAAAGCTGCAAGTTGTTTATTGCTACATGTTGCTTATTACTAGATGGTACGAAATTACTTCGTGGCAAGGAAACGTTATCGTTTCCACACCACCTTGAGGTAGATAGCTTGGCGCGTTTTTTATAGTGGTTTCCCCAGCAGGCCTAATCCACTCTCAAAATTTAATTTAATAACTGTTCGAAGTGCCTCCCTCGTGCTTGTAAGCAGAGTTCGGCTCTTCGTGTTATTTTTCGCGTCGCACGGTGCGCCATGTCCGGCGTGATGGTATTGAAGGCCGCCAAAATTTCGTCGCGGACTTCATTTTCGGTACCTTCACGCCTGTGCTCAATTAAACTTTTAATATAACCCCAAACAAAAAAATCTAGCACGTATAAATCTGGCGACCGTGCCGGCCAAATGATTGGGCCACCTCGACCCATCCATCTGCCCGGAAAACGCACGTCTAAAATTTCCCGGACTCTACGACTAAAATGTGCGGGAGTCCCGTCGTGCTGAAATACGAGAGTTTCCCGCGTGTGGAGAGGAACGTCTTCTAAAAGTACGGGCAATTCGTTTTGTACGAATTGCGCGTACCTCTCTCCATTTAGACGTGCCGGCAGAAAATGTGGACCAATCTGAAAAGTAGATACGTTACGATGAGAATGTACACAAGATTTCCTAATTTGCAAGAATACTTACAACTTTGTCCCCAATTACTCCCGCCCACACATTAATTGACCAGCGATATTGGAAGGCCGTTTCGCGTATGGCATGAGGATTTTCCTCTTGCCATAGCACGAAATTATGCGCATTGAATACACCGTTCGGGGTAAATGTCGCCTCGTCTGTCCACAAAACCTGGTCAACAAATGCGGGGTTCCGCCGGCATTGTGCGAGAAAACCTACGCATGTTTTATTAATTATTATTATTATATGCTAAAACCGCCAAGATTGTCGAAGAAGAAGTGAAATAAAAGAAAAGACAAATACCTTCGCAAAAATTTATCCGTGGTATTTCGTCTCGTGGAAGAAGCTGGTGTACCCTTTGATAATGAAAAGGGCGCAACCCATTCTCGTGTAAAATGCGACGTACCGTTCCTTGTGATATATTGAGAATTCCAGCCACCGTACGTGTGGTGCTGTTTGAATTTTCTTCAAACTCACGCAAAACCGCTTCGTCGACATCAACACCGCGACGTACAACTTTTTCACGATTTCGTTTCATCACAACTGATCCAGTCCGTCTTGCCCGTTGGTAACAATTTATAATGGTTTTGTACGACGGATGCCGATCACGGTGGGGAAATCGTTCCGCGTACAAACGTTCCGCCGTACGTGCATTACCCATAGCCATCCCGTAACAAAAAATCATGTCCGTGTATTCTTCTGATGTATAATCCATTAGATAAGAAGAAAAATGAATCGTATACATCAAAATGTCTCACAAATATGTGAGAAACGAAGAAAAACAATTGAAAAACGAAAATATTATTCATGCTGCCACCGCTACAGAGCATCTCGTCGATAAGATAGTAGTAAAATGTTATCGACGCGTAAGACGGACAGGATCAGTTTTCGTATTAAAAGTTTTACGTGAGTTCGAAGAAAATCCGAAAAGCACACGTAACGTAGCTTGTGCGCTTAATATATCGCAAACCACGGTGTATCGAATTTTGCACGAGAATGGTTTATCAACGTGTGTAGCAGGTTCTTTCGCGAGATGAAACACCGCGTATTAATTTTTGCGAAGGGTTTTTTCCTTTTTTCATTTCACTTCTTATACGATAATCATGGCGGTTTTACCATATAATAATAACCATTAATAAAACATGCGCACGCTTTCTCGCACAATGTCAGTGAAACCCCGCAGTTATTGACCAGATGCTGTGAACAGACGAGGCGACATTTACCCCGAACGGAGTATTCAATGCATATAATTTTGTTCTACGGCAAGAGGATAATCCTCATGCCATACGCGAAACGGCCTTCCAATATCGCTGGTCAATCAATGTGTGGGCGGGAGTGATTGTGGACAGAGCTGTAAGTATTCTTGCAAATTAAGAAATCATGCGTACATTCTCATCCTAACGTATCTATTTTTCAGATCGGTCCATATTTTCTGCCGGCACGTCTAAATAGAGAGAGGTACGCGCAATTCGTAGAAAACCAATTGCCCGTACTTTTAGAGGACGTTCCTCTCCGTGTACGGGGAACCTTCATATTTCAGTATGACGAGTCTCCCGCACATTTTACACGTAGAGTGCGGGAAATTTTAGACACGCGTTTTCCGGACATATGGATGGGTCGAGGTGGCCCAATCATTCGGCCGGCACGATCGCCAGATTTAAATGTGCTATATTATTTTGTTTGGGGGTATATTAAAACTTTAGTTGAGCACAGGCGTGAACGTACCGAAAATGAAGTACGCGACGAAATTTTGGGGGCCTTCAATACCATCACGCCGGACATGGCGCACCGTGCGACACGACAAAATAACACGAAGGTATGAAATTAAATTTTGAGAGTGGATTAGGCCTGCTGGGGAAACCACTATAAAAAACGCGCCAAGCTATCTACGTCAAGGTGGTGTGGAAACGATAACGTTTCCTTGCCACGAAGTAATTTCGTACCATCTAATAATAAGCAACATGTAGCAATAAACAACTTGCAGCTTTTACGAAAAAGTGGCAATTTTGTTGGTCGTTTAATCATTCATATTAATGTATACTTACCAGTACTGGAAAATAGTGTTAGTTTCGCAGCGCTGTACAACCCAAAATAAACAAGATTTGAAAAAGTTTGCAATGTAAATTATTCCTTAAAAACCCCTCTATCAAAAAGCTCTGATATTATTTTTTTGTAATATGGCCAGAAAAAAAGTTATAACGACCGAGAGAAAATTCGTTCCCAAATTTTTATCTATTTTCGTTCATAACTTTGTTATTTTTGGTTTTTCAGACTAAAAGTTACAGTAGCAAAATTTTAGAGAGTTTAATTTGCAACCAGAAATGTTTTTACAGATTTTTGTGCGACGAATAGTTTGAACGAGAAATAAAAATGACGGCATTATAAAATAATAAATAAAATGACTGCTCTGAATGCTGCAATCCCAAATGTAACTGTTCAATGGACTACCCCCACACCCCCCTCCCCCCGGCCGCATATACTTGATACACTGATCTATCTCTACGGCTAGGGCGGGGAGTGGACGGCTCCAATGCTTCTCGCCGCGCTCGGCGAAATTCAGAGCAGTCGATGCCCGACAAATAAAAATGACTGCGTAGTAAAATAATAATAATTGACTGCTCTGAATTTTGCAATCCCAAATGTAACGCCCTAAACTGTGCTATATCTACAGCTAAGGCGGAGAGTGGGCGGCTCCAACGCTTTTCGGCGCGATCTCATTGGATAAACTTTAAATATTCATATCTCGTTAACTATTAAAAATATCCCTAATGTATATTTGCAACTTTTGTTTGTAATGATCCCATCTGCACAGAAATCCCGTTTGAGAAACCTTAGAGAATTCACCCTGTATATCCTCAATACCTTCGGGATTCTTTTTTGTCGCGTATGGCGGTACTGTAAAGAATTCACTATTTACGGTACAGAGAAGAGTTGTCGGAGCTGAGGTTTTAATTTCATTTGAATGAAATATGATAACGATCGGTTATCTTTTCCCGGGCCGGTGCTTTCACACAAACAATCTCGTTCCGGTTCTATTCCTTCTCCAACGGTGGTTTTACATAGGCGACAGTACAAATGGCGCACGATTGCGATGTCATCGTTTCTGAATAATGTTTTCCATAAACCATTCAATGTAGAAGGCAGGCCACTACATATCGCCATGCAGTTTATCATTTCCAACATTGCCAGAGTAGTTTGGTACGTCAACCGGTGCCGTACCGATATAGCAATAATCATGGTCAGTATTTCTCTTTCCGATACATTGTCTCTCATGCTTGCACTCCGGACAAAGTCATGCATGCCTGGTATCGCAAATATTTCCGCGGGTGAGTCTTCATTATTTTCAGGTTCCTCAATTTCCGAATTATCGTCAGATTCGCCATATTCGCTACATCCGTCGCTATCTATGTCGTTGTTGTCATATTGCTCCATTGATTCAATGTCGGTATCTTCAACGTTGGATTTCTCATCGTAGCTTACCTCAAATGCAGGGACGTTTTCGGCGTTAACGGTTGTATCCGCTGCCCTCTGTTGTGCCGCACGAATATCGTACTGCACTATTTTTTTAGGATATTCTAATGAAGGGTTGGAACCCAAATGAAACGTAGAAGTAAAGAGTATCGTCGTTTATTGAAGTTACACAGAGAGAAAGGGAAGACGAATTTCTTACGCAAATCCGTCGTACCGTACGTACAGACTTAAGTTTAGATTCAGACTGACTTAATGTTGGCTTGCTACTTCTTTTATAATGATATAAGTGGAGTAGCTTAGTCAACATTGCTTCGTTGTTTTTGTGCTCCAAATCTGGTTTACTTTATTTTCCAGATTTGGGGGTTATTTCTCGAAGTCATTTTTATTCAGAATTCGGCTGAGTCGGCGTTCGCGCGGCCTCTGATCGAACTCGATTTCATTGCGCAATGCCGAGTCAACGGAATGTTTGCGTGTACTCATTATATGTACTACTTATTATCGGGGCACAACATCCCTCCCCCCTAAAAGGAAAAGAAAATTCTTTATTTTATTTTCGCTCGTCTCCGGCGAGCTAAGTTTGCGTTTTCCGCTTAAAGTAGGTATATATGGCGTATCCAGCCAGGACGAGTAGAGATATGGTCCCCAGTGAGTATTGGCCGATTGTGTGGTACAGGTGTACCGGTGTAGGCTGACTCTGGTCCAGGTCCTTATTTATTTTCCTGATGCGAGCACCGAGTTGGTTCAGCTCGTCGGGGTTGCTTACAATTCTTTATAGAGTTACTCCCTCGCAGAAGTCTACTACCTGCGGTATTGCTGCTTCTTCGTCCGCCGTGAGCGTTAAATTGTGTACAGGCAAGTAGCTATTATCGCGTACTAGTTGCATCTTGCTCCTTGATGCCTTGATTTTGAAATTCCTCGTGCTGGCGGTGCATCGTCCACTGAGTGTAAGAGTTCCTGTTCCCCGAAGCATTACTGTTTTTGATGGTTCGTCATTACACGTAATACTCATGACCTCGTTATGCGGTGCTGCATACAGCCATTGTCCTAGTTGCTGTAGGTTGATGACGAGAATGTCCTTCAAGGTGATGGCTCGTTTTGGGCACTGGTGTCCAGAGGCCAATGTTCCCTCGGTGAACATGAGTACGCCACAAGGCGCATTTTCGGTGATGTCCAGGGAAGGATACCTGTTGCGACAAAAGTATCGATTCCTTTCCTCCTTACACGTCTTCAGTTCCAGCCAGGTAATTCGCAGGTAATTTCCATTTTCCTTATCCACTATGACCGGATTTTCAGTCGTCTAAAAATAGAAGAATGTATCGTTTACTCCCTTGGCGGGAAGGGGGTACATACGATTTATGGTGAATTCCGACTGCTCTATTAGCGGTATTTCGAGTAGCAATGTTATTATTTCGCCTTTTCGGTAGGCTTTTGTTGTTGCCAGGCGCAATATTTCTGCTCCGTTTTCCCTCGTAACAGGTCGCGGGAAGCTGTGTCCTCTTGGTAGGTGCGGTAGTGCTTCGGTCAAATACTGCGTCAATCGCTGTGGCGTGACGAGGGCGGGACTCACGGTCCCTGCCGTAACGCTGGCGAATAGGTCAACTACATCCTTTATTTCCCTCAGAAATGTTTCCACATAATTGTCCATGAGGGCCAAGCTTTCGTCGAAATGTTGCCTATTTCGTAATGTTCCGGTTTTGTTGCTCAGATATGTATCTACTGAACGCACCATGTTGTATAGCTTGCCAAAATTTCGGTTAGCTGCGTGAGACGACCGATTGAATATATCCAGCGTCGTTTCTACGGCCTGGAGTTGTTTCTTCATCCCTTCTTTAAGGGATTCTTCTGATCCACGGATAGCGGCGATCTCCGCATCTAGACGTTCTCCATCTGCTGCATCCAGGTTTCCGGTAATCGATTTCAAAACCGAACCTAGTCCGTCGATGAGTCCGCGTCGTCTTCGTGAATGATCCGCTCCTACGAGATCATGGACCACTCCAACCTTTTCCTTAACATTTCCGGAAAGTCGAGCGATATTGTCTAGCATCTCTCCACAATGACTGCCGGGTCCTATGGCCATTTCACATTTCCTTCGAAATTCAGTGAGGAAATGAGAGACCTGTGCTTCCAAATGGGCCAGATGCGTTAAGTCGATCTGTACCGCGAGCGTCCATACGTCCGTGCAGAGATTCAACGTCCCGATTTGTTCGTAGTAGATTCCTGGGGCGTGCTTGAACTCTCTTACCTCGTACGGTGTACTCGAGTCAATGGCCAGCGATAGCTGACTCATCATTGTTACCCTGTAACAGTGTGGTCAGAATTCACGTGCTGGCCTGTTGTGGGAGTTTGCGGTTTTTTTTCTGGACGGGGGAGAAAGGCGGGTGTACATAATATAATATATAAATTTTTTTTTCTTTTCCGCTTCTTCCTCCTGTCCTAATGCTCGATATAGTTTTTCAGACGGTTCACATGTATTCGCACGTTGCGTCGACCTTTCCGGATCACGTAGTTTGTTGGCGGGTGAGCTTGTTCGATGATGTACGGGCCCGTCCATTTTGGCGTCAATTTGGCGGATCTGCCTCGTCGCACTGTCTCATCATATAAGAGAACCTTGTCTCCCACCTTGTAGTCTTGCGGCTTACTCTTCCGATCATACTGTACTTTAGCTCGCTCCTTTGCGGCTTTTAGATTTTCTCTTGCGGATGTTCAAGCTGCTCGAAGACGCTCGCGAAGTTCCTGGGCGTAGTCGTCGTACGAGTAGGTGACCCTTGGCTCCTTTTGCAGTGCCGTTGGCAGATCTGCCTCGCTCCCGTATACAAGACTGTGCGGTGTATGGCCGGTGGCCGTATGAGGAGTGGAGTTATATGTGAACATGGCGTATGGCAGCCATTCGTCCCAATTTCCTTGATCCTCATCGGCGTAATTTTTTTAATATTCCGCCAGGGTTCTGTGAGACCGTTCTAACGCACCATTGGACTCGGGATGGTATGCAGTTGTTTGTATTTTTTCTATCTGCAGCAGTTTGCAGATAGCCTTGAAAGTTGCGCTCAGAAAATTCGTACCTTGGTCGGTGAGTACGGTCTCAGGCGTACCGTATAGGCAGATGATTTTCTCAGCGAAAGCCCTAGCGACCTCGTTCGCTTGCTGGTTGGGAAGTGCGACGGCCGTACCGTATTTAGTCAGTAGGTCCTGAAAAGTGAGGATGTACTTATTCCCCCTTTTCGTCTCTGGCAGTGGTCCTACGATGTCCATCGCGCACTTCTGGAACGCCTTTGTTGGCGTATCCGTGATGACCATCGGGGCTTTGACCATGGGACGGATTTTATTCCTCTGGCACTTATCACAACTCCTCACGTAATCCTCGACGTCCTTACGCATTCCTGGCCAGTCGTAATTTAGCCGTATTCTGTTCATCATTCGAGCTACTCCCTGATGCCCACCGAGGGAAGCGCCGTGATGCTCGTGAAGTATTTTTCCTTTTTCTGCTTCGCTCGGACTGTACACATCAGCTTCGTTGTCGAACGAGTCTCGCGAGTCCGAACTCTTCGTTTTTTCGGTTTCATCTTCAAGCTTAGAACGGGTATCGTTTCCACCGATATTTTCTGTTTCCTTCGCTGACCGAGTTTTGCTTGCTTGTAGGCGCGTAGTCGCGCATATGCGACTTAACGCGTCAGCATTTGTATTTCGCTTACCAGCTTTGTATATGATTTCGAACTCATGTTCGGAGAGTTTTAACTTCCAGCGCATGAGTCTCGAACCCGGGTCCTTGACCCCAAACAACCAGGTTAAAGGCTTGTGGTCCGTTACCACCTTAAACCGTGTGCCATATACGTACGGGCGAAATTGTCCTATCGCCCATACGATGGCCAGCAATTCCTTTTCCGTGGTGGAATAATTTTGCTCAGCCTTATTTAAAGTTCTGCTAGCGTAGCAAATAGGCAAGTCTTCGCCTATGTCACCTTGCGACAGGATGGCTCCGATGGCTTTATCTGAAGCGTCCGTGGTCACAACGAACGGTTTTTTGAAGTTTGGATATTGCAATATCGGTGCCGTAGTCAAGGCGGTCTTCAGCTCCTGAAACGCCTGATCCTGTGGCGTCGTCCATTCGAAGGCCGTATCCTTTTTAATCACTTGTGTTAAAGGTTTGGCGATTCTGGAGAAATCTTTTATAAATTTCCGGTAGTATCCTGCCAACCCCAGAAATGATTGCACGCCTTTCGCATTTTTTGGTGTCGGGAAATTTCTCACGGCGTCGATTTTCCCAGGATCCGGGTGCACTCCCTTTTCGGAGATAATATGACCCAGGTACTGCGTCTCCTTGCGCAGGAACCGACATTTTTCGGGCTGAAGAGACAATTTGGCCTCTCTCAGCCGTTGAAAAACTTCCCGGAGCCGCTTATTATGCTCCGATAAGGTCGCACCGAATATTACGATATCGTCGAGATATACGTAACACTTTATGCCATCCAGCCCGGTTAAAACGGCATTCATCAGCCTTTGAAAGGTTGGCGGAGCATTTTTCAGTTCGAAAGGCATTCGGAGAAATTCAAAATGCCCTTTGGGGGTGGAGAAGGCGGTCTTCTCCCTGTCCCGTTTTGCCATGGGGATTTGATGAAACCCCGATGCAAGGTCGAGGGTTGAAAAATAGCATGCCCGTCCCAATTGATCCAGAATGTCGGTGATGTTGGGCAATGGATATGAATCGTCTACGGTGGCGTCATTCAACTTTCGAAAATCGACGACGATACGTTTTTTTATTCGTCCTGCTGCGTCAGGTTTCTTGGCGACAACGAGTAACGGGGCATTCCATTGACTCGTACTGTGTCGTATTATCCGATCTCGCAGCATTTCTTCGGTCTGCCTCTGTACTTCCTGCTTGTGCGTTTCTGGCAACCGGTAAGGGTGGACCTTAATAGGCAGCACCCCGTCCTTTAACGGTATGGTGTGTTCCACCATGTGTGTGCAAGGCAGCTTATCTCCTTCTAGGTGAAAGATGTCCGCATATTCTTTGCAAATCTCCCAGAGCGACTCTGATTCCTCTCGGTTGAGATGCGTGGTGTCCACCATTCCTTTTAATTTTTCAAGACGCGTAACCCGTTCGGTTGAGCTTACCGCGCTTACGTCGTGCGTCGAACTCGGGTCCGTCCCGAGGCCGGCTGACTTTTCTGCTGACGGCAGCGGCTCGAGTTCCACTATAGGACGTACGATTACCACTTCCTCGGCCGTCGTGTTTACTACACTCACCATGCAGCTGTTTCCCTGTGGCTTCGTGACGCAAGCCCCCAGTACGACTCCCTGGGTCAATACCCTTTTTTCGGCCACTCCGACAAAAGTGCAACCGGTGGCCGCGTACGTGATATTCTCACTGCGCGGCGGGAGTTTCATTTTCATTGTTCCTTGTATCAAGGGCATACGGTGCTCGTTAATGATTATTTCTTTTCCTCCTAGGATATTTACGGCGTGTTTCCTCATAAAGTCCATCCCGAGGAAACCATCAACTCCCAGCGGAATCTTGTCTGGTATCACTTGGAACCAGTGGGCGATTCTTCCTTTAGGAGTTACGAGTTGCAGCTTTACCGCGCACAAGGCTTTGATTTCCTGACCTCCTACGCCGGTTATTGAAACATTTGTTTCTTCGGCCCTAGTCCCGGGTTTTACGGCGCTTCGGTTGATGATACAAATTTGCGCTCCGGTGTCGGCTTTCAGAGTCAGTATTCCTGTCTGACTCTCCGGCGACTTTATGTGGAAGTCACTAGTTGCGCCATCTCGTTTTCCTGGGTAACTTATGAAGCGATCATCGAGGTTTGCCGAGATCATGTTTGCCCCGTACGATTCAATCGTACGGTGGTCGTGTTTTGGGTGACGGGCTGCCTGTTCTGGTCGGTCCCTAACTTCCCGCGGCGGTATCGATAATCGTTTCTTACAGTCCTTGTATTCGTGTCCCGTCGTCTTGCAGTACGAGCAGCTTAAATTTACTTCATTAATTCTGTGCGGAGCCTGAGTTGGGAGGCTGCGTCGTCCCATGGACTGTCTTCAATCCTTCTGCAGATGTCCAATGCGTCCGCATGCGAAACATTTCGGGGGGGGGGGGGGGGCTGCGCTGGTGGATGGTAAGGAGCGGCGCGCGTCCTTTTTCTCAGCAGGGGTCTTTCCCACGTGTCCCATGAGTTTCTCTACTTCCATGGCTCCGACCACGGACTCGTGTAGACTCGGGTAATTTCTTGACCGCACTATTACCTGTATCTCCTTTTCTAACCCGTTCTCGAAATTCATTTGGGCCGTTTTCCGGGTTGCCTCCTCGATATAACGAGCGCCGTGCGGGTCCACTCCCGAGCACAGTGTATCACTTAATTCCATCGTTAATCGTTCCGCCCTCGCGGCATACTCGGAGACACTTTCCTTTGCCCCCTGTCGTAGTTGACAAAATTCATACTGCAGGGTGGCTAGTGTTTTCCGTCGTCCGTACAGAGCCTCTAGCTCTGTTCGCAGTTCGGCCAAAGAGTGTGTCGTTTTGTACCGCATTTCCCGCGAGGCTCGACCACACACTTTGCCACTTCTGATCAGGGCGAGGAGCGTATCTTGCTCTCTGGGATGTACCTTGTCCCATACCGTCTCGCAGGAGAGCAAAAATTCGTCCAGATCGCCCGGATCGTTTCCTTCGAACTTCGGGATAGTCCGTAAGGCTAACCCCAGGTCGATATACCTAGGTTCTTCCACATAGGGGTCTGAAAATTGTACCCCCGGCCGTTGGCGCTGTGGCTGCTGTGGCCTCTGCGGATGTATCTCTTCTTTAATTTCACGAACGTCCGCGATCAGTTCGCGAACATCCGCGGCCAATTCTCCGACCAGCCTTTCTAGGGTATCTAGGCGGAGGATTGTGGCATCCTCTGAAGCGGACGGTCCTGAAGGCTGTGTGTGTATTAGCACCATTTCCTCCACTTCTTCTCGTTCGACCGGCAGGTCATTGAGGAGATTCCTTGCCACCGGAGGAAGTGTGACGCTCGGTAGTCCTAACCGGAGCCTAGCATCCCTCGGCGATTCCCTGAGGCTGATGTCCGGATGGTATTCCGAATTTCCTTCGCTTCGGACCCTTCGCGACGGTCCTCGAGGTCCCATCTCCCCTCTTGGGGGTGTACGAGCTAGCACGGTACGCCTGGGTTCAAACACGCTTTGATCGAGGTCGTCAAGATCATCCGATTCTTCGAACGCGGTTCCCCTCTGCGTATTAACTCCGTCCACTGGGGTTCTCGTGGTACTCATTTTCCTTTACTAGCGCGTCACTTGTTGCGAGTATATTTTCACTATATTTCTCGCGGCGTCCGTAGCGCTGCAGGGTTTAGGATACTAGTAATGAGAGAAAAAATGTGACTTACAGCCAAATTATTCTCGACATCCCAGGTTGATCCTATGTCCTGTACGTCGTTCCTTAGATACTCTCGTTCAGGTGCGTCTTCTTATCGTTCGGTGCGAAACAATTGGAGTCTGATTTCCGCACTGACGATGACGGTTCTTCTTCGGATAGAAGGGTCGTTCTTACGACGGCAACGACAATTTACTTTGTTCGTTTCACTTTAGAATCCCACCGCTGCCACCAATGTTGTGCTGCACGAATATCGTACTGCACTAATTTTTTGGGATATTCTAATGAAGGGTTGGAACCCAAATGAAACGTAGAAGTAAAGAGTATCGTCGTTTATTGAAGTTACACAGAGAGAAAGGGAAGACGAATTTCTTACGCAAATCCGTCGTACCGTACGTACAGACTTAAGTTTAGATTCAGACTGACTTAATGTTGGCTTGCTACTTCTTTTATAATGTGTAACGAGAATTCGCCGACTTCTCGCTACGCGAACGAATTCGATCGAGGAATGAGTCGGATTTACGCCCCTTGGCCGATGGACGAACAACAAAGATCGAGAGTCTCCGCGGGATTCTCGGAAGTACACCGAGCGTCGAGGACCGCTCAACACGGCGCCTCGTTTGTTGGGGCTCGGGGTGGCGAGGGGGGACGCGGTGTTGTTTTGAGTAGCCTGGTGGCATAGAGCGTGGGTCAACCGCGGGGATACGGGACGCCGGCCCCGCGAGGTGAGCCTCCCCCGTCCTCCGAACTACTCCGGGCTCCGTGAGGAAGACGCTCGGTGGGGAGACGTTGACCGGGGTAACGGGAGCACTCGGGTCCTACGCGAACTGTGCACGTTGCCCGTCAACTCTGCCCCTCCCTGGCCTCGGGTCACTCGACGGCCGTCGAGGGGAACGAGGCACGGGAGGACCGAGGAGAAGCTCCGCGGAGAGAGAGCATCGACAAAGGAATCGTCGAAGAAAGCGAGAAAAGGGGAAAGGCCATTGCGAACAAGGGGAAAAGGAGAGAGTCGCAATTCTCGCGTAACGAGCAATGTAAATCAGTTCGGCCCGAGCCATTAGACGAGGTGGACGGAGAGACCCACCGGCTACGTAGCAGGAACAGCGAGAGCGGCGACCGACGGAAGGATACGTGACGGAGGAAGGCGACAAGAGGTACGAAGGAATCTTCAGCAGAACCGGCAGCCAGCATTGTGCGTAAGTCAACCTCGTACCTTCTCGGGGGAACCGATTCTCTTTTCGACGACTCGGCGGCCTTTTATTTGAGTGGAAATGTGTGTGACTTAAGGGCTCAAGCTTTCCCCTTGGCGGGGCGATAATTTCGAGGGCTCGAGCGCCTTAGCCATTAATGGAATTTTGTATTATTTGGCCGTCGGGGAGTCGAAACCTACATCGTCAACTCTGTGCGCGTGATAGTATTATTTCGCCGGCCGGCACGGCCGGCGTGGCGTATAGTAGCAGGCTCGTGTTTACGAGTCGGCCGCTGCGCCGCCGCTGTCCTCTACGGCGATCCCCAGTTATTGTCCCGTGTGTACCTCGGTTTATCCCGAGAAATGTGAGTCCGATGTTTGCGTCTTCGGTAGTAGGTCTAAAGTAGTCTTCGTCCCGTCTCTCTCACACGTCTGCGAGCCAGTAAAGAGTTACACTTCGTTCGCGATTATCTATCGGTTATCTATCGTGGCTAGCTATCGTAACTATCAGTCGCGGTTACCTCTTGCGGTTATCTATCGGTTATCTAGCGTGGCTATCTATCGTAACTATCACCCGCGTTTACCTCTCGCGGTTATCTATCGTGGTTATCTATCGCGGCTATCTAACGACGCTGCGTACCCGCGATAATTCCGGCGGTCAAGTCCGCCGATCGGACAGTTAGTTTGCGCATCCTTAAGGGGAAGACTGAAACCCCGATTCCGCGGCTATCTAACGACGCTGCGTACCCGCGATAATTCCAGCGGTCAAGTCCACCGATCGGACAGTTATTTTGCGCATCCTTAAGGGGGAGACTGAAACCCCGATTCCGCGGCTATCTAACGACGCTGCGTACCCGCGATAATTCCGGCGGTCAAGTCCGCCGATCGGACAGTTAGTTGGCGCATCCTTAAGGGGGAAAATAGACACCCCGATTCCGCGGCTATCTAATGGTGCTACGT
Source organism: Netelia inedita (assembly GCA_964017225.1). Classification (NCBI taxonomy): domain Eukaryota; kingdom Metazoa; phylum Arthropoda; class Insecta; order Hymenoptera; family Ichneumonidae; genus Netelia; species Netelia inedita. The sequence continues at coordinate 23,102,463 of OZ024924.1, forward strand.
ACCCGCGATCGTCCACTCGTCGTTACCGACTCAGGTCGGAGATTCGCCTAGCCTTAAGACGGGCCGGCGGCCCGGTTAGCTGTACCGCTACTAATGTAAGCTAGTAGTAAGCGAGCAAATGTAAGAAAAGCCTAGTACGTAAGCCCGGCGAGCCACGTCAATAAATCTGATAAATTTTCACGACCATCGTTGGAGTAATTATTGCTGCCACGGCCTTTCTCACCTTCGTCCACACCCCTCTACCTAGTTCGCCAATTGGCGGGCTGAGCTAGCCCGTTACGGAGCCGGAAACCCTTCGACCCTCGTCTCGCGGGGGCGCAGGGCCACCGGGGCGGAAAACTAAAATAAGCCGGTCTTGACCGGTGGTACCCACGGTACCTGGCGCCCAACCGCCCCGGTCGGCCCCCGTCAGCCTGGCAGGAGATCGCGTCCCCGGCCAGAGAGGCGGCCGAAGAGGAGTACGAAGGTGGCGAGAAAATCTCGTTACAAATGATATAAGTGGAGTAGCTTAGTCAACATTGCTTCGTTGTTTTTGTGCTCCAAATCTGGTTTACTTTATTTCCCAGATTTGGAGGTTATTTCTCGAAGTCATTTTTATTCAGAATTCGGCTGAGTCGGCGTTCGCGCGGCCTCTGATCGAACTCGATTTCATTGCGCAATGCCGAGTCAGCGGAATGTTTGCGTGTACTCATTATATGTACTACTTATTATCGGGGCACAACACCTCGTTGTACCGGTACTGCTGCAGTTGCTTTCGACCCTATGCAATAACTCCTCAAGTTCTGTGTCCGTTGATTCAGAATCATCTGGTTTTAGCTTGGGGCAAAAACAGAGCACTATTACTATTAATTCAGGTCGAAGAATAATATGTACACTACCGCTCAAAAGTTTGGATTCACCAGTCGATATTTCTTGCACGTAAAGTGGGATACCTCTGCCAAAAAAAAGACAGAAAGATATTCGAATTTCCAAAGCGGCGTTTTAAAGAGGATAGATCAGGCTTCAGTTTGATTTTTTTAAATATTTTTTTCGATTTTTTTTCGACCCGGTACGGACTTGGGTTCGTGACCGTTTTAGGCCTTTTTTCGACCATCACGAATCAGGCGCACAATGTAAGGATTTTTTTTACTATGAAAGTCTTCAAAGGGAATGCAGAAGCTCCATCTTCCATTTTTTAAAAAATGTTTGCGATTTTTTCCCGAAAGTTATTTCATTTTTGGCTAAAAACGATGATGTTTGAAAAATTCAAGATAACCCAAGAACGATAGGGTTTAAGAGAAAATGTTGAGGACACAAAAAGTTGCGTATTTTTATACTGAATCGCCTGGAATTTTTTCAGAATTTAAAACAAAAAATTTTTTTGGTGTATTTTTTTCGAAACTCACGAGTGAATTTTTCTTTCAGGTCGTTTTAAGACACTCACTTCATCTAGATGAGATTTTTGTCGAAAAATCCGTCTAGATGAGGCGAGTGAAAAAATGTCTCGTAAGTTTCGAAATAATTCTCAAAAAAAAATTTCAAAAAAAATATTCCAATAAAAAAATTTCAAAAAAAAGTCTAAAAAAAATTCAGGCGTTTCAGTGTGTGGAACATTGTATGACACTTTGTTAATATTTGATATTTAACACGTTGAGCCCGGCAGTGAACTTTCCGTGTGTCCGGCGCCGGTCCCCGAGGACCGGCACTAGAATTTTCGTTTGGGTGGCGTCGGTCCGTGGGACCGACAGTATTAAAGTTAAGTATAGTCTCAATGCAATGTGATCAAATGTTTTAATGAATGTAGTTTTAATGAAATGTATTGAAACATTCTAAACACAAATGCGGCTTATCTTTACACATATTACAATACGTAACAACCTTTTCGGTAATATTTGTAGCTGTCTTTCGTCCAAACAGTTTTGAATTGTTATCATAACACTTCGAACAATACCTTCGGACTTTATGTACGTCTCCTTCCTTTTTATATAATTTATGAATAATTTTTTCACGTTGGATTGGAGTTTCCTCATCTAGCCGCCGTATGAGTTCATCCGTCAATTGTCTGCGAAATGCCGTGACTGATATTTTTTTCCTGTTACTTCTTGATACATAAACAAAGCATTTATAACAGCGGTATTTAGAAATAGCTCAAATGCTAGCTTCTTATACCACCTGACAGTTTTTCTCAAGGGACTGCTATATGCGCTCATTTGATCTGACAAATCAATACTAGTCTTTGCTGTATTATATGCAGCCACAATTTTTGGTTTTGGCAAAAATCCTCTTTTTGTTTTCACAGTTATCATTTCGCTTGAATGTTTTGTAGACAGGACCAAAATATCTCTCTTGTCTTTCCATTTCAAGACTGTGATACCCTGATTATTTTCTTTGGCGATAATTTCTCCACGTTTCAATTTAGTATTTATTACTTCAGATGGATTTCCTTTACGATTTGTGCGAAGTGTACCCATTAGATATGTGTTTTTGCGTATTAGGTTATTTGCCAAATCGACACTGTTGTCTGTACACAACGTATGACCTTTATGAAATAAATTTTTGAATAAGGACATTACAATATTTGATGGGGTTGTATTCTGCTTGTCAAGAGCGTTTCCACTGTACACATGAAAATTGTATATATATCCGCGATTACAGCATAATTTAAATATTTTTATGCCGTATTTATGTTTTTTTTTGTTTTAAATATTGTCTGAATATGATTCGCCCGCGGAATGGGATTAGCGATTCATCAATGCATAATACCTCAGGTGGATCATAATATTTTTGAAATTTTTTATTTAGTTCGTCTATCATAAATTGAATTTTTGATAGACGATTAGACGCGTCAACGGCTTCATTATGTGCGAAATGTAGCATTGTCATGAGGATTTCAAATCTGTCTCTGCTCATTACTGTTCGCGGGAATGTTTGACAAAATAATTTATCCTGAGACCTATACAAACGTGATAACGAACTTGAGTTATCTTTGAGCCGCAAGGGAAGGGAGTTATTAATGCCCGATAAAAAAAGGATTGCCGACGGATACGTTCTACGCAGAACTCTCCCGCTGAGAGTTAGCCCTTAGTTTGTCAAGGAACGCCTGCTCGACTTTGTCAAACAGTGCCGAAAATTCCGCAGCCGTTTCGGGAGTCTTAGGTTCAAGATCCCGGGATGTTTCCTTTTCGGTCCCCGTTTGGGAGTTCGGCGCGACGTTTTCCTTGTTTCGTCGGGCGAGTCCTCGGGTATAAGCCGGAGGACGTTGCATCCAAGGCGGAAATTATTTTCCTGAGACTCGTTTATGAGTAAACAGTCTTTATTGGCTTATGAATATGTTTGTGCAGTCTTAAAGTAGCTCTCTTAGGCTAGCTTTGGCTAATATCACAGTTGATATTCTTAATTATTAGTATAACGTGAGGAGGATACGGGAGTAGCTGCTTTTCAGCAACTATCAGGAGTAACTACTGCTTGTTCAGCAGAGAGAGATGATGGAACTGCTTGTTCAGCAGAAAGGATGAGGAAACTGCTTGTTCAGCGGTAGGTAAGGTAGGAAGCGCTAGGAGTGTCTCGTAGCAGAGCTATGACTGACGCTCTCGCTTGGGCCCGGAGTTTATATACTCCGCGGCTACGCCGCATGTACGTTCTCGAACGTTCGAGAGTCCGCCATCTAGAATTTTCTATAGTTCTCGGCATTTCTGACAGTTCTTATAACCTGTTCGTTTTTTCGTGGCGGATAGTGTTTGTGTTTGTGTATAACGATAGATTAATACGTTTAAGCGGTAAGTATTTTTCCTTAATATCTATTATTTAGAATTAATGTATTAATTTCTCTTTTTGTTGCAGGTTGGAAAACGGACATACGAAAATGTGTACACCAAACGTAAGGATGGAAGTTTCACCATTCCCATCCATATTATTAGCCCAAACAAACGTTTAATTTCATTTTTATTAGTTGGCGTCCATTTATTTTTACGTCTACAAACAATTCTTGATTGAGCAGCATAAAGATTTGTTTACTCACTGATGTGTTCGAACATTTCGTCAGTGACAAAGAGTGTATAGAAATCTTTTACTGTTTTACAATTCCGCACTTTCTCATTAGTTTTTTTCGCGCCGGCAGCACTCGTAAAGGCCATAATATTTGGCTGATTACCTTGTGGATCGAACCATTCATTTCGATGAAAGGTTTCCATAGCATCTGTGCCACTACTGTCATTCTCAATTTGCCTTTCGTCGTCTAATGAATTATCATCTTCTGATGATGATAACCGTACTGCTCGGCGACGTTTGGAAGATAAAAATATTTCACTCGACGTGTCACTATCTTCTTCTCTTTCGGACATATTCAATGTTATGGGCAATAACTATTTTGAAAACTAAACTCAATTTTTTTTTTACGAACAATCTGTACACTTCGGTAGGTCATTTCCAACTGATCGCCTCTCGGAGGTACGTACGTGGCTTTCCTATACATCATACGAAAATATAGTGAACAGAATCACACATACATCACACATAAACCTAAAAGACGTCGAAAATAGCGCGACAAAGGAGAATTCCTTATGTCATGGCAATACAACATTGTATCACTCGCCGGCCTACAACATTGTATCGCTCGCCGGCCTACAACATTGTATCGCTCGCCGGCTGCCGGCTGAACGGAAAGGACAGCAAATTCGGCGCCGGGCTCAACGTGTTAAGTTCAAATATTAATCATATGTATTTGTTTAATTGTCAAAACGACTGCGGTACTACTCGATTTATAATTGTTTTTACGTATCCATGGTTTGTTGATGAGATGAGTATCAACAAACTGATACTTGAATATTTTTTTGTTACTCGTTTCCAATCATCCAAAGGATGAACATGTTCATTACCTCATCCTAATACAATAAAGGATTATATATTCTGTTAATTGTATACTGTTTCTCCGAATAACCACTGCTAATACACTTTTTCTGGACCATTCATATGGGAGTTGACACTAATATTTTATCGAAAACGTATCAGCATAAAAATGGAATACTGTCGCGTTTTCCTCTCTTCATTTAATGAACAACGAGTTTGTCCCATTACTGAAATTAAACGGTACAACAAAAAGAATTGTAAATTCGATACTTGTTGTACCAAAGATTATTTAATTCGTACTGCTGGATTGGGTGCTAAAGAAACGGTGAGAATTTGCGATCAAAATACGACTACTGATGGAATCGTCCGTAATACATACGAGGCAGTCATCATTCTCAAATTTGCTGGTAAGTTAAAATTTTCTTAACTTGTTTAAAAATTGTCCGCCTTCGTAGCAAAATCTTGCTGAGAAATAAATATATGCGCTGCATAGAATATATTGAGAATGCTCGCTAAGAGTATGTTCTCATGAAAAGGCTCTCTCTCTCTCCTGATTCGTCTTTACAACGTGACGTCACGACGAATAAGAAGCGGGACACAGCAGCAAAGCTCGAGCCTCGAGCAGTACGGACTTCGCACCTGTTCACTCGCGATATCACGAGAGACTCGTCATGTGCAACAGAGGAGACGCAGTTTTCTTTTCTTATTATCAGAAGAGAGTGGAGCGATCATAAAGTTTATTCTTTTATTAAGTTTGGAAACATTTATCTTTTCGTTTGATTAAAAAGCTCAGTGGAATATTTATGTCCGTTATAATAAACGCGTCATTATTTGGAGCGATCAAATAAAGTGTTCTTTCTCTCCTGTCGATCTACTTCCATCGTGTATTCCACTTTATCATTTAACGTAGAATTCACTAAAACAAACATAGCTCAATAGAATAATTATAGACCGCATAACTTTTGAAAGTAATATATATTACCATAGTAGTATATCGGCCACTATGGCCACCCCCACTCCTCTCCCCACTCCTTTTCCCCCACTCCGCGGCCTCCGAGTCCGTGGCTCGGTCGGTCGTGGGTGCGGGGGGAAGAGGTGCGCGGGGGAGGAGAGGGGATGGGGCGAGTCGCCATAGGGCACATTACTTTATATATATATTTTTATTTTTTTATATAAATTTTTTCGGAGCATGTCGGTATGGTGGAGCGCTACTTACATTTCAACCATTTTTCTCGGAGCGTGTCGGTATGGTGGTGCGCTGCTTACAATGCCGCCATTTTTTATTTTTCAGAGCGTGTCGGTATGGTGACACGCTGCTTTTATTTTCGCTATTTTTTCTTTTATAATTTAAAAAAATCCGATGCCAACGCAGAGACTCGAACTCGAGACCCTCGGATTGCCAGCCTGAGCCGCTACCTCTGCGCCGAGGATCGTTATGAGATTAAATATATGCGGAAGCCTCTTGTAGCGAGTGCGCACACCTTATATATATATGTATATATAATCTTTATTATTTTTTATTTTTTGTTTTTTACTCCTATTCCTGCTCTACAAAGCTATGTCTTACCTTTATCTCCACTGTCTATCCCGTGCTGTTATCCTTCTCTCGCTCCTTCTTAATGTCCCACACGCCTGTTTCTCTCTCACTTTTTGCACACTCCTGTCTTTAACACACGCTCGCTTAAAATATATTATTTATTGTAGCATACCTTAAAAAATGGGCTGCTACATCAACACCATCTTCGACCGCCTCATCCGCCGAACTCTGAACGGTCAAACTGACGAGGGTGTATACTACCCCGGTTCGGATCACTACCGCCCGTAGTAAATTGTTTGTTAAAAAATACTCGATGTCGTCTTCGTAACCTGACGCGTCGACGAGCAATAAATTATTTATCGCGCACCGTGTTAATGTTATTTGGGGTTCAAAAAGGGGCGTGAGGTAAAATAAATCCGCCAACTCGACGAACACGCTGCGCACTTCGTCGATCAGCCACACGTCACAACAATGATCGCTCGATACAGCGAGTATTATGCCGCGGTATATAGAGTAGCCTATGCGTGCGGCACAGTCTATACCTGCGGTGATCAACGCTTCGTGTATGTGTACACCACGCCTGTCTGTATAATAAAATGTGTGCAATAGCGCGCGAAGCTCGTTATACGTTTCGCACATTGCCCGGGTACGCACGTATACCTCGTCGAACGCTTTAAATGCGACCACATTACAGTAAAACAATGCCGGTAGATCAGGAACGCGATATATCACGGTCGGATGCATTATTGACGCTTCGCGCGCGGCTGTTTGAAAATAACTAAATTCTAAGGAACGACGAAATCGCTCCGCACCCCCACCAAAATCCCCCTGCCTCTTCTGTACCATCCTAAGGTTTATCTTGACATTTCTTACACAAAAGCTGTTTCAGCATTTTTGCAGAATATATGATATGTATACAACGACAATGCGTCATATACGTATCGCCGCATGGAATGACAGCTCTACATTTTATTAAATACACACGGGACGAAAACGCGGGCCGTCACGTACCTATATCTAATAGCAAAACACTGTCTAGACGTTTAGAAGTGAGAAAAATACTTTAGCGGCAAAGAGAGCCTATATTGTATATCGTTTCTTTTTATTTGGAGTTAACGCGATAGCACGATACTTTTGTGGAACGTTTATCTGAATCACAAACCCAACAATATAGATTTTTCTTTTTTTAATACATTTGATAATTTTATAATTATAAATATATTTTACAGGAAATATTCGGTGGTAATGCAACCTGCAAATACACCGATTATTTTATGTGCGAAAGAGAGCGCAATAGTGTTTTAAAAGATAAGAGAGAGAGAAAGAGAGAAAGAGAGAAAGCATACAGAGCGTTGTACGAATAGATGCGCGCAGGGGAGAGCTCGATGCATGGTAGTGCTATGTTCAAGAGAGAGAGAGAGCCGCAGGTTGCGCATAAGAGCGAAAGAGACAGAGGGGCGAGCTCGCGAAGATGCCGTAGCATCTCCAAGCTGTAGCGTGCCTCCCCCCGTACCGTTCACCACCACCTCGCCTATACTATGGATAAGAAGTCGCGCGCTCTCTGTTTCTTACAGCAGCTGTGTGTGTGCGAGAGAGAAAGAACTATAGAGGTCTCTATAGGAAGACAGAGGCCGTGCTACAGCCTACTTCTCTTATTATATATATGGTATAGAATACTGCATACACACACACACACAAACACACACACACACACACACACACACACACACACACACATATATATATATATATATATATATATATATTCACTATATTACACGCCAAACAGGATAGCTGTCAGAATTTTTATTTTCTCGATTTTTGAAATACGGCAAATTAAAAATTTTTTGATTATCCTTTAAAAATATGTCGTCTTTAAAAAACCGCTCTTTCTGACTATTTATTCATAACTTCTTTAATAGTAGTTCAAATTAAATCTTTATTGAAAATTTTCGTTTTTGAATGTGATCTTAAAAAATATAGAAAAACCATTTGAGATGTTTTTATATGTGCTTGTTACGTTCAAATTTTTAATCTTATATGTATAAAGACGTCCAGTCTACGCTAACACCTCGTGAAACTGACACCCCTTGCATATTTTAAACAAGACGTGCCTTGTTGATTCGATCAAAAATGCCTGCAAATCAAACACGAGCGCGAGATCGTCTTTTATACACTTAAGATGATGCAAAAGTTACAGTCTTAATCTAACAGCGTAACAGTGCATTATATTTTATTGTGAGTGATGGCAGACCGCGCCCTTCGTAAATGTATTCGCGATTTTTTGCGTTTTGTACAACTGCACAGTGTACAGTTACGCCGTCGTTGCGACAGTCAGTGGTGTTACGAATTAAAACATTTATCGGGTGATAAACTCATCAATCGATTGAAGTACCTTATATGGTGGGCGCCTTTGCGCAACATAGTAGCGGCGTATAACAGAGGTATATTGCGGGGTCAGAGGGTGTTAACGTGTGTGTATGAGGAGTTACAGAGAAGAGGCCTTCAAGGATCTCAGAGTGTTCGTGGTATTGCTGATGAAATCAGAAGTAAGTACTTTTTTACAAATTGTAAAAAATAATGAAAACGACATAATATGGCGGAAATGATATATAGGTTATCGACAACTTTGGGACGCATCGAGTGATGAAGAAGCTGCTCTTGTAGACGCTGTCTGCACTGTAGAAAATTTGGAGAAACATATCGTGAAACGTAAGTATTTAGATTAACTTATCTAAAATTTATAACTATTCATTCTTCGAACTACTACGTAACTGCACGGAAAGAATCTTTAAGTAATTTTTACTATGAAATTATAGTAGCCGAGTGACAAATGTGCAATTCTTCAAGTTTTAGGAAATAAATTATACATTTAACGGAAATGAATAAAAAATTTACTGTTCCATGACAGAAATTAAAAATATTTTCAAGAATTTTTACTGAAGTTAACAGTAAATTTTTAATGTAACGTACAAATTTTCATAATAAAAATTAATAAGAAATTCTTTTCGTGTAACAAAACCATTGATTTTTCAATATTGCGGACTTAACTTTATTCTTATTCTCTTCTTTGGAAATACTGGTACAAACCTATGGAGAACAGCAAAGTGAGCCGATTGCAGGTCCTTCAGGACTATGCCAAAGATCAAAAAGCATCGGAAGATCTGAAATAATCGATACGGGTAGCAGCGACGAAGAAGGAGAAGAAGAAGAAGAAGATGCTTTCGCTAATATTCCTGACGATCGTAACGTCCCCGTTTTATCATCGCAAGAAGAAGGAGAAGAGGGTACTTACGCTGATATTTCTGACGATCGCAATGCCGTCGTTTTATCAGCGCAAGGAGATGAAGAAGAAGAAGAAGCGGCGGAAGAAGTGGTAGAAGATAATAGGGTTGTTCAACAGTATGAGAATCAGATATGGGAATACCCGATAGAGGGCAATATGATGAACAACGATGAAGAACCAATACCGTTAATTGATGATTGGTTTCAACATCTCTTGGATGACACCGACTCTGGTAAGCATAACCTACTTTTATAGCTAAAAAGTAAAGCGCTTATTCTAGTGAGCAAATAAGCGCAATGGCTAATCTATCGTAGGTTATTCAACACAGGGATTATTGTTTGATGAATAGCCGAATTCTATTATATAAAAGGTACCAATAATACTGATAATAGGCTTGAAAAATGTATGTATACGTTAACAATGTAAAGATAATCACCCGTATTTATTTTCAGAGACGCAGCTTGGCGCTGGGAAGAGGCGTACATACACTGGTACAGAGCCGTTCAGGGATATTCAGCCACCCGGAAACCGCTTCGAGATCATCAGGGATTTCACACGCTATTTTAAACGTTTCAAACTTCAAGGACGCGAAACTACGCTGCGTATCAGACCACCTCACGTAAGTTCGTCTGTAATAGATTGGCTCGGTGGTGCATTCCGTGATCTTCTGACACACATCACCAGCACCTGTGCCGGTGGTGACTATGTAGGAATATCATTTACAGCAGATAGTTTAGCACACGGACCAGTATGGTTGTCCTTCCGACCCGCCAGAGACTATACGTTTGAAGATGTCTGGCAATTGATAACTAGCGTTGCTCAGAGTGCAGCATCTTTGAATATCGGTGATATAAAAACCTGTATAGTGAGAGGCGTCGAGGGTCGTGGTAGAAAAGGTCTGACCCACGAGGCTGTTACGAAAAAATCGATATTGACAATCCGTAATTTTGATAATTTATGCTTACCACGCTCACTGGTAGCAGCACGCGCATATGGGATGAAATACGCTCGGGAGACTTACATACTAGATGGCAACGTATTAGGCGGGTTAACGGTTCGCTGCAAAAAAACGAAGCTATTAATCTTACGAGAGCTGCTAATATCACTGTGCCTACAAACGGCTGCGGCGTATATGAGATCGCCCAATATCAAGATTATTTAATGCGCGATGGTATTGCTATTGTTGTATACGAGTTTCTAACTCTGGGACGTCGTCAAAAACCTTTATTCGATGGTAGAAAACGAATTTTGGCTTCTGTAGGCACGATAAAATACACGTTATATATATTATATTACGAACGCACGCATCATTTTCAACCTATTTTGAATCTTCGAGGCGCTGTAGGCGGTAGAGCTTTTTGCTCGACTTGTAATGTAAGTAGTCGTCGAGATGATCACAGATGTTCAAAAAAGAAATGTCCCCGGTGTTTTACGCTACCGCCCTGTAATCCTAATACAGATGATGCAATTAAATGTGCTGACTGTAATCGTATTTTTTTCGGAGATCAGTGTTTGCAAAAACACAAGACTGTCGCTGTAGTCAGGAACCATCGAAGAGCGAGTGTGTGCGAAACTGTGAAACGCTGTCGTTGGTGTTTCCAAACGATAAGACCTTTAGAACGGAAGAAACATATATGCGGTGTGAAATACTGCAAGACGTGTAAACACAACGAACCGAACAATCATATGTGTTTCATGAAAAGTCTTCGTACATATAAAGACACGCGTAAAGCAGTTTTCATTTTCTATGACTTTGAAACACAGCAGTGCACACCTTTAAAGGGTGACATCTCTACTTTTGCTCATGAACCAAACCTTTGCGTAGCTCAACGACTCTGTACGTTTTGTTGTACTGATGATACCATAACAGAGCCGTGCGAATATTGCGGCGTGCACGAGTTTGTTTTCAAGCATAGTCCCGTAGCTCAGCTTGTAGAATTAGCTATGACGAGTATCAAGGGGTTTTCTCGTACAATTTGTATTGCTCATAACGCAGGGGGTTTTGATGCGCAGTTTATTCTGCGGTATTTAATCGAAGAAAAAAAGACACAGCTACCATCGCCAATCATGAACGGTACAAAAATAATTACGATGCGCCTTGAAAATCTTGTGTTTCTCGATAGCCTACACTACTTTCATATGTCTTTAAGCGCTCTACCAAAAGCCTTTGGTCTCGCGAATACTGTCGCAAAAGGCACTTTTCCTCATTTATTCAACAGACCTGAAAACCAAAATTATGAAGGTCCTCTACCAAGCCTGGAATATTATTCACCTGATACAATGCGTGCTGGCGAACGCGAACAATTTCTTGCGTGGTACCGGGCATTGAAAGATCGTAATTATCTGTTCAATTTTCAGAAAGAAATTGTTGATTATTGCACGACAGATGTTACGATATTAAGGCGTGCGTGTATGGCTTTTCGGAATATGTTTATTGCCAGCGGCAATGTCTGTCCGTTCGAAGAGTGTACAACAATAGCGTCAGCTTGTTTTCGCGTTTTTCGTAAAAACTTTTTGAAAGATAACACGATAGGTATTATTCCAACGAACGGCTACAGATGGGCTCATAACCAATCTAAAAAAGCAGTTTCATGGCTCGTGTGGATGGAGCACTCTCTAGGGCAACGAATTCTTCATGCAGGCCGGGGACGCGAATTTCAAATATTGCAAAATTTACTAGTAGACGGTTACTACAAAACAGGCGATACCTCTCATGTATTACAATTTCACGGGTGTTATTGGCACGGTTGTCCGCGATGTTACCCTTTAAACAGGGATCGGCGACAGAGTGATGGTACATCGATGGACGAACGTCTCGAAAAAACTATAACTATATCGAATAGGATTCGAGAGGGAGGTCATGTATTAACAGAGATTTGGGAGTGCGAGTACGATCGCCTGTTAGAAACTGATGCAGAAATGCGTGTACTCATAAAGGACCATCCTTTAGTTGGTATAGAGCCTCTTAATCCACGCGATGCTTTCTTTGGGGGGCGTACAGAAAACATGGTTACGCTTTACGACGCCCAGAATTCGGAGCAAATACGTTATGTGGATGTCTGTTCTTTATATCCTTACATCTGTAAATTTGGTAAATACCCGATAGGACACCCCCGCGTATATACGGGCTCTGAATGTATGGAGCTGACAGGTCCAAATAATAACGATCTTTCACGCGTAGAGGGTCTTGTTAAATGCTGCGTATTACCACCTACGAATCTTTATCACCCCGTATTACCGGTGCGTATGCATCACCGCTTATTGTTTCCTCTATGCCGTAGCTGTTCCGAAAGTATGAACCCGGAAACATGTACGCATGAAGATCCTTCTGACCGTATGTTCGATGGTACATGGGTGGTCGATGAGCTACGCAAAGCTATCTCATGCGGTTATATAGTTATCAAAGTATACGAAATTTGGCAGTATGAGATCACACAGTTCAATCGTGATACTCAAGAGGGGGGTCTCTTTGCTGCATATATATACCTTTTTGAAAATCAAACAGGAGGCGAGCGGTTGGCCCGAAAGTTGTTTGGAAGATGAAACGGCGCAAGAGCAATACATAACAGCTTTTGAGAGCTCTGAAGGTGTTAAGCTAGACCGCTGCAATATTAGAAAAAATCCCGGATTACGTTCTGTAGCTAAACTATGCCTTAATTCTTTTTGGGGTAAATTCGGTCAGCGTGAGAACTTACCGCAAACGATAATAATTTCGTCTCGTCAAAAGCTCATGGAATTATTGACCAGTCCTGAATATGAAATCACAGGTATTCTACCTGTTAATAACGAGATACTATATATTAATTACACGAAGATCGACACTGCTGTAATACCTTCTGATATAGCAAACGTTGTGATAGCAGCATATACAACAGCACAAGCGCGTTTGAAATTATATAGTTATCTCGAGCGCTTGGGTCCTCGTGCACTATACTGTGATACAGACTCTGTAATATATGTATCGAAGAAGAATGACACCTGTGAATATGAGCCTCCGACCGGTCAACTTTTAGGGGATCTTACCGATGAGTTGTGCTCTTATGGTGAGGGTAGTTATATAAAAAGTTTTGTTTCAGGCGGTCCGAAATTTTATTCATTTATTGTGCAGTGCCCCGATGGTTCCGAAAACGAGGTGTGCAAGGTAAAGGGTATAACACTCAAATTTACCAACAACTCATTAATCAATTATAATTCTCTGCGCTCGTTTGTAACCGGTGAAAGAGAGGTACCTGTTGTATTACGCTACAACGCTATTAGACGGACAGCATACCACCAGGTCATTACGCGTCCTGAAACAAAAACCTGTATGCCATCGAGCGTGAAACGAAGGCGCCATGGCGAGTATGGTTCGCTCCCTTACGGTTACAGATCTTAGTTTATGAAAAATTATATTATAAATTTTTTGTAAATGCTGTAAATACTGTTAAACACTGTAAACCTTTATATTGTTACTGTAAAATAAAACTTTATACATATACCGAATATCTGAATACTTTATATATATATATATATATATATATATATATATATATATATATATATATATATATATATATATATATATATATATATTGTTGTATAGAAAATACACTCATTCGTAGAGATGGATACGCGGTGGAAGCATCCCTGGACCTCGATGATATGTGGCCCCACGGGCTGTGGTAAAACGTACTTTGTAAAAAAGTTTTTGAAGTTTATATCGCGAATGAACAGTGAGCCATTCGAGAGAATTATTTTTTATTATTCCGAGTGGCAATCAGCATACGCAGAGTATGGTGCATCAATAGAACTTCATGAAGGCCTGCCTCAGAGTGCCGATTACGCGAACGATCCTCGTGCAAAACTCATAATAATCGACGATTTGATGCGCGAGGCGTCGAACAACAGCGTTGTAGATCTTTTCACCAAAGGTAGTCATCATAAAAACCTGAGTGTTATTTTTATTACCCAAAACTTGTTCCATCAAGGACACGGTCAGCGCGATATTTCATTGAATGCCAATTATATCGTAATTTTCAAAAATCCTCGTGATCGTGCTCAAATCCAACATCTCGCGCGCCAGGTCTATCCGGAAAACCCGCGATTTCTACAAGAGGCCTATCACGATGCAACATCCAAACCGCATGGTTATTTGTTACTCGATTTGAAACAATCAACGCCTGATAACTGTAGATACCGTACTTGTATTTTCCCCGATGACACCCATCATTTTGTGTACATACCACGGAAAAAGTTAAAAAGCAATTCCGACACATGCGAATTACCAGTTCAGCGCATGTAATGGCGCCTAAAGCATCGTCGTGTCACGAAAAATGTATAGCTATATTGAGTGTATTTCAACAACCCAACACAGCGTGTAATACATCTGACACGCACAAAAAACTAATAAGTGCTAGTCACTCCGTTTGTCAGTGTGTGTGGTACATTCTTAGGGGGACCACAGCCCCAAAGACATATCGTGCAAAGGGTTTAAAAAGGAGTGATACATCAGGACGGTCGGCAGTTCATCAGACGTAATGGCGCAGGGTGGTTCACCGCTCTGCAAAAAACACGTTGCGATATTGCGTGCTCTTCAACACCTGAATAAGGAGCAGCGCAAGGCTGTTTTACGCAAAGCGGATCCGAGCATTATCCGCTGTATTTGCGAGTGTGCGTTGAACGTTCTCTGCGGTAATGTACCACTGAAGCCCGACGAGAGAAAAAAATTACGCCGACACGCACCGGTTCTCCGGCGTTTAGCCTCAAAAAAAGGCTGTTGGAAGAGTAAAAAACGGTTTGTTGTTCAAAGCGGTGGATTTCTACCTCTCTTATTAGCACCAATACTAGGTACTGTTCTATCAAGTTTGATCGGTGGTCGTGGATAATGGATCACGCAAGAAAAATGGTACTCGTGCCGGAGGAGCATCTAACGCGCATGAACACACAAAGTCATACGCAGCCTGTTTTTAACGCGGATGCGTCTCAAGCACAGCCAGTGCGGGGTATTGACACTACGCTGGCTCGATTAGACGCGGAAATGAATGAAATTTTGCATTCCTGCACATACAAGGATGAGCGAGAAAAGTGGGCGGCGTACTTGACTGTACTACAGCGTTATCTCCACTTCATCGATGATGAGAGAGCTCAGCAGTACCGAGGCCTTATGAAGAATAAACACGCTGTAGAGTCTGACTATGATAGAAAAAGAAAAGAAGACGAAACCGGTGACGGTATGAGTGATACCGTCATAATTGAGAGTGTACCTGCTAAATTTCGCGTGAAAGCGAAACTACTGCTTCGCCGTTTGCGTACTGCTCCACGATCTAATTTTTCTTGGGATTCTGACGGTGTCGTGTTGGTCAGCGGGAAACCGATAAAGGATTCAAATATTGTTGATCTCGTGAACGATGCTATGAGGGCTAGGAAAATACCTAATCCGGCCGGACGCGGTGCCTTTGCCAAAGTTCTCCGAACGATCAAGGCACCTCGGGAATTTATTGGTAACGAGGAGTTGTGGGCGGAGTCTAGAGCTAATACACCACGGCGTCATTCGCAGTCTGGTGATAGTAGTACAAGCAGCGAGGGATCACCCGATACGGACCAGTTAGCGTTTTTCAGCGGTCCTGAGAACAGATCACCAACACGGCAAACACAGGGAGGTAAGCAGAGAGGTGGTGGCTATCATAATAAGAAAATACGTGTAACTTGGGCTAACCTGAAATTATAATCATGAAAATCTTAGAAAACGCGTACTTTAACCCCGTCCATGAAGCATCGTTTTCAGGTGCTACCAAATTGTTACGCCTGGCACGTCAGAAAAAAATTTCCCGTGTAAAGGCGTTACAGTGGCTTGAAGCACAGGATACGTATACAAAACACAGGCCCGTGCGCCGTCATTATCCACGTCGTTTTTATAATGTCCGAAACATTGATGACTTCTGGGAGGCTGATCTCGTGGATCTTCGCTCGATTAAAGATTATAATGATGGTTATGTTTATCTCCTGGTCGTTATAGACGTTCTTAGTAAATTTGCATGGGTTCAGCCTTTACGTGACAAGTCTGCTGCATCTGTGGCTAATGCGTTTGATCTCATTTTATCTAATAAAAATAGTAACGGTCGACTACCCGTTTACCTACAGACGGACAGAGGTAAAGAATTTACCGGTACTGCATTCCAGGCTCTCTTAAAGAAAAAGAACATACAGTTCCGTGTTGCGAGAAACCCTGATATAAAAGCGGCTATTATCGAGAGATTCAATAGAACACTGAAAGAAAAAATGTGGCGGTATTTTACGTATTCTAGAAAAAAACGTTACCTAGACGTTCTGCAGAACATCGTTTCGGCGTACAATCACACCACGCATAGCGGTATAAAAATGGCTCCTGTCACGGTGACACACGCTACAGCGGCTAAGGCCCGGAATAACCTAATACAGCGCTACAGAAGAACCGAAAACTGCTCTCCTAAATACAGTGTGGGCGACATCGTGCGCATCAGTAGCGCGAAGGCAGCCTTCGCAAAAGGTTACGAGGGTAGTTGGAGCAACGAGTTATTTAAGATCATACGTGTATCGCACAGCATTTGTCCGGTGACATACACCCTGCGTGATCTCCACGACGAGGATATCGACGGCATATTTTATGAGACTGAGTTATCGAGAGTGCATACGAAGGCGTCTAAGCAACACTCGGCAAAATGAAGGAGGAATTTTACATGGTTTTACCCAGTAATAGTAGTATGAATTATTATCCTGATAATGTGACAACAAGGTATACCACGCATTTGCCCCAATGTATGTCTCTTCACGGTAGCTGGGCTGTTTCTCTAGCTGAAATACACATACCCACGACGATTTTGCATGTGCCACCCGAGGGCGAGCGGAACTTTATGAATGTCATAACAAACACAGTAGCACCCGGTAGTATGACAACCGCCGACTTTAAGGAAGACCGTGTTTGTGTACCTCCAGGTGTATACCTCAGCATAGACACATTAATTGAGGCTATTAACGAGATATCGTGTGTTGCGGGTCATTTGAAATTTAAGCATGGCCGTAACGGTTATGTGACGGTCACGCGTATCTGTGAATCGTGTAAGAACGTGGAACACTCGTTCTACTTCTCCGATGTGTTGAATAAGATTTTAGGGTTCACCGAGCCTAAGGATGTGGTAGTCCAGAGCGTGTACTCTGCTCAGAGACCTGCCAACCTAGCCCATGGGACCCCAAATATGATGTACGTTTATACGGATATCTGCGAGTCCTATATCACCGGAGATGTGCATACACCTCTGCTACGTGTCGTGCCAATCGTTGCCGCTGATAATCGTAATTATGGATCGGTGAAGATAAGAAGCTTCTCGCCACCACGCTATATTCCCCTATTACGTACTAGTTTTCAAACAATAACGATTGATATAAGGGATGAGTTTGGCCAACCGATTCCATTCGAATACGGGACGTTGACGGTGACGTTACAGTTCAAACGTACAGATTAACCCGAACTAATCTAAAATGGCTTACTATGACGAGTACTTTGATATGCAAACGGGTGGTGGTGGTCGAACCGGCTATGGTGGTATCAGTCATGTGTATATAGGCTCACCGAATCAAAGGGGTCACGGTATTGGGAGTTTCCTCGGAGGTCTCTTTCGACGAATAATACCTCTCTTAAAGCAAGGAGCTCGGGCTGTTGGTAAAGAGGCTCTTCGCTCTGGCATCAATGTGGCTACGGATATCATGGATTCTGGCATTCACCCTCGAGAAGCATTCAAAACACGCATGCGCGAATCAGGGGAGAATCTGAAGCGTAAGGCTGAAGAAAAAATTAGTACGCTCATGAAGGGTTCGGGTTATAAAGCCGGTAAAATTAATAAACTGCTCCATTCTCTTGCCGGGAGTGCGTCACGACGTACCGGTGTGCAAAAACGAAAGAAGACCGTGAAGTCGCGAAAACGATCGGGCGCTGTGAAAAAGAGACAGGGTAAGAAGGCTGTGAAAAGAAGAAAAGGAACAAAACATACAACTAAGAATCACTCCAAGAAATCAAGAACAGTGGCAGATATTTTTGCTTAACACAATCTTGAAAAAATGGCTTTCTTACACACACACTCGTGTGAGTGCCTTAAGTCGGAGCTTGAGCTATTTACACTACCACCAACCCAGACAACAATCGAAGGAACGCATACAGTGTGCTACAAACCAATCTCATCATTGGCGGATGATTCCCCGATAGAGTTTGTCATACCGGGTCAGGGTGATGAGTACATTGATCTTGCACACACCATGCTGAGTATGCGTGTTAAGATAGAAAGTCCAGACACGAAGGATGCTCCGGCTCCTAAAGTAGGACCAGTCAATAATCTATTGCACTCAATGTTCAATCAGATCGATGTATTTTTAAATCAGAAACTTGTGTCACCTCCCAATAATGTTTATGCCTATAGGGCATACATTGAAACCCTTTTGAATTACGGGCCTGCTGCTAAGTCTTCGCATCTCACGAGTACTCTGTGGTATAATGATTTGCCTGGTAAAATGGATGATACAGAAGATAATAATGCAGGGCTTGTGAACCGGCGGAACGAATTAGGCAAGAATCGAACGATCGATCTCCTTGGCCATTTGCATTGCGATATCTTCAATCAAGAGAGGTTTTTGCTAAACGGTGTTGAGATGCGGCTACGCCTCGTACGAACCAATAACGCTTTTTGTCTCATGAGCTCTTCGAAAGATTGTACCATACGTATTACGGAAGCATCGCTACTTGTATGACGTGTTAAGATAGCACCCGGTATACTTTTGGCCCATGCAAGAGCTCTGTCGAAATCTACAGCGAAATATCCTTTGACGAGGGTCGAGGTTAAAGCGATATCGCTGCATGCAGGGATACACGGTGATACTCTTGATAATGTCATACTTGGTCAACTGCCTAAGCGTATAATCGTCGGTTTTGTCAATAATAAGGCTTTTAATGGCGATCGTAAAATGAATCCCTTCAATTTTCAGAATTACAATATAAATTATTTTTCTTTATACGCCGATGGCTTGCAAATACCGTCTAAACCTCTACAGCCAGACTTCGCAGATTCTGATATGTATGTGGATGCATACCATACACTATTCTCGGGTACAGGTATCCACTTTCTCAACGAGGGCAATTGTATTGCGCGTACAACCTACCCGTCTGGTTATTGCCTCTTTGCATTTGATCTTACACCCGATCTCTCGGCCAATAGTAGCACCCATTGGAATCTTGTGAGGCATGGTAGTGTCAGGATAGAAGTACGTTTCGCGGCAGCCCTAACATCAACGATTAATTGCATTGTGTATGCGGAATATGATAATGTGTTGGAGATCGACTCTTCCAGACAAGTAATTGTGGATTTTAGTGGCTAGATCGCAGGGCTTATAGAGGGGAGGTGTCATATATCCACAGAGTGTGCAAAATTTGTCGTCAGTCTGTATTCAAAACTCGACGTGTTACGACGATTGAGAAGCACCATGAACATCGTCATTGATATACAGGGCCTGAAGGATAAATATAATCATTTTATACCTAAAGAAGTTGCCGTGGTCTCTATAAAAACGTCGTACCTAGCCCATTGGATTATATCACCACCCTACACTTATAACGTTCTACCACCTAGTGTAAAACGTCAAAACACCTGGTTACAAACCAATCATCATGGTATAGAGTGGTCCGAGGGCGAAACGCATTTACGCACAGTCGAGGCTTCGTTGAAGAAAATTGCAGTGCAGTCTGATCGCCTGTTTACACGTGGAGCTGATAAAGCGGCATATCTGACACAGCTAACGGATTGCTACGTTATAAATCTAGAAGAAGATGAAGACGACGATTCGTCGTTCCGTAATCTTCCCGAGAGCAACACCCGTTGTATATATCATGGTTTGCTGCGTAAAAATTGCTCGTTCACGTGTGCCCTCAACAACGCTGTGAGAATCAAAAAGTGGCTTTCTCATAACGATCGTTCCAGCTCCTTGTGGGAGTACAGAACCACGACAACCTGGAACATCGGCCTACTAGCTGTGGACCGCCGCGAAGAGGGGAAAACCACCGATATAACAGCGCTCTAGTGTCTCTATAATCGTTGCCTATTATGAACACCGAGCAGCTTCTGCATGCCCTACGCGGTATCAAGAGTCGTACTATAGATGTATACCCAGCAGATCGCATCCCTAAGGTGTGGACGAAACCAGCAGCGATTGTCGCCAATACCGATGGCCACAAGCAGCCCGGAGCCCACTGGGTCGCCATGTACGTCGATCGAAATGGACGCGGATGGTACTTCGACAGCTACGGACTACCACCAATCGTCCCGCAGCATCTCCAACGTCTCCGACAGAACTGCAGGTTCTTTAGCTACAACGCTATACAGCTTCAGGGTCCTGAATCACAGACTTGTGGACATTATTGTGTTATGTTTCTTCATTTCATGTCTACAGGCCTTGGTATTAATATGTTTAGGAGTGCGTTTTCAACCGATTGCATACAGAACGATAAAATAGTGTATGACTATTACAAGGAGTATATTAATAAGTGTAACAAAGCCAACTCCTTGAATAATGTGTTAAACAGGGGAACCACTGTGGGTGGGGGGTACCATTATAATAACCGCATTACTTTTAGTATGAAAACTTTTGGCTGTGTACAAGGGTGTTGTTCTCGCATTCGCTAATTGTACGATAATTTTATGCTAAAATAAAGTATGTTTTTCAAAATCGTGTTTTTATTTAGGCACGTGCCATCTTCACATGATCATCTCCTATTTCTCGCCATCGCTACGTCGTATTAATTTCAGCGCACGTGCAAAAACGCCGACCTAAGCTTTCGGAGAATTCAGAGGTGTCGGGGCCAAGCGACTTGCTGGTTTTTTACCACCACCACCAAAGTCACTTACTGGTTTTTTTACAAAGTAAGCAAATATCGCACCAATTAAATTCAGTCTACACTTCTCTGTATACAGAGTAGGGGAATGGCTCTGTTTGATATGAGCTCCGAAGAATCTACGCTCTGTGATAGGCAGCCATTGTCCTCGAGTCTTCAAAGAAGTAAGCAGCACCGAATAAAAATCCGCTTAGATGCTTTCCTGCAAGATATTGCTACGGTTAAAGGAAAAATACACGCAATATCGGAGTTTCGTAGTTTAACGCTAAAACTGAAAAAACTCAAGCTGCATAATGGATTTCACGCGAATCAATCAAGTGGGTCGACTGGAGACGCTTCTCCCCGTAAAAAGATTATCGGAGTTGGAACTCCAAAAAGACTATAATGTCACTGATATCAAAACAGTCCAAACCAAATGGGGTGCGCGAATCGTCGTGGATGTGAATGGTGAATTTACGTGTTATCTACCTACGAGATTCGTCAAGGCTTTCGAAGAGGCGGCCGAATTGTTTCAACAAATGAGCGAAGCTGCCAATAATAAAAACCTGATCATGCAATACCACGGCACGAAGTTCAATAAGCTGGAGTTCAAACCTGCTAAGGAATCATCATAACCAGGTACGTACTAAAAACCTATAAAGCATTTATGGAACGAATTGTATATACGATCGTCTCTCATACCGTGTGTCTATCTCTATCTTTCATAGTTAAACCATCGTCTGATCAGAGAGAGAGAGAGAGAGAGAGAGAGAGAGAGCTGTGACGAGTATAGGGCCAAAGAAGAAGAAGCTAATATCCGCTACTCACCGTACTACTTTTATTATAAAATATGCATTACCACCGAATATTTCCTGTAAAATATATTTATAATTATAAAATTATCAAATGTATTAAAAAAAGAAAAATCTATATTGTTGGTTTTGAATATTTATTGTAAACTTGTGGAAGTACGAGAGAGAGAAAGAGAGAGAGAATAAGGTGTGCACACGTGCGCTCGCTACAAGAGTCTTCCACATATGCTTCATATCATAACGATCCTTGGCTCAGAGGCAGCGGCTCAGGCTGGCAATCCGAGGGTCTCGAGTTCGAGTCCCGCGCTTGCTCGGATTTTTTAATTATAAAAGAAAAAATGGCGAAAATAAAAGCAGCGTGTCACCATACCGACACGCTCTGAAAAATAAAAAAAATGGCGGCAATGTAAGCAGCGCACCACCATACCGACACGCTCCGAGAAAAATGGTTGAAATGCAAGTAGCGCTCCACCATACCGACATGCTCCGAAAAAATATAAAAAATAAAAAATATATATAAAGTAGTGTGCCCTATGGCCACTCGCCCCATCCCCTCTCCTCCCCCCGCGCACCTCTTCCCCCCGCACCCACGACCGACCGAGCCACGGACTCGGAGGCCGCGGAGTGGGGGAAAAGGAGTGGGGAGAGGAGTAGGGATAGGAGTGGGGGTGGCCATAGTGGCCGATATACTACTTACCATTATGCAACAATAAGATACGGTCGACGATGCATGGGCAGAGGAAAAGGAGGGCCCTGGAGGGCGGGGCTGTCGGGTCAAGAAGCCAAAACTGACAGATACTCCCACCGTAATATACAGCCCAAAAAGAAGAAAGACGAGAACGGCAACTGGATGTACAACTACCAGTATACAGTCCGATTGCGATGAGAAATTCTCAGATGCCAAGGTAAGCACACAATCTTACACTTACAAGGAGTCTCAGGTGTATCTCGCCGATTTTTATGAAATTTGGCAAGGTCATAGAACGGACAAAAATAGGCAACACTTATTTTTTATACGTGCCAAGATTGATTTTGAAGGGGTGAAACGCACCCTCGAAAATAGGGGTATTTTTCGTTTTTCGGCGATAACTTTTGAACAATAGGAGATATGAAAAAATTTCCAATTGCAACAATATTTATTTTTTCGCGTACTATACACTGGATATGAGAATGGTGCAGATAACAACAAATTTCATATTGTTTATTGCAAATTTGCAATTTTTTCGTACGTATCTCAGAGAGTTCTTAACCGATTGGGATGCAAATATGCATACGGATAGAGGGTAACAAAATAAAGTTGGGGTGTTTTCTTGTTTTTCCGATATCTCATAATTAAGGGGTTAAAATTACCCTTCGATTTTGTACTCAACTGCATCATATAATAAGCTGGCCTTTTGCCATTCCGGGTTAAATTCACGGTAATATAAATTCGTTTGAATACTCGAGTACATATTTGTAAATCCCACTCACCCCCCAGCCCCAATCATCCCCCTCCCAACCGTTCAAAGTTCTTACCGCGCGGCATGGATGAAAATTTGTAGAAATAAAATGGGTTAGACTCGAAGTTCAATCAGTGAAAATAATCGATACAAATTTCCCTGTTTTGGCTTAACATTACCCTTAAGGGGGCAACTCAAAAACTTTGTTCATTCGTGAACGGGCGGAGATAAAAAAAAGTTTATAGGGACGAAACGTTCTGCTCTTCAACTACTACTACTACAGACGTTCGTGATAATAATGATGAATATAACAACAAATGGCATATTATATCCTCGTCTCGTTCTCGAGATTACATAGGTAGTATCGTCTACTTCATGTCCAATTCCACGAATATTCAGAGTTAGAAAAACGGAACGGGGAACCGAGGCCACTCGTTCCACCATTCCGTGTGTTCCCCTCATAACGTTTTTTCGTGCCTAATGGCGTCATATCAGAGTTAGTACGGGAACAATTTTGAAAATAGTTTACAGAATTCTTCGAAAAAATGTCGAACGACAACAATAAACGAATGACGGATGAGTCCGTCGTAGAAAAGATATATAAAAAGATTAAAAAACTCGAGGACCACTATTATAGCCTCACAAAATCGACGGCGTCAAAAGATCGCCACGAGGCAGGACCCTCGACAAAGGAAGCAAAAATGCGTCGGAGCCAACCGATATTTTGCACATCGTCGAGTCAGGTAGGTTTATCACGTTTGAGGGTTCGCGAGATCTCACATTGAGGCGATACGACTGTTATTTAAAGCGACATAGCATGAGCTTATTGATGGATAAGACAATTGCGTAGTGTTGATCGCCCGTATAGGTTTGGATATCTGTCGACTTATATCCTCGTTCACATCATGAATTGATAACTACAACTTGCAGATGGTCCGAACAGTGAGTCGGAAATGTAAAAGATGTACAGTGAACACGAGTCATTGGAACCAGACATGGAAAAAGTTCCATTAGACGAGGAGACGGTCGAGATTTTGGGTGGTGATCCATCGGAGAACAAGCCAAAAGATTTTCAGATCCACTCAGACTTAGCGTCTCGATGGAAAGCTTGGATTATCTCCGGCTTGGAGAAAGAGTCTCGAGCTGAGCTGCTAAAAAATTATTCGCGGGAGGGCAATTGTCCGCTGGATGCTCCGATTCTCAATGCAGAAATTGTCTCGTCGCTGAACGAGACATCGCTAAAACGAGATAAGCATTTCGTGGATTCTCAATACCTAATTGGCTCAGCAATGTCAGCATTAGGATCAGCAATCACGCTACTGTTGAATGACAGAAAAGAAAGCGTAGACAGGAACGAACTGCTCAAACTTATGTGCGATGCAGGAAAACGGATGGCTGATCTACATCACAAA
This sequence comes from Netelia inedita, assembly GCA_964017225.1. Lineage (NCBI taxonomy): Eukaryota > Metazoa > Arthropoda > Insecta > Hymenoptera > Ichneumonidae > Netelia > Netelia inedita. Next base: position 23,127,639 of record OZ024924.1, read on the forward strand.
GAATCAGTGGCCAGAAAAGCGTACATTCTGCCAGGCTTGGACAAACGAGCCAAGATGATTTTGGGAAACATTGCAACGAATAAATATCTGTTCGGAGACGATTTATCTGAAAAATTAAAATCGGCAAAAGCAGTGGAGAAAGCGTCACCCAAAACTCCGTTTAAAAAGAATAATTCGGTAAACTGGAAAAGCCCACCTGTTAGATCGCAGAGGTACAACCAGGTGGGCAGCAACCAGCGAGGTACCAGCACGTACAGACCGAGAGGAAGACGTGCGCAGCAGGAGAACCGGCTGCCAGAACAAGCGCGAGCACTGGACGAGATGGCGTCAAAAGGAAAGAAGTAGAGGTAGAAAAATTTGCCAGTAGGCTTCGTCATTTTGTTTCCGAATGGGAAAAAATTGCGGAGAAATTTGTTGTTCGTTGTATAAGCGGGGTTAAGATTGAAACAGAGTATGCGGTAGTTCAAGGAGCGTGGCCCAGGAACGTAGCGTTCAAAAATCAGACTGAGAAGCGAGATTTTACGCAAGCAATAGAAGAATTATTAAAGCTTGGTGCGATTGAAACTTGTTAACCGGGCGAAGGTCAATTCTTATCGAGCTATTTCTTGGTACTGAAACAAGATGGTTCAAATCGTTTTGTTTAAAATTTAAAGAATTTAAACGAGTTTTTGCAAACCGAACATTTCAAGATGGAAGATTGGAGAACTGCGGCAAAATATGTCACACGAAACGATTTCATGGCGAAAGTTGATTTAAAAAACGCGTATTATTCGATCCCGGTGGACCAAGATAGTCGAAAGCTTTTGCGTTTCAGTTTTGAAGGCAAGCTATATGAATTTACGTATTTGCCGAACGGGTTGTCCACAGCACCATACATTTTTACTAAGGTTTTTAAACCGGTGGTTAGCTCGTTAAGAGCAAGAGGTTTCGTATCGGTCATTTATCTAGACGACCTATTGTGTATCAGCGAAAATTATGAAAGCTGCGCAAGAAATGTAGCTGAATCAATCAAGTTACTTGAGGCGCTTGGATTCGTGATAAATCATCAGAAGAGTATTTTAAAACCGGTCCAAGTCGGTCCGTTTTTGGGGTTTAACATTAACACAATCGATAGGTTGTTGGAACTCCCTGACGACAAAAGAAACAACGGGAGAACATTAGTTCAAGTATTTTCGCGAAAGACTGCATGCAAAATTCGAGAATTCGCCCAATTCGTCGGTACACTCATTTCTTATAGTCCGGCGTTGGAATATAGCGGCGCATACCTAAAAGTTTTTCAGAAGGAAATTTTTCAGGCCCTCTTAGAAAACGGCCAAGATTACGAAGCAACGATGCAGTTATCGAGTTCTCTGCGTGAGGATTTCAATTGGTGGGAAGAAAAACTGCAATTATCAAAAAGATCGTTTGCGAGTCCCGAATATAGTCGCGAGATCTTCTCTGATGCATCGTTGGCTGGTTGGGGCGCGTATTGCAATGGCGAACGAATACGTGGTTTCTGGAAAGAAAGTGAAAAGTCTTTGCATATTAATTACCTCGAACTCAGGGCGGCGTTCATAGCACTTCGATGTTTTTGTGTCAATTTACATGGAGTTCAAATCTTACTGCATGTCGATAACACGACCGCGATTTCGTACATAAATCGCATGGGCGGTGTTCAATACCCGGGATTGATTTCTTGCGCAAAAGAGTTGTGGAAATGGTGCGAGGCTCGAGAAATTCGAGTTTTTGCATCATACATTAAGTCAGAAAACGATGAGAACGCAGATCAAGAATCTAGGAATCAGAACATAGACACGGAATGGGAACTAGCCGACTTTGCGTTTAGAAAGATTATCAGAGGGTTGGGAACTCCAACAATAGATCTTTTTGCGTCAAAAGCCAATGCAAAATGCGAGATTTTCTGTGCATGGCACAGAGACCCCGAGGCAATAGCCATTGATGCGTTCACCATAAGTTGGAAAGACAAGTTCTTCTATGCGTTTCCGCCTTTTGCAGTTATTACCAAAGTATTACAAAAAATAGTGGCGGAACAAGCTTGCGGGATCGTGGTAGTACCTGATTGTCTAAGCCAACCGTGGTATCCGATATTCTTTTCGCGGTTATGCGAAAGACCGATATATTTAAGGCCGTCTGACGAATTATTATTATCTCCATGCAGGTCACGTCGTCGCCCACTAGCGAGAAACTTGCGTTTGATTGCCGGCAAGTTATTCGGAATGCCTTCGCAAAGAAAGGGTTACCTGAAGCAACACTAAAAATACTCGTCGCATCATTGGCAGATGCATCAATTAAGCAATACGCAAGTCCATTAAAGGCCTGGTGGGAGTATTGTTCAAATGCGCAGATCGACCCCCACAGAGCAACGGAAAACCTGACCAAAAAGTTTGAAGAGGGAGCACCCTATGGGACTCTGAATACGGCAAGATCGGTTGTGTCGCTGATCTCAACAAACGAGATAGCCACTAATAATGTCCTTACGAGATTTTTCAAAGGAATTTTTCGGCTGCGTCCGGCAAAGGCAAAATGTGAAAAGACATGGGATCCTGGTGTCGTATTACGAGCGCTCGCAGGGCACTGCGCGTTCAGAGATTCGAATCTTTACAAAACATCTGAAAAACTGGTCACATTAATAGCTCTCGCAACAGCGCATAGAATACAGACTCTTTCGCTTATAAAGATAAAAAATGTCATGCGGTCAAAAGACGGATTCGAAATCAGGATACCGGAATTGATTAAGACTTCCCGTCCAGGACAGTGTCAACCCTTATTATTAATACAGTATTTTATGGATAAGCCCGAAGCATGTGTGGCATCGTTCTTGGAGCGACGTTTGGTATTAACCGCGCCTGTGAGAAAAGACTGTGATAGTCTCTTTATTACATATAGAAAACCGTTTAAAGCAGCCACCACGCAAACTATAAGTCGGTGGATAAGAGCGATGCTAAGACTAAGTGGAGTAAGTAATGAATACTCTCCGCATAGCACAAGACATGCAGCAACGTCAACAGCTTTAGCCAAAGGAATAGATTTAAGCATAATTAAATCAACGGTAGGGTGGTCCAAAGAATCTCAGGTGTTCGCGAAATTTTATAATCGACCAATAGAGCCCGATAGGAGCAATTTTGCGAGTGCTGTACTTAGTTTAAAAAAAAGGACTATTTGGGTTGTTACTCACCTCTAAACATCTACCTATGTAATCTCGAGAACGAGACGAGGATATAATTAATCGATTAAACGAACTTACCTGTTGTGAAGTTCTATCGTAATTATATCTGATGTCTCGTTCGAGAGATTACACTCCCACCCGTATAAAGAAATTATGCATTATTTTACTTTCTTTTCCCACCCATGATGATTAATCTATAAACAATTATGAGGGGAACACACGGAATGGTGGAACGAGTGGCCTCGGTTCCCCGTTCCGTTTTTCTAACTCTGAATATTCGTGGAATTGGACATGAAGTAGACGATACTACCTATGTAATCTCGAGAACGAGACATCAGATATAATTACGATAGAACTTCACAACAGGTAAGTTCGTTTAATCGGTTAATTATTTATTGCAATAATTTGTGAATAATTGGATCAAAATCACTCTTTAATTGTTCGTTCATATCGGTACAGAAATAGGTAAGTCTTTCGCTATTACGGAATAATTTCCTGTTTCGGAATTACTATGGCATTTTTACGAAAAAAGTCTGTTCGGCACATACTGCCTTTGAAGATTAAAATATAATCGGAACAGAGTTCTTCGGGTCGAACGTGCGAGGTGACGTGAGATAGACGCGTGTTTCGCACAGAGAGCAGTGAAGGGCGAAAAACTAAAGTAAATTGACAAGGACAATAGTGAAAATTGCTGAGAAGCTGTGGATAGGTGTGAAGAAAGAGGGGGAGTGTAGGGAGCAAAAGGAAAATAGTGCAGTTTTGGTGAAAAGAATAGTGGAAGAGAACAATGAGGTTAGGAAGCGAGGAGAGATAGATAGCGAACGAGATGGGAGAAAGCGGGAAGAACGGAGAGAACGGCAGCGCCAACGAAGCAGAGAGTGAGCCACCTCTACCATACCGACCTAGCAGAAGACGACGAAGACGGCGGAAACGAATAATTATCGGAGTGCATGGACACAATATGCGAGACGCCGGCGAGATATGCGAGTGTGACAGTGAGAGGAGAGTCGGAAGAAGAAAAAGAAAAAGAGAAAGAGTCGACAGGCGAAAGGCTGGAAACAGGAAAGAGGAGGAGAGGTAGACCAAGGGAGGTAGTGGGGATCAAGAAAAGAAAAATATATTGTGCGAGATCGCTCATGGACTGCTGGGGATCAGGGAAACGAAAGAAAGGAAGTAAAGCAATACTAGAAGAGGAGAGTCGAGTGCGGAAGGAGGAGAGGGAGGAACTGCGAGAGACAAGTACAAGAGAGAAGGAGAGTCCCAAAAAGGAAAAAAAGCTAAGGGAAAGAATAGAAAAAATAGAGATGGAAATGGCGGGGGGAAGGGAGGCAGAAACGGAAGCAAAAATAAGAAGAATCGTGGAAAGGACGGCGGAAGAAATGTGGACTAGATGGGAAGAGATTCAAAGGCAGAAACGAAAAGAGAACGACGGATAGGAGCGGGACATGATTCATAGGAAAAAAGTGGAAGAAATGTTAATAGGGGAGCAGGAGAGGTGGAGGGAAAGATTTGAGAAGCAGGAGGCAACAATACGGCGGCTTGAACGGAAAAATGAGGAAATGCACCGAAGATTGGAGAGAGCAGAACAGGAGAGGATGCAAGAGGGGAGAGGAGACAATGGTCAACGAACAGGCGGAAAGAAGCCGAACTGGGATGAAAATCAGAACGAGACGAAAATCAGAGATCGGGAGGAAAGAGACCCAACGAGCGAACAGCAGTGGTACGAGGAGGAGGAAGTAACAGGAGAAGAGTGGATGGAAGTAAGAAGAAAAAGGAAGACAACAGCACGAGAGATAGGGGAGAGAATAAGGCAACTGGTGAGAAGAAAGCCAAAAAGCCTGAGCTATGAGGAATGGCAAGAAGAATGGAGGGAAAGGAGAGCCAGGAAAAAGAACATTATGGTGCAGGAAGTGAGAAGATCGGAAAACGGAATGGAATGGGACATCGAGAGGGCAGTGTGGGAGAGAACAGGAGTAAAACCGAAAATCAAAAGATGGAAAGAAACAAATGATGGAACCTTAATAGAGGTACTGGACATAGGAAATAAGGTGAAAATAATGAAAGCGGCGGGAAGAACGAGGGGACGACGGACGATATGGGAAGACCTCACCTATAGAGAATCGGAGGTGCAGGAGTGGATAGAGGAATACGCAAGCACAATGAGGGAAAAAGGAAAGGAGCCGAGAGTCGGATACCTCAAAGTAAAGGTGGATGATTGATGAAAGACATGGAATGAGAGGATAGGGGATCTGGAAGAAGCGAGCGAATACGGAGGGAGAAGACGGGAAAAACTCGAAGCGGCGGCGGGGTTTCAACAGTGGAGCCAGAGGCACAGGAGGCAGCAGGTACCCAGCAGGTACGAATGGTAACGTGGAACGTCGCGGGAATGGGAACGATAACAGAGGCTTGGGAGTGGCTAAAGGAGCACGGCATCATAGCAGCACAGGAGACATGAAAGGAGGAAAAAGAAGCAGAAAACCAGATAAACAAGCTGGATGACAATTTCGTGTGGGCTGCTAAGGCGGCAGTAAGAGAAAAGAGGAGGGGAAGGGCGAAAGGAGGGCACCTAGTAGGAATCAGGAAAAATATATTGGGAGACGGGGAAATAACACAATGGAAAGGAGGGCTGGTCATCAAGAAAATGCAAATAGGTAAAAACAGGCAGGAGAGGGGAACGATAGTAAGTATTTACAACAGAAACTTGAAAGAGCTGGAAGGGGAGCTGGGGAAAATAATAGAGGAAGCGGAAGAGAATGGCGAGGCGGTGATAATAATGGGGGTTTTAAACGCCAGAATCGGAGACCAGCAGGTGGGTATAGCGGGGAGAGAAGGACAAGAATGCGAAAGGGTATCCAAAGACAAAACACAAAATACAGAGGGGAGGAAACTGATAGAAGTGTGCGCGAAAAACGGATTAATAGTGGCAAACGGAAGATGGGAGGGCGACAAGCAGGGGAACCTGACGTATTTAGGAAGCCAAGGGGAGGGAGGTTCGGTCATCGATTACGTAATTCTAAATAGCCAGGTTGAAGGGATGGTTCAGAAAATAGAAATAGAGGAGAGAACGGAATTGGACCATCTCCCGATAGTAATAACGATGGAGAGGAGTGGGAGGGGGGTGGAGGAAGAACGGCAAATCAGAACGCAGGAAAGAAAGCAAGAAAGGAAGAAAAAAATACTAAGGTGGAGGGAAGAAAAGGCGGAGGAGTACGAAGGTAAATTCATAGAGATATGGGGAAAAAAGGAGAGGAAGGCGGAAGTGCTAGACAGATGGGACACATTGGTAACTACAATAAAAGAAGCAGCACACGAGGCGGGGATGCCAATATGGGTGAACGGAAACAGAACAGAAGGCAAAAGGGTAAGCGAAAGAGTAAGAGAGCAAAAAGGGGTAATAGGGAAATGACTGAAAGATTTCCTCAAAAGCCCAGAAACAGGGGTGAAAGAGAGGCTAAGGGAGGCGAGAAGAGCGCTAAAGAAAATAAAGCGAGAGGAGAACGAAGAAAGATGGAAGGAGCGTTGGGAGGCGGTATGCAGCAGCACGAACCCCACGGATTTATGGAGAGCATTGAGACCCTTCAGGCCCAAGAAAGTCGGGGATAATAGACGACGAATAGGGGAAGACGAATGGGTGAAACATTTCAGGGGACTGTTGGGAGGCAGGGAAGGCAACGAAGAGGAGGAAACAGTCAGGGAGGGCGTAGGAGAGGGAAATGCAGAAAAGGAAGAAACACAGGAGAGGAGGGTTCGAGAAATAATCGAAGAAATCACAAATCGGGAAATAAGCATGGAAGAAGTGGGAAAGGAACTAAGGAAAATGAGAAAGGGAAAGGCGGCGGGCCAAGGCGGACTGGCTATAGAATTTTTTCAGGGCCTACCAAAGGAGGGATTGGAGGAGCTAGGAGAAATTCTAAACAACCTGTGGAAAGAGGGGAAGGTGGCACGAGGATGGGAATGCGGGAGGATTTACCCCATACACAAAGCCGGAGGCGAGGCGGAGGCCAAAAACTACAGAGGTATAACACTGATGGACGCGGGATATAAATTATTAACAAGAATAATGAGCAACAGGCTAAGATTCAGACTGGAGGCTGAAAAGCAATTTCGCGAATCGCAGGCCGGATTCCGGGGAGGTAGAGGGACACGGGACCATATCTTCGTTGTAAATGCACTAATCAACAACAGATTGAAGAGAAAGGGAGGAAAACTGTGTGCGGCATTCGTAGACTTCAGAACAGCTTTCGACTCTGTAGACAGGGATGGAATGACAAGGAAATTAGAGGGAACGGGAGTTGGAGGGAGACTATTGGGAATGGTAAAGGAAATATATAAGGATACACAGAACGAAATTATAACGGCGAACGGGGGGACAAGGAAGTTTAAAACAACAAGAGGAGTGCGACAAGGATGCGCACTGACAATTAGTCGCAAACGATTTTCCGATCGAAGACGACGGGTTAATTGGTACGGAATTCTTCCGTACACACCACGCTGACGTGTCATATTCGGAAAAATGTTTGAAATGGGAAAAGAATAGAATCCCATTTATGAAACTCGAAACCATTGTAGTACCTGCCCGTACCAAGGGAAGTTTCTACGTTCGCGTGGGGAATATGAAGGTAAAAGAGGTATACATACCTCGCCAACAAGTCTCATCAGGAATTTACATAGGCGACGCATTGGTTTCTAATATCAATGGTAAAGCGTATATGTACTTATTTAATACAACGGAAGACGACGTAGAAATCGCCGTCCCGGTACTGGATATACAAAAAATTGAAGAAGGAAAGGAAGATTTTGACTTTACTAAATCCTTCTATGACGGGGACAATTCCGAAAAACTCCATGAAGAATGCGCCCCTACTACTAAATCCAGAGAGGAAAATGAACCTAATTCGGTTGATGAAGGAAAAGGATATTTTCCAATTACTAAATCCAGGGGGAAAGATGATTCCCAATCGTGTGATAAAGAATACTTTCCTACTACTAAATCCAGAGAGGAAAATGAACCTAAATCGGTTGATGAAGGAATAGGATATTTTCCAATTACTAAATCCAGGGGAAAAGATGATTCCCAATCGTTTGATAAAGAATACTTTCCTATTACTAAATCTAGAGAGGAAAATGATACTAAATCGGTTAATAAAGGAAAAGAATATTTTCCTATTACCAAATCCAGGGGAGAAGATGATTCGCAATCGTTTGATAAAGAATACTTTCCTACTACTAAATCCAGAGAGGAAAATGAACCTAAATCGGTTGATGAAGGAAAAGGATATTTTCCAATTACTAAATCCTGGGGAAAAGATGATTCCCAATCGTTTGATAAAGAATACTTTCCTATTACTAAATCTAGAGAGGAAAATGGTACTAAATCGGTTAATAAAGGAAAAGAATATTTTCCTATTACCAAATCCAGGGGGAAAGATGATTCCCAATCGTTTGATGAAGAAAAGGAATGCTTCTATATTGCTAAATCCAGAGAAGTATATTCTAAGACGTTTGAAGAGAGGAAAAGACACTCTCCTACTACCAAATTCAGGGGAAATGATTCTAAATCAGTTAACAAAGAAGAAAAATATTTCGATGATAATAAGGAAAAGGAATATTTCGGTAATACTAACAAGCCCCGCGGAAAGGGAAGCGAGGGCTATGACACAATTTCAGGAGAGAAAGGGAAACGTTACGAGGACATTAAGGAAAACGATTGCGCTCAGACATTAAAGAATGATCAAAATAAACTGATATCGACATCAGGAGAGCGTGCCAAGAAAATAAAAGAGTTATTACGCTTGGAACATCTAAACGAAGAAGGGCGAGAAAGCGTAGAGAACCACATTGAAGAGTATCAGAACCGCTACCACCGGCCAGGTGAAAAATTATTAGCAACTAATATAATAAAATACCGTACAAATACGGTTGATGATTTACCAATAAACACTCGCCAGTATCGGTATCCTCCTTTGCTGAAAGAAGAAATTAATCATCAAGTAAATGATTTATTAAACGGAGGAATTATACAACCGTCACATTCTCCATATAATTCTCCGGTATGGATCGTGCCAAAGAAGGACGATTCCAAGGGAAACAAAAAATGGCGAATGGTCCTCGACTATCGTGGTTTAAATGAAAAAAACAATCGCCGATGCGTACCCACTACCGCTTATAAACGAGATCTTAGACCAACTAGGAGGAGCCACATATTTCCCAACATTCGACTTAACGTCGGGGTTTCACCAAATTGAAATGTACCCCGACGACCGCCATAAAACAGCCTTTTCAACACCCTACGGGCATTACGAATTTACGAGTATGCCGTTCGGGTTGAAAAATGCTCCGGCAACGTTCCAACGATTAATGAACCAGGTATTAACTGGAATACAAGGGTCAGATGCATTCGTATACCTCGATGACGTCGTGATATACGCAACGTCTCGAGAAGAACACGAACTCAAAATCGAGAGACTAATGAAACGATTACGAGGAGCACACCTGAACCTACAGCCGGACAAGTGCGAGTTCCTAAGACAAGAAGTCGCATACCTAGGTCACCTAATAGGGAAGGATGGAGTTAAACCAGACCCTACTAAACTTGCGGCTGTTAAAGAATTTCCGTGTCCTAAAAATATGAAAAATATCCGACAATTTCTCGGGCTCGCAGGCTATTACAGAAGATTTATCGAAGGGTTTCCCAAATAGCAAAACCCCTTACAACCCTTTTAAAGAAGGATGCATTCTTTCACTGGGGAGAATCCCAACAAGCCGCATTCGAAACATTGCGAGATAAACTGTGCGAAGAACCGGTACTACAGTACCCCGATTTCTCGAAACCATTCATTGTTACAACCGACGCATCCGGGGTGGCTGTAGGAGGAGTACTTAGCCAAGGTACTATAGTAAAAGATCGACCTATAGCCTACACACCAAGAATGCTAACTGACACCGAACAGAAATATAGCACATACGAAAAAGAAGCAGTAGCGATACTACACGCCACTGCCCAGTTCCGACCCTATATTTATGGCCGCCAATTTAAACTAGTCACAGATCATAAACCATTGGTCTGGCTACACACCTCGAAGGATCCGACGTCAAGACTAACCAGGTGGCGACTACGGCTAGAAGAATATGATTATGAGGTTGTACATAAGGCCGGAAAAAGTAACGTGAATGCCGACGCTCTCTCTCGTAATCCTATGGAACAAGGTACATTAAAGAGGATATTCCCTCTAAGATCCTAAATCAACAAAACTGACGAAGGAAAAGAAACCGAGAAGGGCAACGAACCCATCTCAGCAAGGCTGCGGAAGCGTGCCAGCAAAGACCCCGGGGAGACCAGCAAACAAGATATCGCACCTAGCCCCCTTCTGGAAGACGAACCAATAGCGGCACGATTAAGGAGCAGTAAGCTAACCCTTCCGAGCTCGCTTGCACCGACAACCGTTGCATCTCGTAAAAGGGATAAACAAAAACCTCCGAGTTCGGAACCCCCGCAATTACAACTAGCCGAAATAACACCGCGATCGACTCTCGACGAAGACTTCGAAATATCAGGTGACGAATCCGATGAATATTTTATTGACCAACCAAATAACGAAATTCCGACTGAAGAAAAACAAACCGATCTACCTGGCAAGGAAGCGGAACATAAGAAAAACGCGCGCGCCACACAAATCATTAAGTAAGGAACGATTGTTCATGAGAAAAGACAATTACCTGTACTTTGTCTCAGAAGAAGGGGAGCTCTGTGACGAAGGCTCGCGAGAATTATTGGAAAAACGTTCCCTACCAAGAATAAAAAATTTAAATTTCGGGAAAGTCCAAATAATTAAAAGTAATTCTAAACATTACATTGCCTTAGTAATACGAGGCAAAGACGGAAGGCTCATAAACCAAAAAGACTACCAGTCAACATGCAGCAAATTAAGAGAAAAAACTCAAAACGCGGGCCTTCGCTCAATTAGCATGCCTAAATCGAAAGAAATAAACGGTGTTGTGACCGTGCGACGGTTCTCGTGCGAACCCATCGCATGGTAACAACGGCGGCGCTGACCACGGAGCCACGCGCCACCGACGTCCGAGGAGTCAACGCTCCGGGTCAGCAAAAGGAAGCAGTCACGAGCAGCTGATGCACGATTAACGCGGCGAGGTCTTCCTGAAATCCCGCAGTCTGCAAAATGCGCGTGATTTCTGGAAATTTCCGTAACCCCCACCGGGGGTCTGCGGACCCCCGGCGAGTGATACGGAATCAAAAAAGTGGCAGTTCTTCCTAAGACTGCGATCAGGAAGGCCCCGCCGCGTACCCGACGTCGGGAAGTTAGACCGGAAATAAGCTGCGGCCCTTAAAGAATTCGCCTAGGAGTTTAGTGGGTCCTGGCTCTTCACGGCAACCCGAGAGAGGGGTAAATCGTTCGGCGAGAGGAAACTTTAACTACGGCAGTGAAAAAAACTTATAAAACCGTAGTTATCATTTGAAAAGGAACACCGCGTTCGCGAACTGGTGCGCGAACTGCTTAGAGACTGTAACCATAGTTATTAGTGAACCACCTGTTCGACAGCACCCCGCGGGGACCATGGGTAGTAAGTCTAAGACATTATTTTATATTCTCTAAAATTGTATTCGATTGCGATCACCCATATTGTCTTTTAAACCAATGTAAAACCAAGTTTTGGGGCGGCATCCGAACTGGGTGCAATAAATTATTATATGGTGGAACGGTTGTCTCCACCTTTCGTCTCGACACCCTTCTCTTCCTAAGTCCCGCCTTTCATGGAAAACGGACCCGTACGGAACGAGCGGCGACTCGTGTCCTTCCGACGGCCCGCACGCTATTTCTCCCTCTCTCTCTCTCTCTCTTATTTCTATTATTACAGGACGCCTTCTGCGCTTTGTTGGTGGCAGCGACTCCGGGATTAACCTCCCTTGTTGGATTCGTCGCAAGCCGATCCATAACAACGGTATACCATAGGTCACTATTGTAAAGGGAATACGAAAGAGTTTAGAAGGTATACCCACTAAACTGATTATCTGTCGAGGTGAAATAAAATATCCTTTACCTGAAGAGAGGAAGGAAATTATTAGCGAAGCCCATGCTTCGGCTATGGGAGGTCATAAAGGGATCAGGAAAACTTATGACCGAATACGGCAAAGATATTATTGGGAGAACATGAAAATTGACATCCAACAGGCTATTAAACGTTGTCTTCAATGCCAGTTAAAGCGACTGGTAAGGGTAAAAACTAAACAGCCAATGATTATCACCGATACACCAAACTCAGCGTTTGACAAAATAGCAATGGATATCGCGGGGCCTCTACCCACAACAGGAAACGGTAATGAATACATTCTTACTATGCAGGATTTATTGACCAAATATTCAATCGCGGTAGCTTTGCCAAGGGCTACATCGGCAAATATCGCTACGGGGTTAATAAAACGATTTATTTGCACATTTGGAGCACCTAAAATAATTTTGACCGACCAAGGTGCCAATTTTTTAAGTAACTTAATGAAGAAGATAGCGAAGAAATTCAAGATAAAACGATATCGAACAACTGCTTTTCATCCACAATCGAATGGATCCCTAGAAATATCACACCACTCACTTATTGAATACCTAAAGCATTATGTAAACCAGGACGAAGAATGGGACGACTGGCTAGAACTCGCAACCTTCTCGTATAATACGAGCACACATGAAGGAACAAAGCACACTCCGTACGAACTAGTATTTGGGAAACTGGCCAGACAACCATCGTACGAAGAAGAACCGGAAGAGGAAGGCTTGACCTACAGTGAATAGTTAACTAATTTAGCCACGAAACTCCATCAGATCCAGGAAGTCGCTAAAGGAAATCTCATTACCGCTAAAGAAATATCGAAAAAATACTATGACAGAAAAATGAACCCACACGAATTCAGTCTTGGGGATTATGTATATCTCCAAAAAGGGAAGAAACAAGGAAAGCTAGGCGACCACTATACGGGACCTCATGAAATAATGGAAATAAAAAGAGACGGAAATATTAAAATTAAAATAGGCCGCGAGACACGCGAAGTACACCCGAATCGATTACGTTTATCACATTTAGACATAGCAGAAAGTAGTGATGAAGAATGACTGTATCATGCCACTTCACTTTATTTAGGTTTAACTAACTCCAACATGCCGCCAGAACAACTATATGTAATAGACTTAGAAGGATTCTTCGATGATAACGGGGCGATACTCCCCAAGGAAGTTGCCATAGTATCTTCGACTGACCCTTACACCGACCCTTGGATATTGGAATCACCATACTGGTACAGTTGTCTGAGTGTGACCGCTCAGGAAAGCGATAGGTGGCTGAGCAAGAGGACGCATGGTTTGCAATGGGAGGAAGGAGATATGCCTTACTCCTGGATGTTCGAGAAATTAAAACGGATCAGTAAAACAATCAAGGCTATTTACGCCTACGGGAGAGAGAACATCGAATTCCTAGCCGATACACTCAAGCGCACTATTATAGACATAGCTAAGGGTGGGCCCTTGCTCTCACAAGCACCGGCGGTACCCGAATATTGCATTCACCACGGCGTAATTTTATCAGGAAAAAATAATTGCGCACTTAATAATGCCCTTAAACTTAATAGTCCAGTCGAAACGTCCCGAAATATGACCAAGTTCGAAACAAATACACAAGAGCAGCGCAAATTTTTTTGTAGGTTCTTTGGACCTCCAGAAACATGCTCTTAAAAATTAGAAAAATTTGGATATGTTTTTTAGCAACAATGGCTTGTTGAAAAAAAAGAATCCGTTTATTTAATTCGTAATTTTTATATTATCGGTTTTATCGAAAAATATTTCCTACAAAAGTTGTACCCTGTAAGTTTTTCTACAAAAAAAGTCATATGCAAAAATCATTGTTAGGTTAGTGGTAAATTGCAGTTGAAAAATAATGTTTCTGTTTTGTTTAGAGCATCGCTTAGCGGTTATTTATCAACATACAGCTTCCATACTCATATATCATCTAGATAAAACTGTCCCCCAGAGACACACGAAAAATTTATCGGTCTATGTTATGTAACTTAGCAACAATCTCCGATCTCCGAAAATTCGCGGTTTTAAAATTCCAGCTATTACAGAAGGCTCCCGTAGAAAAAAAAATTCAGCTGGTAGCTTTCAATATGTACATTCAGGATTTAACTAAAAAAAAAACATTTTGTGAAAAGAAACTCCATTTTTGGACGATATAAAATTTTAGCTTATAAACAAATAGAAATACCGCCTTATATTATAAAGCAAATTGAAATATTCTGTTAGATTATGATGCGCTTATGCAAGACACACAATTCGAAAAAAAAGTCTCAATATGTTCATTACAAGCCGAGATATCGATGTTGATACGTATTCTTCATTTATTATTGTTGTAATCAATATTTTCGCAAAATTCAAGTTGCACAGCCTTCTCAACATTTGTGGGTATTCGATTCTATATTATACGAATCATTTGAAAGCATGCATCTCCTGGCGGGGAATGATATAATTCGATCGCCCGCTCGCAGGTCAGCGAGCGCGAGCGCCTCGTGGCCGGGCGGCGTGGTGGGGGTACCGCCTCTCGCCCCGCGGCGCTCGTCAGGCGACTTAGTTAACAATTTCAATAACTCCCGTATAAATTGTCGTAGAGAGTTTTTTTTAATCCTGCGTATTTTTTTTATCAGGAACTCGAAAATATTCGTGAAAATCAATTTTCTCTAGTGGTTATTCAATTAACTATTATTTTTTCTGAATTTGAATAGGGTTATTCCTGTAAATGAATTTACAATAAATGATTGAGAGTATAATAAATAAATTTTATATCGGCAAGAATTTTATTTATTACAATAATTATAATATATACATTATTCTTAAAATTGTACCAATAATTACTATTTTTTATTTTTTTGCCACAGGCTCGTAGCGTTCGTCATCATTAACATTAATTGAGTCTGCGGTTTGTGAAAACGAAACATCTGTTATATTATCAAAATCGTCGGAAAATCTGCAAAATTCTTCATCGATCTCTTCGGCACTTAAAATTATTTCGCGTTCAGATACATTTGTGCAATTTAACCCATTGCACTTCTTACACAATATCGTGCATTTCAATCCTAATTTCCGACACGTACAATTGGATTTGCATGCACTTGTATCACACGAACAAGAAATGACCTGTAATAAATTGCCCCCGAAGTTGTTTGCGATTTTAACATCGTATCAAAGTTGCCGCAAGACAAATTTTTATCCAATGAGAAAAATAAACGGAATTTCATTGAAGTATTATCGCCAAAATTGCAACATGAGGGTTTCATTGTCAAGCAAGCCATCGAAGATGCAGACTCTTTAATAATTAGCACCGCAATATCCGTTAGCGATAATTACGAATCAGTGTACGTTGTAGGTGAAGACGTTGATTTACTGGTCATCTTAACACAAATTGCACAAGCCAAGAAAAATATTTATTTGTTAAAACCTAGTCGCCAAAATATCGAGGAGAAACTATATTCCTCAAATAGTTTTAAATATCCTGAAATACAACATTTGATTTGTTTTATACATGCATTCACAGGCTGTGACACAACGTCTTCACTCTATAAACAGGGAAAGGCTAAATTAATAAAAAATTTAAGGAGTGACGTTGATGGCGTTAAGAAAGAATGCGAGCTTTTCAATAATGCAAGTGCCTTGAAAACTTCGATTCAGGCAGCCGGACAAAAAATAGTTATGACGTTATATGGGGCAAGAGAAAATGATAAATTCAATTACGACGAATTCCGGTATTCGTGTTTCACAAAATCGAGTTTCAAGAGTTCATTTAATTTGTCCTGCCTTCCCCCAACTGCTGCGGCATGTAATGAGCATTCGCTTCGCACATTTTTGCAAACTTGCGAATGGCTGGGCGATTATTCAAAAGACCCGCTGCAATGGGGATGGAAAAAAACGGAATATATTAGAACCTATTCGGTGCAGGAAAGATCCGATTCCGCCCAATTTATTACAAGTCATTCCTTGTTTGTGTGATACAAGTGCATGCAAATCCAATTGTACGTGTCGGAAATTAGGATTGAAATGCAAGATATTGTGTAAGAAGTGCAATGGGTTAAATTGCACAAATGTATCTGAACGCGAAATAATTTTAAGTGCCGAAGAGATCGATGACGAATTTTGCAGATTTTCCGACGATTTTGATAATATAACAGATGTTTCGTTTTCACAAACCGCAGACTCAATTAATGTTAATGATGACGAACGCTACGAGCCTGTGGCAAAAAAAAAATAAAAAATAGTAATTATTGGTACAATTTTAAGAATAATGTATACAGGGTGTCCCATTTTAATCTTACACCTGATTTTTCTCGGAAAATACTGCTCCGATCAAAAATTGTATATAATGAAACTTTTAGGGTTCGAAGGGGGACGTTCAAAAAAAATTTTTTTTTTGTATCATAATTCAAAATGGCGACTGTAAGATGGCCGACATATTTTTTTTAAATAGAAACCGGCCATTTCTTTGTTACTAAAAAATTTGTCGGATCAAAACTAACAACTTTTATAGGAACATTTTTTTGATAAAGTCCATAATTTTTGGAGTAGAACACCATTTTTGACTATTTTAGCGTTATCCAGGATGTACCACGAGGAGGTAAAGTCTTTAACATCCCAAGTGTAAGTGTGTGTGTGTGTGTGTGTGTGTGTATGTGTGTGTTTGCGCGCGTGTGAGTGTGAGTGTGAGTGTGAGTGTGAGTGTGTGAAACACTCACAAGGATTAGGTCTCTGCGGCTCGTCACTTCCGCAGTATTTACCGACTCCAAAACCACCTCCTTATGAGTGTTCTCTGAACTCTTAAAGGTGTTCGAAGATTCCCCCATTCATGTTTAAGCATGCCCGAACTCTCCTCTCAAAACCATCGACTGTTCGCAAGAGAACAACTCTCGGGATTGCACGGCAGGCAGCTCAAATGATATGGGGTACCATGAAAATTTTCTCTGGAATGTGTCGCTGTTGAAATTTTTCTGTTAACTGGATACGGCAGGACAATACGAATTTCCATGGTACCCCATATCATTTGAGCGTTTCAAGTTCGCTTCGCTTCTGATCGAAATAAGAAAACGAAATCTCACGTTGAACGCCTACAATAGACGCGGATTTGTTAACCGTTTACTGACGGCAATTCAACAATGGCTGATTTCAGTCCCAACGAAATCGTTGATATGCTCCTTATTTTAGGGAGATGCCGGGGCAATTATTTACGAGCAGAAAATTTGGATCGACGCGAATATCCTGATCGCCGTCATCCATCGCGGCAGACAATCCGAACCCTCGAGAGGAGAGCGAGGGCAGGCCGAATAACCCGCCACCGCCAACGTCGCCAAAACGTGAACAATGATTTTGGTGGCCCGCATGAGGCTCGAAACATGGCTATTTTAGCGATGATAGCAATCGATCCTCATTTGAGTGTTCGAGTGATCTCGGAGCGACTGGGGTTTCCCGGATCCACAGTGCACCGAGTACTGAGAGGTGCAAGGCTCCACCCGTACAGGATACAATTCCACCAAGATACGCCTAATCCTGATCCGTTGCGAAGGATGGAGTTTTGTCGGTGGGCATTGAGACGAATCGAGCAATTCCCAGATTTTTTAGGTTTGTTATGTTCAGTGATGAATCCACATTCAACAACCGAGGTCAGGTAAATCGATGGAACTTTCGGTATTGGACTGATCAGAATCCACGATGGGTGCGACAGATCGATCACCAGCATCGGTGGAGTTTGAATGTTTGGTGTGGAATCATTAACGGGCAATTAATAGGTCCTCACTTCTTCGAGGGAACTGTGACGGGAGCCCGTTATTTTGACTTTCTGCAAAATGAATTGCCGCTTTTGATGGAAGACATTGATTTGGTTACACGTCAACAGATGTGGTTTCAGCAAGACGGTGCACCCGCTCACTGGGCTCGTGTTGTTCGAAATCACCTGGACGCAACATTCGGTCAAAGGTGGATCGGACGAGATGGACCTGTCCATTGGCCTCCAAGATCACCTGATCTTACCTCTCCCGACTTTTTCTTGTGGGGTTATCTTAAAGACGCTGTCTACCGTCAAGCTCCAACCACACAAGAGGATATGAGGGTGCGGATAAGAGCTGCCTGCCGTGCAATCCCGAGAGTTGTTCTCTTGCGAACAGTCGATGGTTTTGAGAGGAGAGTTCGGGCATGCTTAAACATGAATGGGGGAATCTTCGAACACCTTTAAGAGTTCAGAGAACACTCATAAGGAGGTGGTTTTGAAGTCGAAAAATACTGCGGATGTGACGAGCCGCAGAGACCTAATCCTTGTGAGTGTTTCTCACACTCACACTCACACTCACACTCACACTCACAAGGAGGGTTTGGAGTCGGTAAATATTGCGGAAGTGACGAGTCGCAGAGACCTAATCCTTGTGAGTGTTTCACACACTCACTCACACTCACACTCACACTCACACGCGCGCAAACACACACATACACACACACACACACACACACTTACACTTGGGATGTTAAAGACTTTACCTCCTCGTGGTACATCCTGGATAACGCTAAAATAGTCAAAAATGGTGTTCTACTCCAAAAATTATGGACTTTATCAAAAAAATGTTCCTATAAAAGTTGTTAGTTTTGATCCGACAAATTTTTTAGTAACAAAGAAATGGCCTGTTTCTATTTTAAAAAAAACATGTCGGCCATCTTACATCCGCCATTTTGAATTATGATACAAAAAAAAAAAATTTTTTGAACGTCCCCCTTCGAACCCTAAAAGTTTCATTATACACAATTTTTGATCGGAGCAGTATTTTCCGAGAAAAATCAGGTGTAAGAGTAAAATGGGACACCCTGTATACGTGTATACGAGCTCAATTCTGTAAGGTTTCTCAAACGGCATTTTGGTGCAGATGGGATCATTACAAACAGAAGTTGCAAATATACATTAGGGATATTTTTAATAGTTTACGAGATATGAATATTTAAAGTTGATCGAATCAGAGCGCGCCGGGAAGCGTTGGAGCCGCCCACTCTCCGCCCTAGCCGTAGATATAGCACAGTTTAGGGCGTTACATTTGAGATTGCAAAATTCAGAGCAGTCAATTATTATTATTTTATTACGCTGTCATTTTTATTTGTCGGGCATTGACTGCTCTGAATTTTGCCGAGTGCGCCAAATAAAAATGACTGCGTAATAAAATAATAATAATTGACTGCTCTGAATTGTGCGATCCCAAAAGTAACGCTCTAAACTGTGCTATATCTTCGGCTAAGGCGGAGAGTGGGCGGCTCCAACGCTTCTCGGTGCGTTCTGATTGGATAAACTTTAAATATTCATATCTCGTAAACTATTAAAAATATCCCTAATGTATATTTGCAACTTTTGTTCGTAATGATCCCATCTGCACCAAAATCCCGTTTGAGAAACCTTACGGAATTCACCCTGTATATTGAAACGGCAAAAGCCTTTTCAATAAATTGTTGTGTTCAGGCTCGAAGAAATTAGGGCTCGATAAACCATTAAATGTAGGTAATTAGCAAATTTATTTGTAAAATAGCGGTTGATACAAGTTTGTGATTTGCGTAATGTGGGCAGCGCCGTCAACTTCGCTTCGTGACGTGTGCCGGTCTCGTTACCGCTGCGTGTAGTTCCTTGGCAATCGTGCCGCTCGCAGCGCCGATGTCTCTGCTTGTCTGCTGTGTGCCGGTCTCGTTGATCGCGAACCGTAGTTCGTCGTGGCGCGTGCCGCTTGCAGCGCCGCTGTCACGCTGCCAACGTCGTGTGGCCGATCTCTCGTGCCGTTAGTCGTCTCTCGCCGTCGGGTGTATCGGTCGTCGCGCCGCGGTCGCTGATAGGTGAGTATCGCGTAGTTCCCCCGTGAGCGTGCCGCTCGCAGCGCCGCGTATTCCGCTCTCGTTGAGTGCTACCGAACAAATCTGTGTTTTTTATGACTTCGTGTGTTGCAACGCGTAGTGTTTTCTGCTGATTCCTCGTTTTGTTATTGACTAACGCTGTTTTCCTTTATGCGGGCGTGGATTTTCTCGATATCGCCGTTGGCTTACGCTGTTCTCTCTTTATGCAGGTGTGGCTCTTAGGGATTTCGCCGTACGCTGTAAGTGCTGCGTACTTTACCGAGACTTTCGTTTCGTTACTTCTGCGCTACCTCTTATCTATCTTTCTTTATCGAGATTTCCAGCCTGTCCACTTATCAGCGCAACTTAACCCTCGCTTCTCACAGTGTCCGGTTTTGCGTTTCGAGTATCTGCCTAAGCTCTCTTTAAGAGGCAGTGATACCCAGCGGAAAATTCAGACGGCTTCGCTTTCGTCGCGGTAGTGCAGAGCTCGTAGCATTTGGCTAAGAGCCGCTGGTAATTACCGCTAGATGGTGTCACGGGGTAAATAATAAAAATCGTAATTTGTTACATTTACTTTAGAAAATTTTATTAAAAATACAGATCTATGTTTTTATTTCAAATTTCGAGCGAAGTAAAGACACTTCGGCGCGCAGCGCGTTTTTATCGAAGTTTTATCGCTAGAGGCTTAGAGTAGGGGAACCCAGAAGGGGGTACCCGTCGAGTGCTGCCGCGTGGTAAGAAGTATAAGCTATTTAATACTAGGGGATTCGATGGGCGAATCCACATGATAAGTGACACCATCCCTGGACAACTTTTATAAGGTAGAACATGATGCCATCTGACGACATCTGTCAATGAGCACGACAGGTGGCGGGGGATTCCGGTTTGAAATGGCGTTTGGCGATCTGTATATTACAATGGCATGGCGCGCGTATGCTACGAGGCTCCGATACGTCTAGGCGGGCCAAGCGCCGAGGCCTCGTAGCGATATGCGATCGCCCGCGTTTTCCCCGCCGCTCCCCTCGGAGCGGAAGAGGCGAAGCTAAACAACCGAGTCGCGCGAGCCGATCTCGCAGCTTCGACCACATGTATATATATACTGAAACGGCAAAGCCTTTTCAATAAAGATTTTGGTTCAGGGTTCTAACTCGAAACAAATTTAGGCCAGTAAAACCTCGATGTAAAGAATAAGTAGATTTATTTTCGTCTCATGTACAATATTGCGCTGATAATCGGGTATTCGCGCCTCGCGATTGGTCGGTCAATCGCTTCGTCTCGCCGGTGGCGCCGCCGTCTCCGTGCCGCGGTGTATCTCGATTTCGTGACCGCTGCTGCTAGTTCACCGCTGAGCGCGCCGACCGCCGCGCCGCTGTCACGCTACCTCTCCCGAGCTGCCGATCTCGCTGCTCGCTGATAGGCCAGTGCCGCGTAGTTCACCGCTGAGCGTGCCGATAGCAGCGCCGCTGTCGCCGTGCTGCCACTGCGTCGTCGCTCTCACGCCTCTATCACCGATGATCAGCTGTCCGACTTCGAAAATGGCCGCCGTTGCTGCCCGGTTTCGTGCGTGTTCTCGATTTGGTACACGTTTTTCACCGGGATGCCGTTCACGTGTCGTCGATATATGGGTTTGATCGTGATTCCGTGAGTTTGATGTGGCTGTTTTAGTGTTACGTGTTTGTTCTTCTCCTTGTCTTCCGAAACGTTGTGAGTGTTTGTGCCGATTTTTCCCTTCTATCACTCGTGCTTGGCGAGGGCTCCAGCCTATGTGCTTTCGTTGCGCTACGTAACCCTTTTTTATACTGGGTGTCCGATCCTGCCGTGTCGATGACTGCCTACTCTCCTCATACGTCTAAATAGCAGACATCCGACATTTTTTTACTTCTTTATCCCGTCCAAGCGTCCCTCGCAGAGATCTCCAGCCTGTGGCCTCTAGTGTGCGCAACTTAACCCTCTTTTCAGAGTGTCCGGTTTGGCTTACTGAGATACCGCCTAAGCTCTCCTTAAGTTTGTCTTGTCGAGTTGGGGAAGTTTTTGGGTGGTTTTCTCATTCTCGTAGACCCTACTTATACCTAGGATCTTTGTATTTCTCCTGTGAGAATGCTTTTCGTGTGTTCGTCCCTCTGTGTATTTCAGGGAAAACTATCCTTTTTCTAACCCTGATTATTATTATTTCAGGTCCTTCACCGGAGGACGGCCATGACACCCGTCACAATACATTCATATTTCTGAATGAGTATATCTATACCCGGATATCTGCAAAGATATATGCGGAAGAATTTCTTTTTATCAAGCAGCTTATTTTTTTGTGAACAGTTTTTATAAACTGCAATTCTGTCTGATATGTGTCAAAAAAATATGCAGAATGCTGTCGAATTGCGGATGCGCGACCGAGAATCAAAGAATCTCAATCGTGTCTCGATTCGACTCGTTGCATTGGTCAAACAGCTCTCTTGAGCCAAATGCATATTTGCGTCAATCAATCGAACATTTTCGGTTGATTTTCGGCTCGAATATTTGTATCTGTCGAACGATGCTCGTTACGCATCGTCGATCACGCATCGACGACGTCAGGCGAGGAAGTGCGATCTCGGCGACGGACGAATGTCGTCAGCGAGGGTCAGATATACAGGCGCCAAACAATCTACAGAATATTTCGAGTCTGAAACTCACGATCGAGAATCCCAAATTCTCGGTAGAGTTTCGACGGGAATATTTGTATGCAAGCATATATGCGTCAAAAAATCTGCAGAATATTGCGAGTCTGAAAATCTCGATCGAGAATGGAAAATTCTCGGTCGATTGTTGACTCGAATATTGTTATCCGTCGAACGATGCTTCTAAAGCATCATCGATCACACATGGTCGACGTCAAGCGAGAAAATGCGATCTCGGCGACGGACGACTGTCACAGCCGCCACCTAATCATGAACACATATACGATGATCTCTGCCATTCTGGACACGCATTACTGATTACACATCGAGACAAAGTCCAAAGGAAAACCTCCATACTAATAATGACCACGCTTTTCCCATATTGTAGTATCTATGGCCAAACTCCATATGTCCATACTCCAAAGGAAAATCTCCATGTTAATCATAATCAGGCCCTTCCCATACAGTACCATCTAAGATCAAATTCCATAGTTCTCGCACGAATTACTCACTCGATAGTCTATAAGTATGTGACACAAAGGGAGGGCAGTCAGTCGCCTTGTAACTACCGACCTATTAGTCGGCGAAGCCCTTGTCCAATATAATTAATAAAGAAACTTTAATTATCTTTACGTTAAACTTGTGTCGTGTATTAATTTACTAACGTCTTATAAAACCTGCTTCTAATACCTGCGTGAGTGAATCTTCTGACAAGCGCGCTAATATAGACCTTCGCGAACGAGTCAACGAGTGGTGACTGCTCTCTCAGGCACTGGCGATCCTAAAGGGACCCAGGTTCCCAAAAAGTCGCATGACAATTTGGCGATCCTGCCAGGATATACGCTAGCGAAATAAAAAAAAAGTTTCTCACTACGTATATCTCCGTGACGAATTACTTCTCACGCAGATCTGGAAAAAAAAAAAAAAAAAAAAAAAAAAAGTGAAGAAAGCTCAAGGTAATTGTTTGACGTGAAGTGATAATTAGTGAAAGACACAGTTAACGAGCGTTGCTAGTAAAGAGAACCCTTTGCTGAAGCGATATAGAAATCCGACCGAAAGTACATATCCCAGTAAGTGAACGTAGTACCTTGAACCATCGCTTAACGCGCAGTTGAAGAGATATTGAAATCTACGAGATTGCATATATCTCAGTAAGCTGCCCGAAAATAAAGATCGTGCCGCGCCTAGTGGAATCGTGCGGACAAGGACGGAGACACCTGACTCTCGAGGCTATCAAGAAGAACGAGATTACTCCACAGTTACGCCCGATGACACCAATGATTAGCCTGCTCCTGCTCTTCGTGGTAACGTAAGTACAGAATTCGAAATTCTTGCTTATACGGAGAAACCCTCTCGGGGTTAACATTGGCGAGAGGGATAAAAGATTCGGATCTTCAATTAATCAGACGGGACATATACCGCCGAACAATAATAATATTAACATTACGTGGAAAAAGCGTTCGTACAAAAAGCCGTAAAGGAAGCTTTACGTGAAGAACTTCTAACCGAAATGCCTAATTCAATAACATCATGGAACGCAGCGCAAGAAAGAATTCGCGAAATCGTGAAATTAATGATAAAAATTATTCGACAATCGGAAACTTTAAGAGCGTCGTCACCATCGATAAATCAAACAGTGGCTCAGAGGTTGAAAGAACTCAGCGATCGCTTCACTTCCCTCGACGTCGAACGATCGAATTATTACATACAATTCCGGCAAACACCCGTCCCGATTTCAATAATAATATATTTAGCCGCAATGACTGATAACGAAATACACGAAGCGGATCCGCAAGACCCCTACCAAATATTGCCGCCTCCACCTACCTATGAACAAGTATTAGCAGAAGATAACGCAGGTCAACGGCTGGCCATAAATTATATCGAAGCCGGCGTACCCCCGTCGCGAACAGCTGGCCTTCTCGATAGAGAAAGTCCCGAAGCGTCGGTCCTAACCATCGGGACAGTTATGACAAGAACTGGCCTGCCTCCGCACAGAGAAAATCACCCAGCATGGATGGTTTGGCGAGAACCCAGGTCTCTTCGACAACATTTATCGGCAAGACAGCAGATACCGATAAATGAAGTATTAGACACGGGTGTGGCAACAGAGATGAACGACCCAGTACTCGACGAACTTGCGTTGCGATTAGATGCCGCCCCTCTCACTGTTGGAGATAGACCACCGAACGCTCAACCAACACGAGGAGCGATACCGAGGGCGCCTTTACGCCGCCCTAATGAACAAGCCGAGGCCCAATATCCAGCAGAAGCAACGGCACTCGTGCAGCAAACAGAAATTCGAAATGCGCCAACGGCGCCGATACAAAGATCGCCATCGATTTTGAGTCAAAACGATCCGGAACTAAGAGCGATGATACAAGAAGCTGTTCGTCTCAGCCTTGAGCAAGAAAGAGCAAACAATTGGCACCAAGGGTTAACGTCAGTCGACCCATCGCCTGCGATACCAAGGGGACAAGAAATGAGACAAAGACAAACAATCACGCAAGCGCATCAAACACCATTTCAAACAGAATTACGCGTAGAAACAAACCCTCCAGCCTCACCGCAGGGAAGACTACAACAACCTAACCCCAACGGCTTTTATCCGGGGGAATATCGGGGCACAGGCATCGTGGGAACGGAACAAGGACAGAAAGCCACGGATGCCATTAAACTTGTCTCTACCATCATTACAGGACAAAGCACCGACAATCATAAACTTTGGACAGAACAAGCTGCCCTTGGATATAAATATTGTAAACCATCGGAGCAGCAATTCTTCTTTTTCCTTTTAAAATCGCAGAAAATAGGAGGTTCTCTCTCAATTCGGAAAGAGATCGTGAACACACAAAATATTCACGATCTCCTCTTCATCATACAGAAAATTCAACTCGCCGGAGCACGCAGTTCAAGTCTCATGGCAGAGCTCGTGAACATCAAACAAAGAGGAAGAGACATTACAGATTACATCGCCAGATTTAACCAAAAATATGACACGGCCGTCATTGCTTTCCAAAACGAGGAATTAAACGGAGGATACACCCGAGAAGATACAAGACACATCGAGTCAACAGCTATCAGTTACTTCCTTCTTGGTCTCGATATAGAACTAAATAGAGTTCTTCGAAATGCAAATTATCTGAACCTCGCAGATCTGCAACGCCACGCAATCACATCGGCAAATGCAGAAAAACAATACCAACAATTTAACCGTAATTTCACATCGTCTCACACAACAGGATACACCAAGCCACCGCAACGGTTTCCCGAGAGAACAAATTATGTACCAAAACCCAACCATAAACCTCACCCACTGCGAGGGCACAGGGTTTTAAATATGACCCAGGAAGATCTCGATGATTTATTAGAAATAAATCACAGAAATACAGTGAGCAACGTGGTGAATCATATTCAGCGGGAAAAAGGATGTTTCAGGTGTGGTAAAAAGGGCCACTTCATCAAAGAATGCAAACAGCCACCACCATCATCAGGACAAGCATTCGAAAAACAAAATTTTTACGACCCCGCTCTTTATCGAAAACCACCAGATCAACAACGACGAGTAAACAACCTAATGTCGACAAACACAGAAAGTCAACACTCGCAACAAGAGTGGAACGAACCATCAGAAGGAAAGAGCGAAAGAGATGCCATAAACTCCGAAAAATACGAAGAGCTGAAGGAGATGGAGGACCAAGAATCCTACATCTACGACAGCAACTCAGACGAATAAAAATTCAGCCAGAAGGATTCCAGGAACCCCTGAAATTATTGATTGACACCGGGAGCACTTTGAACCTTATAAAAAAAAACAAAGTACCGTTAGGGCAATCTATAATTCAGAAGAACACATCTTTTAACATGGGCGATGCGGCCTATGTGATGAAAGAAAAAGTAAAAATTACTTATCTGGGATCCTCGGACGAATTCGTCATCGTACCTGACAACTTCCCGCTTCAACCAGAAGAGGACGGATTAATGGGATTAGCCTTCATGGTTAATCGAGGGTATGTGTTGTCTACTAATAACATGACACTATCCGGGATAAATCATGATCTACGTGAGTCCACCGTCAAAGCTAAAGTCAACTATATAACACCATTTGAATTTCAACTTCCGAAACCAGACTGTGAATATCTACTCTACACAAAAGAAGAAGCTAGTAAAGGATCACCTGTACAGATTGTTAAAACTGACCACAACGGTTATGCCAGAGGAGCATATGTTAATTACGGCGAAGAAAAGATTCTCACCGAACAAATGTTCACAGCTCGGGAAATAACTTTTCAGGAGAAACATAGTATCAATAATCTGTCTCGTTACAGTAAAAAGCGAATCGAGAAACTGCGAAATATTACCAATCTTGAACATCTGGACCAAGAATCAAAATGTAAAATCTGGAGAATTATCGAAGAATTCAACGACCTCTTCACAGTGGAGGGAGACCCCCTCCCCATGGCACCATGCACAAGACACGAAATTAAATTGACTGAGCCGAAAATAATTAACATTCGGAACTTCAGAGCGCCAGAGATACACCAGAAAGTTATCAGCGATGGTGTGAAGGATATGCTCTCGAAACAAATAATTAAACCATCTGATTCACCATACAATTCACCAATATGGGTAGTCCCCAAAAAGCCGGGACCTGACGGCAACCCAAAGTGGAGAGTTGTCATTGATTTTCGAAAATTGAATGAATATTCAACACAGGATGCTTATCCCATGCCAATTATCGAAGATATATTTGACTCTCTTCGAGACGCAAGGTACTTCAGCGCTTTTGATCTATCATCCGGATTTCATCAGATAGGAATGGATCCAGAAAGCACGAAATACACTGCCTTTTCAACCACAGAGGGACATTTCGAATATCAACGAATGCCCTTCGGATTAAAAAACGCTCCAGCCACGTTTCAACGAATGATGGACATGGCCTTAGTGGGTCTCAATCACAAAATATGCTATGTGTACATCGACGACATAGTGATTTTCGGCAAAACCCTCGAGGAACACAACCAAAACATAAAAACCGTGTTCACACGCTTACGAGAAAAAGGTCTAAAATTACAACCAGAAAAATGCCATTATTTGAAAGATGAATTGGAATATTTGGGACACCTGATAACACCAGACGGAGTCAAACCAAATCCCGCAAAGTTGGAAGCCGTACAAAAATTTCCGATACCACGAAACCCAACGGAGGTGAAAGCTTTCCTAGGATTGACCGGATATTATCGGAGATTCATTAAAAATTTCTCTACGATTGGAAAACCACTAACCGAACTAACAAAGAAAGACGTCATATACAAATGGGATGAAAAATGTCAAATCGCATTTGACACTCTTAAGAAGGCAATGATGGATCCACCCGTCCTACGGCCACCGGATCCAACAAAACAATACACCTTAACAACAGACGCCTCAAATGTTGGAATTGGAGGAGTGTTATCTCAGGATGGGCACCCTGTTTATTTTCTTTCACGAGTTTTAAAGGACGCGGAAAGAAATTATAATACAACCGAGAAAGAGCTATTAGCAGTTGTATGGTGTGTAAAGAAACTCCGACAATATCTTTTAACGACCAAAGATAAGCCTTTTATCATCAAAACTGACCACCGAGCATTGGTATGGCTGAAGAATTGCAAAGATCCTAGCCAGAGACTTCTCCGTTGGAGATTGCGCATGGAAGAATACCACTACGACATTGAATATGTTAAAGGAAAAGATAACGTAGTTGCTGACGCACTTTCACGAGTTTTTCATATCATGAAGCAACCACCTATAGAATGGGATGACGTCATCAACAGGATTTGGGATTCCACGGAAAGAAAGCAATATTCAAATGAACAATGGGGCAACACCTTCCCGCAATCTTCGGGAATACGAAAAAACGTCAACAAGGATAGGGGATTACAGATATTGAGTCATATCAATAAATTAGAAAAGGAAGCTGACCTATTGCAGAAAGAGATAATAAATCAAAATATCAGACTCTACCCTAATAGAACAGAGTATCCAGAATGGAAACGCCTAACAGCACGGATCAAGAATGAAGGTAAAGAAGGAATGTTGTTTATCAGTAAAGACAACTTTGAAGAGGACTTAATTAAATGGCTACACCAACAGCGAGAAAACGAACAGAAGATCCGTCTATATGTCAACCCAAAGGAGTTCACGACCCTAGGAATTGAAGAAATTGAACGAATACTTAGAGAATTTGTCAAGAATAATCCAACACTGGTACAATTTTGCCGTACTGACCAAGACGCACCTACACAAGAGCAACGGGCGGATATATTGAAATCGGCACACGGTGATGCTGCAGGACACAACGGAACGCTGAAGATGAGAGGCATCATCAGCCAAATTGCTCGATGGAAAGGCATGGATCAGGACATCGCGGATTATGCTGCCAAATGTGACATTTGTCAACGTTTCAAAAAGGAAAATATTAGGCAAAAACCGGAAGGAAGAGAAATGGAATATGTCACTAAGCCAAACGAAAAATTAGCCATAGATCTCGTCGGACCACTTCCTACAACAAATTCAAAAAACAATTACATCTTGACAATGCAAGATACGTTAACAAAATTCATCTTACTCGCACCACTACAAAAGAAAACAGCGATACAGGTGTTTAAAGCATTGCATGATACATGGTTCTGCTTAATCGGATTCCCAAAACAGATTCTGAGCGATATGGGTACAGAGTTCAACAACGAATTGATGACGAAGTTCGAGAAACTCTACGGGATCAAGCACATAACAACTACTGCTTATCACCCCCAGGGTAATGGAGCAATCGAAAGAATGCATGGCGTTCTCAAAAATAACATTCGAACGACGGTCCAAGATAGACCAAATACGTGGGATACCGTCTTACCAATAATGTATAAAGTATGGAATACCACCATCCATTCGACATTAAAGATGACACCTCACAGCCTTATGTTTCCACACGCACCAAATACACCAAATAACTTCAAAAAACCAGAACCCGAAAAGATAAGATCCAGAGCATTGGCATGGAGCAAAGAACTCGAAAAAAGAATTTATCAAGCTCACGTAAGACTTCAAGAAGCGACGATAAAACACAAACGGAAAGTAGATGCTGGAATAGTCCGGCAATTACCAATGTATATTGAAGGAGATGAGATATTGATCCACAACAATAAAAAAAAACATTCGCTCGATCAAGAATGGCAAGGACCATATAGGATCGAAGCCATCAACATTGTTAAAAACAATGTGATGATTATCTACAACAATGAGCCCAAATGGATCCATATATCTCACACAAAACCATATGTTCATTATGAGACTATTAATATACCATTACCAAAATTGAGAATAAAAAAAGGAGAAAGCGGACTTTACATTGAGTCCGAAGGTCAATAAAGGATACCTCAATATAATAACATTCCAACACTATTTACAGACGGGGAGCAGAAGGACACTATTCGCTGAAACCAATAAAGGGAACACTCATTCAAGAAAAAATTGGCAAGGTGTACGCGTATCAGGAGGAGTGGAAGATAGTACACGTCGTCGATACGGAACCTGTCTTTACGAGCCTTTTCAAAATAGAAGAAACAAGTGAAGAGCTACAAAAAACAATCAACTTGGTAAACGACTCCACAGGAAATTTGGGACTAAACCAAAAAATACTGATTGCAGAAAATAAAAGACTAAAAAACTCACTGAGAACGCTCAGCAAAATCTTAGGATTACACGACATACCACACCATACGACATCGACAACAACAACAACGTCTACACCAACAACACACCCAACAGCTATAAAACCGAAAGCATGGGATATCAACGATGCTAATAGGAATAATTTCAACGAATATGCTAAAATATTTGGAGCTGATGCCGTAATGACGGCTATTAATCGCAAATACGACCGAAGCAAAGTACTGGACCCACTTGCCAGGGATATACCAAAACACCTTCACCGTACCAAAAAAAGAGGGTTATTGGACATCGCTGGGACAGTGCAGAAGTTTCTTTGGGGAACCGCAGACGCAGAAGACCTGCGTATTATAAACATCAATATCGAGAATATTACCAACGCAACCGAAAAATTAAACCTCATGCTCCAAAAACAAATAAAAATAACACAAGATCAGATTAATACTCTGGATACAAATCAGAAATCAATGGCGAAATATCTCGAGGCGATGGATAAAGAATTTAAAAAAACTAGAAACGAAACAAATCAACTACGATACGTAACACTGCTGGAGAATAGACAAAAATACCTGGAAGGAGTACAAAAGAGTTTAGAAAGGGACATAACATCTATCAATTTGGCCATTGAGGTTGGAAAACACGGAATCGTGCAACCATTATTGTTCTCACCCGAGAGATTGATACAGTCAATAAAAACCTTTGAAAATCAGTACGGGAAACACATTGTGGAATCGATAGAAGAAAATTATCAAAAATTCATCGACATATCAAACATAGCAATATTCACCTCTAAGCGGAAAATTGCTTATATAGTCACGACACCCAACCTGGAAAGGGAACCCTGGATTCTGATAAAGAACACGCCAGTACCACAGATGGTTAACAACATATACGCCGTCATCCTTCCTCTATACGCCGAACGAATGGAACGAAACAATTTCACGCGAGAAGTACAACCTGGCGAACTCAAGGAGGTCAACGGAGACTTCGTTACGAAATACCAGGGAGTGGAGCATGCATCGAACTCTATTTCACTTTGCGAAAAACCAAGTAACACAGCAAACAAATGTAGAATAGTCAATTTTGAAGTTACAGATTTCGCTTACATAAACACAAAACAAGCACAAATACTAATACCTAATAAAGAACCAAATACAATAACACTAATGTGTAACAACGCACACCAAATATTTGAATTAACAAAACCTTACATTATCGAAACTAACGAAAAATGTGAATTGTATACCAAGACGTCCCGAGTGAAATTATTACAAACTAGAACTAAAATATCCTATGAAGTATTTAATACCGAAGCTATAATCAATTATACCTTACCAGAGTTAACTAACGAAACCCCAATTGGATTACACAAACTGAGCATCGAAACTTTAAAAGATTATAGTAAAACAATAGAAACACTAAGTCAAGAATTAAAAAAAAATCACATCCAACTACTTGCCAATAACGAATGGGCCAACTTCAAAGGAATTGTGTTACCTAGCGTAGGGGCAATAGTATCAGGAATGTTTCTGATTGGTATAATAGCATTAGCCATGAAAACAGGTTTATGTATGTATATGCTTAAAGGATTTTTTGCATGTTGCACCAAAAAGAAAGCAGCCGAGTTCCAGCTAAAACGAGAAAGGAAGCAACTAAAGAAGCTACGAAGAACCAACCGGGAATTGGCAATAGAGCTAGAGGACCGAAACGAGGACGTTTCTCAATCTCGTCAGGGGGGTGTCACAGCCGCCACCTAATCATGAACACATATACGATGATCTCTGCCATTCTGGACACGCATTACTGATTACACATCGAGACAAAGTCCAAAGGAAAACCTCCATACTAATAATGACCACGCTTTTCCCATATTGTAGTATCTATGGCCAAACTCCATATGTCCATACTCCAAAGGAAAATCTCCATGTTAATCATAATCAGGCCCTTCCCATACAGTACCATCTAAGATCAAATTCCATAGTTCTCGCACGAATTACTCACTCGATAGTCTATAAGTATGTGACACAAAGGGAGGGCAGTCAGTCGCCTTGTAACTACCGACCTATTAGTCGGCGAAGCCCTTGTCCAATATAATTAATAAAGAAACTTTAATTATCTTTACGTTAAACTTGTGTCGTGTATTAATTTACTAACGTCTTATAAAACCTGCTTCTAATACCTGCGTGAGTGAATCTTCTGACAAGCGCGCTAATATAGACCTTCGCGAACGAGTCAACGAGTGGTGACTGCTCTCTCAGGCACTGGCGATCCTAAAGGGACCCAGGTTCCCAAAAAGTCGCATGACACGACTCTCGTCAGCGAGAGTCAAGTATACAGGCGTCACAAAATGTACCAAATGCTGCGAGTCTGAAATTCTACAGATTCCTACACAACAGGATCTACAAAAATCTACATATTCCTTGTATACACTATTCATGTCTTATCGTTAAAATTTTATACATTCTTTAGGTTTTCCGTATTTCCTCTGTCCTGAGTATGTTCCGTGGTGGGGAAACGAATAAAGAAGAATTTTATTGCCAAAAGTCTAAGTTCTCTTTAGAAAAAGATATTATTTTTTACGATAAGTAATAGTCTATACTAGACAGACAAAAAATCATATTCTTTTGGCATTACTTTTTCATACGTAACCTAAAAGCTCAAAAAAGAGAGCTCAGGTTATTCTCAGGTATGTCATCACATAAATAAAATTTTATTTGTATAAGTGTCGTGATATATACCTGAAGACATTACTTTGTCGACGAGAATGAGCCCGTTTATCCTTTTTTTGTCTTCGATTGCTTATTTTTTGTATCTCGGCTACTCACTCACTGATTTTTTGTAATAAGTACTATTATTTACACTATATATTGTGACGAGGTCTTTTTCGTTAAATTTCGCTAAAGACGAAAAGACCTGCCAGTCACAAATCTCTAATGACGCCCAAAATATATTTTTCTTCCTTACCCTTGCAATTACCAGTTAGGCGCCAGGTGTTTGTTTCGTCCCCGTAAAGGCCTTCACACACGAATCTCCGTAACACGTAATACGTAAACCGTAACTGATTATATCATACTATTATTTACACTATATATATATATATATATATATATATATATATATATATATATATATATATATATATATATATATATATATATATATATATATACATATATATACCATACACTAGAATATTCGAAATAATAGATTAATCACTTTTCGGCCCTAATAATCTCTTATTAGCACGTAATTACGGTAGTACGCGTTTTTACTGATGCGACAGCAAGGCGAATGAACCATGCCGCTTAGCTCCCGCGTTAGAAAATGACAGTGGGGCCGTGTTTTATTTTCTTCTGTCAGTCGAGCATGCGGTGCAAAGAGATCTTTATGCATACGCGTTGTCCGCCTGGCGTAGGCCGAATGTTTAGCGCACGCTGCAGCTATACCTCTATATACATTGTAACGCGATAGATTATTAATTATTTACGGCTAATTAAATAATTTCACTATCGGACAAAAGGGTGCCGATTTTCTCACGATTACTACGGATTCTCTTTCGGTAGAAGTAATCGTTTTGTTGAGCGCCAGGAAAGAATTTATTTTGTGCCCTTTGCCTTGACCACGTTTTGCCGGCTAGTCTGTACGGTTATAAATTTTGAGACATGGCACCGGGGTCGTGAATCCGTAGCCGAGACCTCTCAACTAATCGAAAACTTTCACGAATATAAATTGACCCGAGCGGGTAGAGGAACAAGTCAATCCAAATCTTTATAGGTTCTTTTTTATAGATTCTCACACATGCTATAATGAAGTGAATAATACCTCTGTTTCCTCGTCACTACACGTGTATGTCGTCTCTTTCTCCTCTCTCTTATATAGAAGTGTTTCATCTGTCCAAGTGTATTGCTCGCAATTGGCGGTGACCTTGAGCGTATGGAGGTGGAGGTTCACACTTGTATACCTCTGAACAAGACTTTTCACTTTGATTTTTGTAATGAGTACTTTATTGTATATACAACGCGACACAGGTGTTATTGATGGGTATGGCCTAATTGCCGGTCGCACGTAGAGTGACGATTCTCTAGCGGTTCGTCAGCCTGTCGCCTCGCCGAGCGCCGGGCAGCGTTGCCGTGTAGTCGGAAAATTTTTCGTCTGGGTTCGTCTTATGTCGGAAGGCGCGTCGGAGCCGAGCTAGGCTCTATTGCTCGTTAATCGCACGGGGGCATTATTCCACCGCGCCACAACATATATACATGTGCTTATGTATACGCTCACTCTATTGAGAAACGCAAAGCTACGATTCAAAAAAGGAAAAATGTGTTCAAGGGTGCTGTAAGCAACCGATCGAGTTGAAATTTGGACAGTACATTGAGTATAATAGCCGAAATGGGATCCTGATATTTTCTTCTGAAAATTTCCAAAAACAAAACGCACTTTTTGCAGTTACCATGAAAATTTACATAGGTATATTATGTACTGTAACGAATTTTTCGTCACAACGGAGCAGTGCAGCCGCACGGAGTCGGATTTACGACCCGAGGCGCCGATGGATTGTACACCCGCGCTGCCGCGTATATTATCTACTCTCGACTACGTAAATTTCTTTCAGCTTCCTCGACGGTGCATCGCGCGCCGCGGTCCGCGTATAACGGCGCCTCAATTAGGGGGGTTCGGGACGCAAGGTGATGGACGCGGCGCTGATATTTTGTGTGCTTGGTGGCAATCATCGTGAGCCAACCGCCGTGGCAAGGAACGCCTGTCCGGCGAGGTCAGCTTCCCCCGTCCCCGCCAACCGCTCCAGGAGGAAGGCGTGCGGCGAGGCGGGAATGACAAAGAGTTCGGGAGCACTTAGCACCGTAGCGAGCTGTGCACGACCCTCGTCAAACCCGCCCCTCCTTTGATTCGTGTCACTCGATGGCCAGCGACGGACATGAGGCGCAGGGGGACCGGAGAGGAACATCGAACATCGGAGAAAAAGCGACAATGTAGCCGATTTAGCATAAATCGCAACAACACGGCGATATGGAGAGAGTAGGGGGAGAGCGCGTAGGACCGCTCACGCCGGCAACAGGAAGGATAGGCAGAGTGCCACAGGCGACGAACGAGAGCAGTCGAGTGGAACGGTAACGGCGCAATTAGAAAGTAAGTCCGTTTTCCGAGCGAGTGCTTCGTACGGCGAGGAGAAACATGTAAGTCCAGCCTAGTGCGACTATTAATTAAGAGAGGGAGTAGTCGAAGCCCGAGGCAGGGGTTTGAGCCATCAAGGATGGGTTATTGCGGTTGCCCCGCGTTCGGTGAATTTATTTTTGCGATAGTCTCGCGCTTTCCCGGCTATTAGGCTGATTCATTAATCAGGTATGAGAACTGCCCGGACTTCGTCGACTCTCTCTCTCCCGTTTTCGGATTCCTTGGCAGAATTAATGATAAGAAATGTCGTGTGAAAAGTTAGGAATGTATTTGCGAGTCGGTGCCATGCGATGGACGCGATGAGTTGTACACGCCGGGCAGCCGGTATCAGAGACTACGGGCCGCCGTCCTCTACGGCGGTCACGCGTAATGTTGACATTCGTTGCCTCGAGCCTTCGCGCTCGTTTTCATGTCGTTTGTCGAGCGTGTAATATTCTGAAAACTGTAGTTATTCTTTTTCTTTCGCCGCGTCGTTTTACGTGTACATTGTGTTCAATTATTTTTGGTTCCATTAATTATCTTATGTTTGATTAATTAATTTCTGTTTTATTAGTTAATTCACTGTCGAGCCGAAATTCGAGTGTAGGTTAGTCCGGCTCGTACATCGGCTACATATCGGTTATATTTCGCCATCCGCGACAAAAATTTTGATTCGCCAATTCTCATTCATTTCTGCATAAAATCAAATGAAATAAAGCTCAAAATACGTGTTTTTTAATTACGGATCGGCTCTTGCTATAGACGTTATGATTCGATCCGTGCACCCATACAAAATTCTGTCATTTCTCCCGTGATAAGTGAAACTGCAATTTTTTTTGCAAAGCGTTCAATCAAATATAGCAAGAGCCACTTTTTGCCATAATTCTCTGTGTATCTGCCAAGTTTTAACCTGATCAGTTGTTTACTGCTCGCATGAGTACTGATCAAAATTTCCAAGCGCACGTCGCCGGTATCACTACCTCTTAAGGACGTTCACAACTAAATCGACTATTTATAGATTTTCTCGAAATTTGAGTCACATATTGTTTATGACATTTCTAATGCATTTGTAAAATGTTAACGAACATGCCCGTACCAAAATGTAAATATTTGCTGTTGAAGTTGCGAGTTTAAGCATGTAAGGTATAGCCAAGGCACGAGCTAGAGGGCCATTTCTATTCATAACAGCATCAATTTTTTATACATTTTGATAAAAAACTGAAATGTGGTAGATTATAGTGTCAGGAACAAAATGTAAAAAAATGGAGATTCTTAGCGATATCGTTTAGAAGTATTTACGATTTGAATCCACGAGTTTGACGATATTTTCGATCGTGTCATACCATGGAGGGGATGCCGCCGTGGTGTAGCGGCAACGCTGCCGTGTGGCGATACGTAGGAGAGTAGAGCGGGAAGGAGAGGTTACATCGTATGCACACTGACGTGTTCCACATTTAATGGCTTATCTTACAAACAAATGCAAATGGAATCATTTATAACTGGATATTTTAACGTATTATAATAAAATGTATACATTTCTTAATTCGGTTGACTTTAAAAATGAGGACACTTTTTTTTAAAATAAGATGTTCTCGTAAAAATCTAACTTTGCATGTAACATTATAAAAATATGAAAAAGCGGGATATAACCAATTATGGACTGCATTAAAGAAGTTTTATCACGCGAAATGGAATATTTTTTTGAGGTTGGAATTATTATGGAATAATTATGAATGGGTGAGGTACATAAATAATGTACGCAAAGTATTGGTCTTCTCAAAATAAATATTCTTGTTTTTAGAATACTTTTTATATATTTTAAAATGTGAACAATGATAACTTCGTACAATTTTTGGTACCTTAGGAAAGAGAAATATTCATAGACAATATATGAATATAGAATATAGAAAAATCGTATATCATATTTTTTATCGTGTTTTCAATATCAATATCTTTTACTCTAACAACGACTTATTGTTAATTATTAAAAGCCGGATATATATGCGATGATTTTTTGAATCACTTTTTTGTTTTTGCTGACTCGTGGTTTCCCATCTACGTTGTCGGAAAGTAGTGCAACGACTTTCTGTTCACCTTCATTTTTAAAAACATTTATGACGGAATCGCTTGTAATTTCAGCTTTGGCCATTTTCCTCAAAATATTTCTGGAAACGATGTTTTTGAAATCCTGCAGTCTTTGCAAGTTTTCATTAATTTTAAAGCTATCGTTTAATTCTATAACACTGTTTTCAAACGTTTTCAAAGTTGAAAAAAGTTTTCCTTCAAGTGCAAAATGGACAGCAAGCTTTTGCAGTACTGCAGCGTCGAATTGTGCATCATGAAACGTCGAGTCACTGTCGCTGTCCTTTCTAATGAAATCGTCATACAATTTTTCTAGTTTAAAAAAACCTGGTCCTTTTCGGTCAGATAAAAGTTTTCTTAAGACAACCAAGGTATCAGCAAAGCCAGCTATGAGACGATATTCATCGACCATGCTGTGTTTTGAAATAAGTCTTAGAATTCGTGACGTATCAAACGAAGCATTATGTGCTACTAAAAGACAGCGTGGACCTAAATGGGATAAAAATTGATGAAACGCCAATAATGCTTCTTCCTCAGAACACGTATCCAGCTGTTTATCGTGTAAATACAGTTGACTTTTCAATCTTCTAAATCCAGTTATTCGAGTGACGATAGCAGGTATTTCTTGCGAAGGATCGATATATACATTGAAAGCAGTTTCTTTTGATATTGCAGCGATTTGCAGAATATCTGCTGTTGCACTAAGACCCGATGTTTCCAAATCGAAATATACTACACTGCAATCATCCAGTGAAACAACATCTGTGGGTTTGCTTTTTACACCCAATTCATTGATCCCACAGTTTGTAAGATAGGAAATTCCTTCCTTATTCTCAATTTGTTTTCGCAATGCTTCCCTTTTGACTTTCAATTGAAGTCTTCGCAACTTTTTCAGTTTTGTTGATTCGAGGCATGCCCTTTTATTTCGTTTCCTGTTGGCTCCGATCGCGTAGTTAGTAGTATAATGACCATGTGGTATATTCAACTTTTGTCTGACGATGTTCAAACTTTGCTCGCCATCATTTTTTGAACATACTGCACTGGCCACGCGAAAATCGCACGAAGCAGATTTGCTTAGGCAAACATTTTTCGGTGCTTTGTGAGCGATAATGTTGTTGACGCTTTCGTTGGTTTGACTAGACGCCGCCATTGCAAATTTCTCCGAATTGCTCGCATATTTTGAGAAAACGTTGATCATTTCCCGGTAGAGAACTTCATCGGTGAATTTGATCGTTTGTTTTGATGAGTCTTGCCGATGACACCACTCCTCACAATTTTCATGTCGCCCATATAGATGATCTGGCAGATTGCGTAATACGTCTGCCAGCTTCGTCTCCTGACCTTTGTTTTGCGCAACCGCATACGTGAAACATTTTTTCAAGTGACTTATGGCACCTTTTGTATTTAATTCATTGTACTTTTTGGCTAGGGCATACCATTCACTTGTAAAATGTTTCACGAGATGATTTTTATCCGCTAGCTTATGAATATATTCATCGCTCTCTTTGCGCACTGCTGCTATCATCGAGCTGTCTTCGTCAGCGATTACAGCACGAACGTTCAACCCTATTTCTTTTAGAATGTCGCTTTTTTTAATTAACTTCACTCCAGCATGAGCTTCCATGGCTTTCGCACTACCCTGGAAATTAAGACGACAGTCATGGTCATCCTTACTGTGACCCTTGTCGCATTTGGAGCATTTGCGATTACACGTAGTGAAGTCCAAAGTCTTCTTCGACAAGAATCCAATGATAGTCGCATATCCGTTCAAGCTATCATAACTCCTCCCGTTGCCGCGTTTAGTCCAACCCATATCATACGATATTATGATGTTGACAATAGTCCCTAATGCAGCATCAAACATTGGATTTAAAGAATTTTCATTGGTCTGTCGTGAGGGTGATGGGACTATTGAATTCTGACAGGAACGAAGGAAGTTGAGATGGGGAAAAATGTCTTGTGTGACACTCGCAGGCCTATAGGATTAAAAACAAAAAATATTAAAGACACTTTAATTTTTCAATTTGACGGAATGTATTGAATTCACACAAAAATTCAAATATGTTAACCCACGTATAAAAGTACTAAAATTATTAGCTATGTATAAAAAGTTATATACAATTGATTATTTATAGAATTATTTTCATCTAATTATCTACCTCATATTCGTCGACTATTATACATAATTTAATTTTCGTACGGAGTGAAATAAGAGTATTTACAATTCCTGGCATATCTTTTCAACATTCTGAAGCACTAGTTGCCTTTCCTCTTCGGCCGCTCGTTTGCAGCTATCTTTTGCAGCTTCCTCGACAGCCAAACCCACAATTTTTTCGTATCGCTTGTATGCGACACTGGAAATAGATGGAATGTCCATGCAGGCCAACAATTTGTTAAGAGCAGTGTGACCAACGCCACTATGTATAGAGCCTGCAGTACATACATACATATAATTATGCACGTCCACACTATTATTTTTTGTGTAACATGATATTTTATCGTAAAACTTACCCAATACTGCCGTTACGTTGCTTTCCGCGTAATTCTGACCGTCCTCAAAGGTGTTTATTTTCCCTGTATGCACTGTGTTTGTCATATTACATCCCATGCAGATAATTGACAAAATGGAATGAAGGCCCAAATGTTTTCCAGACACTATATTTTCCAAATCGAGGGCGCACTTACACTTATAATTACTGCATTTGAGATTTTTTGCCAACTCGGATAAATCGACGACACGTTGTCCGGAACACACACTTTTTTTGGGTGCATTGTCTTTCACACACTTTTTTTTCGCGTTTATCATAGCTGCAACACATTTTATTTCTTTGGTTACTTTTCTTTTTCTTTCAAATCTACCATTTGGTCTACGAAATTGCTCAGACATGCTTCATTTTATGTTCGTCTCATTTGACATGACAGCCCATCTACTAAACAGTTGAGAATCATCAACGTTGCCGGATCTCTGCATCGCTCTAAGGATGTTTATATTGGTGTATACGTATACCGCCCGCCACAGCCTTATTTGTGTAGGTGCGTAAAGTCTATGCGAAAAGTTTCGGATTAGGGGGGGGGGCGCTATACGATGCGGCAGTTGTTCCGGGCCGAGCATGGGTCAAACTTTTGTCGCCGATTGTCAGTTGTGAACGTCCTTAAGTTGTAATAGAAGCGAGAAGGTTCTTCGATCCTTTCTGATTTTTGTAGTCCCTCTTTATACCCTTGGTCTCTGTATTTCTCCTGCGAGAACGCTTTTCCTGTGTTTGTCCCTCTGTGTGCTTTGAGGAAAACTACCCTTGGCTAATTATTATTATACTTTCAGGTCTTGTGCCTGAGGACAGCCATGACACCCGTCACAATATATTGTAACGGGGATTTTTCGACCCGCGCGTCACCTTCGTCCATCGGACCCTCGTCCGCGCGTCCGCATCTGATGCCGACTGGGGCGCCAGTCGAGTTTTGTTTCGCCGGTCTCGGCAACCGGCACAGAAATGGCGATCGCGGGCGGGGAATTCACCCCGATCGCGCCAACTAGTCATCGGCCAACATCCAACACTAACGTGACAGGCTGATAACCGAACAGCAACAACAACAATCGCGATAACGGGAGATGGGAACGGTCTCACCGAAAAGACAATTAAACAAAACAGGCCTATAACCGAACCGGCCGCTTTTTGTTTCACCGCAAGCGCCGAAACCGGACTAAATCTGGACGCGGGAACGAGTGCCCGACGGTGACGGAGCTGCTCGCCCGCTCAGTCTACTAGGTTAGGCAGAGAGGATCGCGGTTGGCGGACAATGGATGCGAGAAATCGATCTCGCGCGAGCCAACGACTCGCACACATCACGGAACGCGAGAAACGAAACCACGAATTAACCATAGTCTTGATGATAATGCGGGAACGACACGAGAACGAAACTGGGGTCGGAAATATGAATATCGTACGACTTACCGAGCTGCCGATGACCTTGGCTCACCTTTGCCTCGGAATCCCGCGACTCTGCTCATCTCGCTCGGATTCAGCGTCGACACACTGTCCGCGTTCCATCCACACCGAGACGCTTACTGAAATTTCAGCGTGAACGCTGACGCGAAGTCGTGATCGCACTACCAGAATAATACAATTTATTTTGTATGGCGCGATAGCTAAGGCTTCGTCCTCGGGACGAGCGTGAACGTAAACAAGACGGCCGCGTATACAATGCGAGCGGCGCGTCGAACTCACAGCGAGTGCGAGCGAGAACACACTATTCGCGCACCGACGAGAGAGCGCGAGCTATACATCACGTCGCCTCGATCACGAAACGACCGCGCATATTTCATGACGAGAACAAAACGATATCGAGGTTCGTTAGCACCCGGCCCGAGGAAAATCGGCGGTGTCTGAACGACTCGAGACACCGAGACCCTTGAGGGTCCTCCTTGATGACGAGTACAAAGGAAAACGGCACACAGAATCCGTTATAACTAATCGAAAACGCGCACTAGGAAAATTCGAACGACGGAAGAAATCTAACTCGGAGCACTGTAGCACGAACGACATCGAACCTCCCACTCTAGAGAGAGAGAGAGAGAGAGAAAGAGAGAGAGATAGAGAGAGAGAGAGAGGCAGACAGAGACAGACAGAGACAGAGACAGAGAGAGTAAACACACGGGACCGCGCATACGGAGAGAGACATTGTTGTCAATTTCCCGAGATTGCTCCGCGATCG
Source organism: Netelia inedita (assembly GCA_964017225.1). Lineage (NCBI taxonomy): Eukaryota > Metazoa > Arthropoda > Insecta > Hymenoptera > Ichneumonidae > Netelia > Netelia inedita. The sequence continues at coordinate 23,170,016 of OZ024924.1, forward strand.
TCCTCTCCTGACGGGTTACTCGTTACATTAAGCTCTCATCTCCACATCAGGATCAAACGCCGCAACCTTCGGCTGACCTCCAGCCACCTTCACGTCCTTTATCGACTCTAGAAGCTATCAGGAACAATATGAACGGTATATGATATGTATGAGATCTATAGATCTCATACATATCATATTAATGTAAAATCTCATATATAAATTAATCCGGTATTTGATTTATATTGATCATCAAATATTGTTCGATCAATATTATGCCACACAATAGTTAGAAAATAAGACAAAATATTTATTTTTTTACCAATTTTAAAGAAATATCCACCCGACGCGGCCGCGGTCCGTCGGCTGTCGGAGCTCTAGGCACAAACTTTAGGTCTTTATAAATTTTACGATTATGGACGCGTCAGTTTTATCTTTTTTTGACAGTTATCAATTGTTCCTTCCTCCACCAATTTCCCAATGACCAGCACACTGGTCTAACTATTGACACTAAGGTGTTCGAAGACCGAGATCACCTATTTCCTTCGACAAAATACAATCGTTGTACAAGATACACAAAGACAGTTCACACTATAACAATCACTACCAAATTCTCCAACTACTCCGCTCAACGGTTAATCTGTTAGTGCCATCGACTGTAGGTACTCTTCGATAGTCAGTGAGCAAGTTTATGCTGTCGATCAGCATTGATCGACCAAAAGGGTTGAGGGGCCTCGTTGACGGTTGACCGTCGTGCTAGCGTCGAGTCTCTCCGTTACTTTTCGTCGAAAATTGTCGAAAAGCGACGAAATCGTTCGACGTACGATGTCGAATACGCTCCTAATATATAGGGTGCTCCGACGATACCCGACACCGCAGGCGGTAAGGATGTCGAGCGGAATTCTCTGGTAACAAAAAAATAGAATTTCCGCTTATGAAATTTTGAATCGCGCGCCTCTTATAGGCTATGTGACGTCATCAGCGACGTTGTTGTATTTACGACACACGAGCTACAAACATCCGAAAACGATCCCGTTCAACTCGCAATATCTCGCAAAATATATGGACACATGTCGATTTTTTTATTTTTAACGTGCCATACATTTTACAGTCTGTTGGGATGAGGTTACCGTAGATTCGTAAAAGACAATTCGTACGCAATATGCTAGATCACTTTATTGTTAAACAGCGTGTGTAACGGAGGCGTTCTTGATAGAGAGTGAGAATAGACGCGTTGCAGTAAGTAAAAAGGCGGGATCGCCGTAGGCGTGAACGTAGATAGAAACAGTGCCGCCAACCCGAGGACCGCTAGAATGGCGGTGTCACAGATGGAGCGCGAGTCGCTCCTAGGAACCGGGAGATTCAACACTTCCCCTCAATGAGCCGCTTCCTTGTGACTGTAGGCATGCGCTCGTTACGCCCATGGATCGGATGCATTTTCGGTGTTTTTGTCCAGAGAGCCCCTTCGTCACAACGTCCGCGGGGAGGTCCTCCATGGGCATGTACTTGATTGATAATTGGCCGTTTTGTACGGCTTCACGAATGAAGTGATATCGTACGTCCACGTGTTTAGTACGTGAGTGAAAGATTGGGTTTTCGACCAATTTCTGTGCTCCGATATTGTCGTTGAACACCGTTACCTCGGCTAAACCTGTAAGTCCAAATTCCCTGAAAAAGTTGCGCAGATGAATGGATTCCTTGGCAGCTTCAGCCAGCCCCATATATTCGGCCTCTGTCGATGACAACGCTACCGTGCGTTGCTTTTTAGATTCCCAGGATATTGCACTTCCGCTCAGTACGAAGGCGTATCCAGTGTACGATCTTCGATCTCCGATGCAGGTCGCCCAATCTGCGTCCACATATCCTGTCAGTGCTGCGTCGGTGCGTCTGAAAAGGAATCCGAGATCGCTCGTTCCCTTTAGGTAGCGGAGTACGCGTTTTGCCGCTGTCCAGTGTGATCTCCTGCAGCAAGTGTTAAATTGACTAAGTGAACTGACTGCGTGTGATATATCAGGTCTCGTGGCTACGGCAAGGTACATGAGGCAGCCTATCCATTCTCGGTATGGAAGTATCTCCTCCTCCTCGTCCGGTGGTTGTTCCTCTCTTACTAGTTTCGATCCGGGGTCTATAGGCGTGGCGATGGGCTTGCAATCGCTCATTCCGAATCGATTTAGTATGTCCCGAATATATCCACTTTGAGTCATTCGAACGTCCCCGTCCTTTCTTCCGAATTCGATTCCCAGACAGTGTTTGACCTCTCCAATGTCTCTGATATCGAACAAGTCTGATAAGTATGCCGTCAGACGGGTTATCGCGTCGACGCTTCGCGAAGCAACCAGAATGTCGTCCACGTACACGGAGATAAGCATCAGATCCTCTCCTTCGTGCGTAAAGTATATGTGTAAAGTATAAATGCGTAAAGTATATACATGGATCCCTTTTGGATTGAGTTAGGCCAAATTCTTTTAGTTCGGCGTCGATCCGTTTATGCCAGTTCCGGCCGGCCTGTTTGAGCCCGTATAGAGCTTTTCTTAATCGGCAAACCTTGTTGCCTGTTTTTAGTTCCCGAATCATATCCTTTGCTTTGTTAACAGTGTGCACATCGGCCCTTTGCTGCCTGACTAAGATCTTTAGAGCTTCGCCAATCATATTCGGAACTTCAATATAAATTTCTTCGTCGATAGATCCATTTAAATATGCTGTGATTACGTCCAATTGCCTCATTTTCATTTTTTGGTGAGCTACGAGACTCACCATTAGCCGGATAGAACTAAGGCGAGCAACGGGAGCAAAACTCTCGTGAAAATGAATCCCAGGTCGTTGGCTGAATCCTCGAGCAACAATTCGGGCCTTTTTCTCTCTCGAGTGTTCCATCCGGTCGGTATTTATTCCGCAAGACCACCCGGCTTCCGATTACTTCGTGGTTTTCCGGACGATTTACGATTTCCCCCGTATTGTTTTTAATGATCGATTCTAGTTCCGAAGCAATTGCCTGGTGCCATTCCGCGGCGTCGTCGCTCTCCAGGGCTACTTTAGTCGGGATCTCCGCGTTGTATGCAATTTTTTCTTTTGCGTATGTTGCGGCGACCGTTTAGTGGATCTTCCGAGGTCTTCCTCTTTGACCCGTCCTTTCCAGCCGAGGTCTGCCACGACCTCGTTTCGTTTTTCCTTCGGACACGGTTTCGTTGTGCGTGTCGTCGTCCTCGTCGACTTCCTCTTTCGGCGGCGAGTTTTCCGTCTGTTGTGTCGGTAGCAGCTCGATAATTGCCTCGTATCTCCCGGACTCGGTTGTGCCATTTGAGCCATCCGTGTCGTCCTCCGCAAAAAACGTCTTCCATTTGAAAATCCTTAGGAACGTCCGTTTTTCTGAAGATCTGCGGCGGGGTGTCTGTAAATTTAATGTCTCTCGTTATCGTGACTCTTCGTTCCTCGGAGAGCCACACGCGGTAAGCTTTGGATTGCTCCGAGTATCCGAGAAATATGCCGGGGCGCGATCGAGAATCGAATTTTTCCATATTTGGCCCCCTGTGCAGACAGTACACTTCCGCTCCGAACTCTCGAAAGTATCCGACGTTCGGTTTCTTTTGCATCCATATTTCGTGAGCTGTCTTCCCCTTGAGACTGCGAGTGGGGCAGCGATTTCATATGTAGTTTGCGCTTAAAATTGCTTCCGCCCAAAATGATGCTGGCAGGCCCGACTGTATGATGAGACGTCGCGCCATCTCGACGAGAGTCCGATTTTTCTTTTCGGCAGTACCGTTTTGTTCCGGGTTATTCGCCACTGTGAGCCTTCGTTGGATTCCGTTGGCCTTCAAAAAATCATCGAATTCCGTATTGATATATTCCGTGCCGTTGTCCGATTGGAGATACTCGATTTTCTTTCCTGTGAAGTTTTCTGCGAGTGCTTTGTATTCTCTAAATGCTGCCAAAGCTTCATTTTTTCATTTCAGAAATTTTACTATGCACCATTTTGAATGATCGTTTATGAATGTAATGTAATACCTAGACTTTCCATTCGATTCGGTGCGCATGGGTCCGCATAAGTCGGAGTGAATCAATTCCATTATCTCGGTTTTTCGGTCCGATAGCTTGGGAAACGACATTCTCGACATTTTTCCACGCAGGCATATTTTACATTTAAAATCATTTACATTTTTAGTGTTACCGAAATTCAGCCCCAGCACCGCGTCATTTTGTTTCGTGTAGAGAATATCTTTGACATTCAGGTGTCCCAGTCACCTGTGCCAAGTGTCTAAAGCTGTCCCATTCTTCGGATGTCCGCTTTCCTCCGAAGCGTTCCGACATTCGCTCGTGTTTTTAATGTCCACGTAGTATAGCCCACCTGCTCGTTTTGCTTTCAGTTTTGTATGTCCGGTGGCATCTACTATCAACGCCTCGTCCTTCCGAAATAGTACGTCGTATCCGTTATCCGTGATTTTGCTCACAGACATTAAGTTCGAGCGTAGATCAGGTACGTGCAATACGTCTTTCAGATTGATATTGCTGCGTGTTTCGTTGACTAGCGTTGATATCGAGACAGTTCCCTTTGCGTTTATGTCTGTCGATGAGCTATTGGCAAGATTTAATTTGCCGATGTCCGTGGATTTAATTTCCGAGAAATCGTTTTTGTCCCGACATAGGTGAGACGTGCAGCCACTGTCCAGGCACCATTTTTGGTCGCGTGCCGACTCTTCGATGCGGAATGCCTTCGGCGCTTTTTCCTCGTTGCTCGTCGCGTACATGCTTAGATCGTCAGAGCATTTTGCGTACTGTCGATTATTTCCGTCGATCTGTTCGTTGCAATCAGCTCTTTTATGTCCAACTTTTCGGCAACGATGACATCGTATTTTTGAGTTACCGTTATTCGCAGCTTTATAGTTGTTGTTATTATCGTTCCACTGTTTCGTATCTTGTCGTTTGACGTTCCATCGTCTCCCGAGATTCCTGTTTGCGACCATCGCATTTGGAATTGTGTTGCGTACGTCGTTCTTCCGAGCGTCGCTTTCTTCCATGATTTTAATGCGTAATGCTTCCGGCGTCGGTAGCTCGTCACGAGTTTCTATGGGACAATGAAAGTTTTCAAAATTCGGAGGCAAGTTATACAGTATCAGTATTGCAAGCATGTCAGGATTGATATCCACGCCCATGTCGCCGAGCTTGTCTGTGGTATCGAAAAATCGTTTTAAGTGCTCTCGTATGTCGTCGCCTTCCTTCATGCGTTCGAGAACTAACCTTTTTAGAAGCGTGGCTTTTCGTGCTGGTCCTTTCGACTGGTATATGCTTTCCAGCTTTAGCCATACCTCTCGTGCAGTATTGCAATCCTTTACCTGCTTGAGTTCGGACGGGTTCATTGACAGTATAATGTCCGACATGGCTTTATTGTCTCGCTCCTTCCACGCAGCAGCTGCGGCGGCCGATCGCGCGTCGCTTTCCGTGATTTCTGGTTTCACGTTGTCGCCGATCACGTAATCCCACCCGTCATTTTTTATCAATATGGCTTTCATTTGGATTCTCCAGGTATCGTGGTTGTCCTTGTTTAGGCCCTCGATCTTCATCAATCCTGTTGCAGTCATTGTGCTTTCGCGTCACGATGCCGTGTCACTTTTTCACTGATACGATGAGAATTTTCTACAAGTCTTTTACGAAACGTCCTGGGCCCATAACATATTGGGATGAGGTTACCGTAGATTCGTAAAAGACAATTCGTACGCAATATGCTAGATCACTTTATTGTTAAACAGCGTGTGTAACGGAGGCGTTCTTGAGAGAGAGTGAGAATAGACGCGTTGCAGTAAGTAAAAAGGCGGGATCGCCGCAGGCGTGAACGTAGATAGAAACAGTGTCGCCAACCCGAGGACCGTTAGAATGGCGGTGTCACAGATGGAGCGCGAGTCGCTCCTAGGAACCGGGAGATTCAACACAGTCATACCCACGGTCTTACATACAGGTCTGGAAACTCCGGTGGAAGGGGTAGGTCGCTTATTGAAGCCGTTTTTAGTTCACTAGTCGCCGCTAGGTTCGTTGCGATCAGAAAACCCGCCGCGACGGGGCCGGGGGGTTTCAGACGGAGACAGCACTAGTCGGCCATGCTTTTATCTCTCTGTCTCTGTTCCACCTTCATGTTCGTTACGCGGATATTTATTATAAGTTTGAAACACTTTTGAAAGAATCAGGAAAAGGCGTTAGTCCCGTCAATTTCGATTAATACGATCGAAAAAAAATATGATCTTATTAATCGTAATCGAACCGTAAACTTTCTAAATCCAAGCGAGCGTGATAAGCATGTATGATTCTAAAGCTATCACATTCCATGTAAACTTTAGCGGAGTGGTTCTGTGCTCCCCTCATATTCTTGTGGTTGTTAGTTGAAAGCCATTTGTCTCCTTTTTTTCTTATGCAATTTAATAAAAGTACAAATACAAAAAATTCCCTGATATTTTTCATTTTTTTACGTGCATTTCTATCATACCAAGGTAAACAAAATGAATTCTTTCAAATTTTGTTGTTGCCCCTTAATTAATGTTTTTTTTTCATTGTGAATCGGTTGTCAACAGTAGCATATATCTTATTAACCAGCTTCTATTCCTGAAACTAATTAAACGTATCAAGGTAAGTAACCATGAAAAAAATGTTTATTATATTATTCATCTTATCACGTTGATGTAATGATTGTTGTTTGTTTTCAAGTATTCCATCAGGGTAAGTATAATATAAATAAATGAACAGAAATGTCACGTAAACATCATGGTAAAATAAATAAATAAATGCAAAGAAACTTGTTCTTTCTTCATATTATCGCGTTTATTTTCTGTTATTTGCGGGTAAGCCACCTGTTTCAATCCAGGTAAGTATGAATATATAAATGAAGCTTTTGATATTTGTATCCGGTAATGTTTTATGTTAATTTTGTAAGTATTCCAATTGTTCAAATCCAGGTAAGTATAAATACGATAGAAACTTTTTCTCGTTTTTTTTCATCCTAATGTCACGTTCGGTTTGTTTACAGGTAATCCAGTTGTTGACAGGCAGGTAAGTATTAATATACACAAACATTCAAACATTCTTTACAACATATTACATTGATTTTTATTTCCTTGCAAGCATTCCAGTTAAATAAAGATATATATTAATACAAATCAATCCTCGTATACATTTTACATTTTTCCCGTTTTTAATTGAATTTTATTTTCTCTATTCCTGTTATTTATTCTTTAATTATCTGGAATGGCCTCTTCCCACTTTTTCCACATCACTGTGTCTTCTGGGACGAAAAATATCGAGCACTTCGCTTCTGTTCTGCTGCCGGAATTACAATTCCGTACGACGCACAACTTCCCCATTTTGAAAAAAAATGCTTTCAAATTATCAAACATGTATGAAACGCAGAAAATAATTTAATAATTGTCAACGACTCAACGATGCACGTCTTAACCGTTCACTCCGTTGCTCACCGTATTGAGGTTATGTTTATCTGGGTCCCGGAACCACAGCGACAACTAGTGGCGGCTAGAAGCGAAATTTGTCTTCACTAAGCGACACACATGATCGTGGCTCCCAGCATTAGAGTTTCCAGACCTGTATGTAAGACCGTGGTCATACCTACCGTACAAAAGATTTTTTTTAAAGTACTCTGGAAATACCTTTTTGCCAATATAAAAGGAATTTTGAACGTGCAATCCTATGTCCCCCGTGGTAGGTAGTGGCAGTGATACCGGCGACGTGCGCTTCGAAAATTTGATCAGTACTCCTACGAGCACTAATCAATCGATCAGGTTAAAAATTGGAAGGTACACAGAGAATTATGGCAAAAAGTGGCTCTTCGGACAGGTTTCTAAAATTTTGCAAAAAAATTTGCAGTTTCAGTTACCACTGGAGAAATTACAAGATCTGTATGGGTGCACGCAACGCATCGTAATTTCCGGGCAAGACCCACTCCACGATTAAAAAACATGCATTTCAAGCATTATTTCATTCGATTTTATGCACAAATGAATGAAAATTCTCCATTCAAAGTTTTTGACAAGATGATATCGAAAATTTTACTGACATAAGAAAAAATAGTGTACCGAAATTCCACGTGAATGCGCTGGCGAGATTTTCTCAGGAGACTCGTACGAAAACAGACGAAGTCGGAGAGTTATGCGGGAAAACATTGCCGCTATATATCTATACTAGCTGTGCCCGCGACTCCGTTCGCGGAGAAAGATAAATGTAAATTTGTTGATTTTTCCACAGAACTCAATTATTTCACTTAAAGACTCGATGAGTAGAAAAAAATTATACCGTATACCGAACATCTCCCACCCTCTGGTACACGCGTAAAGGTTGAGAGGGGTGAAAATTTTAAATTGCACCAAGGGTCGATTGGGGGCTCATTTGAAAGGTCCTTTTATACCAAACAAACCGTGGAAATTTTGAGTCTCTACGACCTCTCCAATGAAAATGGCGGCAGTTCAAATTTTGAAATTTCATGCACTTAGCGTTATCCAGGATCAACTGCGTGGAAGTGGCATGAATCTGATCCCATGTGTAGGTGTGTGTGTGTGTATGTGTACTGCTGTGTGTCAATGGCGTAGCTCATGCATGCCATTTGCACACAGCAAATGTAAATGAAAGACTTTTTTTTCATTAAGTTTATTCAAGTACTTTTGGATACACAATATTTTTTGTTTTTCTGTCTGGTGCGTATACGAATAAATCCGAAGGTTTTCCAACGCGTGAGCAGGCCACATATAGCTGTCCATGTGTGAAGCATGGATTTTTCAAATTTAATCCACAAACTTGTAGCGATTGTCCCTGTGCTTTGTTGATGGTCATTGCAAATGCGAGTCTAACCGGAAACTGCAAACGTTTGAAATCGAATGGCATATCTGTTGGTATCATTGGGATACGCGGCAACAGTACGTCTTCTCCTTTAAATTTTCCATTTAAAATCGTAGCTTCGATGATATTATTCATCATCTTTTTCACTGAAAGCCTAGTGCCGTTGCAAAGTCGTGGTGGATTGATGTTTCGTAAAAGAATGATAGGCATGCCAATTTTCAATGTTAAAACGTGCGGCGGTATGCCTGGCAAATCAAGTGAATTTAAGAATTCAGTTGGATAATTCACAACCTCTTCTTGATTCATTATAGTATCGATGGACTTATCCGTTATCGCTTCTCCTGGTATTTCGTTTTGAATCCTGTAATTGATGTCATTGACATCGTTGTTTTTTGCTGCTAATATAGCACGCGCACTGAGTCAATGATGATTTTTGTAATTATGTGAAATATTAGTAAAAACTTTGTTAATCAATTCGCGTATTGTTGTTGTGATTGTACAGAAGTTTGTTGGTAATGTGATACATTTTGTGGATTCATCAATTGTCATTTTGCCCTTTCCAATATCCAGCAATTGTTTTTCGAAATTTTCAGCCGATGAATCATATTGTAATTGTATACGCATATTTGTTTTCAAAGTTAATTTATGAACGTGTCGCCATAAAAATGATGATTTCAGACATGCATTAATTTCATCAGCAGATGTTGAACGTCGTATAACTGGTAGAGTTTGTCTAAAATCACCGGACAATAAAATGAGTGCTCCACCGAAGATCTGCTCATTCCCTCTTAAATCTTTTAGTGTACGATGAAGTGCTTCCAATGCTTTTTTGTGCGCCATAGTACATTCGTCCCATATAATGAGTTTACATGATTTTAGTACCTTTCCCATTCCTGAATTTTTGTTTATATTGCATGTTGGTGTCTCAGTGATTTGCATATTCAACGGCAATTTTAGTGCCGAATGCGCTGTTCTGCCACTATCCAAAAGAGTGGCTGCAATTCCAGATGATGCGATCGCCAGTGCAATATTTTTTCTTGATCGTATTGTTGCCAAAATAATTGAAATGAGAAAAGTTTTTCCTGTTCCTCCGGGCGCATCTAGGAAATACAATCCGCCCCTTTGGCTTGTAATCGCATTCGTAATTGTGTCATACACTATCCGTTGTTCAGGAACCAATTTCATAAGATTGTTGTTAATAAATGTACACAATTCGTCTACATCAAACTGCATTTCTCGTTGCAAATCACGATCAAAAATTTCGTTTGTAGATCTATTCGGTGAAGCAATTCCCAATTCTTCCAGTTTTTTGTTTGTGATTGCTAAACATATATCCTCAATCAAAATCAATGCCACATTGTACACATTTATTGTGAATTGAATTTCCTGGTTTTGATTCGTTGCACGCAAACGATGTAGGATATCTTCACTCATGTGGTCTTTGTATTTTTCCCAAAGATCATTTGGATTTGATGGAAAGCACGTCGTCAATATTATTGCAAATAACGTTCGTATTTGGTGTGGTTGAGCGGTGTCCGATGCATCAGCGAGCGAAGTGTTCCAATGTGCATCATTCTCAAGAAGATTTAATTCTTGGCAAGCTTCACGATAAGTGGTACATACTTTACCGTTTACTGTTCTTAAATCGTTGAATGATGTCGGACCACGTACGTTCATTAATAGTAATCTCAAGTAAAAGCATTCCGCATTGTTTGGGTGAACAGTGTACAAACGGCCTAATGCGTCGGTCGAATATAAATTTGTATGCCCTTCAACTAACTTACCTTTTTTCCTACGTTGAAACTTCTTCGTTGATGCATTCCATGTGTAGTATGTTGGTACTTCAGAGTAAAGTAGCGTCTTTGCAAACATATCATCCCCGCACAATTTAAAAAATGCAGTTAACGTCGTTTGTGGTGGTGATAGTGCTCTTTCACGTAGATTTTCTATTGTGAAATATACGCGCTGTCCATTTTCAAGATGCACTGACAAATGAATAACTGCTGGATGTCGTTCGTGGATTGGAAATGATCAAATGCGCCATACGGCTTCGTTGCTACTAATGTATCGTCCCAATTGATATTGATTTATTTCATCAATCGATGAATTTGTATTTCCCACTCCAAAAACTGACATATCACTTCCTTTGTTTACATATTTGCAAATGTATTTGATGGATTTCACCGAATTGCAATACTCGACGTTGATGTGTGCTTTGTACGTTTTCGATAGTAATGGTGAATACGGCACGACCCAACGATTATCGACTTCAACATCGTTGCTTCGTACTTTCAATATTACTGATTTTCCACCGTCTTCAGTTGATCGTCGACGATAAAGTGGATATCCGTCATTGCCAGTGATAGTGTCTGCAAGTAAACCTCGTGGGTATCGTTTCGTGCATTTTCCATCAGACATGCATGGTGAATTGTTGTTGAGTATTCCACATTGTTGTTACTCAGCAGTGGGTTTGGGTTCGTTTCCGTTAAACAATGAGTCCAGAGACCGACAATACTTCTGTTTTATTGGTGATCAAAAGTACCCCCTTGATCTTTCACAATACCACGTTTTCGTTCGACAATATTTCTCGCCATCTAGTCTGTCTAACTTCCGGATTACAAGAGAGAAAAAGAACACGTTTTTCGATTGCTATGAATGCATATATTTCGTTGGTCGTGTGAAGTTATACGAAGACAATGTCGCTTGCCAACTTAGAACTATGCTAGTACAGTGTTACCAACTTTGATTCTATACAATTCATGTGAAGTAGGATAGGATAAGTTAGGATTAGCTGTCAAATTGACCAATTCTCAACACTCCTCCTTGATCAATTTGCAGCGTAGCGTTTCAAATGTTCTTCTGTTGAGTGGCTTGGTGAGAATGTCTGCAATCTGCTTGTTGCTCTCGACGTGTTGCAGTGTCACAGTGTTGCCGATATGTTGCAGGATGTACTTTCTTGGTATCTCAATATGTTTTTTTCCTTTAGTTGTCTTTCCTTCGTGTGCATTCTGTAACATGTGGATGGCTGACATGTTGTCGACTTTCAAGTTGATCGGCTGATCAACTTCCAAGATACCAAGTTCCAATGCGATTCGTTTGATCCAGCACACATCATCAATCACTGACACCGCGGCTCGGTATTCGGCTTCTGCAGTTGAAGTCGCTACCAGTCGCTGCTTTTGTGAGTACCAGATCACTGGTCCTCCTCTCATCACCAAAACTCCACTCGTCGACTGTCCTGTCTCCGAGTCTCCTCCAAAGTCTGAATCGGTGTATGCCACAAATTCACTGTCTCCTCCGAAGTTGATTCCTGCTGTCGCTGTCCCTCTCAAGTACTGGAACACACGTTTCACCATCGCCTGATGGCTTTTCATAGGCTTGTTGCAGAATCGACTCAGGTAGTTCACGGCGAAGCTTATATCCGGCCTGGTGATTGTAGCTAAGTACAACAAACTCCCTATCGCCTCACGATAGTTGTTGTTTGCCGGAAGTGGCTCGTCGTTCTTGAAGTCTATCTTCTTTGTGACCATTCCTTGCTCAATGGGTGTAGGTGCTCGGTTGCACTGTTCGAGTTTCATTTTTGTCAAGATCTTTTCCGTGTACTGAGGTTGATTCACGAAAATTCCATCCTTGTTGATCTTAATTTCCATGCCCAAATACGTTAGCTTGTTCTCTGTTTTCTTGCTGAATGTGATTTGAAATTCCTTGTTTATCTCGCCTAACAGTTTGTATATTTCATCTTCGTTCTTTCCAGCTACCAGTCCATCATCCACGAATAGTGAGAGCATAATGCTCTTGTCCTTGTTATAGTAGATACAAGGGTCATCGTCTGTGTTGATCAGGCCTATCTTCTTTTCAAAGTGTGCGGTGACCCTCTCGTTCCACATCCTTGGAGCTTGTTTGAGCCCATAAAGGCTCTTGTACAACTTGCAAACTTTTCTTGATCCGTCTTCGAATCCTTCAGGCTGGTTCATGTGAATGTCTTGCTCCAGATTTCCATACAAGTACGCTGTTTTCACATCGAACGATACCAACTTCATTTTCTCTGACGCTGCATGACTCAATAGTAGACGAATAGATGCATGGCGAGCTACTGGGCTGAATGTTTCTGCATAATCCACTCCCTCTTTCTGTTCAAATCCTCTTGCCACGAGTCTGGCCTTTAGTCTTCCGTCAACCTTCTCTCGAAGTACCCACCGACAAGTGATGGGTTTCACTTCATCTGGACATTCTACTAGCTTCCATGTTTTCATTTTCATTAACGAGTCGTACTCCTCCTGCATCGCTTGTCTCCACTTCTCATCTTTCAGTGCCTCACTCACCGGGATGTCCTCAGTTTCACCAATCATGGCTACTTTTGCACTCTTTCCTCCACGGTGAAAATCAGTTACACAATCTCTCAGTCTCGGTGGTGGTTGCAATGTTCGACGATCTCGCAGAATTCTCTCTCCTGGCTCTTCTTCTGACGGTTGCTTTTCAATTTCATTCTGACTTTGCTCTTCATCACTTTCTCCGGTTCCCCAGTCCTCTTCTTCTTCGTCTGACTCACTGCTGCTTTCTTCTTGCTTCTTAGGTATGTCTTTTGGTGCCAATGTTTCCAGTTCAGTGCCTTGCCTAAGTCTTATCTTCTCCTCATCGAAGATCACGTTGTCTGAACTGATAACATCTCTTTTCTCTTTCAAATAAATCCTATAGCAGGGCGAATCAATGTCATAACCAACCAGAATTCCTTTTTCTGATTTCTTGTCAATCTTGCCTCTTCTCTGTGCTTGTGTCAGCACATAACATTCACATCCGAAAGGTCTCAGCTTTTCAATCTTCATCTTCCTACCAAACCAAAGTTCTGCTGGGCTTTTCCTTGGTACGTTGCTGGTTCCTGTCTGATTTATTGTGAAGATCGCGTGGTTCATTGCTTCTGCCCAAAGTTTCTCGTCCAATTCGTTTGCATGTATCGCTGCTCTGGCTGCCTCCACAATCGTTCTCATTTCTCTCTCAACCCGTCCGTTCTGCTCTGGTGTATGCACATTCGTAAATGTGTGAAATATTCCCAACTTGTCCATCATTTGTTTTGTTTTTGTATTCTTTAGTTCAGTGCCATTATCAGATCTCAGACTCTTCACTCTCCTCCCTAACTGGTTTTCAACAAGTCTCAGGTAGCTTTCAATCTTCTCTGGTGCTTCACTTTTCGTCTTCATAAAGTAACAGCTTCGGTAGTGGGTAAAATCATCCTTGAACATAAGCCAATACTTTGCGCCTCCTAGCGATGGAATGTTCATCTCTCCTGTGTCGACATGTACGAGATCTAATGGCTGTTGGGCTGTCTTCGGGTTGTTTGGGTGTGAGGATCGATGTTGCTTACCATATGAGCACCCTGTGCACACATGATCATTCCAGTCATCAATGTATTTGATTCCTTTTCTTCGTAGTATGTCCCTGACATACTTGACATTTTGATGGGCGAGTCTCTCGTGCCACACTTTGATCGACTGGACCATCAAACTTGTCTCTTCTTCTCTTCTGAGCATCATTTTGTATAGATTTCCTTTACGTCTCGCTATTGCCACAAGTTCCCTTCCATCTTGACTGTAAAATGTTGACTCCTTTCCATTTGCCTTCTGTACATGTCCTTTGTCTAGCATCTGACTGACTGAGAAAAGATTAAAGTTGAGATTTGGTACATAAATAACATCCTTGAGTACCACTGGATACCACTCTTGACCGTTGAATGCCTCCATATCAATGTTCCCGACTGCAACGCCATCTAGTCTGGTTGAGTCTCCAATCACAATTGGAATCGGCTCATCCAATTCGACAAGTTGCACAAACCATTCTCGATGAGACGACATGTGCTGGCTAGCCCCACAGTCCTGATACCATGACGCTGCCCTGTCCTTGGATATGTCGTTGTCCATTGTCGAGAGTGCTGTGGTCAAAAATGCCCTCTTCGGTGGTTTTCCATTTCCTGACTTACTCGCTTCTTCTCGGGATTCACAGTCTTTTGCGAAATGTCCTTTCTTCTTGCATATGTGACATGAGTATTTCTTCTTACAATAGGTAATGTATTGGTCACACGGTTTACCTGTACATTCCTTGATCACGTGACCCTTCTTCCCACATTTGTAACACACGGACGGTGGCCTGTCCTGTTTGTAGTTTGACAACTTTCCTTGTTTATCACGTTTTGCCATGAGAGCGTTGTTTGTGCTGCCCTCTGAGTTTGTCGTCGTTTCCTTGAGTCGCTCGTCCTCGAGTCTCAAGCGTTCAATAAGAGTTTCCACGTTCTTTGCTGCTCCGGTCACATTGTCCCAAGATGTTCTGAAATGTGCCAATTTTGGTGGTAACACACTCATGATCCTCGTCATGATCCAACTTTCTCTCATTGGGTCATTTTCAGTTGACACTTCTTCGGCAAGATCCAAAATCTCCATACAATTTTCTACTGCTGATTTGCTTTCATCATACTCAAAGGTGAAGAATTTGATTCGGGACGTTTCTAAGGTTACATCAGTCTTTGTGCCATATAAACTAACTAATTTATCAATCATGTCTTTGGAACTTTTACAATTTGCTATTTTGTTCGCAATCTTACTGTTTACATTTAAACCTATTAACGTTTGAGCTTCGATGTCTTTCTTTATCCAAGCTGAAATGATATCTGATGACACAGCACCTGCTGGTCTCGCTTTTGCGCCTGTCACAATTTCATACAGGTCCTTATTCTTAAGTGCTAGGTTTAATTTAAATCGCCATGAAATGAAGTTTACATTTCCTTGACCATCTTCATTCAACATTTCCAACTGAGATTTTACAGTATCCATTTTGTTCAAAATTTTTCAATTCGACTGACTTCTGACAATTTTTAAATAAACAAAATGAATTTACAGTCTTTCGTGACGATTTTCTGACTTAAAACGACTTGCGTGTACGTTGACTGCTCCAATGTCGCCGATTTGTAGGTTAAGTCGGCCGTGCCGGTTCTGACGTTTTTTTGGACTGCTTTCGTCGGCTTCCCGTCGCTTTTTGTCCTGACTCACAACGAAACCCTCTTACTGCTTTACTGGGCCCATAACCTGTTGTTACTCAGCAGTGGGTTTGGGTTCGTTTCCGTTAAACAATGAGTCCAGAGACCGACAATACTTCTGTTTTATTGGTGATCAAAAGTACCCCCTTGATCTTTCACAATACCACGTTTTCGTTCGACAATATTTCTCGCCATCTAGTCTGTCTAACTTCCGGATTACAAGAGAGAAAAAGAACACGTTTTTCGATTGCTATGAATGCATATATTTCGTTGGTCGTGTGAAGTTATACGAAGACAATGTCGCTTGCCAACTTAGAACTATGCTAGTACAGTGTTACCAACTTTGATTCTATACAATTCATGTGAAGTAGGATAGGATAAGTTAGGATTAGCTGTCAAATTGACCAATTCTCAACACACATGGACCATGAATCATATTTTTGGTGATGACCTCAAATAAGTCTTGATCAATGTTGACATCTGGGATTTCTGCTGAGATGATTTGATCAATTAGATCGGGTGTGATTTATTTGATCAACCAAATGAAAATGTGTGCATGTGGCAATCCTCTTTTTTGCCATTCGATGGAATACATCCAACATCTTGTCTCTCCAAAAACGCGATGCTTAACAATGAAATCCATTAAAGATTTCATTTTTTGTTTGAACACACGCGCGGAAATGTCATGACGATCTGCCGATGTTTGTCCAGGTAACAAAAGTTCTTTTATTTCATTCCATGTTGGATTACATGTGAATGTAATAAACAAATCTGGACAACCATATGCGCGGACATATGTCATTGCATCTTGGGCGTATTCATGCATGTGCCTAGGACTTCCTGTAAATGTTGCCGGTAGTATTATCATTTTTCCCAATTCATTGTGATTCACATTGCTATCATTAACAACTGCATCACGTAAATGAATATACTCTTCTGAACGTAACTTTGTTTGATTTAATCTAATGTATAACAGCCGTTCTGTTTCGATTTTCGCATACATATCGACAATGTATTGATGGAACAATTTTCTACATTTCAAAATATGATTTTCATTGTTTTCACGAATCATCAACCGATATGAATAATAATTCATCGCACTTACCTTATTATTTGTTTCCTCGCCTGTTTGTGGATTTATTAATTTTATATTGAAATGATATCCATCTTCTCCTTTCGAAAATAAAATCGGATATTGCAATGCGTCGTATGATCGATGAGTTTCTGAAACTCGATGAAGATCGCCATTTCTCCGATGAAGAATTATATCACGCGAGTTAAATTCTTCACCAACTATAACGATCGCCACTTCGTCAATTGTCGGTGCATTGTATCTTCTTTTGTGTTGGCCGACAGGTGTTTTATCTGCTCTAACTACAACTTTGTAGTCATCAGCTGGCATTTGTTCAAGGGCAGTTCTAAACAATTTAATCAATTCGTTATGTTGATCGAATAAATTTTGCAATTTTGCGACAATTTCTCGGTTTGTTCCAGTATTAAGTCCGCAACGTTGATCAATTTGGTCATCAGTGTTTCCCATGAAATAAATTTGAATAAATTTGTGATCTTCATTCTGCAGTGGTAGTAATGATCCTGTACGATGATAAATTTGGCCTTGCACTTTGAACGTGGGCATGTAATTATCGCGCACGATATTTGTTGCACCAAACGATGTCATTTGAAAACACGAATTATACTTTCGTATGTTTTCCAAAAAATGTTTTGATTGGCTTGTTTCTCCTGATACAAATGTTAATAATGGTTCAGGTGGTGAATCTAATTCTGGCAATTTAACTTTACCACCTGCGCAGCACATTCCTTGTGTTTCACTCTTAAATTTCAACGCGTTGCAATACACGCACACTTTGTTCATTTTTCCAATGACCACACTTTTATGAAGATTATACTCATAATGAGCATCGTATCGGAACGCACAAAGATTTAAATCATGATTGAGTATTCGTCTAGATCGATCAAATCTTAATCTAACTGTTTCCAGTCTTACCTGTCTTTGGTCGAGGGTTTCAGCCGAACGGACTTGAGCAGTGCGTACACGAACGGTTTCTAGCCTTGCTTCTCGTTGATCGTCTGTTTCTGAAGATCGTAATGTTTTTTGCTTTTTTGATTTACGCGCGGATCTACCAATAGCATTTCGTTTTGGTGGCATGATTAATCTGGCATTAGCTGTCAAATTGAATGATTTCACCGAAACGAAAAGCGACACGAAAGACGCTCATTTGTTTTAAATATATATGTATACGATAGCGAGTCGATCGAGTCGTTGAAACAAATGATTGACAGCTGTCAAATAATCTCTGACGTGTAGATCTACCAATAGCTTATCGTTTTGGTGACATAATTAATCTGACATTAGCTGTCAAATGAATTATTTCACCGAAACGAAAAGCGAATTAAAAACACTCATTTGTTTTCAATATATATACATGGTACCGAGTCGATCGAGTCGTTGAAACAAATGATTGTGTTTTATTTCGCTTGTCACTTTGGTGGCATACTTCGACAGCTGTCAAATAATCTCTATATATAGATATACATAAATGTCAATTTTGTTTTGCCCCGTACGCGTATATTTTCGCAAATAAAATTATTCTACCAACGCAGAAACCTTGTCGGGAGTGCGAACTACAACTCACCAAAATTTCATCGCAATCGGATGAATGGTTTGGGAACCTATGGGGAACAAACAAACAAACAAACATACAAACAAACATTCTTCCATTTTTATATATAAGAAAGATATGTTTAGACCGCGCGGCATGGCCCCTCGGTTTTCAACTCTCACCCGGCCTGACTGCCGCATGGACCTCGATATATATACAGGGTGAATTGTGCAACGTTTCTCAAACGGAATTTCAGTGCAGATGGGATCATTACAAACAAAAGTTGCGGATATACATTAAGGATATTTTTAATAGTTTACGAGATATGAATATTTTAAGTTTATCTAATCAGAGCGCGCCGAGAAGCGTTGGAGCCGCCCACTCTCCGCTCTAGCCGTAGATATAGCACCGCTTAGGGCGTTACATTTGGGATCGCAAAATTCAGAGCAGTCAATTATTATTATTTTATTACGCAGTCATTTTCATTTGGCGCGCTCGGCAAAATTCAGAGCAGTCAATGCCCAACAATCGATCGGGAGCCGATCGTCGTGAGGAGTTCCCCTTTCTCACCCCTTCCCCGAAAAGCTGCGAAGACATAGCCGGCAAGCGGCAGCGACGAGAATAACGGGGAGTACGGTTTTGGCGATGAAAGAAGACAGGCGAAACAGATTTATTAGCGAGCGAAGTAAAATAGAAAAGTTAATAGGGAAAGAAATAATAGAGTAAAGAACGAGTAGAAGAGTGAGCGGGAATAGTGAGTAGACAGGACAGGCAAAGGATAGAGTGCGCGTGGACGAGTGCGAGAGTGAGAGGAGACGAGAAAGGAATACGGCGAGTGTGAGGACGAGAGCGAACGAGACAGCGGCGTGGCGTGTGTGAGAGCGAGAGAGAACGAGCGAGCGACACGAGAGGCGAGAGCGAGAAGAACGGGATACGAGGCAACGGCGGACCGCTGTGCGACGGCGGGAGGATCTCGGCGAGACGAATAAAGGTAGGCACATGCTGGTGCATGATTTCTCTCGGCCGATACGAGCCTTTTTGTACCGTGCCACGCGGGCGCGCAGTGTTGCTTATTTCGCGACTTCCCCTCTCACCGGTAGCTGTACGGTCGAATTAAGTCACACATTTGTATATGCGGGACGAAAAGGAGAATTAATAAAATAAGTATTGTGAATTTTTGTAAAGTACTCGCACGTGGATTGCGTTCATTTTGTAATTCGTATGTTATCATCGATGCTCGCCCTTCGAACCCCCACCATTTTCCTCTGACCGCTAGCGGTGCAAAAGTAGGAAGAAAGTTCGAGAAAGTATCCCTTGGTGTAAAGGCCTTCACACACGAATCTCCGTAAGACGTAATACGTAAGCCGTAAGGAAATCCTCCAATCAGAGTCGGCTATTCCCCTCTACATTTTTTTACGCAAGCTGGAAGCCGTAACGACGAAAAATTTCGTAAGAACGAAATTCTTACGTCTTACGTCTTACTTCTTACATTCATACCGTTCATACGTCACCGACATAACTGATATCAGATTTTGAAGTTGTGTAGTCTTGTAAATGAGCGATCATAATAATTATTGCTTAAATATGCTTGCCTATTCATGTGAAGAGGATTCAAATGAAATCGACAATGATCCGATTAAATCAACGGACGAACTGCTTATCGACTGTGTGAGAGGTTATCCTCAGCTATATAGTCATCAGGACAAAAATTTCAAAGATGTTTTAATGAAAGAGAATTCGTGGAAGGAAATCGCGTCAGTCATGAAGATATCAGGTAAGATTAATAAACATAATACGATTAATTGGAACAATTAATGACAGATATCTTGATGGTTTGAAAATATATAGTTTCAGAGTGTCAAGGGCATTGGATGAAACTACGAGACAAATTCGCTAGAGAGAAACGACATAAGGAAATGGAAACAAGAAGTGGCAGTGGACCAAGTCGTCGAAATTCATTCTTCTTATACGAAAATATGATGTTTTTAGAAAAACATGTTAAAAGGAGGCAGTATGTTTGTCCCCCTATGCTATGATCTATTATATTAATCTATCTAGTTTTATTATGTTTAACATTGGATGGTTTTTCTTTTCAGATCGTATACTAACGTGTCAAAGCGTTGCAAGGTGGCATTTGAGGAGCCGAACCGAGCCGAACCGAGAGGAGTTCAATCATTGAACCAGAGACCTGCACATCGGTTTCAAATGAAAACAGTGAGTTATCACGAATGTCGGCAACTGTACGTGATGAGGAAAATGTTTCTTTGACGACCCAACATGAAAAGACTCCTTCGCGTTTCCTAGCTTCGCAATCTTCGTCTCTGCAAATGACGCAAAGATCTGTTTCGCAATGGGAAGATTTAAATCTTTCAATGAGATCGACACCCTCTCCAGCACCCCAACAAATTGTATCAAGATCGACACCCTCTCCAGCGCCTCAACAAAGTGGATCAAGATCGACACCCTCTCCAGCACCTCAACAAAGTTGATCAAGATCGACACCCTCTCCAGCACCTCGACAAAGTGGATCAAGATCGACACCCTCTCCAGCACCTCAACAAAGTGGATCAAGATCGACACCCTCTCCAGCATCTCAACAACGTGGATCAAGATCCACACCCTCTCCAGTGCCTACACCACGAAAAAGTACGACAAACATCAAGAAAACAAAAGACTTGAACAAGATGGAAAAATGTTTTCTTAATTTAACTACGATTATGCAGCAACGTTATATGGAACCACGTCAGTCAGGATCTAGAAGCAATGCTGATAATTCATTTGCTGCATTAATAGTTGCAGAGTTAGAAGCCATACCAGAACCTGAAAAAACAAATAGGAAACGAAGAATACTACAAGTTTTATATGAGCCTTGTTGTGCCCCGATAATAAGTAGTACATATAATGAGTACACGCAAACATTCCGCTGACTCGGCATTGCGCAATGAAATCGAGTTCGATCAGAGGCCGCGCGAACGCCGACTCAGCCGAATTCTGAATAAAAAATGACTTCGAGAAATAACCTCCAAATCTGGGAAATAAAGTAAACCAGATTTGGAGCACAAAAACAACGAAGCAATGTTGACTAAGCTACTCCACTTATATCATTATAAAAGAAGTAGCAAGCCAACATTAAGTCAGTCTGAATCTAAACTTAAGTCTGTACGTACGGTACGACGGATTTGCGTAAGAAATCCGTCTTCCCTTTCTCTCTGCGTAACTTCAATAAACGACGATACTCTTTACTTCTACGTTTCATTTGGGTTCCAACCCTTCATTAGAATATCCCAAAAAATTAGTGCAGTACGATATTCGTGCGGCACAACATTGGTGGCAGCGGTGGGATTCTAAAGTGAAACGAACAAAGTAAATTGTCGTTGCCGTCGTAAGAACGACCCTTCTATCCGAAGAAGAACCGTCATCGTCAGTGCGGAAATCAGACTCCAATTGTTTCGCACCGAACGATAAGAAGACGCACCTGAACGAGAGTATCTAAGGAACGACGTACAGGACATAGGATCAACCTGGGATATCGAGAATAATCTGGCTGTAAGTCACATTTTTTCTCTCATTACTAGTATCCTAAACCCTACAGCGCTACGGACGCCGCGAGAAATATAGTGAAAATATACTCGCAACAAGTGACGCGCTAGTAAAGGAAAATGAGTACCACGAGAACCCCAGTGGACGGAGTTAATACGCAGAGGGGAACCGCGTTCGAAGAATCGGATGATCTTGACGACCTCGATCAAAGCGTGTTTGAACCCAGGCGTACCGTGCTAGCTCGTACACCCCCAAGAGGGGAGATGGGACCTCGAGGACCGTTGCGAAGGGTCCGAAGCGAAGGAAATTCGGAATACCATCCGGACATCAGCCTCAGGGAATCGCCGAGGGATGCTAGGCTCCGGTTGGGACTACCGAGCGTCACACTTCCTCCGGTGGCAAGGAATCTCCTCAATGACCTGCCGGTCGAACGAGAAGAAGTGGAAGAAATGGTGCTAATACACACACAGCCTTCAGGACCGTCCGCTTCAGAGGATGCCACAACCCTCCACCTAGATACCCTAGAAAGGCTGGTCGGAGAATTGGCCGCGGATGTTCGCGAACTGGTCGCGGACGTTCGTGAAATTAAAGAAGAGATACATCCGCAGAGGCCGCAGCAGCCACAGCGCCAACGGCCGGGGGTACAATTTTCAGACCCCTATGTGGAAGAACCTAGGTATATCGACCTGGGGTTAGCCTTACGGACTATCCCGAAGTTCGAAGGAAACGATCCGGGCGATCTGGACGAATTTTTGCTCTCCTGCGAGACGGTATGGGACAAGGTACATCCCAGAGAGCAAGATACGCTCCTCGCCCTGATCAGAAGTGGCAAAGTGTGTGGTCGGGCCTCGCGGGAAATGCGATACAAAACGACACACTCTTTGGCCGAACTGCGAACAGAGCTAGAGGCTCTGTACGGACGACGGAAAACACTAGCCACCCTGCAGTATGAATTTTGTCAACTACGACAGGGGGCAAAGGAAAGTGTCTCCGAGTATGCCGCGAGGGCGGAACGATTAACGATGGAATTAAGTGATACACTGTGCTCGGGAGTGGACCCGCACGGCGCTCGTTATATCGAGGAGGCAACCCGGAAAACGGCCCAAATGAATTTCGAGAACGGGTTAGAAAAGGAGATACAGGTAATAGTGCGGTCAAGAAATTACCCGAGTCTACACGAGTCCGTGGTCGGAGCCATGGAAGTAGAGAAACTCATGGGACACGTGGGAAAGGCCCCTGCTGAGAAAAAGGACGCGCGCCGCTCCTTACCATCCACCAGCGCAGCCCCCCCGAAATGTTTCGCATGCGGACGCATTGGACATCTGCAGAAGGATTGCAGACAGTCCATGAGACGACGCAGCTTCCCAACTCAGGCTCCGCACAGAATTAATGAAGTAAATTTAAGCTGCTCGTACTGCAAGACGACGGGACACGAATACAAGGACTGTAAGAAACGATTATCGATACCGCCGCGGGAAGTTAGGGACCGACCAGAACAGGCAGCCCGTCACCCAAAACACGACCACCGTACGATTGAATCGTACGGGGCAAACATGATCTCGGCAAACCTCGATGATCGCTTCATAAGTCACCCAGGAAAACGAGATGGCGCAACTAGTGACTTCCACATAAAGTCGCCGGAGAGTCAGACAGGAATACTGACTCTGAAAGCCGACACCGGAGCGCAAATTTGTATCATCAACCGAAGCGCCGTAAAACCCGGGACTAGGGCCGAAGAAACAAATGTTTCAATAACTGGCGTAGGAGGTCAGGAAATCAAAGCCTTGTGCGCGGTAAAACTGCAACTCGTAACTCCTAAAGGAAGAATCGCCCACTGGTTCCAAGTGATACCAGACAAGATTCCGCTGGGAGTTGATGGTTTCCTCGGGATGGACTTTATGAGGAAACACGCCGTAAATATCCTAGGAGGAAAAGAAATAATCATTAACGAGCACCGTATGCCCTTGATACAAGGAACAATGAAAATGAAACTCCCGCCGCGCAGTGAGAATATCACGTACGCGGCCACCGGTTGCACTTTTGTCGGAGTGGCCGAAAAAAGGGTATTGACCCAGGGAGTCGTACTGGGGGCTTGCGTCACGAAGCCACAGGGAAACAGCTGCATGGTGAGTGTAGTAAACACGACGGCCGAGGAAGTGGTAATCGTACGTCCTATAGTGGAACTCGAGCCGCTGCCGTCAGCAGAAAAGTCAGCCGGCCTCGGGACGGACCCGAGTTCGACGCACGACGTAAGCGCGGTAAGCTCATCCGAATGGGTTACGCGTCTTGAAAAATTAAAAGGAATGGTGGACACCACGCATCTCAACCGAGAGGAATCAGAGTCGCTCTGGGAGATTTGCAAAGAATATGCGGACATCTTTCACCTAGAAGGAGATAAGGTGCCTTGCACACACATGGTGGAACACACCATACCGTTAAAGGACGGGGTGCTGCCTATTAAGGTCCACCCTTACCGGTTGCCAGAAACGCACAAGCAGGAAGTGCAGAGGCAGACCGAAGAAATGCTGCGAGATCGGATAATACGACACAGTACGAGTCAATGGAATGCCCCGTTACTCGTTGTCGCCAAGAAACCTGACGCAGCAGGACGAATAAAAAAACGTATCGTCGTCGATTTTCGAAAGTTGAATGACGCCACCGTAGGCGATTCATATCCATTGCCCAACATCACCGACATTCTGGATCAATTGGGACGGGCATGCTATTTTTCAACCCTCGACCTTGCATCGGGGTTTCATCAAATCCCCATGGCAAAACGGGACAGGGAGAAGACCGCCTTCTCCACCCCCAAAGGGCATTTTGAATTTCTCCGAATGCCTTTCGGACTGAAAAATGCTCCGCCAACCTTTCAAAGGCTGATGAATGCCGTTTTAACCGGGCTGGATGGCATAAAGTGTTACGTATATCTCGACGATATCGTAATATTCGGTGCGACCTTATCGGAGCGTAATAAGCGGCTCCGGGAAGTTTTTCAATGGCTGAGAGAGGCCAAATTGTCTCTTCAGCCCGAAAAATGTCGGTTCCTGCGCAAGGAGACGCAGTACCTGGGTCATATTATCTCCGAAAAGGGAGTGCACCCGGATCCTGGGAAAATCGACGCCGTGAGAAATTTCCCGACACCAAAAAATGCGAAAGGCGTGCAATCATTTCTGGGGTTGGCAGGATACTACCGGAAATTTATAAAAGATTTCTCCAGAATCGCCAAACCTTTAACACAACTGATTAAAAAGGATACGGCCTTCGAATGGACGACGCCACAGGATCAGGCGTTTCAGGAGCTGAAGACCGCCTTGACTACGGCACCGATATTGCAATATCCAAACTTCAAAAAACCGTTCGTTGTGACCACGGACGCTTCAGATAAAGCCATCGGAGCCATCCTGTCGCAAGGTGACATAGGCGAAGACTTGCCTATTTGCTACGCTAGCAGAACTTTAAGGGGTTATCCCTACTTGTGATTTTGAAAAAATCGATTTTTTTTATTGCATTGTTTTGAAGTATAAGTATCTGAAAATATGTCCTGACAATTTCAAGTCGATCCGAACAAAATTAACTGAGATATGAGCGTTGAAAGAAAATAATCCGTTGTGTTAATAACCGGCTAGACTAGTCCCTTGGAGCGCTCGACCTTCTATTCGGTTTTAATCCATTGTTCGACAAAAAGGTTCGTATACCTGACATTCACAACGTTCATATAATAGACTGGAATTTGTAGAAACGTATTTTTGTTGTCTGTTAGGGTCTAAACTCGTCAGAGTAGCTCAAAAGTTTGACTAGATAAGACGTATATTCTGTCGTTCACAATATTATAAGCGCAGTTTTTATTCATTTTATATTTAAAAATGGATCGACAAAAAGGTTCGCGAGAAACAAGAAAAAGTGATAATTTACGGAAATCTCGACCAAAAAAAAGGAAGGGTGTTTTTAACCCGAAGCTGGCCGAATCGGAAACTGGAAGTTTCAGCACGTCTGCCAAGAAACTAAAAGATAATATTGATATGACTGTGAATGAAAGTCCTAATATTGAATATCGCATTTTGAACTTTTGGGTTGTATTCGCTGCTATTTCAAATTTAGTGAAGTGCAAGGCGTGTGATGGAGATATTAAATTTGAAACGGCAAATGCAAGAGGATTAGGCTTCAAAGTCGTTGTGAAATGTGACTCATGTGCAGATAATTTGATACCATCTTCTCCTTTTCTGGCCCATTCATATGAAATAAATCGTCGATTTATATTTACTATGCGAGTTCTCGGCATAGGATTGGCTGGAGCACAACAATTTTGCGGACTTATGGACATGCCAAGGTTTCTTACCGAGACTACATATTCAATAATTTTGAATAGTATTAATGAGTCTGTGAAAACGTGTACAGATGTAATATTTAAAAAAGCCGTACGAGAAGAAATTGAAAATACACCTAATGCAGCCGACAATGCAACTCCTCAATTAACAATTTCCGGAGATGGATCGTGGAGGAAGCGAGGATATTCGTCGTTGTTCGGAGTTACATCAGTCATAGGCTACTACAGTGGAAAAGTACTTGATCTTGTGGTAAAAAGTGCGTATTGTAAAATGTGTGAATCATGGAAACCCAAATTAAATGATGTGGAATACGAAGAATGGTACGCAACTCATGAAGATAACTGCAGTGCAAATCACAAAGGCTCCTCGGGAAAAATGGAGGTAGACTCTATTATCGAAGTCTTCAAGCGTTCAATAGAAAAATATAATATCCTGTACCGTTACTATATTGGAGATGGAGATTCGAAAACGTACACTGGGATAGTAAATTCTCATCCTTATGACGACGTAGAAGTCATAAAAAAAGAATGCATAGGACACGTCCAAAAGCGCATGGGATCCCGCCTTCGTAGTTTAGTAAAAAAAAACAAAAAGCTTGGTGGTAAAGGACAATTGACAGGAAAATTGATTGACAAGCTAACTGTGTACTATGGACTTGCTATTCGACGCCATTCTACTTCTGTTCACGATATGCATGAGGCAATATGGGCGACCTTCGATCATTACAGTTCGACCGATGCAAATCCACACCATGAGAGATGTCCAACCGGTGAAGAATCGTGGTGTTCGTATCAACGAGCTCAGGCGAGAAACGAGGCTTTTCAACATGATTACAAACCACTTCCATCAAATGTATTGGATGCCATTAGACCTATATACAGCGATCTGAGTAAGGAAACTTTACTCGAAAGATGCGTCGGTGGCTTCAATCAAAATAACAACGAAAGCTTCAACCAACTTATTTGGAAAATCAGCCCAAAAATCGTCTCGAGTGGATCAATCGTTGTAAATTTAGCAGCTTATATTTCCGTTGGACTGTTCAATGAAGGTTCAAAATCATTATTATTTTATTTGAACTCAATCGGAGTGAGCTGTGGACACAACGCGCACGAATACGCTGATAAAATAGACGCAGCACGGATTGCACTGGCAGAGAGACGGGCGGCCGAGAACACTCGTGAAGGAAGAATGTTACGAAGGCAACACCAAATTTCCGTTTTGCAAGCGGCATCGTCGGTGGAAGAACTTCTGTATGGACCCGGAATAGATGACTCTATGTAAGTTTACAAAAAAAAAATATTTTCTTCGGGTAAACTGAAATTGAAACTTTAAACGCGTTTTTCTCGAAATGGCATTTCTGAAGTCGGTGACCAAGATTACTCGAACACTTATGAATCGATCTTCTTGAAATTTTGCAAGCTTATTTAATACATAAAAATGTAGTCTTTAATCGTTCGATTTTTTTTTCGAAAAGAAATGGCCGTTTTATAACCAAAAAACGGGCACTTTTTTTCGTTAAAATTAAACCATTAACTTTGACTGTCTGCCATTTTGTGAAAAATGAATATTTGTTTAAATCCTTCGATTAAAGACTAGTTTATACTTATATTTGACTAAATCAATCCACATTTTTTATTTCAGATGATCCACTTCACCACGATGTTGGTCACCGCAAACCATACACATGAAAAAATGTTTTCATTGTCAGCCATTTGCCACTAAACAATGTAATATTTTTCAATAAAAAAATTACTGAAAGTTCTTCAAGATGTATTCTTTCAGATGATATATTGATCGATTAAAAAAGTTTTGTAGTTTTCTTTAAAAAAATTCATGAAAAAGGCCTTTTTTTTGTGCTACAAGTAGGGGTAACCCCTTAAATAAGGCTGAGCAAAATTATTCCACCACGGAAAAGGAATTGCTGGCCATCGTATGGGCGATAGGACAATTTCGCCCGTACGTATATGGCACACGGTTTAAGGTGGTAACGGACCACAAGCCTTTAACCTGGTTGTTTGGGGTCAAGGACCCGGGTTCGAGACTCATGCGCTGGAAGTTAAAACTCTCCGAACATGAGTTCGAAATCATATACAAAGCTGGTAAGCGAAATACAAATGCTGACGCGTTAAGTCGCATATGCGCGACTACGCGCCTACAAGCAAGCAAAACTCGGTCAGCGAAGGAAACAGAAAATATCGGTGGAAACGATACCCGTTCTAAGCTTGAAGATGAAACCGAAAAAACGAAGTGTTCGGACTCGCGAGACTCGTTCGACAACGAAGCTGATGCGTACAGTCCGAGCGAAGAAGAAAAAGGAAAAATACTTCACGAGCATCACGGCGCTTCCCTCGGTGGGCATCAGGGAGTAGCTCGAATGATGAACAGAATACGGCTAAATTACGACTGGCCAGGAATGCGTAAGGACGTCGAGGATTACGTGAGGAGTTGTGATAAGTGCCAGAGGAATAAAATCCGTCCCATGGTCAAAGCCCCGATGGTCATCACGGATACGCCAACAAAGGCGTTCCAGAAGTGCGCGATGGACATCGTAGGACCACTGCCAGAGACGAAAAGGGGGAATAAGTACATCCTCACTTTTCAGGACCTACTGACTAAATACGGTACGGCCGTCGCACTTCCCAACCAGCAAGCGAACGAGGTCGCTAGGGCTTTCGCTGAGAAAATCATCTGCCTATACGGTACGCCTGAGACCGTACTCACCGACCAAGGTACGAATTTTCTGAGCGCAACTTTCAAGGCTATCTACAAACTGCTGCAGATAGAAAAAATACAAACAACTGTATACCATCCCGAGTCCAATGGTGCGTTAGAATGGTCTCACAGAACCCTGGCGGAATATTTAAAAAATTACGCCGATGAGGATCAAGGAAATTGGGACGAATGGCTGCCATACGCCATGTTCACATATAACTCCACTCCTCATACGGCCACCGGCCATACGCCGCACAGTCTTGTGTACGGGAGCGAGGCAGATCTGCCAACAGCACTGCAAAAGGAGCCAAGGGTCACCTACTCGTACGACGACTACGCCCAGGAACTTCGCGAGCGTCTTCGAGCAGCTTGGACATCCGCAAGAGAAAATCTAAAAGCCGCAAAGGAGCGAGCTAAAGTATAGTATGATCGGAAGAGTAAGCCGCAAGACTACAAGGTGGGAGACAAGGTTCTCTTATATGATGAGACAGTGCGACGAGGCAGATCCGCCAAATTGACGCCAAAATGGACGGGCCCGTACATCATCGAACAAGCTCACCCGCCAACAAACTACGTGATCCGGAAAGGTCGACGCAACGTGCGAATACATGTGAACCGTCTGAAAAACTATATCGAGCATTAGGACAGGAGGAAGAAGCGGAAAAGAAAAAAAAAATTATATATATATATTATGTACACCCGCCTTTCTCCCCCGTCCAGAAAAAAAACCGCAAACTCCCACAACAGGCCAGCACGTGAATTCTGACCACACTGTTACAGGGTAACAATGATGAGTCAGCTATCGCTGGCCATTGACTCGAGTACACCGTACGAGGTAAGAGAGTTCAAGCACGCCCCAGGAATCTACTACGAACAAATCGGGACGTTGAATCTCTGCACGGACGTATGGACGCTCGCGGTACAGATCGACTTAACGCATCTGGCCCATTTGGAAGCACAGGTCTCTCATTTCCTCACTGAATTTCGAAGGAAATGTGAAATGGCCATAGGACCCGACAGTCATTGTGGAGAGATGCTAGACAATATCGCTCGACTTTCCGGAAATGTTAAGGAAAAGGTTGGAGTGGTCCATGATCTCGTAGGAGCGGATCATTCACGAAGACGACGCGGACTCATCGACGGACTAGGTTCAGTTTTGAAATCGATTACCGGAAACCTGGATGCAGCAGATGGAGAACGTCTAGATGCGGAGATCGCCGCTATCCGTGGATCAGAAGAATCCCTTAAAGAAGGGATGAAGAAACAACTCCAGGTCGTAGAAACGACGCTGGATATATTCAATCGGTCGTCTCACGCAGCTAACCGAAATTTTGGCAAGCTATACAACATGGTGCGTTCAGTAGATACATATCTGAGCAACAAACCCGGAACATTACGAAATAGGCAACATTTCGACGAAAGCTTGGCCCTCATGGACAATTATGTGGAAACATTTCTGAGGGAAATAAAGGATGTAGTTGACCTATTCGCCAGCGTTACGGCAGGGACCGTGAGTCCCGCCCTCGTCACGCCACAGCGATTGACGCAGTATTTGACCGAAGCACTACCGCACCTACCAAGAGGACACAGCTTCCCGCGACCTGTTACGAGGGAAAACGGAGCAGAAATATTGCGCCTGGCAACAACAACAGCCTACCGAAAAGGCGAAATAATAACATTGCTACTCGAAATACCGCTAATAGAGCAGTCGGAATTCACCATATGTACCCCCTTCCCGCCAAGGGAGTAAACGATACATTCTTCTATTTTGAGACGACTGAAAATCCGGTCATAGTGGATAAGGAAAATGGAAATTACCTGCGAATGACCTGGCTGGAACTGAAGACGTGTAAGGAGGAAAGGAATCGATACTTTTGTCGCAACAGGTATCCTTCCCTGGACATCACCGAAAATGCGCCTTGTGGCGTACTCATGTTCACCGAGGGAACATTGGCCTCTGGACACCAGTGCCCAAAACGAGCCATCACCTTGAGGGACATTCTCGTCATCAACCTACAGCAACTAGGACAATGGCTGTATGCAGCACCGCATGACGAGGTCATGAGTATTACGTGTGATGACGAACCATCAAAAACAGTAATGCTCCGGGGAACAGGAACTCTTACACTCAGTGGACGATGCACCGCCAGCACGAGGAATTTAAAAATCAAGGCATCAAGGAGCAAGATGCAACTAGTACGCGATAATAGCTACTTGCCTGTACACAATTTAACGCTCACGGCGGACGAAGAAGCAGCAATACCGCAGGTAGTAGACTTCTGCGAGGGAGTAACTCTAGAAAGAGTTGTAAGCAACCCCGACGAGCTGAACCAACTCGGTGCTCGCATCAGGAAAATAGATAAGGACCTGGACCAGAGTCAGCCTACACCGGTACACCTGTACCACACAATCGGCGAATACTCACTGGGGACCATATCTCTACTCGTCCTGGCTGGATACGCCATATATACCTACTTTAAGCGGAAAACGCAAACTTAGCTCGCCGGAGACGAGCGAAAATAAAATAAAGAATTTTCTTTTCCTTTTAGGGGGGAGGGATGTTGTGCCCCGATAATAAGTAGTACATATAATGAGTACACGCAAACATTCCGCTGACTCGGCATTGCGCAATGAAATCGAGTTCGATCAGAGGCCGCGCGAACGCCGACTCAGCCGAATTCTGAATAAAAAATGACTTCGAGAAATAACCTCCAAATCTGGGAAATAAAGTAAACCAGATTTGGAGCACAAAAACAACGAAGCAATGTTGACTAAGCTACTCCACTTATATCATTATAAAAGAAGTAGCAAGCCAACATTAAGTCAGTCTGAATCTAAACTTAAGTCTGTACGTACGGTACGACGAATTTGCGTAAGAAATCCGTCTTCCCTTTCTCTCTGTGTAACTTCAATAAACGACGATACTCTTTACTTCTACGTTTCATTTGGGTTCCAACCCTTCATTAGAATATCCCAAAAAATTAGTGCAGTACGATATTCGTGCGGCACAACAGCCTTATAATCCTTGATTATTAAGAAGGAATATTTAAAAATATGATTATAAGAAATACTTAAAAACATTAAATACAGTATTTTCCACAAATTATCTCTAATTACTTATAATTCCTTGTCTATCATAAAACTTATAATTTTATAAGAAAATTTATTAATATTCTGAATTAATTTTCAGGAAGATCTATGCCATTAAAACCTCTGCGAACGTATGCATATTGCCATGTCACTTCACCTTCAGAAGTCAACAAATAATTTTTTAACATATCCCTTTGACTGTACGCTTCGATTCTTGCTCGATGCGCGCTTGATGGTCTCAGATTTTGAATTCCTGCAGTATTCTCCTTTCGCCATTCTCCAGGAATTACATTATCATTGTCCAATTCCGTATCTGTGTAATTACTCGGACAGTATGTTCTATGATTCGCTTGCATTTGGTTATTTTCTGTCATAAGGAAGTTATGGAGACACAAACAAGCCATAATAACTTTGTCCGCATTATCAGGATGCAAAGAGATTGGATGAGTAAAGATTCTCCAACGTGCTGCAAGAATACCAAAAGGATTCTCAATTGTCCTTCTAGCCCGCGAGAGCCGATAATTGATAATTGCTTTGTCCTCGGATAAATTTCGACCAGAATATGGTCTCATCAGGTTTTTTGTCAACTGGAATGCTTCTTCACCTACAAAAAAACAGGGTGTCTCTGAATTGTTTCCAGGTAATCGTGTGTTTTCTGGTAAGTCGAGTTCTCCATTAAACAGAGCTTTCCCAAATTGGGATTGGGAAAAAACACCAGCGTCGTTGTTGCTTCCATAAGCTCCAACGTCTACAAGTGTAAACCTGTATTCGTGGTCGCAGGCTGCCATCAGCACAATGCTGAATGTTTTTTTGTAATTATAATATAAGGTCCCTGAATTGGGCGGTGCGTTAATTTGCACATGTTTGCCATCTATGGCTCCCACACAATTCGGAAAGTTCCAATTTCTCCAAAAACCATTGCGAGTTTTTATCCACTCTTCTTTTGTTGGCTGTCGCAGATATAACGGTTCCAGTTTATTTATTAATACATCGCAAGTTTCTTTCACTACCTTATAAACCGTTGATTCACCAACGCGGTAAGCTAACGCAATTGACAGTGGCAAATATCCAGTGGCAAGAAATCTGTAGTAGTAATATTGAAAAGATTGATTATTAGAATAATTCTAAAAACTATGCGTTTAATGTGTTCATTTATTTATAAATAAAATATTGCACGTACCTGAGAGTAATAGCAAGTCTCTGCTCTGGTTATAAAGTTCTCCAATTTCTTTTCGTCAAATGTGGCCTTATTTTCTCGAGTAAATTGTTAAAAAGCGGTAATGTCATTCGGGTGTAACGAAAAAACATAACCGAATCTAATTTCATTTCTTGCAGCAAGTTTACATAGTCTCCTTGCTCATTACGTTGGCAGTTAATGGGACGGACCCACCACCTTCTCTTAGCCCACTTTTTTGATTGCTGATGGCGACGCAACAATATCAGACCAGCATCCAGAACTAAAAGTCCCAGTACCATTTCTTCTCCGTCATCCATAATTCAGCAACAGTATTCTGCAAAAATTTTGTTCATTAATTATCCTACATACAATTTTGCCTAACCTAAAAAACGATATCAAATGTTTCTTCTTCTTAGAATTTTTTTGTGATAATAAATAAATATTATTTTACTCAGATCTTCTCATTTAAAGCAACTTTTCGAATTAAAAAATATAAATATAAAAATGATTTTATAGTAAAAATATATAAATATAAATAAAGTTTACATTGTAAATTATGAAATGTCAAAACATATATTGTTATCAACGTTTAACTTATTTTATAACTTGACTAATTTATTTTATAATTTATTTTTCACAATAGAACGTGAATACCTTACAACAAACGAAGATATAGGAAGCAGCACTTGACACTTTATGATCTTTCTACAATACTGATGATGTCTGTAGACTGGTCGAAGCTTACGGTTTACGGCACTCGTGTGTGATGGCGGTTACGTACTACGGCTTACGGTTTACGTATTACGTGTTACGGAGATTCGTGTGTGAAGGCATTTACGGGGACGAAACAAACACCTGGCGCCTAACTGGTAATTGCAAGGGTAAGGAAGAAAAATATATTTTGGGCGTCATTAGAGATTTGTGACTGGCAGGTCTTTTCGGCTTTAGCGAAATTTAACGAAAAAGACCTCGTCACAATATATAGTGTAAATAATAGTACTTATTACAAAAAATCAGTGAGTGAGTAGCCGAGATACAAAAAATAGGCAATCGAAGACAAAAAAGGATAAATGGGCTCATTCTCTTCGACAAAGTAATGTGTTCAGGTATATATCACGACACTTATACAAATAAAATTCTATTTATGTGACGACAAACCTGAGAATAACCTGAGATCTCTCTTTTGAGCTTTTAGGTTACATGTGAAAAAGTAATACCAAAAAAATATGATTTTTTGTTTGTCTAGTATAAATATTGTGTCTGGCCATTTTTTTGAAAAAAATATTTGATGGTAAGTAGTAGGGTGCGCACTATGGCGACCCCCACTCCTATCCCCACTCCTATCCCCACTCCTTTTCCCCCACTCCGCGGCCGCCGAGTCCGTGGCTCGGTCGGTCGTGGGTGCGGGGGTGAAGAGGCGCGGGGGGAGAAGGGGGGATGGGTCGAGTCGCTATAGTGCGCACGCCTTTATATATATATATAATTTTTCTGAGCGTGTCGGTATAGCGGAGCGCTGTTTTTATTTTCGACATTTTTATTTTTCCGGAGCGTGTCGGTATAGTGACACGCTGCTTTTGTTTCCGCCATTTTTCTTTTATATATATATATATATGTGTGTGTGTGTGTGTGTTTATAAATGTGAATTTTATAATTAAAAAAATTCGATGCCGGCGGTGAGACTCGAACCGTCGACCCTCGGACTACCAGTCTGAGTCGTTGCCTCTGCACCAAAGATCGCTATGCATTTAAATGTACGTGGAAGACTCTTGTAGCGATCGCGAGCACGCGTATCCCCACCCCGTGGTCGCCGAGTACGGCCCGCAGGGTAGTATATATATATGCCTGTTTCTGCCCGATATATATATATATTTTACCGTGTGTGAGCACTATGGCGACACCCACTCCTGGACCCACTGCTACCCCTACTCTGCGGGTCGACCGCGGCCCGCAGAGTATTATATCTATATACCTATCTGTACTCGATATATATATATTTTACCGTGTGTGAGCACTATGGCGACACCCACTCCTGGACCCATTGCTATCCCTACTCTGCGGGTCGACCGCGGCCTGCAGAGTATTATATATATATACCTGTTTGTACTCGATATATATATATTTTACCGTGTGTGAGCACTATGGCGACACCCACTCCTTGGCCCATTCCAGCCCCCCACTCTGCGGGACATGCTACGCGAAGAATGACTGAATTCTAACGACCGTTGAGAGCCGTGAACACCCTGCTACCAGAATCATCCCGAAGCTTACCTCAGCGTTTTTGCACGTGCATATGACGCATTGGTATGAGAAAAATAGCGACACAGAGACAGATAGATCATGCGACGGCGGAACGTGCCTATATTATAGCTGCTAACAAAACACTGTCTAGACATTATAAACGAGAAAAATCGTTTACGTGAAACGTGATATTGTTATACTATTATACACTAGGACGCGTGTATTATTAAAGTTAAATGTTTCAATGAAGGGTCGACCTTTCGGAAACCCCAAAATTTTGAACCCAAACTCTCAAGTACATCGATTATACAATGTAAAAAACAGCGAGCAATAGTGGCTGCATATAGTATGGTAATTTATTTGAATTAACATGAAAAAACGAGAGAGAAAGAGTTATAGAAATTACTGTAGGTGCAAGAGAGAGCATACCGCGCTCTGTACGAACAGCCGCACAAAGAGGAGACGCCGTTAATAGGGTATATGATCAGCTGTAGAGTCGTAGAGTACGTGCGAGAGAGAGAGAAAGCGAGCGAGCTAACGAACAGCCGCACAAAGAGGAGACGCCGTTAATACCACATACGGTCGGTCGTATACCCCTCTCCCTTTCACCTCCACCTCGCCAATGCTTTGAAACAGAGACCACGTGTTCTCCGTCTCTTTAAACCGCATATATATATATGAGGGAGAATGATCTATAGCAACCTCTCGATCTGTTTCTTTTTATTTTCTTTATATATTAAATAAATATTAAATAAATTACTATTTATATAATATTTATAACCCTTTTTTTTATTAAATCTTATGACCTCATAAAGTAGCATTATAAAGTTTTACGTATCGATATACACATATATATATATATACATTTACAATAAATAGTGAATATTAGGATTTTTAATCGTTAGCTTCTTTTTCTTCTTCTTCTTCTTCTTCTTCTTTGGGTCCATACTCGTCACAGCTCTCTCTGACCCTCTCTCTCTCTCTCATCAGACACTGATTTAACTATGGAGGACAGAGATAAACACTTGGTGTGAGAGAGACTCGTATAAATGTGTAGCAACATAAACGTTTTATACAGAGTTTGAAGTACATACCTATTTATAATTATTCCTTAGCAGCTTTGAACTCGATCTTGTTGAATTTCGTGCCGTAGTACTGCATAAGTAAATTTTTACTATTCGCAGCCTGGCTCATTTGTTGAAACAGCTCGTTCGCTTCTTCGAAAGCCTTGACGAACCTCGTTGGTAGATAGCATGTAAACGTACCGTCCACGTCCACGACAATTCGCGCGCCCCATTTCGTTTGGACAATTTTGATGTCGGTGATAAGGTAGTCTTTCTCGAGCTCCAGCTCGGCCAATCTTTTGACAGGGAGAAGCGTCTCGAGACGGCCCACTTGGTTGATTCGTGTGAAGTCCATTGTGCAACTTGAGTTTTTTCAGTTTTAGCGTTAAAGCACGAAATTCTGATATCACGCGTATTTTTGCTTTAATCGTTGCAATATCTTGCAAAAAGGCGTCTAAACGTACTTTCAGCTGACGATGCTTACTTCTTTGAAGATTTGAGAACAATGTCTGTCTATCAAGGAGCGCAGAAACAGCGGACCCCCTACCACGTAGACCCATTCCCCCTACTCTGTATGCAGTGAGAAGCATCCTGAATTTAATTGGTGCAACATTTGCTTACTTTGTAAAAAAGCTAGTGAGTCGCCTTGGCGATGTCACCTCAGAATTCTTCGAAAGCTTAGCTCAGCGTTTTTGCACGTGCGTTGAAATTAATATGACATAGTGATAGCGAGAAATAGGGGGATCACGTGAGAATGGAACGTGCCTATATCACGGCTATTTGAGACGGTGTTGAATTTCTCGCTGAAGGAGTCAACAAAGAATACACGTTTTTTGAAAAAAATATATACACTTTATTTTTTAGCTCACAATTACAGTACAATTAGTGGCTGCGTGAACAACAGCCTTGCACGCACGACAAGGCGTTTTTATTACCAAAAGTTTTAAGATTATTGTAACGGTACCCACACCCTACATCGGTGCCCTTGTTGAGCACACTCTTCAAAGGAATAGATTCATTACACTTATTCATATACTCATTGTAGTAGTCATACACTATTTTATCGTTTCGTGTTAAATCGGTTGAAAACACACTCCTAAACATATTAATACCAAGACCTGTAGACAAGAAATGCAAAAACATAACACAATAATGTCCACAAGTCTGTGATTCAGGACCCTGAAGCTGTATAGCGTTGTAGCTAAAGAACCTGCAGTTCTGTCGGAGACGCTGGAGATGCTGCGGGATGATTGGTGGTAGTCCGTAGCTGTCGAAGTACCATCCGCGTCCATTTCGATCGACGTACATGGCGACCCAGTGGGCCCCGGGCTGCTTGTGGCCATCGGTATTGGCGACAATCGCTGCTGGTTTCGTCCACACCTTAGGGATGCGATCTGCTGGGTATACACCTACAGTACGACTCTTTATACCGCGTAGGGCCTGCAGAAGCTGCTCGGTGTTCATAATAGGCAACGATTATAGAGACACTAGAGCGCTTTTATATCGGTGGTTTTCCCCTCCTCGCGGCGGTCCACTGCTAGTAGGCCGATGTTCCAGGCTGTCGTGGTTCTATACTGCCACAAGGAGCTGGAACGATCGTTATGAGAAAGCCACTTTTTGATTCTCACAGCGTTGTTGAGGGCACACGTGAACGAGCAATTTTTACGCAGCAAACCATGATATATACAACGGGTGTTGCTCTCGGGAAGATTACGGAACGACGAATCGTCGTCTTCATCTTCTTCTAGATTTATAACGTAGCAATCCGTTAGCTGTGTCAGATATGCCGCTTTATCAGCTCCACGTGTAAACAGGCGATCAGACTGCACTGCAATTTTTTTCAACGAAGCCTCGACTGTGCGTAAATGCGTTTCGCCCTCGGACCACTCTATACCATGATGATTGGTTTGTAACCAGGTGTTTTGACGTTTTACACTAGGTGGTAGAACGTTATAAGTGTAGGGTGGTGATATAATCCAATGGGCTAGGTACGACGTCTTTATAGAGACCACGGCAACTTCTTTAGGTATAAAATGATTATATTTATCCTTCAGGCCCTGTATATCAAAGACGATGTTCATGGTGCTTCTCAATCGTCGTAACACGTCGAGTTTTGAATACAGACTGACGACAAATATTGCACGCTCTGTGGATATATGACACCTCCCCCTCTATAAGCCCTGCGATCTAGCCACTAAAATCCACAATTACTTGTCTGGAAGAGTCGATCTCCAACACATTATCATATTCCGCATACACAATGCAATTAATCGTTGACGTTAGGGCTGTTGCGAAACGTACTTCTATCCTCACACTACCGTGTCTCACAAGATTCCAATGGGTACTACAGTTGGCCGAGAGATCAGGCGTAAGATCAAATGCAAAGAGACAATTACCCTGCGGATAATTTGTACGTGTAATAGAATTGCCCTCGTTGAGAAAATGGATACCTGTACCAGAAAATAGTGTGTGGTACGCATCCACGTACATATCTCCATCTGCGAAGTCTGGTTGTAGAGGTTTTGACGGTATTTGCAAACCATCGGCATACAAAGAAAAATAATTAATATTGTAATTCTGAAAATTGAAGGGATTCATTTTACAATCACCATTAAAGGCCTTATTATCGACAAAACCGACAATTATACGTTTAGGCAGCTGGCCAAGTATGACATTATCAAGAGTATCACCATGCACCCCGGCGTGCAATGATATCGCTTTAACCTCGACTCGTGTCAAAGGGTATTTCGCTGTAGATTTAGACAGAGCTCTTGCATGGGCTAAACGTATACCCGGTGCTATCTTAACACGTCGTACAAGTAGCGACGCTTCCGTAATACGTATGTTATAATCTTTCGAAGAGCTCATAAGACAAAAAGCGTTATTGGTCCGTACGAGACGCAGACGCATCTCAACACCGTTTAGCAAAAACCTCTCTTGATTGAAGATATCGCAGTGCAAATGGCCGATGAGATCGGTCGTTTTATTCTTACCTAATATGGTCCGACGGTTTGCAAACCCGACATTATTATCTTCTGTATCATCCATTTTACCAGCCGAGTCATTATACCACAAAGTACTCGTGAGATGCGAGGCCTTAGCACCAGGCCCGTAGTTCAAGAGGGTTTCAATGTATGCCCTATAGGCATAAACGTTATTAGGAGGTGACACAAGTTTCTGATTTAAAAATACATCGATCTGATTGAACATTGAGTGCAGTAGATTATTGACTGGGGCTACTTTAGGAGCCGTAGTATCCTTCGTGTCTGGACTCTCTATCTTAACACGCATACTCAGCATGGTGTGTGCAAGATCAATGTACTCATCTCCCTGACCAGGTATGACAAACTCTATCGGTGAATCATCCGTCAATGATGAGATTGGCTTGTAACACACTATATGTGCTCCCTCAATTGTTGTCTGAGTCGGTGGTAATGTGAATAGCTCAAGCTCCGACTTAAGGCACTCACACGAGTGTGCGTGTAAGAAGGCCATTTTTCCAAGATTGTGTTAGGCAAAAATATCCGCCACTGTTCTTGATTTCTTGTAACGATTCTTAGCTGTCTGTTTTGTTGCTCTTCTTCTTTTCACAGTCTTCGTCTTCTTGCCCTGTTTCTTTTTCACAGAGCCCGAACGTTTTCGCGACCTCACAGCCTTCTTTCGTTTTTTCACACCGGTACGTCGTGATGCGCTCCCGGCAAGAGAATGGAGCAGTTTATTAATTTTACCGGCTTTATATCCCGAACCCTTCATGAGCGTGCTAATTTTTTCTTCAGCCTTACGCTTCAGATTCTCCCCCGATTCGCGCTGGCGTGTTTTGAATGCTTCTCGTGGGTGAATACCAGAATCCATGATATCGGTAGCCACGTTGATACCCGACCGAAGTGCCTCTTTACCAACAGCCCGAGCGCCTTGTTTCAAAAGAGGTATTATTCGTCGAAAGAGCCCACCAAGGAAACTCCCAATACCATGACCCCTTTGATTCGGCGAACCTATATACACATGACTGATACCACCATAACCGGTTCGACCACCGCCCGTTTGCACATCAAAGTATTCGTCATAGTAAGCCATTTTAGATTGGTTCAGGTTAATCTGTACGTTTGAACTGTAGCGTCACCGTCAACGTCCCGTACTCGAATGGTATAGGCTTGCCAAACTCATCCCTTATATCAATCGTTATTGTTTCAAAACTAGTGCGTAATAGGGGAATATAGCGTGGTGGTGAGAAGTTTCTTATCTTCACCGATCCATAATTACGATTATCAGCGGCAACGATTGGCACGACACGTAGCAGCGGCGTATGCACATCTCCGGTGATATAGGACTCGCAGATGTCCGGATAAACGTACATCATATTTGGGGTCCCATGGGCTAGATTGGCAGGTCTCTGAGCAGTGTACTCACTCTGAACTACCACATCCTTGGCCTCGGTGAATCCTAAAATCTTGTTCAATACGTCGGAGAAGTAGAACGAGTGTTCCACGTTCTTACACGATTCACAGATACGTGTGACCGTCACATAACCGTTACGGCCATGCTTAAATTTCAAATGATCCGCAACACACGATATCTCGTTAATAGCCTCGATTAATGTGTCTATGCTGAGGTATACACCTGGAGGTACACAAACACGGTCTTCCTTAAAGTCGGTGGTTGTCATACTACCGGGTGCTACTGTGTTTGTTATGACATTCATAAAGTTCCGCTCGCCCTCGGGTGGCACATGCAAAATCGTCGTGGGTATGTGTATTTCAGCTAGAGAAACAGCCCAGCTACCGTGAAGAGACATACATTGGGGCAAATGCGTGGTATACCTTGTTGTCACATTATCAGGATAATAATTCATACTACTATTACTGGGTAAAACCATGTAAAATTCCTCCTTCATTTTGCCGAGTGTTGCTTAGACGCCTTCGTATGCACTCTTGATAACTCAGCCTCATAAAATATGCCGTCGATATCCTCGTCGTGGAGATCACGCAGGGTGTATGTCACCGGACAAATGCTGTGCGATACACGTATGATCTTAAATAACTCGTTGCTCCAACTACCCTCGTAACCTTTTGCAAAGGCTGCCT
Source organism: Netelia inedita (assembly GCA_964017225.1). NCBI lineage: Eukaryota > Metazoa > Arthropoda > Insecta > Hymenoptera > Ichneumonidae > Netelia > Netelia inedita. Next base: position 23,211,687 of record OZ024924.1, read on the forward strand.
TCGCGCTACTGATGCGCACGATGTCGCCCACACTGTATTTAGGAGAGCAATTTTCGGTTCTTCTGTACCGCTGTATTAGGTTATTCCGGGCCTTAGCCGCTGTAGCGTGTGTCACCGTGACAGGAGCCATTTTTATACCGCTATGCGAGGTGTGATTGTATGCCGAAACGATGTTCTGCAGAACGTCTAGGTAACGTTTTTTTCTAGAATACGTAAAATACCGCCACATTCTTTCTTTCAGTGTTCTATTGAATCTTTCGACAATAGCCGCTTTTATATCAGGGTTTCTCGCAACACGGAACTGTATGTTCTTTTTCTTTAAGAGAGCCTGGAATGCAGCACCGGTAAATTCTTTACCTCTGTCCGTCTGTAGGTAAACGGGTAGTCGACCGTTACTGTTTTTTTTAGATAAAATGAGATCAAACGCGTTAGCCACAGATGCAGCAGACTTGTCACGTAAAGGCTGAACCCATGCAAATTTACTAAGAACGTCTATAACGACCAGGAGATAAACATAACCATCATTATAATCTTTAATCGAGCGAAGATCCACGAGATCAGCCTCCCAGAAGTCATCAATGTTTCGGACATTATAAAAACGACGTGGATAATGACGGCGCACGGGCCTGTGTTTTGTATACGTATCCTGTGCTTCAAGCCACTGTAACGCCTTTACACGGGAAATTTTTTTCTGACGTGCCAGGCGTAACAATTTGGTAGCACCTGAAAACGATGCTTCATGGACGGGGTTAAAGTACGCGTTTTCTAAGATTTTCATGATTATAATTTCAGGTTAGCCCAAGTTACACGTCTTTTCTTATTATGATAGCCACCACCTCTCTGCTTATCTCCCTGTGTTTGCCGTGCTGGTGATCTGCTCTCAGGACCGCTGAAAAACGCTAACTGGTCCGTATCGGGTGATCCCTCGCTGCTCGTACTACTATCACCAGACTGCGAATGACGCCGTGGTGTATTAACTCTAGACTCCGCCCACAACTCCTCATTACCAATAAATTCCCGAGGGGCCTTGATCGTTCGGAGAACTTTGGCAAAGGCACCGCGTCCAGCCGGATTAGGGATTTTTCCTAGCCCTCATAGCATCGTTCACGAGATCAACAATATTTGAATCCTTTATCGGTTTCCCGCTGACCAACACGACACCGTCAGAATCCCAAGAAAAATTAGATCGTGGAGCAGTACGCAAACGGCGAAGCAGTAGTTTCGCTTTCGCGCGAAATTTAGCTGGTACACTCTCAATTATAATGGTATCACTCATACCGTCACCGGTTTCGTCTTCTTCTCTGTTTCTATCATAGTCAGACTCTACAGCGCCTTTATTCTTCATAAGGCCTCGGTACTGCTGAGCTCTCTCATCATCGATGAAGTGGAGATAACGCTGTAGTACAGTCAAGTACGCCGCCCACTTTTCTCGCTCATCCTTGTGTGCGCAGGAATACAAAATTTCATTCATTTCCGCGTCTAAACGAGCCAGCGTAGTGTCAATACCCCGCACTGGTTGTGCTTGAGGTGCATCCACGTTAAAAACAGGCTGCGTATGACTTTGTGTGTTCAGGCGCGTTAGATGCTCCTCCGGCACGAGTACCATTTTTCTTGCGTGCTCCATTATCCACGACCGCCGATCAAACTTGATAGAACAGTACCTAGTATTGGTGCTAATAAGAGAGGTAGAAATCCACCGCTTTGAACAACAAACCGTTTTTTACTCTTCCAACAGCCCTTTTTTGAGGCTAAACGCCGGAGAACCGGTGCGTGTCGGCGTAATTTTTTTCTCTGGTCGGGCTTCAGTGGTACATTACCGCAGAGAACGTTCAACGCACACTCACAAATACAGCGGATAATGCTTGGATCCGCTTTGCGTAAAACAGCCTTGCGCTGCTCCTTATTCAGGTGTTGAAGAGCACGCAATATCGCAACGTGTTTTTTGCAGAGCGGTGAACCACCCTGCGCCATTACGTCTGATGAACTGCCGACCGTCCTGATGTGTCACTCCTTTTTAAACCCTTTGCACGACATGTCTTTGGGGCTGTGGTCCCCCTGAGAATGTACCACACACACTGACAAACGGAGTGACTAGCACTTATTAGTTTTTTGTGCGTGTCAGGTGTATTACGCGCTGTGTTGGGTTGTTGAAATACACTCAATATAGCTATACATTTTTCGTGATACGACGATGCTTTAGGCGCCATTACATGCGTTGAACTGGTAATTCGCTTGTACCCGAACTGCTTTTTAACTTTTTCCGCGGTATGTACACAAAATGATGGGTGTCGTCGGGAAAAATACAAGTACGGTATCTACAGTTATCAGGTGTTGATTGTTTCAAATCGAGTAACAAATAGCCATGCGGTTTCGATGTTGCGTCATGATAGGCCTCTTGTAGAAACCGCGGGTTTTCCGGGCATACCTGCGCGCGAGATGTTGAATTTGAGCACGATCACGAGGATTTTTAAAAATTACGATATAATTGGCGTTCAATGAAATATCGCGTTGACCGTGTCCTTGATGGAACAAGTTTTGGGTAATAAAAATAACACTCAGGTTTTTATGATGGCTACCTTTGGTGAAAAGATCTACAACGTTATTATTCGATGCCTCGCGCATCAAATCGTCGATTATTATGAGTTTTGCACGAGGATCATTCGCGTAATCGGTGCTCTGAGGCAGACCTTCATGAAACTCTATTGATGCACCATACTCTGTGTATGCGGGCTGCCACTCGGAATAATAGAAAATAATTCTCTCGAATGACTCACTATTCATGAGCTCTATGAACTTTAAAAACTTTTTTACGAAGTACGTTTTACCGCAGCCCGTGGGGCCGCAGATCATCGAGGTCCAGGGATGTTTCCACCGCGTATCCATCTGTACGAATGAGCGTGTTTTCTACATGACTGCGTAATTTAAAGCTTTCGTTATATGTATACGCCTTTTTATTTTACATTAACATCATCAATATTTTACAATAATAACATAAATATTTTACAATAATAACATAAATATTTTACAATAATAACATAAATATTTTACAATAACAGCATAAATATCTTACAAGAATAACAATATTTTACAATAATAACGCTATTTTACAATATTAAACCCTGTAACCATAAGGGAGCGAGCCATATTCGCCATTACGCCTCCGCTTGACACTCAATGGCATACATGATTTCGTTTCGGGTCGTGTAACAACCTGGTGGAATGGCGTGCGTCGTATTGAAGCAAATCGTAACACAATTGGTTCCTCTCTCTCACCTATTATGAACGAGCGTATCGATCTATAATTTATCAGAGAGGTGTTTGAATAATTAAGTGTAATACCTTTAACTTTACAAACCTCGCTTTCTACACCATCAGGGGTATGAACTATGAACGAATAAAATTTTGGACCACCCGAAACGAAAGATTTAATATAGCTACCAGTACCGTAAGAGCTTAGCTCATCCGTTAGATCCCCCAGGAGCTGCCCTGTAGGCGGCTCGTACTCTTTAACGTCTTTTTTCGTCGTGTAAATAACGGAATCGGTGTCACAATACAAGGCACGTTCACCCAACAGCTCGAGATAAGTGTAAAGTTTCAAACGGGCCTGAGCCGTTGTATATGCAGCAATTACGGCATTTGCTATATTAGATGGCACTACGGTATCTTCGGTTTTTGTGTAATTAACGTACAATACTTGATTATTAACAGGTAGTATACCTGTGATATCGTGCTCGGGGCTGTTCAGTAGCTCCATAAGTTTTTTACGTGTTGATACTATTTCAGTTTTGGGTAAATTCTCGCGCTGCCCAAATTTACCCCAAAACGAATTAAGACACAGTTTAGCTACTGAGCGCAGCCCAGGGTTTTTTGCTATAGCACTACGACATAGTTCAATTCCCTCGGAAGTCTTGAAAGAAGCAATATAATTGTCTTGCTCTGTCTCGTCATCTAAACAGTTCTCGGGCCAGCCGCTGGCCTCTTGTTTGATTTTAAGAAAAGTGTTGATGTATTCGACAAAAAGACCCCCCTCCTGTGTATCACGGTTATACTGCGTTATCTCATACTGCCAGATTTCACTCACGTTTAAAACTTTATAACCACACATGACGGCTTTTCGCAGTTCATCTACCACCCAGGTACCTGTTAATGACCTCTCCGCAGGGTCTTCGTGGGGGCACGCATCTTGACTCATTGTTTCGCAACAGCTACGACACAAGCCGAATAATAAACGGTGGTGCATACGCAATGGTAGCACGGGGTGGTAAAGATTTCGCGGGGGTAGTACCGTGCATTTAACAAGACCCTCGATGCGCGAAAGATCCGTATTTTCGGGTCCGGTTAATTCCATACACTCGTCACCGACATACACTGTAGGGTGCCCTATAGGATATTTACCGTATTTGCAGACATACGGATACAATGAGCAGACGTCCACATACCGTATCTGCTCCCCGTCTTTTACGTCGTATAGAGTGACCATGTTTTCTGTGCGTCCACCGAAAAATGCATCGCGTGGGTCGAGAGGATCTAATTTGACTAGAGCATGATCACGCACAAAATTACTCATTTCTGCATCTGCATCTTTTACCATGCGGTCATACGCGCACTCCCAAATTTCTGTCAGCGTATATCCGCTTGAGCGGATTCTGTGCGATATGGCGTTTGTTCGCTCAAGACGCTCATCCATTGTCGTGCCGTCACTCTGTTTACGGTCCCTATTCACGGCGAAACAAGCGGTGCACCCGTGCCAATAACAACCGTGAAACTGTAACACATGAGTTGCGTCGTTTGTTTCATAGTAACCGTCTACCATTAAATTTTGGGGTAACTTAAATTCACGCGACCGCCCTGCATGAATAATATGATGGCCTAAAGAGTGCTCCATCCACACGAGCCACGAAATCGCTTTTTTTGATTGGTTATGAGCCCACCTGTACCCACCCGTAGGTATAATCCCAATAGTGTTGCTTTTCAAGAAGTTTTTTCGAAAAATTTGAAAACATGCCGACGCTATTGTTGTATTTTCGCTAAACGGACAAACACGACCGCTGTCCATGAACATCTTTCGGAAAACGACACAAGCCTGTCGTAATATTGTGACATCGTTCTTACAGTAGCTTGTAATTTCTTTTGAAAAATCGAACACGTAATCGGCATTCTTTAGATCGTTATACCACACAGAAAAACGCTCGCGTTCTGCCACGCGCATCGTGTCAGGAGAATAGTGGTCTATGGAGGGTAGTGGACCGATATAATTTTGATTTTCAGGTCTGTTAAATAAATGGGGAAAAGACCCTTTGGCAAGAGCGGTCCTCAGGCCGAAGGCTTTTGGTAATGCGCTCAGAGGCATGTGGAAGTAATGCAGACTATCGAGAAATACAACTTTACCAATGCGCATGGTGATAATTTTAGTACCGTTCATTATTAACGAGGGTAACTGTGTTTTTTTCTCTTCTATTAAATAGCGTAGGATGAACTGTGCGTCGAAGCCACCCGCGTTATGCGCTATTAAAAATGTGTGTGAGAAACCGGGGATAGTTTTCATACCTAGCTCTACAAGTTGACACACGGGGTTCGTCCTAAATATAAATTCGTGAACACCGCAATACTCGCACGGGTCGTTGATGGATTCATTGTCGCAGCAGCGTGTGCAAACGCGTTGAGCCACACAGAGATTTGGCTCGTGAATACGTACGGAAGGATCGCCGTTTACAGGTGTACACTGCTGTGTTTCAAAATCATAAAAAATAAATATGTTCTCTTTTGATGTATTAACAGAGCGAACAGGCATCATGAAACACAGATGATTATATGGCTGGCGAGATTTGCACGTTTTACAAAAGCCCACACCGCATATATGATTCTTCTTTTCCAAAGGTCTGATAGAACGGAAACAATTACGACAGCGTTTAAGAGACTCGCAAACAGTATTTACGCTGCGTCTACGCCTGATTGCGACAGCTCTATGATTTTGTAGACACCTCTCGCCAAAGAAATCACGATTACAGATCTCACACCTGATTGTACCGGTCGAGAGTGTTTCGCATGCCGGTGTTTGAAGACAGCGGGGGCATTTCTTTTTTAAACATCTATGGTTATAACGAAAACGAGCATTACAAGCTGCACAAAAGTTTAAACTACCTACAGCGCCCCGCAGGTTTAAAATAGGCTGAAAGTGGTGTGAGCGTTCGTAATACAAAATATATAATGTGTGACGAACCGAGCCAGCGATAGCCGTAACCACCTGTGTCCCGTCGAATAAGGGTGCCTCGCGTCGTCCCAATGTCAAAAATTCAAAAACTATGACTGCAATCCTCTCTTGAGCCAAATAATCCTGATACAAAGCAATTTCACGCAGTGTACAACCAGCGCGTGGTATGTTAATACCGGCATTTCTCGTAAGCTCAAGCGCTGCCTCTTTTTGAGCTAACCCATTAATTTGTCTAATAATTTGCCACCTCTTGTGCAAAGCACCCGTACGTATTTCACCCCTCTCGACGTATGCCAGAGCTGCTGCTAGCGAGCGCGGTAAACACAGATTATCGGTGTTTTTAATCGTTAAAATAGATTTTTTAGCAACACCCTCGTGTGTTAAACCCTTCCGCCCGCGGCCCTCCACACCATTAACAATACACGTTTTGATATTAAAAGAGTCATCAATATTCATAGTCGCTGTACTTTGAGCAACCCTTGTGATTAATTGCCATATATCCTCGAATGTATAGTCGCGAACCGGTCGAAATGAAAGCCAAACAGGGCCGTGTGCTAAACTATTCGCTGCGAACGAAATTCCTGCATAGTCGCAGCCCTCGCAGTATCTCGTGAGATGTGTTAAAAGATCGCGGAACACTCCTTCGAGCCACGCTGTTACGCCCACTCCTGGGGGCGGCTGACGGATACGCATTGTCGTCTCACGGCCGCGTAGTTTAAAACGTTTAAAATAACGATCTGCGTCGTGTATGATAAGGATCCTATCCCCCGGTGGTTGCACATCTCCAAACCCCTCGGTTCTCGGTGTTCTGCGCTTTCTCCCTGCACCCGTTTGTATATCTGTAATAAAAGAACCGTGTAAGACGTTGGCGTTATATGCCTAAAAATATATATTGTATTTTTGTACCGGTTGTAAGGTCTTTAATGTACCTTGTTTTAATTTTGGTACCGTAAGAATGAGACGTCTGAAGAATATCCTATGACCAATAGAGCGGGTATCAGTAAGAACCACGTGGTGTGTCTTATACATTCTTACCTGACTCGGAGGAATCCATAAGGTGTTGAAACCAATCGTCATCAGCTCTTCGGATTGGCCGCTCGTCAATACCATTTAGCAAATCGTGCTCTACGTCGTATTCACCAAGCTGATTTTCGTGCTGGGGGTATATTCTGTCTTCTTCTTCTGGTGCCTGTCTGTAGGCGTGATTATTGTTATCAGGAATAACATCGTCTGCGTCGCCCTCGTCGCTGCTATCGGTGTCATTTCCTTTAAGAAATCCGCTACCCGCGGGTCTTAGACATAGGCCTGAAGGGCCTGCAACAGATTCTCTTTCTTCTTCTTCTTCTTCTTCTTCTTCTTCTTCTTCTTCTTCTTCTTCTTCTTCTTCTTCTTCGGTAGGGTATGGTCTTTGACATAGACCTGATGGGCCAGCGAGCTGCTCTCTTCCTCGAGCAGTGTGCGCTGTTTCTAAAAATAATATTTATAAATTTGAGAAAAATAAAAATAAGCTTTGAATTGGGAATTTCAATAAATAGAAATTTTCAATACTTACCATCGACGGCGTTTTCCTCCTGATACTCTACAGCGCGTGTAGCTTCTACGAGAGCGGCTTCTTCATCGCTCGACGCATCCAAAAATTGTTGATAACCTGTTGCATCGTTTTTATTATAAAAAAATATAGCTTTTTTTTAAAACCCTTGCAAAAGAGTACTTACCCCTGATTTCATCTACAATGGCGCGGACGCTCTGAGATTCTTGAAGACCTCGTCTTTTTAACTCTTCATACACACATGTTAACACGCGCCACCCCTGTAGTATACCTCTGTTATAAGCTGTCACTATATTGCGCAGGGGTGCCCACCATATAAGATATTTCAAACGCTTAACGAGCTTATCGCCCGATAAATGTCTTAGCTCATAACACCACTGAGCGTCACAGCGGCGTCGTATCTGCACACTATGTAATTTTACAAAACGTAAAAAAGCGCGAATACATTTGCGAAGGGCACGATCTGCCATAGTTACACAATAAAATATAATGCACTGTTACACTGCTCGATCGAGACTGTAACTTTTGTGTCAAAAGACGAGCATAAAAGATGGTCTTATGCTCATATTTTGATTTGTATGCATTTTTGACCAAAGCAGCGAGACAAACGTCTTGTGTAAAATATGCAGGGGTATCGGTTTCACGAGGCGTTAGATCGTTCGTAAAGGCGACCCGTCTAGCCAAGCCGTCTTTATACATACATAGGTGTACGAGTTTATTCATTATTTAAATAAATCTGTATCGAGCATCCTGTCTTAATTTAGCAAAATTTCAAATCGTATATCGAATATTTTTTCCGAGCATGTATCATATTCGGGTAGCAGAGGTTGTTAAATAATTGATTAATGTCGGTAAATACTATTGAAAATATTATATAAATAGTAATTTATTTAATATTTATTTAATATATAAAGAAAATAAAAAGAAACAGATAGAGAGGTTGCTATAGATCATTCTCCCTCATATATATATATGCGGTTTAAAGAGACGGAGAACACGTGGTCTCTGTTTCAAAGCATTGGCGAGGTGGAGGTGAAAGGGAGAGGGGTATACGACCGACCGTATGTGGTATTAACGGCGTCTCCTCTTTGTGCGGCTGTTCGTTAGCTCGCTCGCTTTCTCTCTCTCTCGCACGTACTCTACGACTCTACAGCTGATCATATACCCTATTAACGGCGTCTCCTCTTTGTGCGGCTGTTCGTACAGAGCGCGGTATGCTCTCTCTTGCACCTACAGTAATTTCTATAACTCTTTCTCTCTCGTTTTTTCATGTTAATTCAAATAAATTACCATACTATATGCAGCCACTATTGCTCGCTGTTTTTTACATTGTATAATCGATGTACTTGAGAGTTTGGGTTCAAAATTTTGGGGTTTCCGAAAGGTCGACCCTTCATTGAAACATTTAACTTTAATAATACACGCGTCCTAGTGTATAATAGTATAACAATATCACGTTTCACGTAAACGATTTTTCTCGTTTATAATGTCTAGACAGTGTTTTGTTAGCAGCTATAATATAGGCACGTTCCGCCGTCGCATGATCTATCTGTCTCTGTGTCGCTATTTTTCTCATACCAATGCGTCATATGCACGTGCAAAAACGCTGAGGTAAGCTTCGGGATGATTCTGGTAGCAGGGTGTTCACGGCTCTCAACGGTCGTTAGAATTCAGTCATTCTTCGCGTAGCATGTCCCGCAGAGTGGGGGGCTGGAATGGGCCAAGGAGTGGGTGTCGCCATAGTGCTCACACACGGTAAAATATATATATATCGAGTACAAACAGGTATATATATATAATACTCTGCAGGCCGCGGTCGACCCGCAGAGTAGGGATAGCAATGGGTCCAGGAGTGGGTGTCGCCATAGTGCTCACACACGGTAAAATATATATATATCGAGTACAGATAGGTATATAGATATAATACTCTGCGGGCCGCGGTCGACCCGCAGAGTAGAGGTAGCAGTGGGTCCAGGAGTGGGTGTCGCCATAGTGCTCACACACGGTAAAATATATATATATATCGGGCAGAAACAGGCATATATATATACTACCCTGCGGGCCGTACTCGGCGACCACGGGGTGGGGATACGCGTGCTCGCGATCGCTACAAGAGTCTTCCACGTACATTTAAATGCATAGCGATCTTTGGTGCAGAGGCAACGACTCAGACTGGTAGTCCGAGGGTCGACGGTTCGAGTCTCACCGCCGGCATCGAATTTTTTTAAGTATAAAATTCACATTTATACACACACACACACACACACATATATATATATATAAGAAAAATGGCGGAAACAAAAGCAGCGTGTCACTATACCGACACGCTCCGGAAAAATAAAAATGTCAAAAATAAAAACAGCGCTCCGCTATACCGACACGCTCAGAAAAATTATATATATATATAAAGGCGTGCGCACTATAGCGACTCGACCCATCCCCCCCCCCCCCCCCGCCTCTTCACCCCCGCACCCCCGACCGACCGAGCCACGGACTCGGCGGCCGCGGAGTGGGGGAAAAGGAGTGGGGATAGGAGTGGGGGTCGCCATAGTGCGCACCCTACTACTATGGTAAAAAACGTGGTCAAAATTTAAAAAAAAAATCAAAACAACATCAAAAAAGTTTGAAACAAAATATCGAAAAAATAGCTGAATGCAATGTTTATAACACTTTAATATACACCCACAACAAAAATGGTGAAAATCGACCGTATGGTTCCTGAGAAAAGGTATATTGAAAATGAGCATTTTTCGAACCAATGTTTTTCGACTTTGAATTGGTCCCAAAACTTTTCTCATTTGAATATCTTCTAAAACTACATACAAAATTATTAATAAAGTATTTCTGAACAAAACTAAAAAAAGATCGTCGAAAAATGTTGAATAGTTTTGGAGATATCTTAATTTGAAGCAAAAAAGGTCGGATAAGTGCTTTCGCATATGTCGAACCCTGTTAATAACAACAAAGTATGCATAGTGTAATGATGAGAATTCAATAAATATGTCAAAAATATGCAAGTTAGTGACATAATCAGCAATCAATAATTTGCCTTCTTACCTGCACAAAACAGCGACTACCCGTTGAAATATTTTTTAAATTTATATTTTATTTTATACAATTCAATAGTACTTTATCTCGAATCGCCCCTCGATTATTATCAAATAATTAATAATATACTGATGGCATAATGAAACAAACAAATAATAAAACGGGAAATTTATTTAAAAATAGATAGAAAATTTATCGACCCTCGACAAAAAATTAATGGAGGCGTTACAATCTGTATATGCCACCAAAAAAGATGACGAAGAGAAAGAGGAGGATGCATTTGAATCTTCACCGCCCGCGAAACGCACGAGAGTCGAAGAATATGCGTGATTCACTTTCAGTTGTATCTATTTGAAAATAAATTTCCTATCTATTTTTAAATAAATTTTCCGTTTTCTTATTTGTTTGTTTCATTATGCCATCAGTATATTATTAATTATTTGATAATAATCGAGGAGCGATTCGAGGTAAAGTACTATTCAATTGTATAAAATAAGATATAAATTTAAAAAATATTTCAACAGGTGGTTGCTGTTTTGTGCAGGTAAGAAGACAAATTATTTATTGCTGATTATGTCACTAGCATGCATATTTTTCACATATTTATTGAATTTTCATCGTTACACTATGCATACTTTATGTTTATTAACCTTGCACCCGGTAGCTGCGTTGAACGCGGACGCGAACGCGAACATTTAACGCGGTATAACTTCAAAAATATTAATTTTAGAAAAAAAAGTTCAAAGTAAAAGTTGTAGAAAATTTGTCGCTTTAAAAGTTTGATTATTAGCAGTTTTTTGTTTAAACAATTATTAGAAGAGATATCGGTCAATAAAAAAGAAAAAGTCAGAAAACGAACAGTAATAGTCATATAAGTCGTAAACGGTAAGTGATACAAAAAAAATATTTAACAAAAGAGATAGGAAATTTCATTATATATAATAAAGGTTATTAGCATTTTTGGCCTCAAGTGCACGGTTACGGAGATATAGGCCGAAACGGTTTTTGGCAAAATGGCGGCACTTCCGCTCCGCCATTTTGGGGGAATTTTGTGGATTTACATTCAGTACGTCATACTGAACCTATCTATCAAAAAAAATTGCGGTTGGGAAACAATGCAGAATCGACAAGAGTAACTGGATCCCTATTTGCCTGTACTAATATGTCAATTTCATATCATTTCAAGTGTAATTTCATGTATATAGTTATTTTATCAGTATTGAATAAATCTTGTCGTTAACTTAAATAAATACCCTCGTCATCTTAGTTGATCGCAAGGGAGTTCGGAATTCGCGGTTCAACACAGTTGAGGCACAGACTTACAACCCGCGTCGGCTCGACTTTAACGGAGCCGTCCGTAGTACCGAACAGTATCCGTACCTCAATCAAAATTGTTGGCCACGTGCTCTCAAAACTAGAATCTCGGAGCGTCAAAATGCTTTTGTTTATCTTGATACGACCATTTTTCATTGATATACAATCTTTCAAACATCACTAGCAAAATTCACGTTTGAGTATAATAATTTGGCCACTCTCTGTAATTGTCCTGACTCGAAAAGAGAAATCGACCGTGTTTAGCAGGTTGTAACACATATTTCAAGGCCGTGTCCTCAACGAAACGCACTGGAAACGGACGTTTCACAAAGTTGAAACGTACTATTCAGTGGCAGGTTTTTGTGAGAGAATTGTTTGGCAACCTGAAGTCAATGCTGCCCTGGAAAAACTTGTCAGCAAAATACTTTTCGATATGATAAAAGCTTTGAGTGTTTGCCTAAAGAGCGTTATAAAATGGTCAGCTCGAGGAATAATGTCAAATAACTTATCTCAATATTTTGAAAGCCTCGAACATGTTAGGGTTATACCTGATTCTACAGAAATGTTTATATAACAACCGCAGACTCTTTGTTGTCAGTTGATCATCCATTCTACGTATAAAAATTGGCAGACAAGTTTATGACGGGTATGCGTGCAGGAAATATTTCTTATGTTAGTAGTTTATAATATTAACTTTATGGAGGTCGATAAGTGACAAGGCCATATTTAGTCATTCTGATATCATAAATTTATTGGAGCCTAGAGATACCATAATGGTAGATAGAGGATTTTTCCACAGATGAACAATGTATTTTCAATCGTTCGAAATATTACAGGCTACCTTTGTTTAAAGATAAGAAACAACTTACAAAAGCAGAAGCGATATTAACATCGAAAATCGCAAAATCTCAAGTTCATATAGAACGATCATGTCAAAGAATTTGTCAATCAAAGAATTTTGACATTTAAAGTAATAGGGGGCAATGCCTAGTAATCTTAATCCAGTCATTGCAGATATTTTCATATTAAAATGTGCAACAGTAAATTAAAGTTTTCCGATTATGAAAGATAACAAATTTATGTACGATATCTCCATGGAACAATAAATCTTATCACAAAGTAGACTAGTTGCCTGTTAAATAGCATCATTATTGTTAGTATCAGTATTATCCTTGTAATCATAAATTCTTCAATATGTCTCATGCAAAAGTGCATAAAAATAAATGAACTTCCAATTGATAAGCATGCCAGTTCTAAAATCACACATATTTGCTCTCAACTATAGGATTGTTTACGATTTACGATTTCTTTCATATTTTTTCAGGCTTCGTTCATATGACAGAGCCCGATATCGATCGAGGCACGTGACGCAGTACCTGTTTTCCTACGACGGTGGCAAGGGCCGCATGATGTCAATATGGACGTCAGCGACGCGATTGCCCGGTATGGAGATGTATTTTGGTATGTTCCTATTGTATCATGACACTTTATTGTGTGTGGGTTTATGGGCTCATACATGTCTCTTTTTTCTTAACTAAGGTTCTTTGTTGCTCGACCGCTGGAATGAGATAATCGGTGTGTTGCGTAAAAACGGGTCTTCTGAGCAGGTATTAGAGCTTCTCGTCGTTTGCTTGTACTTGGGCAAGTTCTCCGGTCAAGAAAAGAGGTGGCATGGTAATAACTTCGAGACGTGAAATAGCGCTAGAACTACGACGTTGTCAGCGCCGTTGACGTAGGCGACGTTTGTCCTAAACTGGCCGATAAAGTCGAGTTGTACAAGTTTTCGCGGTGATTCCTTGTCACTACGTTGCTTCAATGCGTAGGCAATCGGTTGGTTGATCATCGGGGAACGACCTTCTATCATGAACGAGAAAAACTGCATGCTGTAAAAAATAGCTATTAATACCCGATCGTATGTACAGGGTGTATAAAAATGATGTGTCGCCACTTCACCCAGTAAATCTGCAATTTATGTTCCGCGAAGATCTATCAAAACATGGACCCGCAAACTTGACTTTGACACTAAAATACAAGGTCAACTTTTTTTATTGGATTAAAAAATTATACTCATCAAGAGGAACAAAAGTCTCCATGGAACCATAGGTCGGAGATGCGTCCTTCAACTCGAAACGGCAACGTAATTTCGAAAAAAATCGAGAACGTGCGTTCTTACGAAATATTGTTTACAGGAACACGGAATAAGAGTTTTAATCATTATAAAAAAGGCTTTCAACGCAGACACTTTAATTGTTATTAATTGGAATCAAGAAACGTGAGGATTGACCTTGATACTGACCACGCGGAGGTGGATGAATCGGCATGAGATGAGTGACACAGATCTTTGCGATATCCCTTTGTCCCGTTACCACTACGAGCATCCAATTGCTCAGCTTATGTTTGCCAAATATCAATCAAAACATAGTCCCGCTGATTTAACCTTGACTCTAAAACTCAAAGTCAATTTTTTATTGACGAAAAACTTCACCTTGCTAAGAGGCATCTAATTCTCGTAGAAACAACGAGTTCGGAATGAACCTTTCAATATCAAGCCGTCAAAACATATGAAAAATGTACATTTTTCGTTTAGTTTGGAGGGATAAAATTCAGAACTAAAGCATAATTAAAAAGCAATAAATATAACGAGAAAGACTTGATGTCTCGCAAACAGCACGCATGCTGTTCTGTGAAAATTTTGATCTTAACAATAGTTGTTGTCACCTACGCATTTCAAAGTCATATCGTGCTTGAGTGACTGTGCACAAACATATGACTGTGCTTAAACATATTTATTAGCAGACCATTAGTGTTACCCAGAATACACCACGTGGATGTTATTAACAAAATCAACAAAAAATCTGTGTTTTGTTGTCGCAGTCTCGGTTATCTCTACCATCGTCGAAGTCTTCGTCATCGCAGTCCCGCTGATCTCTATCATTGTCGAGGACTTTATCACCGCGGTCTCGGTCAGCCCTACCATCGTTGCAATTTTTTTATCGTCGCAGTTTCGGTCAGTTTTATCATCGTCGAAGTTTTTGTCGTCGCAATCCTGGTCATCTCTGTCATAGTCAAAATCTTTGTCGTCGCATTTTCAGTCAACTTCATCGTTGAAGTCTCTGGTCGCAGTTTCGGTCAACTCTATCATCATCGAAGTCTTTATCGTCGCGGTCCCGTTCATCTCTCTCGTAGTCAATCTTTGTCGTGGCAGTCTTGATCATCTCGAGTATTGTCGAAGTCGCTGCGGTCGCTCCCTCGGTGATCGCCCTCACTACCTGAATCTTTGTCGATCCTGTCACTGTCGTCACTGTTGTGATAACATGAATCGTGGTCGGCGACCACATCGTGGTCGTGGACGAGGTGGACGAGATCAACGTGTTATGTTGCACGTTATTGATTAAGCTTTCGGAAACTTTGGAAGAGCTCGCGAAATTTATCGTCTGTTACTTCTTAACCGGGCAAACGGTCATCCTCTACGGCCGAGGACAGTTCCAGATCGTCGTGAGTTTCAACGACTCGAAGAGCGCTTCGGCAATCAGGAGAGGTTTGAGGTGCAGAACGCTGAATATTGAAGAACCTGTCATCCTCGTATTCATTGGCGTATTGAAGAGCGTCTCATTGCTCTTGTACGAGCTTTTCCCTTCATAGGCTTACGTCGAATAGCCGCTCGCGTTGGTATAGCGCACATGACGGTGCCTCGCATAATTTGTGAAGAGGGTCTACGCCCGTACCGCGTTCAATCTGTTCAGGCACTATATCCTGGAGAGCATCTCGCTCGTCGTAATTTTTATCGATAGATGCTACAGAAACTGGAGGAAGATCCCTTTTTTTTAACGCGATCTATTTACGGATAAGGCAAGCTTCTCCACCACCGGAATCGTAAACCGGCAGAACTTACGCATCTGGGCTCCGAGGAATCATCGGGCGATGATGCAGCGAGTTCACCAGGGACGTTTTTCCATAAACGTTTGGGCAGGTATCGTTGGGAACAACCTGATAAGTCCAGTCTACCTTCCACTGAGATTGCGCAGTCGCAATTATTTGCACTTTCTGCAAAGCGATTTAATGCCGCGTCTGAGGGCCATGATTCCACGACATGCTCGCCATCGCATTTTTATGCACAACGAAGCACCACCTCATTTCCATCTTCAAGTCCGTGGTTTCCTAAACGAAATGTTTGGAAACGAAACGAAACTTCGAAACGAGCGTTGGCTCGGTCGTCGACCTGCTCCGCATCTGTGGCCACCACGTTCTCCAGACCTAAATCCCTTGGATTTCTTTTTCTGGGGTGCATTGGAGGCTATCGCCTACAGAGGAGGTCGAGCGATTAGAACGTCGGTAGATATGAAACGCCGAATGGATGGGGTAGTTGCCAGGTTGATGCGAAATCGAGAAGTTCTTACCAAGGTTTTGACAAACTTGGGGGCACCGTTACGAGCATGCTTGCATGATGGTGGCCGGTATGTGAAAGCTGGAGAACAAGCTAGAATGCTTCAAGCAATTGGCCATGATGGTTCGATTCTCTGGGTTCCTCGCCGCCGCACAGTGGATCGAAGCATAGGGAAAGCCGGACATTGGCATTAAATTAATTGCAACAAGACAAATAATACATTTTTAATTCATTCACGCACAGTTTTATAGGTTTTTGGGGTCGCTGATTTCGATTCTGCTGTTTAAATTACTATTTGACAATTGACAGCTGTCAAAACCATTCTCAACTTTTAAGTAATACGCGATTTTCTTTAAACCACTTTGCGTATAAGGGTTTTTGGGAACGCCAAGTATAATTCCGATTACAACATTTCGATTTGACAATTGACAGCTGTCAAAACCATTGTCAACTTTTAAGTAATACGCGATTTTCTTTAAACCACTTTGCATATAAGGGTTTTTACGAACGCTGAGTATAATTCCGATTACAGCATTTCGATTTGACAATTGACAGCTGCCTTTAGACACAGTTGTGTACGATTATGTAACATCCATTGCTACTTTGGTAGAATTGCGTTGATTAACCGTTAGACTACTCATTTAGTGTTTACTTGCATATATATCTATGCGGAAGTAATGGAGGTATTTATTTCGTTATCATGGTATTGATATACATGAAATGATACGCCTGTTATTAGCCTACAAAGTTGTTCGTAGTTACCAGAATCTACCACGTGGAGGTAACAGTACGTTTTTAGACTCCTTGGGGTGCTTGATTTCCGTGAGTCCCCTTGCCTCTCACGAATTGGGGTGCTTGTTTTCCGTGAGTCCCCTTGCCTCTCACGAATTGGGGTGCTTGTTTTCCGTGAGTCCCCTTGCCTCTCACGAATTGAGGTGCTTGTTTTCCGTGAGTCCCCTTGCCTCTCACGAATTGGGGTGCTTGTTTTCCGTGAGTCCCCTTGCCTCTCACGAATTGGGGTGCTTGTTTTCCGTGAGTTCCCTTGCCTCTCACGAGTTGGGGTGCTTGTTTTCCGTGAGTCCCATTGCCTCTCACGAATTGGGGTGCTTGTTTTCCGTGAGTCCCCTTGCCTCTCACGAATTGGGGTGCTTGTTTTCCGTGAGTCCCCTTGCCTCTCACGAGTTGGGGTGCTTGTTTTCCGTGAGTCCCCTTGCCTCTCACGAATTGGGGTGCTTGTTTTCCGTGAGTTCCCTTGCCTCTCACGAGTTGGGGTGCTTGTTTTCCGTGAGTCCCATTGCCTCTCACGAATTGGGGTGCTTGTTTTCCGTGAGTCCCCTTGCCTCTCACGAATTGGGGTGCTTGTTTTCCGTGAGTCCCCTTGCCTCTCACGAGTTGGGGTGCTTGTTTTCCGTGAGTCCCCTTGCCTCTCACGAATTGGGGTGCTTGTTTTCCGTGAGTCCCCTTGCCTCTCACGAGTTGGGGTGCTTGTTTTCCGTGAGTCCCCTTGCCTCTCACGAATTGAGGTCCTTGTTTTCCGTGAGTATCCTTGCCTCTCACGAATCGGGGAGTTGACTAGATAAAAAAGCGATAAAATTGATAAAACTTATAATAACAATTCCAATGTTTCATCGTACAATTCCTTTCTCTGAATCACAACAAGTTTTGGTCTGAGGCTAGAAATGAAGGGATCAGACGTAATCAACAGATGATGCAAAACATCTTCATTAGTTGCTGTTCGATTGATTTTTCGCGAATGGGTTTCTCGGTATTTTCGAAATTCTTTATTTCTCGCTTCACTAGCTTCTTCTGATAGCTGTCCTATCGGGACCGTAAAATGAGAAATAATTGCTTCTCCGTGCATGAGTAATTTATGAACCGAAACAGGCATGTAATACCAACCGAACATTGAAACGCATTGCCTTGCCGTTTCGAGAGCAAATTCCCCGAATTTTTTGGCATTTACTTGTACCCCACAAGAAATACATTGCAGAATAATTGCAAACCTTTTGATTAGTCTTTCGTCCAGACCAGTAATTTTGGCTGATATTTCAAATTCAGTGAAAAATCGCCTAGCCGTATTTCCATCGTGCGTTAATCCAAATCCTTGTTTTACAACATCTATTAACAAGCCTAATTTTTCCTTAAATTGTTGCTGTATTTTTCTTTTTGTCTCTTCTCGTTGCTTTTTATGATTAGCATCGCGAATACTCCATCTTTTGAATTGTGCATTGTATGCAACGTGAAGCAAATATTCCATACAACGAATTCTCGCATGAAGGCTTGAAACACCAAATTTAAATAAATTAACATTAATTTCTCGTGTTAGAACTTTGTTGAGGTCGTTCATCTCTTTGGGTGTAGCCAAACACAGAGGACATGTTGCACAAGATGATGTGTTTGATATTGCTGTATATATTTTCCCATCAATCATGGTTAAAAGCATTTCGTGCTCAACAATCACGTTTCCATACACTGTTGGTACTAAACTTTTAATTTCTTCTTCCATTCGATTATATTCTTCCTTCGATATTTTAGTATTTTCGTGAACGAATTCAAATCGAATGGGACGACAATATCGAGTGGATGATGGTCTTTCATTTTGCCAAATAATATTATTGGATTGAGACAATTTAATAGGCACGAAACTCGTCATTAAAACTGAACTATCTGTTTGCAATTGGTTTTCATCATGAAACCTTTGTTTATACGTGCTCTGATTTGAAGCCCCATCAAAACCCCATTTACTAATTAATTGTAAGCGTGTTTCTGATTCGAACTGAATCTTACATGCACTTAAAAGTCTAATGAGTGTTAAATCTAAAATTGATTGCAAATTTATTTGAACCAATGTATCCGTGACCATTACTTTATCTGATGGAACGTAACAATCTTCCTTAGCTTTTTGAATTTGGTAATAAGATTGCCATTGATTATTTCCTTGTTCAATGCAAGTTTGTCTCAGATTGTTGTACTGTGCTTTGGAAAGATCAAGACTAACTATCGTACCTAAACATTTTTCTTTTGAAAGCAAAGGTGTTTCGATTTTATTCTCACAGAAATCCCGTACACGCTTAACATCATTAGGGTGGTTAATCAAATAATCAATAACTGTTGCGAGATCTGAAAACCCCTCACTCGCTAATTTCACTTTCGCTGCAATCAGAAGAACTTCCCCTGAATTTTCTTCCCGTAAAGTCTGGGTTAATCTTCTCTTATGCCTATTACTTACTTCACTGAAAGTTTTTTTTTGCAAAGGTGCCGACGATAACTTTGTAGGATTAACAATTGAATTGGATTCAATTTTAAAACTCTCTGTTAGCCAAGACTTATATTTGGCTTCAAAAGTTTTCAAATTTCGTCCGCATTTATGCCATCGAGTGCGTAAATTTGTACAAAATAGTCTTAAACGAATTTTTAATTCATTTTCAGCAGTCTCAGGCAAGCAAATATTATGATGTTGAATTACAAAATTAAGAAACGAATCATCATAATTGATACCATTTTCAGAATTCCTTAAATAATAAAACAAGACATTGTTTATTATTGACGGCATATTTTAAAAATATGCAGAGAATTAAAATCATAATAAAGAGGAATAACTACTACTAATAAAGAGGAACACCAAATTAATAACAAAATATATTATTTATTTTTACATATTATTTATAAGAGTCAATATATTCATAGAAGAATCCAACAGATGACTAGATTTTCCGTTCTCGATATTCCAAATAGACATGCTATTTGTATACAGGTTCAGTACAATCTCGACCAGAGATTCGAAGACATCCAAACGAAAGCTGCGTGGTCAAAAACTGTGGAGCGCTTCCCTTTCTTCTCCTCTTCCCTACGATACACGCGTTGCGAAATGTGATGCAGACACAGTGGTACCAGATTCGGCCCTCTAGCACCCACGGTGCGCTTGGAGTGGAGGAACACGCGTATAACGAGCGCGCCGAGCATGCGCGTGTTCCCCCACTGTGCGGACATCGCGTATCCCCACTCAACGAATGCCCTACTCTTTTCCATATTTCGACGGTATTGCAACATTAGCGATTCGTACATTAGATAATTTTTATCGAAAATAAACATAAATTTAGCGTTTTGGAAATGTCTCCTCGTCAGTTACAATAATATGCAATCATAAATGCGGGTTCCCACTTGAAAAATTCAATACGGGCTCTATAGGGGTCAAAACCTAGGCTCAAATTTGCATTACCCCATATGATATCCCACTCGAAATCCTACAACTTGTGTATTGATCATTTTTTTCTAAATTGCATAGTTCTCGAGATAATCGATATTTCCGTACTTTGGGGACATACTCAACAAAAATATTTTTACATTATTCAACGTATCATTCTCGAAAAACCGCAAATTACCGCAGCCAATTCTTGCATATCCTAGTAGTCCAAGGTTGTCTGAATACCGTGTAATAAGTGAATTAGCTATCATATGTTATCATTTTTTTGTAGGCAGAATTAAAACATAAATTTTTAAAATGTAACTTAGAACTTTTGATCCGTCAAATATTAAATGGTGAAATAAAAAAAATATCTTGGAAATGCATTTTTCGTTAGTCTCAGGCGTTAATAATATCATTCTAAGAAGTTAATGAAATTTATTTGATTGTATGGAATGTACTGGCAATTCATTATCGATTTAAAATAGGCTAAAAATCGCACTTTCACAAATGTGCAACCTTGAGGTTAAAATTGGCATAATATAACTTACAATATATGTAATAATTGAATATATGTTAATTCTATAAACATTTGTTGATGATAATTCAGTGTAAAATGTTGATAATTCAGCCTTTCAATTTTCTACCCAATGCCCGCTTTTTCTTAACGCTCGTTCCACTGTGGCGCCGCCGCCATAGACGACCGCGTTATAATGAAGCAGGAGACGACTAAACCGACATCGCATACGCACCCGACACACAGTCGTCATTTAGATTGTTTGAAACGAATCTTTTGAAACGGACAACAAAAACACAACGGCCCTTTCCAGGACCAAGGGATATCAGGCGGACAACCTTGACGTGGTGTATTCCGGGTAACGCTAATGGTCTACCGCTAATAAATATGTTTAAGCAATTCGTGCACAGTCACAAAAGCACGATATGACTTTCAAATGTGTAGGTGACAACAACTATTGTTGAGATCAAAATCGTTTATCGCAATCCTGGCCATCTAAACCCTTGTTTTCACAGAACGGCAGGCGTGCGTTTGCCAGACATCAAGTATTTCTAGTTATATCGATTGCCCTTTTAAATTATGCTTTAGTTCTGAATTTTATCCCTCCGAACTAAACGAAAAATGCACATTTTTCATATGTTTTGACTGCCTGATATCGAAAGGTTCATTCCTAACCCCTCGTTTCTACGAGAATTAGATGCTTCTTAACGAGGTGAAGGTTTTCATCAATAAAAAATTGACTTTGATTTTTAGGGTCAAGGTTAAATCAGCCGGACTATATTTTGATTGATTTTCGACAAACATGAGCTGAGGAATTGGATGCTCGTAGTGGTAACGCGACAAAGGGATCTCGCAAAGATCTGTGTCACCCATCTCATGCCGATTCATCCACCTACGCGTGGTCAGTGTCAACGTCAATCCCGACGTTTCTTAATTCCAATTAATAAAAATTAAAGAGTTTGCGTTGAAAGCCTTTTTTATAATGATTAAAACTCTTATTCCGTGTTCCTCTAAAGAATATTCCGCAAGAACGCACTTTTTCGATTTATTTTCGAATTGACGTTACAGTTTCGGGTTGAAGGACGCATCTCCGACCTATGGTTCTATGGAGACTTTTGTACCTCTTGATGAGTAGATTTTTTTAAGCCCATAACAAAATTTGACCTTGAGTTTCAGTGTCAAGGTCAATTTTGCGGGTCCATATTTTGATAGATCTTCGCCAAACATAAACTGCAGATTCACTGGGCGAAGTGGCGAGACATCATTTTTGTACATCCTTTACTATATTTCAACAGTGCTGGAGGAAGCTTTTTAAAGAAACCCCCTAGCGGTTCCGGCTTCAGAGCATGCTCTGGAAGATGAGCGAGGAGGGAGGTGTTGGCAAGCTGCATTATACACTCGAAGAAATGCCTTTATAGCCTCCGGAAACCGTGCGATTAGACGTTTGATTTTGTTCTTCGTCCACTGGAGATAAGCGTTGAGACAGGCTTAAGGACGAGTGTGCAGTCAAGTGAAGTCGATGAGAATGGAGGATGCCTGCCTCGCGCTTGAGCGCCAAAGCGCCAATGATAGGAACAAATCTTTTGGTTCTAGCTGCTGTTTTTTCTTCCCTTACTATGCGAGCGCCAAGGGGATTTTAAAGAGGATCGTCATCGTCGATGATGATCTACCAGAATCGGTCCGATCGAATAAATGATCAACCTTGTTTTCGAGTCCTTTGTTCTGTTTGCGAGGAGTAGTAACCGCCATTACATTTCGGCCAGTGAGAGAGGCAGTGTCCTAGTGAAAACGTTCACGGTTCACACACAGTGGGCTCGGGTTCGATTCCCGGCGGCACCAATGGAATTTTTCTATGTGCCCTTTCTGCACTTTCGGTGGTTTGGAACATACTCAAAAACTTTAGGTCCACAGGAGCCTTGGGTGGTGACCAAAAGACTGTTGGGAGGTGTCTCGGATTCGATTTCTCGTGCCGTAGTCTCGCAGAAGAAGCTGAATGGCGTAAGATCTACTCCAGATAATCGGATGCGCAAACCATGACTATATATCTGTGCCAGTACCGACACCTAGCGGGATGAGATGAGCTCCGGTGCTCGGGCATCGAATAAGAGACGACCACGAATAGGGAGAAACCGAAAGTATGGTGTAGGAATAATCAGGAACTCGTAACCCTAAGGGGATCGGTGTAAAATTACATACATACATACATACATACATTCCGGCCAGTGGTCTAATGTATTTTCCACACTCTGTCAGCCAATTGTGCTACATTATCGACAATTGGGCTACATTATCTAGTGCGTCTAAGGTAGCTAACGCGAGCTTCTGGTGGTAAATGATCTGTCCATAAGATGATTGATTGATTGATTGATGGATTTTATTATGCCTTAGCACGCTGTGAGGCAATTTACAACGAGAACCGGAGAAAGGAATTGTATCTTACAATATTACAACTAAATGCTAACTTAACCTAATGTAATACAATTACAAAGTACAAACTACGCAAATGAACTAGGTTTCTTGTTTAATTTGACTCAATCTCGACAACGACTAACCGAGTGAGGAGCTCACTCGTCACGCACGCATTATGACAAACTTAACATAATCGGGTGTAAATGACTGAATAGCAAACGTACAAAGTACAAAGTCCTCGAGTGGACAAGATTTTGGCGGACTGCGCGAGAGTCCAATTGGCCATTGTTAAGTGATTCCATCTCAGCAAGCAGGAAAGAAAGTTCTGTTCTTATGACAGAAAAGCGACTCAAGATAGCCTGTTTAAGCTTGATGTACTTACCCGTTAACGGTGGATGAAACATAATATCCTCCTCGAGAGTGTCTGAGTCAAGTTTGTATCCGATAGCGCTGAATTTGGCTTGATCGAATGTGATATAATGAAACTAGACGGCCATTTCGACTGTGATGAGCCAAAGTTGAGTGGTTCCACCAACGATAAACGTCGATTGCGTCGTAACATAGGCATGGCCGGTGCTCGGCGCTGGCCTGAGGTTTCCGAGTTGTGGTTATCAGCGCTTGAGTTACCCATCTGGTACTTCTGTGATTTTTCGAGCTGTTCGTTGTCGTTATGTGGCAGGACCATTTTTCCGGTCGTGATTTTGCTGTCTATTTTGCTGACTCGTTCGCAAAACGTTCATTGCATTAAACGGGGTGCGTGCGTGTGTGCGTCTTGCGATTTTTACGAGATTACAAAGGTGTCACCAATTATGTGGGGGTTTGTGGGCCACGCATAAATGTTCTTACTAGTGTCAATGATAATTATTGTTAATCTGTTAATTATTGAACAATTAAATATTACATAAAAGACAAAATGAATCAAAAAATGAAGTTTAGTATAACTGGAGTTATGGCGGAATTGAAGGATATGAAGCGACTAGTTATGGCGGGAAGAAAGACCGTTAGGCGACACTTACCCAAGATTGCGGAATTTGGCGAAATAGCTTATTTACACGGTCAAAACAAGGGATGTGAACTCTATGCGTGAAAGTGGCATGAGGCGCCACAGCCTCGAGAACGAGCGTAGCCCATAGCAACTGAGAACGTGCAGTCTCTGCGACAAACGTCAATCTGTCGAGATGTCTGTCGTTTGCCTTCAGAGGGTAGAAAAAGATACAAGCATTAAATATAATGAATAATGTATAAATAACACAATCAATGTAAACACGCACGTTGCGTACGTTTGCTCACGCACACAATTGTTCCGCTGGTGTCGCGCTGATCGAGATCGACCCCACTCAGATACTTTCTCTCTCGTTCTTGTCGGTGGCTGGCTAAAGTCACACCATATATTCCCGTTCAATTTTCCCCTTACGTAGCCAATCGTACCGTTTTATCGTTAACCGTTCGTTCCTTTAATCGCTCGCTCATGTTTTTATAATAGGTGGTCGCCTCTTAAGGATATATGGCAGCTACGTCAGAGTCGTTACACAACTGATAGTGCAATTTGCAATAATCGCATTTAAAGACTAAATAAAATAATTGTAGTATTCATTGAAGCTAAAAAGGAGATTTACCACAGCTCAAAGTCAAACATACCGTAAAGAAAGTAGAATTTTCAATTTTTAACTCGAAATTTAGTTGCTGATTTGATGTACGATTTCCCTGGCAACAACTCTCAAAAATAAAAATAAACATATTTTAAAATAAATTGTTTTTAATTTGATGTAGGTATTTGATGCATACAGCATAAAATAATATCCTCCGATCTATTTACAATAATTATTTTTGATATAAACAT
Source organism: Netelia inedita (assembly GCA_964017225.1). NCBI lineage: Eukaryota > Metazoa > Arthropoda > Insecta > Hymenoptera > Ichneumonidae > Netelia > Netelia inedita. The sequence goes on from OZ024924.1 coordinate 23,237,142, forward strand.
TGTTTTTTTGTAATAAACGTAAATAAGCGTAATTCAATATTTGTACGGTTGAGACAAATCAACTTGGCAACGTCGCAATTTCTGAATGTTGGTAGCATTGAGCTCCGCAAATTTTCCGGCATTTGTTCACAATACAAAAAATGGCGACACCGGCAAGCGACACCGAGAGGTTACGTTGCACTCGAGGTAAATTTACTACCAAAAAAAAAGAAACGTGGAAAGAAAATGTTCGTGCAGCTGTCAAGCGAAGAAAGTTAAATTGTGCTGAAAAGACCGAAGAACAAGTGGGGGAAGGACGACGCATCGTAGAGTTGAAAAAATTAGCGGATGACTTGTGGTGTAACATGTGTTCGCAGCCTTTATCGCTCCGTTTCATTGAAAACGAACACCATAATGGCCTCGCGAGTGTTTTGAAAATTCGTTGCAGCGTGTGTCTTGCGATACACGAAGTCCACACGTGCAAAAAAACGTATCAGAGTGAGTCTGGTCACACCAGATACGACGTAAACTTGAAGGCTGCAATGGGTAAGAAATTACATTACCTCACTGTTATGCTTAGTCTTCGAGTTGCATTATGTTTTAGTATATTCTCTCTGATAGCTCATACTTATTTTTTATTAATTTTCCATCTTACCTTTCCCTGAGCTGCGCTATCGTTTAATATGACACTACCAAATAAACGGCTGACATTGAGAATGGTTGTTGGTTGTCATTTTTTTACAATATTTGTATGCTGTAGCCATTATTGATGCTGGCATCGGAGAAAGCCATCTAAACACCGTTTTGTCTGCACTGAATGTGCCAGCTGTGAATCCTCACACTCTCAAAACGCACGAGCGGATTGTTGCTTCTGCAATTGAAGATGTAGCGGGGGAAAGTTGCAGGGATGCTATCAGATTGGAGAGGACACTCACGGTGCAAAAATATGGGTCGTACGTATTTCAAGTTGTGCAAAACAAAATTAATCAATGAATTTATATCCCATTGTACTCATATTAAATCATTGTTTTCAGTTGCACAGTCTATAAAAAGGTGATATCAACCCGTTCAATTGTACCTTTCATTTTATGCCTGTTCTTTTATATTATAAGATGGTAACAACCGTTAGAGTTTATGAACAATTTGAATGCATTGAAAAGCACGTTGAATAATATGAAGGAACGTTCAAGCTTTTGCTTTGAAACTAAATTTATTTCAAAATACTTACAAACTATGGGTGATAACCTAAAAGGTGCTAGCTCACTTGGCGTTGTTTTTTATACTAATTGGAATGTTATTTTTAAAATTGTTTATGCAATATACTGTAAATATAGTAATTCGTGCCAATGAATTGTAGGGCTGCATTCACGAACGAGGGAAAAGTAAAAATAAAAGCCAGCATCGATGCAGCGTGGCAGACAAGGGGTAATGGTCATTCGTATGACAGTCAAACAGGTGACATTATATAGATATTGTTTTTTGTGCCGTAGAAAAATGTTATCGGTATAGTTTGTTTATTGTTTGTGTTCGTATATTTTTTTCATTTTTGCCTGTAGGTCATTCTTCACTTAACGACGTTCTAATTGTAAGTGGAAGAATTTTGGGGAGAGCTTTTCGAATCAAGACATGCTCGTTATGTTCTAACGACCACGATCTCTATGATCACGATTGTCGTCTTAACTTTCGCGGCAGTGCCAAAGCCCATGGAACAGAATATGGCGACACAGCAGGTTATTCACAACAAAGACATGGAAGATGAGAATGTCATCATTGGAACCGTCGTCGGCGATGAAGATGCTTCAACCATGTGTCGAATTCGGAGGGAATCTACGCACGTCATTGCCAAAGAATCTGATATGAATCACAACACTAAGTCTCTCAGCAACAAATTGTGGAAGCTCCGTATACCCAAACAAACGATCGATTACCTAAAAAAATGTTTTGGGTTCGCAATAAAAAAAAATAGTGGAGATCCGGAGGCTGTAAGGAAAGCTCTATTGAATCTCATCAACCATGCCTTCGATAAACACGAAATGTGCGGAGAATGGTGCCGTTTCAAAGAAGATCCGGAAAATTATACGCATCGCGGACTCCCGGGTGGGAAAGGTCTATATGGCACACAGCTTTACACTGATTTGACCCAAATTTTTAGAACTTACGCTAACAACGCGGAAAAAATTGCCGCCTGCAGTTCTACGCAGCCTAACGAATCTTTCAACGCTATCGTGTCGTCCAAAGCTCCGAAAGCGAGATGCTATGGCAGATCGGAATCACTAGTTTACAGACTAGATGCGGGAGTTTCTCAAAAAAAATCTGGTACGGGGTACGTTGTGAACGTTTCCAAAAAACTTGCCGTCTCTCCCGGTAAGTATACGTCACCATTTCGAGAAAAAAAAGATGTTCGGCGGCAACAACGAGCAGAAAAGATGAGAATCGCAGAATTCAAGAGGCGTCGACTTTTTCGAAAAAAAAATCGAAATCAAAGCAGGAATAACGCGGAAAGAAGAGAAGGCATCACTTACTCTTCAGGGTACGCATTAACCGAAGAAAATGTGACATATAAAGAAGCCTCCATCATTCCAGCTAAAGACATGGTTGCAATCGTGTTTGATCTCGAAACTACAGGATTCGGTCTTAAAGCAGAAGTTATTCAAATCGCCGCTAAATATCAAAACCAGGAATTCAATTGTTACATTCTTCCATCGAATGGCATACCGGCCGTTGTCTCCGAAGTGACGGGATTATCAGTTTATGAGGAACAATTGTTTTTGAGAAACGCAGATGGATGTCGTTCTGTTGAAACGAAACCGCCACTAATTGCCTGTACGGAATTCATCACATTCTTGAGGAATCTATCGCAGAATGTTATCCTCGTAGCCCACAAGGGGGTAACCTTTGATGGTCCTCAGATCGTCAAGGCAATGCACGCAGTCGGATTACTTCAAACTTTTGGATCGATCGTTAAAGGATTTACCGATACTCTACCCGTATTCAAGAGCTCCGAAGAATTAATTTCCCGGATAGTGGAAAAGGGAAGCTTCAAATTACCGGATTTGGCTCACGATTATTTAGGGCCTGCCCGTTCAAAAGGAGCGCACAATGCGATTGTAGATGTCCAAATACTCGATAATCTACTCAAGAGATTTGCGATAACAGAGGCACAACTGATCAGCCGTGCCGTATCATTCTCTTCGGTTGCAAATGCTGATCGTGATCGAAAAGAGAGGAAAACAAGAATAGATGATATGGCTGCCATAAGGGGACCTGTATCTGCCGCTATGATTACAAAAATCGCTGCAGCTGGTCTTACTTTAACTCAGCTTGAGAGGACGTTCAACATCAATGGTGAAAATGGAATAATTACGCTTCTCGGTGAAGATATTGGCGGAAAACCTCGAGTATCTAAAAATCAAACTGTCCTCCGTAAGCTTTGCGATGCTCTTCGAACTCTATGTCAACAACGTGATTTGACGACTGTATAAAAAAATGCTGTTATTTTTACAATAGTGATAATCCAAAACGTGTGATTTGAATTCTTATAAGGATATAAATAAAGATACTGTTTGCGTGAGGACCTGGTTATTGGGGATGGCGGCTTTGCGAGGACACAAAAAAAACCTTGAGCGGTCGGATCAGAACGTTTATTTTCTTTGTCACTACACTGTAGGGTGAACCGAGCTGTCGAGCTTGACCACTTCACACAATTGCTAGTATGGCCGTCAGGCCGATCGAGCGCGCGGTGCGAACAATGCTTTCGCAAGAGATGATCGAGCTAACCCGTTCAGATTTTCTTTATCGAGCCGAAATAAATTTAAGTCCACGAGAAGAGCGAGAATAAACCGGGGATGCGACAAGCCGAGAATTCGCTAGATAATCAATGTTGTACAAAAGAACTTGGAAACGGCTCAGCGCTAACGAGATCACCGATTACCGTTCAAATACTAAGTAGCCGGCGTCTCATTACTCTCGAGCCGGTGACGGTGACCGATGGAGGGGGAAGCGTCGCTCGGGCATCGAGCGACGTTGCCGCCGCCATCGATCGAGACGCCGACAATCGTGTCGTTCGGTCGCGCACGCCTTCCGGCGTTGCCGGAACATCCTCCACCGCCGTCAGCCAGCATGGCTGACACTGTTGCTGCCTGAGAGATGGTCCAAAAATGACTCGGGGTGAGCGCGGAGAAGTCGTCGGGATCGTCCGAGAGAGGTTCGAGCGGGCGCGAGTTCAAGACTGCTTCTATCTGCGCTAGGAGCGTTGACATTTCCTCGAACGTGAGCAGATCATCGCCGATAGTCCGAGCTAGGTGGTACTTGACCGACTTGACCGCAGCTTCCCATTTGCCTCCGAAGTGAGGCGCTCCCGGTGGGTTGAAAGACCACCGTGTGCCATCGTGCAACAAGAGCTGAGCGAGCTGATGCGAATCCCGAGAGACTGATGAGAACAAGGCCTTCAAGGCTCGGTCGGCGCCTTGGAATGTCGTACCGCAGTCAGAATATAAGTTGCGGCAGAGCCCACGCCGAGTAACGAAGCGACCATATGCAGCGAGGAACCCGTCGGCGGAGTAGTCTGAGACCGCCTCCAAGTGGACGGCGGAAGTGGGCATACACACGAAGATGGACAACCAGCCCTTGTAAGCCTTATGACCTCTACCCTTCCAGGAGTGGAGCATCACCGGCCCGGCGTAGTCGACCCCCGTGTGAAGGAAGGCCCGTACCCGGGAGAGCTGAGCGGCGGGGAGCTGGCCCATCAGCTGCTGAGCGCGTATCCCACGATGGCGAGCGCACACGGTGCACCTGAGCACAAACGAGCGAACTGGAGCACGTCCACCGAGAACCCAGTATTGCTGCCGAAGATCCGCGAGCGTGAGCTGGTTCCCTCCGTGGAACGTCCGTAGATGAGATGCCCGGATCACGAGCTCTGAGAAGGGCGAGTTTTTCGGCAAAATGGCGGGATGCTTATTCTCGTAACCCAGCGAGGAGAGCGCGAGCCGTCCGCCGACGCGCAAGACCCCCTGTTTGTCGACGAACGGAGTGAGGCGTCGCATTGGGTGGGTAGAGCGCAGAGACTCGCCGTCGACAAGCGTACGGAGCACCTCGGGAAAATGAGCCGCCTGAGTGGTCTTCACACAGAAGATCCGGGCGTGTTCGATGTCCCCGGGAGTGAGCGGAAAGGCGAGCGATGACTTCGGAATCCGGTGAAAGCGGGCGACAGCCCGTTGGCAGATCGCCGTCACACGGAGGAACTGTGTGAGCGATGAAAACCGGGTGAGCAGGTCCCAGCCCCTCGATGGGCTCTCCTTGGTCAAGAGCACGACTCCTGACTTCTCCTCGAGCTGAACTCTGCTGTCGAAGGGGGTTTCCGGGGTCGGCCAGGAGCTCTCCTCTTGCCCCAGCCAGGGTGGACCGTGCCACCATAGATCGTGGGACACCAACTGCGACACAGGAATGCCGCGCGACGCGCAGTCGGCAGTGTTCTCCTTACTCGAGACGAACCGCCATGTTGCCGGAACCTCCTGAATGAGCTGAACCCGATTGCAGACGTACTCCTTCCACCGTGAAGGGTGCGAGCTGATCCAGGCGAGTGCGACGGCTGAGTCTGTCCAGAGCCAGGTGGGAGCGTCGGAGAGATCGAGCTGAGTTCTAACGTACTGTACGAGCCGAGCGAGCCGGACTGCTGCCGACAGTTCCAGGCGGGGGATAGTTAGCCGCTTGAGCGGGGCCACGCGTGTCTTCGAGCAGACGAGGGTGATCCGCGGTTCCTGTCCCACCGCGCTTACCTTCAGGTACACGAGGGCGGACATGGCCGCCTGGGAGGCGTCGGAGAACCCGTGGATCTCCACGGCAGAGCCGGAGCTGGTGTGCATCCATCTCGGGACTCTCACCCCATCCAAGTGGAGCAGATCCTGTCGGAAGAGAGTCCAGCGCCGGGCCGTGCACGGAGGAACGACGTCATCCCAACCGAGATTTTCTAGCCAGAGCTCCTGAAGCATGAGTTTCCCCCGAATCGCCACTGGAGCGATGAATCCGAGCGGGTCGTAGAGTCGGGCCAATTCGGAGAGGATAGTCCTCTTCGAGACGAGCGAGCCGGTAGTGGACTGTATTTTGTAGCTGAAGCTGTCAGACCGAGGGTCCCACAACATGCCCAGGATCTTGGTGGCCGATGCGTCTACTGGACGGGGTTCGCTGCCCGTCACGGGGAGCTCGAGCTGACTGAGAAATTGGCGGTGGTTTGTTTGCCACTTGGCCAACGGGAACCCTCCTGCAGAGCATAGCCCGCGAAGTTGGCGTCCGGTTTCGGCGAGTTGGTCGAGCGTATCCGCGCCTCCGCAGATGTCGTCGACGTATCGTTCGCGAGGCATCGGCTCCACGGCTAAGGGGTAGTGCGCCCCCTCGTCGTGGACCAACTGGAGCAGAGTGCGAACAGCGAGGAACGGAGCTGGACGAGTACCATACGTGACGGTCGTGATCTGAAACGGAACGGGCTCCCCTCGAGCGTTGACCCAAAGGATCTGTTGGAGCGGCCGATCATCCTCGTGCACCTGAATCTGCCTGAACATCTTCTCGATGTCGGCCATGAAGACGAACCGGTGGCGGCGCACCCAGAAGAGGACGTCGGCGATGTCTCGCTGAAGCTTCGAGCCGACGTGGAGCAGATCATTGAGCGACTTACCCGATTTCGTCTTTGAAGAGCCGTTGAATACCACTCGGAACTTAGTGGTCGAGCTGGCCTCCCGAAAACCCCCGTGATGGGGCAAGAAGAACTCTGCCTGCGGCCGAGCTGGCTCGCCCAAGGAGAGTTCCGAGACCCTCAACCCTCCTGAGGACGAATCCTCATGTGCCAAGGTCATCTCATCTCCCTCCCCGGGGACACCGGCGCCGCACGATGGAGCTGAACTGGTTGGTCGAGTGGTGATCCTTGTTATGTGGCCGAGCTCTTCGTATTCTGTGAGGAAATTATGGTAGAGCTGTCGCATCTGCGGGTCCCTATCGAGCCGTCCGAGGAGCCGACGGAGACAGGCGAGCGCTGTCTGATGCGAGCTGCCTAGCAGCGACCGAGGAGCCGCAAACGGGAGACGGACTACGTACCTGTCGGAACTGTCGCGAGCGTGAGTTGTGCGGAAATGATCCTCACACTCCCGCTCCGCTGCCGTGAGTGGGGATTCGAGCTTACCAGGAACCTCCTCCTGAGTCCAAAACCGGCTGAGCAGATCGTGGAGCTGATCAGTCGAGACCTTGAGATGGAGAGCGTTGTCGTGTTCCGTCGGGGTCGCCCCCACGGGCCCAAACACGAGCCATCCGAACGAGGTGAGCTGGGCGACTGGAGCGTGCGGTCCTGCCTTAATGAGTCCAGCCTTAAGGATCTGACCGACAGCGTCGGCGCCGACGAGAATATCAATTGGAGCTGGACGAAGGAAGTCGGGGTCGGCCAACTGCAGCCCGGCAAGGTGCGGCCAATTGGGCTCCCCAGCCGCAAACGAGGGAAGAGCGGTCACCAGGCGGTCGAGCACGTGCGCGGTAACGGTGAGGACCGCCGAAGAGACGTTCGAGCGTAATATGAGCTGAACCGAGCCGGAAGTTGTGCCAAAGGCGGAGTCGCCCACCCCGGAGAGCAGTACTGCGGCTTTCTTCCTAGAAAGCCGAAGCTTCTTTACTAGCGAGGCGGAGCCCAGAGAGATTTCCGAGCCAGGGTCTACGACGAGCCGAACCGAATGGCTGATCCCGGAGCTGAGGACGAGCTGAGCAGAGCATGTCGCGAGCAGGACCCCTACCGGAGCTGGGCGTGAAAGAGCGGGAGTTCCCTCCCTTCATTGCGGGGTGGGGCTCTCTCCCCCCGATCGAGCGGGGCTGGACCCTCGAGCTGAGCCGGACGCCGAGGAGTGGCTCCCCGGAGCGGGCGATGGTGCGGCTGGAACAGCCACAGGTGCAGGCTCAGGTGGAGCCGGCCGAGAGGCGGGGGTTAGAGCTGGCTTCGCCCCCGAGTGGATGAGGGTGTGGTGACGCTGCTGGCAGACGGTGCAGGTACGCGTCGTCTGGCATTTCCTCACGATGTGCTTTCCCAGACAATTGAAGCATAGATAGAGCCGGTCCACGATGTCCCTTCGAGCAGACGCGGGCTGTGCCCCGAACGTCGGACATGACGCGATGAAGTGGTCCCCCTTGCAGTATGAGCAGGGGTACCTGTTGGCTGCCGGCCATACACGTTCCCACGCAGGTGGTAGTCGGGGCTGCCACCAGGTTGACCCGAGCTGACGAGCGGACCGGTGAGCGGTTCCTCCTCCCGTCCGAGCTGGTCCGTCTGGCGTCCGCGCTGAGCTCGATGCTCTCGAGCGCACAGGCTCGCCCCTTGAGGAACTGCAACAGGGAGTCGAGCTTCGGAAATTCGGTCGAATCCCCGAGCTTGTTTTCCCACGCCTCACGGACACGAGGATGGAGCCGACGCACGAGCAGGTGAACCACGATAGGATGCCATGAGGTGGCATCAATCCCGAGCGCTTCGAGGGCACTCATGGCCTCAACAGTGCTCGACACGAGCTTATGGAGCTCGGCGGCCGTTGGCGCCCCCATAGGTGTCGAGCTGGTGAGCCGGTCGAGCTGTCCCGAGATGAGCAGCCGAGGGTTCTCGAACCGGCCGTTGAGCATTCCCCATGCAGTAGTGAACGAGTCGCCGGATACTGCGAGACTCGAGATAAGTCCCGCTGCCGTCTGACGGAGGCTGGTCCGGAGATAATGCATCCTCTCGACGTTGGATAGCTCCCCGTTGTCTATTACGAGCGATGTAAAAAGATCCCGGAACGAGCGCCACGATGCATAATCGCCCCCGAAAGTCGGCAGCGTAATCTCCGGTAGAGCGCGGCGAGACGGTCGAGACTCAGCAGAGCAGACAGCTGGCTGGCGTCGCGTACTTGACAGGACGTCGCCGCCGGCCTCCTCGATCATCGGGAGGAGCAGTTCCCGAGCCGACGCATAATCCCGCAGAGCTTGGTCGAAGACCTTCGTCAGGACGTACGGGAGGTCAGCGAAACCCTCGAATTTTCCGCTACTACCGATCAGTTTCTCGTGAGTAGCCTCCAACTTTTCCCAATGGGGTTCGACCAACTGCAGCCGAGACTCCAGAGCGGCTCTTCCCTGCGGCGCGGTCTTCGCCTCCCGCAGCTCGTCCAGCGTGGCTCGCAAAAACCTCGCCCGCGCCTCCTGTAGGCTCATCGTCGCAGCAGCCTGAACCGCCGACATCGTGCTGTGCCCGTCGGTCAAAAACTTGAGCACCCCTGATGCACGGTATTTCCCGCACACTCGCAGAGCTGGACGAATTGCACGAGCACGAGCGTGAGCCCGAGTGAGACGACCAACCTGTCAATATGACGCGCACTAGCCGACACAGTTAGCGTGATGCGACGGGCTTTATCCCCACTGGACACGAGCACTCACGAGAGAGAGAGAGATGGTCGAGTTGCGACTATGGCGCGCACTGATCGACACGATCCGCGTCGATGCGATGTGCCGTAAGTCCCGAGTACGGGATCGATCCCCACTGAACACTAGCACACACGAGCGAGAGCGCGAGAGAGATAGGCGAAAGGCCAAGATGGTGCGCACTGGCCGACACGAACCGCGTCGATGCGATGTGCCGTAGTTCACGAGCACGGGATCTATCCCCCACGACCGAGTACACACGAGTGAGCGAGAGAGAGAGAGAGAGATGGCCGACAGGCCAATATGGCGAGCACTGGCCGGCACGGGTAGAGTCGCGATCGCTTGCCGTTGACTGCGAGTGCGAGAGCTATCCCCACTCCGCACGAGCGAATAGCCGCACAAAGAGGAGATCGCGATAACTGGCGAGAGACGAACCAACTGCCAATATGGCGCGCACTGGCCGGCACGGGAAGAGTCGCGATCGTTTGCCTTCGACCGAGAGCACAAGAGCTGTCCCCACTCCGCGCGAACGAATAGCCGCACAAAGAGGAGAGCGCGATAACCACGAGAGACGGCCCACGCTGTGCCTCTTAACAATGGCGCGCACTGAGATGCTCACTTCACGTGCGAACAAAGAGCTGAGCTAACGGTCAGCGAGAGAGAGAGAGAGAGAGAGAGAGATGTACGCGCACACGGAAAGCCGTTACCCAAAATCCGGCTCGAAGGACCAAAAAATGTTTGCGCGAGTACCTGGTTATTGGGGATGGCGGCTTTGCGAGGGGACAAAAAAAACCTTGAGCGGTCGGATCAGAACGTTTATGTTCTTTGTCACTACACTGTAGGGTGAACCGAGCTGTCGAGCTTGACCACTTCACACAATTGCTAGTATGGCCGTCAGGCCGATCGAGCGCGCGGTGCGAACAATGCGTTCGCAAGAGATGATCGAGCTAACCCGTTCAGATTTTCTTTATCGAGCCGAAATCGTATTATTGAAGCGAAGTGTATTAACGGTGGAATCCCCCCCCCCCCTTTCGAGTTCCTCCCTAGATCTTTCCCCGCTCCCCTTACTCATCACGAGATAATAAGTGATTATTTACCTATATCCTTCTCCATCTTAAAAAAGTTAATTTATCAATTCTACGATTCTGTAACTTATTATGACACGATATCGGTATAATTGTTATCGGTGTCGTTGTGCAGCATTTCTCGCGTAAAAATACACCGATAACGATACCAGAACGGCATAACGAGTTACAGAATCACAGTACATAAAAGATCTTTCGCATTTACATATACTTCTCATACGCTTTTGAGACCGTGCATAATTCTATCCATTTGCTCTCAACATGGCGGCTTCCGGTTTATCTGCCACACGCTACTCTTTTGCGCTCGCAGCGTCCTCCTATTTTCGGGTGCTTTTCAAATCAGTTACTGGTCACAACATATATGAGGCATTTCGCATGAAGTCATCCACCCTGAAAAGTGAAAGTCGGCCAATCGTCTTGAAATTTTTATGGTCGATAGTCCTATGGATAGTGAAGCTTCATCAAAACATTTAAGGTTCTAGCTCAAATAATTGCCTAGCAATAGGGGCTCAAATTTGTACCATGTTGGCCGTCGTGGCAACATTCCCAGGGTTTTATCTTCCCGAGAAATATAGCGTTTTTAAAAAGTCAGGAGTGATTTTTGAAGTATTTTCTGCGTACTTTAAGAATATATTTTTTATTTTAAATAAAATTAATAAGGTCATAAAAATTTTTTAAGGTTAATGTTAAAAATGACTTTTTCTCAAAGATTTTTTTCCCTTCGATTTTTATAATTTTTTATTATAAAATAGTAGCGTTCTTTCTGAACAAAAAAGTATAGAATGTCCAAGATGGGCCGGACCTTAGTTTCGGAGATACAGTAGGATTTATCAGCGAGCGGGCGCTCCACTCAAATGTAGCCGTATATACAGGGCGATTTTCCTAAGGTATAGCACCATTTATTCTGGGGTAGATGGGACCATTACAAACAAAAGTCGCAAATGAACATTAGGGATATTTTTAATAGTTTACGAGATATCAATTTTTGAAGTTTGTCCAATCAGCGCGGCGAGAAGCGTTGGAGCGACCCACTCCCCGCCCTATCCGTAGATATAGCATAGTGTAGAGGGCGTTACATTTGGAATCGCAAAATTCAGAGCAGTCAATTATTATTATTTTATTACGCAGTCATTTTTATTTATCGGGCATTGACTGGCTAGGCTACGGCTAGGGCGAAGAGTGGGCAGCTCCAACGCTTCTCGGCAAAATTCAGAGCAGTCAATGACCGACAAATAAAAATGACTGCGTAATAAAATAATAATAATTGACTGCTCTGAATTTTGCGATCCCAAATGTAACGCCCTACACTGTGCTATATCTACGGATAGGGCGGGGAGTGGGTCGCTCTAACGCTTCTCGCCGCGCTGATTGGCCAAACTTCAAATATTGATATCTCGTAAACTATTGAAAATATCCCTAATGTTTATTTGCAACTTTTGTTTGTAATGGTCCCATCTATCCCAGAATAAATGGTGCTATACCTTAGGAAAATCGCCCTGTATATGTAGCTGTATATATATTGTGACGATGGTCTACACCCGGTTACATTCTTTCTTTCCTTTCCCACGTGCCTCTCGCATTCCTTTTTTTGCCTACGTGACTTCCTGCAGCTACACCCTCGCTGCGCAGGGGTATCTCGCCTTCAAAATACAAATAATCACTGTTTCCCGAGAAAGGCCCAAAAACACATCTTTTCCATTTTCCATGACCCAGCCATAAAGCATCTGCCTTTATGGCCTGACCTACCCCAAGCCCGATACATCTGCCATTCCTAGAATCTCCCTGGACATCTCCGTTTCCAGAATGTTCTAACTCCCAAATTCTTCCCCCCCAAACCGCGACTTTCCCACGAATTAATGTTATAAGAACCACCCTCTTCTTAGGCTAGGCAGTTAGTAGATATCCGATCATCCAAGCAGCAACGTTACGCTGTCTGTTGTAACACTGAGAAATAAAGTCTTGTGCTTCTCAATAAAGTGTCTACCGAGTTTTTCCTCTCAACTACCGCGTTCTGCAGCCGAGTCGGCAGCCCAATTACAATAAATAAATTGAACAAATAACTCGCGACATCACATTGGTGCAAAGGGTGGGGTGCGCCAACTCTAAGTGCTAGGAACTTTGAGACGATTACCAACACTAAGAAGTTGCACGAGACTCAAAGTTCAACGCTGGATCATCAGAAAAAATCGGTGAGTAAAAACAATTCTTTTACTCAATACCATGACCAATTACCCTCAATCGCGACCGATTCCGAAAGTGATTCATCTACTAACTCGAACTCTATCGCGATCGTCAATCAAACAGTAAACAATAAAATGGACCAACAAAACGAACGGGTTAATCCTAAACAGTGCGAAGAACGCGACAGCGAAATGTCAGAGCAAGATATGGAGGAAATAACGCCCAAAGAAGCAATAGACCTTATCAAAGAATTCGACGGAAAAAATATTGGTGTCGAGGCGTTCATCAGTTCTATCGAAGACACAAGGCCACAAGTCACTCTTCAAAATTATCTCCGCCGCCTAATTATCGCGAAAAGAATTATCGGTGACGCGGCACGCGAGCTTCAAGAATACGACGTCACGACATACGACAAACTCTATGAGGCCCTGCGAATTTTATTCGGTAATCTGCAACCCGTGAGCGTATATCGTGACAAACGTTCTCGCATGTTCCAAGGAAAGCTCGAAACCGTATCGAGATTCACGAATCGATTCTTGGAGGTTCAAAACCAAGTCTTGGCCGTACTCGCTAACTCACCCGTAGATGATCAAAAACGCAAATTCATTATCGATTACGAGAGGGTACAAGGCCTTGAACAGTATTTGTTGGGACTCCGTAAGGAAATATCAACCGAAGTGCGCGCGCAACTGTCAAGCAATATCCGCTCAGCAATAGCTAAGGCATAGGCCTCGGAAGCCTATGACATCACGAGGGACATGATGACGAGAAATCTCAGTCTCTCCGAAAAAAACGTAGCAGCTGTTCCTCGACGTAGCACGCTGCCTGCCCCTCGACTACCTGCGGACCCGTCTGCGACCCAACGATCACCAGTGCAGTGTCGCTATTGCAATCGCATGGGTCATATTGGGATCTGACATAGGGGCGTGACCAAAACCAATATGGCGTAGAAGAGGTTGCAGCCAACTAGTGTTAACATAGCGTAATAGCTTTATTTTTTAATAAAATGCTAGTCCTTTCAATTAGTGATATTTGTAAATGGTCTGGTTCCAATCCCGGCAATCGAAATTTCCGAGAAGGCGAAAAAATTGTAGCGGCAAAACATTTGGTCAGCTGTGGAGTAATTAAAAATCGATCAAATGTTATCGAAATCGTGGCCTCTTGTTTACAAACGTCAAATCTTCGTGGACCTCCGCACGAAATAAAAGGCGTTTTCAATGAAAATGGTCGAGTAAATTCCATGTCGTGTTCGTGCAGAGCGGGACTTGGGGAAAAGTGCAAGCACATTATGGCTACATTGCTGTATTGCTCCAGGTAAGCTCACATAACCGTTAAATTATACTTAATGAAATTGGTTTTTTTGTTGCAATGGGTTATACTTTTTCAGAAACGAAGTTAATGTGCTTTCTTGTACTGAAATGAAATGTAAGTGGAAGAAGCAGTTCAATAAAACCCTGGACAATTATGTACCTCGCGCTCTCAAGGAGCATGATTGCTTCAAGAAAATTGAAAATACCAGTAATGTGAGCGCAGATATCAAAAACGCGATTAGGTTAAAGATTCTACAAAATTTACCACAGTCCGCATTTGCGAAACATATGTAAGTTACATTATTTTTCTTAATCGTGTACGTCGGCACTATTTAACGTGTTTCCGAATCTTTTAATACATTAAATTTTTTATTGATGGTACAGATCTGGGAGACATAATGCTGTTCAACTTCACTTTTCAAGCAATAACAATAACACACGTGATGGAAGTTCCAGCAAGACTATCGACGAGACCATCGAAAAACTATTTTTAAATCAAAACAGTGATTTTATGGAAATAGTGCGGAATATCCCAGTTATCCCACTTCGAAAATGCTGTGAAGAATCATTAAAAATGCTGTATGATGATTTTAAAAAGATTTGCCAAATTAGTCGGGACTCCTATTCGGATTGGCAGCTGCATCGACGATACCGCATAACGGGATCCCGATGTTATGCACTATTCACTTATTCAAAGAGGGTTAGCGCAGACTGGGACAAAAAGACTATTGAGTATTTTTATCCGAAAAGTTTTAAAAGTTTTTACACGGAATATGGTAAAAAAATGGAAAACGATGCTCGTACAGCGTATGTGACTGCTACGAACCATGCCGTAATACAGGTTGGCCTTGTAATATCTAGTCAAAATCCATGGCTTGCATATTCGCCTGATGGAGTAATTTTTGAAAACAACGCACCATCGAAACTTCTGGAAATAAAGTGTCCATTCAAAGGTAAAACCATGACTGTGATTGAGGCTGTACAATTCGCGTTTAAAAAAGGCCTTATAATTGAAAATGGCAATATTCGACTCAAAGAAAATCACTCACATTACGCTCAAATACAGCTCGGAATGGCAGTTTTAAATTTAAAAGTTACCGTTTTTGTGATTTATGCTTCTTTTGACAAGAGCATGATAATTTTAGACGTACCTTTCAATGACATGTACACTTTCAATATGTTGCGCGTTTTGAAAAAAAGTACTATGAGAAAATGTTACATGTAACGTGTTCCAACGATGAGAATAATGACATGAATAATAATAATAATAATATATAGTTTCTGCAATAAACGGAGAAACAGTTATGATAATAAAACGACACTGTGATAAGAAAAAATATATGCTTTATTGTAATAAATGATTATTAAAATTAATTTAAATTTCCATAAATTTATCGTCTTTAATAATAGGCGAAGATAAGTTCACAGTGGCACATATAAGTGTAAAAATGTCTCGTAATCGGAGGATACAGTTAGCTGGCATTCTATCACCTACGATTTTAAACATTTTTATGCGTTGATTCGATCGTTCAATGTGCACTCTTGCTTTTGCAATTTTTGCTGTAAGTAATGCTTCAGACTTTGAAAATTGATTCTTATTCTTTAGATACGGTGGTCGTATGCATTTAAAATTCTTTCGGGCACATATTTCGTCGATATTTTGGAAACCCCTATCAACCATTACTCCATCGCCAGGTTCTAATAGATCCATGATATTACTTTGATGAAATATACTGTCATCGGATGCTCGACCACCGTACGGCTCACTAATAAATGAAATATTACCAGCTGGTGTGACACCTGTCATAATTTTACATGTGTTGGCACTTTTATACCTGGAATATGTTAAAATTTGACAGCATAGCTTTTTCGGTTGTTGGATAAATATTTCAGTGCAATCGAGCACAACTCGAACATTTTCAAAATCCTGAAAGCATTTTGGTAAATTTTTCAAGAGTTCGCCTTTTGTCGGCCAATTTATCGCGATTTCTAAGCACTGCCTTAACAAGGTCAGAGTCTCATAAAATATTCTTTGACAGTGCTTTGCAGTGTAACACTTGAACAAAATAGCCAAGAGAGAATATGACATATTTTGTTTTAATTTCACATACGTCATAACAATTTTTTCGCGCAAACCCATCCGCACTCGAGAATCTTTGGACCCATTGTTCGATGCTATGGTCGCAATCTCAACGATTGTATCTAAAATTTTCATGGTTTCAATTCCCGTTGCAGTACTTAACTGAGAATCATTTGTTATAAATGCCATAAAACTTGGTGTTAAAAAGTCACTCTTCACTTGAATTCCAATATCTTGTACCGACCTCGTCCCGGACAAAATATTAGATTCAAGTATAATCGGATCCTCAATGGGCGAATGATATGTTTCTTCCTGGTCTATTTTTTCGCGTGTCGTTCCATTTATGGTACTCCCTTCTGGCTCAATTTCTTCTACTTCTTTTTTTCGACGATCCCGGTTTTGTGATCTTCTCTGACGTAGAGTCTGTACATTTTGATCTTGGGTGTGTAAATCAACCGAACTGAGAGGCAGGTTACATGATGGAACCGCTATGGTTTTATGTCGTCTCTTTTGAGATGCAGCATCTAAAAAAAGTCATTTTGTGACAAATTGTTAAAAAAAGTGATTTTCCGTTTGGAAACAAATAGATGTATGTTTCATAATTGAACAATAAACCTGTTATATTCTGCCAGACATGGGCTTAACCTCTAAACAAAAATTTACTTACTAGGTAACATGTAGTCTTCATTTCGAAAATGCAATGAACACACTTTCATAGTTGCGTTCACTGATCCTCCAATCCGTAAAGCATTTTTCCATGCTTTCAATTTATCAATTTTTTCCTTCTTATCGAAAATATTAGTGATATACACAAATTGCGCTTTCGCTTTCGGAAAACAGTGGAACACTAAGTTTAGATTTTTTTGGAAGCTGCTTTCGCATCCGTACATACAGCACTTTATTCGCTTATTAGATTTACCGCGAGCAGCAAATACGACTCCACTCATTATAATTTTTTTAATAATCAAGAAGTAATTAATGTTTAAAAGTACTTCAACATTTACTCCACTATACGCTTGCTGGAATGCAACCTCTTCGTAGTTTGAAAAATGACCACCAGGTGTCAGCTTGGTTAATGTCAGATCCCAATAGAGAGAGAGACTGCCGCACGAAGAAGCGACACACAGAAAACCGTGTCAGTCCCTCGCCACAACAATCGTTACGCTGTCTGTTGTAACACTGAGAAATAAAGTCTTGTGCTTCTCAATAAAGTGTCTACCGAGTTTTTCCTCCCAACTACCGCGTTCTACAGCCGAGTCGGCAGCCCAATTACAATAAATAAATTGAACAAATAACTCGCGACATCACAATATATATATATATATATATATATATATATATATATATATATATATATATATATATATATATATATTGAAACGGCAGAGCCTTTTCAATATAATTTGTGTTCGGGCTCGAAGAAATCAGGGCTCGATAAACCGTTAATGTAAGGCTAAGCAAAGTTTATTTTATGAAAGTCAGCGGATACATATACGAGAAAATAGTTCTCTGGTATGCCGTCGGTGTCGCCTCCTGACGCCCGCTAGTCTCGTACCGCTGTCCTTAGTGCACCCGCGATTGTGCAGCTCGCAGCGCCGCTGGACCCTATACTGCCAATATCGCGCTGCCGATATCACGTGTCGCGGCTCGTCGCTCGCCGCTGTATCTCTCTCTCTATCTCTCTGCGCCGGGGTTGCTGCTCGGTGAGTGTAGCGTAGTTCACCGCTGAGCGTGCCGCTCGCAGCGCCGCTGCCCCTATGCTGCCAAGATCGCGCTGCCGATCTCCCGTGTCGCGACCCGTCGCTCGCCGCTGTCCCTCTCTCTCTCCCTCTCTTGCTGCGCCGGGATTGCTGTTCGGCGAGTGTAGCGTAGTTCACCGCTGAGCGTGCCGCTCGCAGCGCCACGTCTCCCGACCTTGTTGGCAAGTCGCCGGTCTCGTGCTTCGATACCCGGTGTCCGCCTGTCAATCGTTCCAAGATGGCGATGACTGTGCGGAATGTGTTTGCCCAGTGAACGTTTTAACGGGTATGTGACGAGTTTTCTTGTGCTCGTATCCCCGGTATGTGTTATGTGCAGTGTGCGACGGCTCTCAGGTTCGTTGCCAATTTGTGTGTGCGTTGGCTGTCGGTCTACCGTGCTTCTAACGTCGTTACTCTTTCTGTAGGTCCTGCCTTTGCCTCGCCACGCCGTTCGTATCCGTTGCAGGCCACGTCGTACTCCGGAATTCTCGATTATGACGGTAAGTTTCGTCTCGCACTGAGACTTCGTTTTTCCTTCAAGTTACACCGTCCTTGATATCCTTGCTTATTAAGACCTCCAGCCTACCCTCCTACCAGCGCGACTTAACCCTCTTTATCAGAGAGTCCGGTTCTGCCGTTAGAGTGTCTGCCTAAGTTCTCGGTAAGTTTTGATATTCTCGAGACGGTGCTTCTTTTAGACGGGGTACTTTCTCATTCTCGCAGACCCTCTTTATACCCGGGGAGTGCATCCGTCTCATGTGAGAATGCCTTTCCCGTCTCCGTCCCTCTGTGTACCTCGGCGAAAACTACCCTTACTGATTATTATTATTATCTTCCAGGTTCTGTGCCAGTGGACGCCCGTGACACCCGTCACATTGTCCCCCAGGATTTTTCGCCGCGGAGATGCTCGCCTGCGATGCGTTACAGCGGAGGAAAATCCTCCTTTCTTGCTGCCATGCCGCTTTCTTCCGCCGCCTGTGCTTTTGTGCCGCCGGCCTTGTTCCTCTTTTTTTTTTTTTTTTAGGGAAATAGATTTTTTTTTTTTCGCAGTTTCTCTTTTTTCTTTTTTTTTTTATTTCACCTCTCTCTTTGGCTTGTGTGTGCACCCTAATATAATGTGTCTCTATCATGTGTGTTCCTATGTCTATCTTATATCTATTTACATTTATCTTTTTTTTTTTTTTTTTTTTTTTTTTTTTGTGTGTGTGTGTGTGGGTGTGCTTACTTCTAACCGTCTTTGTTTTTCCTCAGATTGATCCTTCCATGTCGCTGTCGTTGTTCTCTTCTACTTCCTCCTCTTCGTCTCCCGTTGTCGGCCACAGCTCCAGGAACCTCTCGTCCAAGTCCACCTCCATCTGTGAATCGTCGCCGCTACGGCCTGGTTCCTCTCCCTCGCTCTCAGGGTCCACCTCGACATACTGCGTGAGCGTGGCACCGCTGCCCACCGCTACCTGTACTGCCGCCTCCTGCGACCGCCCTTGATGCTCCCGAGGTATCAGCGAGTGCCACTTCTCGATCATGTCGCTGTAGCTATTCAGGTGTGGGCCTAGGAGCCGCCACCTGAACGCGCGTCCCCGGTTGGTCCACTCACCGGCGTCGTGGCAAATTACCCACTGGCGATAGTCGTCCCCGGTGTCTTCCTCCTGCAGCGTTCCCCAAATTGCATCGGTTCCCGTCGTCACATCAGAGATTTTCAGTGTCCAGCTCCTCGTGTGGACTTGCCGAAGCAACTTCCGACTTTTTTCGGCGTTATAACGGCCTCTTCCCGGTGGCGCGACGCCGTAGACGCCGCATGGAATGGCCGTCCATGGCTGCTCAAATGTCCACGCTGGAGCCGTGAAACATTCCTCCCTCTCATATTCGAACTCCTGACCGTAGTCGCCGAGCCAGGCTTCCACGACGTCGTCGTCTGTGTCCAGCACCGTCGCGCGGGCGAAGAACCCGTCCTGCCTGACTAATATACCCCTCCCCGGGTATAACTCTTCCTCCAGGCAGGGGTGCACCTCGTCGTCGTCACACGTTATTCCCCGGATACTGCGTATAATTTGGCGCCAATCGACATCCGGTAAGTCCATTCTGAGCCAGACCTGCTCCGGATTCGCGATCCCGATAATTCTCACGCCCTCCCGCTGCCCGTGCAAAAACTCCACCGCGTAATTTTGGTACTGTTGTTCCATTTCGTCCACTCGTCTTCGCTGCTGATTTGAAAGTGACGAGCTGGCTGCTTCTCTCCGGACTGCTGACCCCTACAGACCTAACGACTTTCCGGGATACCAGGATCGAATGTTCTGGTCGCTTATGACCGTTAAATCGAACGGATTTTCAATCGTCGGTATCTCGCTTATTTCTCCATTCCTCCTCTTCTCCCGTCTTCTCATTAATTGTTTAGTTCTTTTTTTTTTCTCCGTGCTTCTTCTCTTAACTCTTCCTTCACCATTCTCGTGTTTTTTGATCTCTTCTTTTAACTTTTGCCGGTTGTCCGTTGCTCCGTTCTTAACTTCGCGTTTTTCTTTTTCGTTTTTCCGCGGTCTCGGGTCTCGTTCGCAAGTCTCGTACTCGCCGTATCCTCTCTGACGTGCGCCGTTCTACTTGTCCCCGCATTACCGTTGTTTCTCTTCCCCTTTTCCGGGTTTTCTGGTCGCGCTTCGTGTTCTGTCTCTCCTACGTATTTTTTTAAGAGGCACCCGTGAAATTTACCCCTTTCTTTTTTCGTTTTCGGGTCCTCCAGGAGATATGTGGCGATCCCGACGCATTTCTTAATGCGATATGGGCCTTCATACAGCGGCATGAACTTAGCCGTTTTCTTCTCTTTCGGGTCTGATACATTTAATGCTCGTACCAGTACTAACTCATCCACGTCGAAGCTCGTAGTTTTGTGCCTCGCATTAAATCGGTCTGCTCGTACCCATCCTTTTTTTCTTATTCTCTCTCTTACCATGGCAACTTTTTTTTCGTGTGCCATGTCGTCTATTTCCTCCTCCTCCAATGCGAGCAACCATTTTTTCCACGCGCGGTACGGCTTTGTTTTTGTTTGCATCTCCGTTGGTGTTTCTTCTGTTGTCTCATGATGCGTATCATTGATACACGTCTCAATAATCGGTAGCCATTTCGCCCAACCCGAGTGGTTTTCCTCCAGAAAGGTTCTCAGGAATCGTGCCAGCTCCCGATTCACCCTCTCTACCATGTTCCCCTGTGGGTGGCGTATCGAGGAAAATACTGCCTTTATTTTCTCCTTCTCGAGTTGTTTCAGCCATTCTTTGGAGGTAAACTGCGTTCCGTGATCGCATTGGATACGCTTCGGTTTTCCGAATTTTGGAATGTAATCGTTGAATATCCTCCTGATTGTCGCCGCTGTGTTCGCTCTTTGTAATGCATATAGCTTAACGTATTTCGTGAACGTATCCAACGTCACTAATATGTGTTTAACCCCCCCGGTTGATGGTGGTGACGGACCAAAAAAGTCAATGGAGAGTAAGTCCCCCGGTCCTTCAGGTACGATTGTTTGCATTTTCGCATAATTCGTGTGTGTAGAGCTTTTATTCCTCTGGCATTCGTCACACCTCGCGATTATTTGTCGCGTTTTCCTGGCCAGATGGGGATACATGAAATCCTCGTCTATGACTCTAAATATCTTGCGAGCCCCTAAATGCCCGTACATCTTATGGCTCTCCTCTATGAGTTTTGTAAGTATCCGTTCTGGGACGATTATCTTCCATTTCCCTGCTCGAGTTCGCTTTTGCAGGCACTCCTCTTTGATTCGATAATTCGTTCCTCCAGGTGCGTCCTTCTTGGTCCGTTCCCATAAGTCCTGCAGTGTCGGGTCTTCTTTTTGTAATGCCCCGAAGTTCCTCAAATCCTCCTCCAGCTCGGGATCCATCTCTTTGGCCAACACCGCCGATATAATAATTCGTTTATTTCTTGCGTCTCCCATCTGTTCGGGTCGGCTGAGCATGTCGGCGACCGTGTTTTCTTTACCCGGGCAATGCTCAATCTCGATATTGTAATCTTGGATCAAGAGGGACCACCGGATTAGCCGATCTCCCGCAAATCGACACGTTTTTAAAAATGTGATTGCTTTGTGATCCGTGATTACTCGTACCCTCGCTCCGAGTATGTAGGTACGAAATTTCTGTAAAGCCCACACGACCGCCAAGAGTTCCTTTTCGGTCGTCATATATCTCAGTTCCGCTCCTTTGAGCGTCCTGCTGGCAAATGAGATAACTCCCGTCTCGCCCCGCTCATCCTCCTGGCTCAATGTCGCACCGATCGCATATTCGCTCGCATCCGTCGTTACTGTATACGGCCGGGTCACATCCGGGTGTTTTAAGATTACACTTTCTGTAAATAATCTTTTAACTCTCTCGAAGGCGGCTTCCCGTCTCTCGTCCCAGCTCCATGGCTCTCCTTTCTTTATCAGTTCCAGTAGCGGCACTGTTTCCTTGGCATGTTTGTTGGTAAACTTCGAATAGAAGTTGATTAGGCCGAGGAATCCTCGGAGTTGCTTCTGGTTCTTTGGCGTTGGGAACTTTTGGATAATTTCCACCTTTTCTGGCTGTTGCTTTATGCCCCTCGTCGTGAGTATATGCCCCAGAAACTCGACCTCCTCTCGGAAGAAGGCTGATTTCTTGAAGTTCAAAGTCATTCCATGTTCATGCATCCTCTGAAACACTCTTCGAACCTGCTCAAGATGTTCCTTCGGGTTTGGTGAAACGATGAGTACATCGTCGACAAAATTGATCACAGATTTTCCCAGGTCTCGTAGGACTACCTCAAGCCCTTTTATTAGACTCGCTGTGCTCGTTTTGAGACCAAATGGCGTCACCGTGAATTGATAGCAGAGGCCTTCGTGCATAAACGCGGTGTATTTCCGTGATTCCGTATGCAGCGGTATCTGCCAGAAACTACTCGTCATGTCGAGACTCGAGATCGTCCCAATTCCTTCGCACTGCTGGAAAATTTCTTCGATTGGCGGAGCCGCGTCATGATCCTCGATCAAATATTCATTCAGTTGTCTCGCATCGAGGCATAATCGAACCGACCCGTCCTTTTTGACGACTGTCACCATTGGATTTATAAATTGGCTGTTAGCTCTTTCTATGACCCCGTGTTGGAGCATCCGTTGGATTTCCTCTCGGACCTTCTCCCTGTATTTCATGGGGACCGGGTATGATCTATTCACGTATGGCTGCGGGTCTTTCATGATCAGTTTGTGCGTATATGCTGTCATTCTTCCGGGCCGTTTCGTGAATATGTGCCTGTATTCCCACAGAATTTCTTTGAACGCGTGTTTTATCTCTCTTCCGACGCCTTTTACCTGTTCGACTTTTTCCTGTATGACCTCCCCGGTGAGACCTTCTTCTTCGTCCCCCCCTAGCCTTATGGTGTCGACTCGTCCCGTTTCTCCCACTTGTCTGGGCTTCATCCATCTCCCGTCATATAGGCGCAGTATTGGGTCCCCTGCTGCGTATATGACGTCATTCTCCGTGTCGAGCTTGATCTTTAGCGCCCTCATCCCATCGATTCCGAGGATCGCCTCTCGTCTCAACTTAGGGATGATCATGAGTTGCAACGTTGCTCTCCTGTCCCCCATCCGTACCTCCGCGGCTATATTCTTCTTTATTCGGCTTATATTCCCGCTAAAAGCCCCTTGTAGCTCCCCGCCCGTGACCGGGAGTATCGGACAGGTCTTGAGTTCCTCCGCCATCTGCTCACACCATTCCTCTGACATGCCTGAGATCTCACTCCCGCTATCTATGAGCATTCGGGTTTCTTTACCCTCGATCTCTACCTGCACCTCTGGGCATTTGATTACTACCTCAGGCCTTTCTATCCTACTGTCCTCCATCAAGTAGTCCCTTGGACTCTCATACGTATTCTCAGCGCCCTCCGCTCCGGCTCTTCCTCCTTCCGTAGCCCCTTTTGCTCCCTTCGCGAGATTTGACACGTGGCCGGTTTTCTCCCCTCTTGCCTTCTCTTTTTTCTCTTTTTTCTTCTGCCGCTTCTTCCTATTTCTCTCCTGCCGTTCCTCCGTTTCCCTCCGGACCTGCTCCAGGACCTCCTCTGTTGTTGCGCCTCGTTTGAGATCTTCCTCTTGAATACTCATGATTTCGGGCGCAACGCCTACTCGTTTCCCGACTGCTGCGTGGCTTCCTCTTTCCTGCTTCTCGTTGTTTCGGGATCGGCTCGGTCCTCTTGGGCAACTGACTTCTCCCAAGGCTTCCCTTCCGGATTTGAGGTAGACCCCTGGGCTCTTTGCGAGTTGTCCCATGGTCGGTAGCGGTTGTCTCTTTCTCCGCCTTGGGGTGCTGACCATCTCGGACGCTCCCGTTGCCATGATCTGTCCTGGTTCGAGTGATTTCTCTCTCGGTTCTCCCGCCCGCCATTATTCGCGTGGTTCCAGTTACGATTGTCCTGATTCCCTTCCCGTTGGTTTTTCGGTCTCTTCTGCGCGTTCAGAGGCCCGGCTCCATCCAATCTTTCTAAGAGCATGAGGAATTCCTCGACGGTTTTCACCGTTCCCAAATGAATGGCTGAGCGGACTGTTTCGGTGAAATGGTTTCCTAGGCATCTGATTATTTCTTCATCCGTCGGTTTTTTATCGAGGTCCTTCGCGTTCCCAAATATGCGAGTCGCATATTCAGCTCGGGTTGCCTTCTGCTCATCCAGATCGTATGCCCCAAACTCCAAATTCCGACTTATCTTGTCTTGCACATCTGGCCCCCAATATCTCAGCCTGAATTTCCTGACGAAATCCTCCATCGTGTGCACGTTGTCTTCTACGACCCTCCACCAGTCTTTGGCCGCGTCTGTCAACGACTGTCCGATGACGTATGAGATGTTTGTGTTGCCGGTTATCTGCCAGAATTGTTCAAATTCTTTTAGAAATCGCATCGGCCTTTGCTCACCGTCCCCCCGGAACATTGGTGGTTTTTGTTTCACAGCGTATGCTTGACTGACGTTCAGAACTCCCTGCGTCACATTCATTGTCTGTGAGAGGCGGTTCCGCAATTCGTCTTCCACAGCGTCGATGCGCTCCTTATTGTTCTTCACCAGGGAGACTGTCTTCTTCGACACCTCCTGTGCTTGTGCGAAGCCGCTCATGGCTTGCTGGAGCTTTTTTTCGAGATCCTCGAAATCCGCTCGTCGATCCCTGTCAATCGCCTCTAAATTTTCCTTTGCCAAACTCTGTGCTATCGTGATTTTACGGTCTGTCTGTGTGACGACGCGATCGAGCTCCTCCCTGAAATCGTGCCGTGCCATTTCTTGCGTCTGCCTGCACCGTAGCACGCATCTCTCGTCCAAATCTCCGATTTGTTCATTTGTCATGAGCCTTTCGCGGCCCTGCTCGACCTTCACCTCCTTTAGCTCTCTTAGGAGTAATTTAATTGACTCATCGATCTCTTTTTGCATTTTTCTCGTGAGATCCATCTCTTCTTCTTCTCCGGTCTCCGGTACAGGAGCTTCCTCCGTTGATGTGCTTACATTGGCGCGAGTCATTGTGTCCTCGGCCAGTATCTCCTCGATCGGCGCAGTTTGTTCAGCCGCCATCTTGGCTTTGCTCGTGACCTTACCCAGGTTAGCACCCAAGTTCTTCGAGTCCCTGTTCGGGCGCCAAATGAAACGGCAGAGCCTTTTCAATATAATTTGTGTTCGGGCTCGAAGAAATCAGGGCTCGATAAACCGTTAATGTAAGGCTAAGCAAAGTTTATTTTATGAAAGTCAGCGGATACATATACGAGAAAATAGTTCTCTGGTATGCCGTCGGTGTCGCCTCCTGACGCCCGCTAGTCTCGTACCGCTGTCCTTAGTTCACCCGCGATTGTGCCGCTCGCAGCGCCGCTGGACCCTATACTGCCAATATCGCGCTGCCGATATCACGTGTCGCGGCTCGTCGCTCGCCGCTGTATCTCTCTCTCTATCTCTCTGCGCCGGGGTTGCTGCTCGGTGAGTGTAGCGTAGTTCACCGCTGAGCGTGCCGCTCGCAGCGCCGCTGCCCCTATGCTGCCAAGATCGCGCTGCCGATCTCCCGTGTCGCGACCCGTCGCTCGCCGCTGTCCCTCTCTCTCTCCCTCTCTTGCTGCGCCGGGATTGCTGTTCGGCGAGTGTAGCGTAGTTCACCGCTGAGCGTGCCGCTCGCAGCGCCACGTCTCCCGACCTTGTTGGCAAGTCGCCGGTCTCGTGCTTCGATACCCGGTGTCCGCCTGTCAATCGTTCCAAGATGGCGATGACTGCGCGGAATGTGTTTGCCCAGTGAACGTTTTAACGGGTATGTGACGAGTTTTCTTGTGCTCGTATCCCCGGTATGTGTTATGTGCAGTGTGCGACGGCTCTCAGGTTCGTTGCCAATTTGTGTGTGCGTTGGCTGTCGGTCTACCGTGCTTCTAACGTCGTTACTCTTTCTGTAGGTCCTGCCTTTGCCTCGCCACGCCGTTCGTATCCGTTGCAGGCCACGTCGTACTCCGGGATTCTCGATTATGACGGTAAGTTTCGTCTCGCACTGAGACTTCGTTTTTCCTTCAAGTTACACCGTCCTTGATATCCTTGCTTATTAAGACCTCCAGCCTACCCTCCTACCAGCGCGACTTAACCCTCTTTATCAGAGAGTCCGGTTCTGCCGTTAGAGTGTCTGCCTAAGTTCTCGGTAAGTTTTGATATTCTCGAGACGGTGCTTCTTTTAGACGGGGTACTTTCTCATTCTCGCAGACCCTCTTTATACCCGGGGAGTGCATCCGTCTCATGTGAGAATGCCTTTCCCGTCTCCGTCCCTCTGTGTACCTCGGCGAAAACTACCCTTACTGATTATTATTATTATCTTCCAGGTTCTGTGCCAGTGGACGCCCGTGACACCCGTCACAATATATATATATATATATATTGTGACGAGTTCTTTTCACATAAATTTCGTTAAAACAAGAAAAGACCTGCCAGTCAGCATTCTATGATGACGCCCAAAATTAATTACTCTACAATTTATAACTTTCACCGGTTAGGCGCCAGGTGCTTGTATCACCCCCGTAGCACCAAGGGGACGTTCCTTTTCTCTTCCCGCGTACTTTCGCACGGCTAGCGGTCAGGGTAAATTCGTGGGGGTTCGTAGGGCGAGCATCGATAACAATACTAGGATTATTAAATGAACAAAATCTACGTGCGAGTACTGTATAAAAATCAACAATATTTATTTTATTACTCTCTTTCTAGCCCGTCTATACAATGGGGTAATTTATTACAGTAATCTCGCCAACAGTGGAGGGGGGGAAAGATACGAGATCGGCAACGCCGCGCGCCCGCGTGGCACGGTACAAAACAAGGACCGTATCGGCCGAGAGAAATCGTAAATGCGCACGTGCCTACCTTTTTCTCCTCGTCGCGATCCGTCTTCCGTCGCACAGCGGTCCTCCGTCGTCGCGAATCTCGTCCTCTCTCTCGCTCTCGCACTCCCCATACTCCGCTCTCTCACTCCTTCTCTCATACTCTTTCCTCAGCTGTTACTCTTCACTCTCTACTCTCACTCACTCGTCTATTCTTTCCTCACTTATTTACTCTAATTTTTCCGCTATCAGTCTCCTTACAATCATCTGATCTTAATCTTTACGCCGTCTCTTCACATTCCTCGCCAAAGCCATACTGTCGTCCTACGCTCGTTGCTCGTACTCCTTGGTCTCGTCTTCGCAGTTTTCGGGGGGAAAAGGGGTGAGATAGGGGAACTTCTCACGGCGATCGCTCCTCGATCACCGGCACAGCCATCCCTCTCTCTCTCGCTCTCAGGCGTCGTCCGTCGCGCTCGCCCGGCACTGCCCCTCTCTCTCGCTCTCGGGCGTCATCCGTCGCGCTCGACCGGCACTGCCTCTCTCTCTCGCTCTCGGGCGTCGTCCGTCGCGCTCGCACTGTTTACTTCTCGACCCCGTGTCTCTGTAATGTAACGAATTTTCGCCGACAGTGGCCGTTTTCTAACGCAAATAATTTCATACACCACGGGTGCGAGACGACGTGACTCTGCTGTTCGGTCTCTCTCTAATATTCTTCGGAATATTTCGCTCTGACGCGATTGCGAGGAGGGTACCGCCTCGTCACAATATATAACATTCCTTTAAATCGAATTTGCCGCGCATGTGCGAGGCAGGGAAAGGTAGGAACCTACATAAAATAATCTGCCGTATAAGCAGACACCTGCATATGCAGGAGAGAAGATTATAGGTTAGGGATAAAACACGTGAAAACTGAATATAAA
Source organism: Netelia inedita (assembly GCA_964017225.1). NCBI lineage: Eukaryota > Metazoa > Arthropoda > Insecta > Hymenoptera > Ichneumonidae > Netelia > Netelia inedita. The sequence continues at coordinate 23,265,152 of OZ024924.1, forward strand.
AAAGAGACAAGCAGAGAAGCGGAAAATATTATTAACCAGATAAAAAGAAAGGGGAAAGATATCGAAGAGAGGAAGAATAGACATTAATGTCGTTTCTTTGTTTTACAGGTAGGAACAAGAAAATGTAAATAGGATTTCAAATTAGGAAATAAATAAACTTTGTTTTACAGAAACCCAATACTGTCTATTCGGTGGTATCGAAATCCCCAAAAAAATCACAAACGACAAGGAAAAAACATTATATATATATTGAGACAGAACCGTCTCATAGCAGCAAATCGTAATTTCCCGCCAAGCGGGAAAACCGAGGAGAAAACGCCGGAACGCGTGACAACGCCGCAGTATCTACCAAACACCGGCAACCTAGGACAAAAATCATATAAAAGGGCGAGAAATGTCCAGATCAGTAGCAATTAAATGGTTACTCACCGGGGATAAAACTCTGAAGAAGAGTCAAAACCCGGGGAAAAGCCAGAACTCTGAAAAAGAGTCAATGTCCAACGTCAGGAACGCGGCGACGTGCAAAACCCGGCGGGTCGCTTAGCGCTGCAAAACGACGGGGAGACGTCACGCTGAAACCCATACAAAATATTATTATTCGCCCAGCTGAGCCCGAGAAGGCGGAGCGGGGACGAAGGAAGTCGGTAGACGAGAGGCCGAGGCAAGACGCGCGCAGACGGAGGGGGGGAGACGGGAGGCCCGAGTAACGGGATCATCGAGAACAAAGCAGGAAGGGAAATTTCCACGCCCTGAATATCAAGGGATAGGGATATCGTATGCGCCACAACCTCGACACTAAAACACTAAGACACTAAAACATTAAAACACTAAAACACTGAACCACAAGGCACTGCACACACGTGTCAAGCACACGGCACAAAAACGAGCCACCGGCCCAACCAACGCGAAACGAAGGATCGTCGCACGACGTCGGCAACGTCGACTGAGAAGGAGAAGGAAGAGGATCGATCGAGAGCCACGCGACACTGTCGACGGCGAAGGAGACGGTGGGCGAAGACGATCGAGCGAGATCAACACGATACCACCAACGGAGAACGAGAAGGAGGGAGAGGCGATCGACCAAGAAGACGTCGATATTCGCCAAAATAAACATAATGATAAGCGATCGAACTCGTAGAAAACGTAAAGGCGCGTTCACATGGCTAGAGGCCTAAATTAAATCACTAAGATATCCTATTAAGAATTTCGTTTCTCAAGGCAAGGCCGAAAATCAAAATAAATAAACGAATAAACATAAGAAAACAACCATCAAACAAAATAAAATATAAAGTTGGTAAAAATGCGTTTAACATTACTTACCTTCACCATCCAACCTCCAAACATAATATGTGCGTCGCGCAACCGCATCAAATAAAATATTGAAGCGAGCTACGTTTCAATATATATATTGAGACGGAATCGTCTCATGCGCGAAGAGACCCATTCCAATTTTGCCACCTATGACATTAGGCGACCTCTATACGAGGCGGAGGGAACACGGGCGACCTCTATTTTCGGCGTCCAGCCCGCCAAAATAGCCGATTGGTCCAAGGAGGAAGGATGTCCACCTATCCTGCGAAAGGAAGAAGAGAGAAGATAAACAAGGATGGACGGCGATTAAGTATAAAAAGGCTCAAATGACCTACCTGAGGCACCTTAGACCGACAACGGCCTACCTTGGCATAGCCAAGAGAACTAAGACTTAGGGGCCTGAGGAAAGCGGTAGAATCCGTCTCAAAAAATCCACTTAAGCTAATGAAGATGGCAATCCAGGAATTCCTGAGGGAGGGATAAAACAAATTAAAATCACCCAAAGAAGAGGGAGAACGACGCACATAAATCTCCTACCTGTCATTCGCAAGATACCCGTAGAGAATCTTGCCGGAGAAACGGGACATAGTAAAGAGAGAGGAAGGGGGAGCGAGGGAAGGGAGATGGCGTTTGGGGCGAGATATTCCATACCACGTGGATAGCCTAGAATCCAGCTGGTTCTCGGGTCCAGAGTCATCGTACATAGCTTCCCGGGTGAAGTATCCGTCGGTGAAGTGGTTGGCGAGGAGATGACTACACTAGAAATTCTTCGTACCACATAACACACACAACACAACACGAAACTCCAACCAGCGATCACTTGGCACCCGCCATTACACGAATCACGGGCTACCTGCACCGGCATACGCACGTCACATCGATCATCGATCGGGAGCATCGATAGAGGAGGAGCCACGAGAGAGGGAGAGAGAACCAGAGTCGGCAACTTGGAGCGCTGTAATTGCCACGGTAACTCCGAGCGCTGCAATTACCGGGGTAACTCCGAGCGCTGCAATTACCACGATAATTCCGAGCGCTGCTACATCACCCGCAAACCGTGGTTCAGCTATCTCCACCGTCAAGGACAAGGCAGGGGTACCCAACCCGTATCTCAGGCCATCTCGAACAGCCAGCGCGGGAAATTCAACGGAGCGAAACACATAACACCAACCTCACACACATTATCACATTAGTCTTTTCTACTTTATTACAACATTTTATCGGAATATTTAAACAAAATCTAGAGGCAAGAGGGTGCTATTTTGTATAATTTCTTATGTAAAGTTTCTCAATAGCCTTAAAGCTCTCTCAAGTTAATAAATCTACAAAGTTTATTGTCATCTCCCAGAATTTTCTTCTCTTACCGAACCTCCCTAGCGTGATACGACCGTCGACGCCTCGAAGAAATAAATATAAAGAAACAAAACGTTTCAATATATATATATATATATATATATATATATATATATATATATATATTGAAACGTTAATATAAAGAAATAAATATAAAGAAACAAAACGTTTCAATATATATATATATATATATATATATATATATATATATATATATATATATATATATATATATATATATATATATATATATATATATATATATATATATATATATATATATTGAAACGTTTTGTTTCTTTATATTTATTTCTATATATATATATATATATATATATATCGACGTGAATGGAAGCTGCGCCGTATCAACATTCCAATAATAAGAAGCAACAAAAGAAAATGGCAGGAGATGATCACACTAGCAAGGAAGATTACGAAAACTCTCGAAGACGGTCAACAAGAGGGACTCCGATTTGATCATCGGGAGAGGGTCAACTCAAACAAGAACAAATTCTACGACTGGTATCCAGGAAAAGGACTCGGCCTGTAAAAAAATAAAACGAAAGAAAGAAAATTGTCCAAAAGAAAATTTGAACAATTGGAGGGGACAATGAGACGATATGGTCTCATACACCCGAGCAAAATCCCCCACCATCAAAGGATCGAACGCCGCCAGTGCACACGGCACTTATTGTTAGACTCACACGGCACCAACGCCCAAAACAGCTGATTGGCCCGTGTGAAAATCCTTCGACCTATAGGCAAGCAGCCTAATCAGTATAAAAGGCCAGAAAAATCACGATAAAGTATCAGTTAATAGCTGGTCGCTTACCCGGGTGAGTGCTCTGAAGAAGAGACGAAACCTGGTGAGCGGGATTGAACTCTGAATAAGAGCGAATCGGCGATTTAACGCACGAATTCTGAAAAAGAATTCTTGCTCGACGAAAAAGACGTTGAACGAGCAATCAAGGTCCTGCCTAAGAGCATCGACCTGTAACCCAAACACAACAGCACGCATGGCCAACGGACAGGTGGGGAGAGGAGCGAACACCTGTGTTTACGTCGCCGGCCCAGCTGACGACAGAGGAGAGGTGAGACGGCGATCGAGATCGTGAGCGATGTTGTGACGGCACACGGATGATCTACTAAGACGGCCGAGAGGAGCGGGAACATCGAGCGGGGATTTATGAAATTAAATACGGACTATATCCAATACGTTTGAATTTTGCTTACATTAAATCCATCAAGGAAATAAAGGCGAAAGTGCGCCAACAAAAGGTTCAAAACGCAGAAACAAATAAAATAAACGATTTATGTACCCCTACGAAAACTAGGTATCCACGCGAAATTATTTTCACTCGCCCAAAAACCTTCACACATTATATAATCGTCGAGCCATCGCACTCAAATGAATTTTTATGAAACGTTCCGCCGTTTCATTTGACGCCCAACGTGGGGCTCGATGTTATATAGTAGAACGGTTTGGTGAGAGGTATGGTCACGAGTAAAACAATCGCCGAAGAAATTGAGCAATTAAACATAATGGAAGAGGTCAAAAATCGACGTCGGCAACGACGAAACTCCGAAAGGGAGAATTATACTTTACTGTGGGAGTCAACTACGGCCGATAATCTCTTAGAGGAAGGGAGAGCGAGAGATCGACAAGAAATACAGAGATTGTCGAGCACGTTATGGAGGAAACAGATACGGCGGAGAACAACAGATCTCGGAGCTCGGAGACGGCCAATCAAACGCGAACGGTGGCGCCTGACCCACTAGGTATTCCTGAGATACTGGCGATGATCCTGGACCTGCAGAAAATTCAGCAGGAGGATATGCGACAGATAAAACAGCTCATTGAAGAAAATCGACAAACACACGATGAGAAAATCGAGAGACATCGAATGAGAACAAGATCGTGGGTAGACAGCCAAATAGAGGCGTCGGAGAAAAGAATAGAGACCGAATTTCGGCATTGGTTCCATGATTTTCAGAGGCAGCAGGAAATCACCAATGATCTCCACAGAAAAGAAATAGCAACGTACAGGACCAAATTGGGGGAACTATCCGAGAAGATCATTAGTCTGAAGAACAACGAGAATCCGGAGCAACCCATCACCAGGCGAAATTGGGAGAATACTTCTCAGCAAATGGGGTATTCATTTGCAGGAATGCACCCGTTCAATACGACGCGGAATTTTGTCACCCAGCAAAAACCGCCGATATACAACGGGGATGGTAGAAATCGACCTACTCGTATGCGATACTTGCATGCCCTTCGAGAGTATTGTCTGGCAGCCGGGATGGAGGGATTAGACGCAAAAATCCTTATAGCACAATCATTAAAAGGCAGTGCTCTGGATTGGTGGTACCTCGTAGAGAAGGAGGTACACTCGATTGCCGACTTTGCCAGAAAATTCCAGGCACGCTATTGGAATAGACAAATGCAAGACAAGTCAAGAGCAACTTGGAATTCGGAGCGTACGAGAAAACGGGACGATCATTAACTCGGGCTGAATATGCTACTAGGATCATCGAAAACGCACGAGACCTAACCGATGAAATAACCGATCCCCAAATTATCATGAGTCTCAGCAAGCATTTCGACGAAGATGTCCGTAGCGCCATCAGGGTACGCGGAATCAAAGAGGTGGAGGAACTGCTAGAATTGCTAGAAGCCACCGATGAGGCGGGACCTCTCAACTCTGCACGAGACAGAAACAACAGCCAACAACACTATCACCGGGGAAACTCAGGGCACGGCGAATATAATCGATCAAAAGGCCAGAACGAACCACCGCGACAGTGGTCGAGACCGTCATGGGGTGCACCTCCACCGCCAACCAATGGCAATTTTGGAGGAAACGGGTACCGACGGGAACAAACGTCACCAAGAGAGAACTACTTTCCAAGAGGGCATGCGGGATCAAATGAAGCAAGTGAGCAGAACCGACCATACTCCTCAGAGCGGCCGAGAGAGCCACAAAATAGGGAGGAAAGGGATATCTCTGGATCGGGGGGAGGATAAAAGAGTATCGGGAAACGAGTAAGGGTTGCGTCTCGACAGGAGAACAGTGTTCAGACGCAGGGACGTAACGCAGTTTGCCTGAACAATATCATGAGAAAAGGGGAAATTCGAGTCGGAGGAAACGGTCTGAGTAGAGAAGGACAAGGCGGCCAAAAGATAAGCGAGCCTGCCGAAAAAAGCTCCGGAGGACCACAGGACGAAACCAGGTTCGAATCACCCCGAGATTACTTGATGAGGGGAAATGAAGAACCAAAAATAGAAATACAGAATATATGCCCGGTATTACCGATTAGAATACAAGGAGTCCGAGCAAAAGCATTAATAGATAGCGGGAGTGAGATATGTTGTATTTCCGAGGAATTTTACAAGTCACAAGGCAGTCAAATGAAGGAAATACCAGTGCTTCCCGTCACAGGAACTAAATTAGTAAGCGCATTTGGAGGAACAGCGCGAAGCATACAGAAGCAAATATTTGCGGAAATAGAGATAGAACAAAATAAAGTGCATCTCCCGTTTTTGATAATACCGCGTTAAATCAAAGAAGTAATTATCGGTATAATGGGAATGTTTGAGTTAGGAATCTCAATCGACGGCAGGCGGAAGATAGTCATGGTGGGAGAGGTGCCTGTGGCAAAATTAGGTCAAGGACGATGGAAGCAGTACGACCCGTTCGACACAGGGAACGACGGAAAGAGCATATGCACGGTACAGAAGGGCACCGACGAATTACAGCCACAAGAAGCATGGGATAAAATACAGGAATGCAACGGGCAACCGAAAGAAATACAGGAGAGACTCCTGAAACTCGTCCACCAGTATCGTCACATCTTCCGAAAAAGACCGGGGAGAATAACGGGGTACGAACATCGACTACGACTCAAGGATGAGGCGGTCGGATTTCACAAATCTTATCCCGTGCCGATGCAACATCGAGAGAAAGTTCACAACGAGATTCAGAAGATGATCAGCCAGGGGATCTTAGACAGGTCAAATAGCCGATACATCAATCCATTAGTGACGACGATAAAGAAAAGCAGTGAGGTGCGATTATGTCTCGATGCACGAGAATATAACAAAAATTTAATGGAAGACCACGATTGTGCTTTACCAACGGAAGAAGTTTTCCAAAAATGTGAAGGAAAAAAAATTATGAGCTCACTAGACTTAACCAGCAGTTTTTGGGAGGTACCGCTACACCCGGACTCATGCCAATATACGGCCTTCAAATTCGAAGGAAAATGCTATGAATTTAAAGTGACGCCGTTTGGTCTTAAAACAAGTACGGCCAGTCTGATCAAAGCACTGGACCCAGTATTAAGAGACCTACCGTTCACAATCAACTTCGTGGACGACATTTTAATTCTTTCCGAGACACCCGAAGAACACTTAATACATTTACAACAGTTGTTCGAAAGAATTGAAATGCATAACCTCACATTGAATTTTAAGAAATCGGAGTTCTTCAGACGAGAAATGCCGTTTCTGGGACATATAATTACTCAAGAAGGAGTAAAACCTCAACCAGACAAGATCAAGGCCATTAAAGAATACCCCGAACCAAGGAATGTTCGGACACTAAGAGCGTTCCTGGGCTTAATCAACTTTTACTCAAAATTCACGAATTAGCACGCACATGAGACGCTCCCACTACTACAATTATTAAAGAAAGACGAGAAATGGCGATGGGATGACTCGATGCAACGAGCGTTCGAAAGGACGAAAAACCTTTTTTGCGATACGGTGATCCTTAAATATCCTGAGCAAGGGAAACCGTTCACCTTAACAACCGATGCTAGTAAATACGCGCTCGGAGCCATACTGTCACAAGGTGACGACAATGGCGAAACTAGGATAGTAACAATGGCTATCAGAACTCTAAAAGGCGCAGAATTGAATTTTATGACTACAGAGAAGGAGTTATTAGCTATTGTTTGGGCCTTACAGAAGTTTCGAACGTACCTGTTGGGGGCAAGCATCCATCTACTGACTGATCATAAGGCGTTAACGTTTCTAAGAACCTGCCGCTTCACGTCCGAGCGTTTAACAAGGTGGGCAATGAGCATCCAGGATTACGATTTAAAAATAACGCACATTGCGGGCAAGAAGAACATCGCGGCGGATGTCCTCAGTCGGACGTTAGATTCTCAGGAAGAGAGTCTGGTGAATCGACAAACAATCACGTTAACCGCTGTGGCACGGTCAGACCTCTCGGATGACCTAGTACAGAAGTTGCAACAAATCGATAGTCTACAGAGGGACGACGCGAAACTACAAACGATTGTGCATCGGGTAGAAAAAGGGATGGAGGGGACATTACCCTACAGAATATCAGGAGACATACTTCAGAAAACGGACAGAAGAGGAAAATGGCGGACCATCATACCCAAAGGCATAGTAACTCAAATGATCGAAGAATGTCACTTAATATACGGTCATGCAGGGGCAAACAAATGTTTACAAATTTTGGGTAAAGAGTTCACGGCACATCACCTAGGAAAAAGAATACGCCAATGGACTAGCGGCTGTGGGTTATGCCAACGCAGCAAAGTAGCAGTACACGCGTCACATGCGGCAATGCAAACCATATTACCAAGCAAACCGAATGAGCTTTTATCCATCGATTTCTACGGGCCATTACCACCAGGAAAAGGGGGGGTCAAACACACCCTCGTCATACTCGACGCCTTTTCAAAATTAGTACGGCTATTCCCGATGAGAAAGGCGAATGCTCCGAATGTAATCAAGAACATTTTTGAGGAATACATACCGGAACACGGGAAGCCGAGAAAAATCCAATGTGATCATGGGACACAATTTACGTCAAAAATATGGATCGACAAATTAATACAAGAAAATATAAAACCAATATTCTCTTCAATACGACACCCCCAAGGTAATATGGTCGAACGGGTGAACCGAGAACTGGGACGATTGTTCCGAACCTTTCTAGAGTCAAAACACTCGGGATGGGTGCAATGGATAACAACGATAGAAGCATGCATAAATGAAGTCCCACACGATACAACGCAGTTCACACCTCTCGAGCTACATACAGGAAAGAAACCTGAAAGACCATGGACCAAGTGGATAAAAATCGGCGAGAAAACAGAAGAAGAAGAAGAATTTGATTGGGAAAGTAAAATAGCCATCGCACACGCACGGATGAGAAGAAGACGGAAGGCACGGGCGGAGAAATTTAATCAGAGCCACAAACTGACCAAATTCGAAGTAGGGGAATTGGTACTCGTCAAAGCCTTAAATGTATCGGATCCGAAAAAAAATATAACAGCCAAATTCTTACCACTGTACGAAGGACCGTACGAAATCAGTGTGAGAGCGGGACTGGCCACATACAAGCTAGTGAACGCAAAAACCGGCAAGGAACGAGGAAAATATCACACAAGTAAACTACTTCGTTTTCGCACGGTAGAAGATGTCCCTCAGAGTGACCTCAAAAATTCGGAAACTAAGGCGAAGGGAGAATGAGGGGAAGAGGGTTTACGGCCAAACTGACTATATAAACTCCGAATTTGGAAAGCCAATCAGTCAGAAACACTGAATAAGTGTAACAACATACCATGGAGAAGAGAACGAAGCGTGAGCTCAGCGCAAGCTATGCGAGGCGCATGCAAAGAAGGAGAGAGAAAAACGCGACGGGGAAAGAACTGGACCATCGACCATCGAGAGGTCAAGACAAGAAACCTGACAGCCAAGGGGACGGCGAAACAAAGCAACGCCTACACAGGAAGATCGAGGAGCTGTTCGGAGCCGAGGAAGACCACCACGTCGACCGAGAAAAGATGACAACAAAAGATCGACGTGAATGGAAGCTGCGCCGTATCAACATTCCAATAATAAGAAGCAACAAAAGAAAATGGCAGGAGATGATCACACTAGCAAGGAAGATTACGAAAACTCTCGAAGACGGTCAACAAGAGGGACTCCGATTTGATCATCGGGAGAGGGTCAACTCAAACAAGAACAAATTCTACGACTGGTATCCAGGAAAAGGACTCGGCCTGTAAAAAAATAAAACGAAAGAAAGAAAATTGTCCAAAAGAAAATTTGAACAATTGGAGGGGACAATGAGACGATATGGTCTCATACACCCGAGCAAAATCCCCCACCATCAAAGGATCGAACGCCGCCAGTGCACACGGCACTTATTGTTAGACTCACACGGCACCAACGCCCAAAACAGCTGATTGGCCCGTGTGAAAATCCTTCGACCTATAGGCAAGCAGCCTAATCAGTATAAAAGGCCAGAAAAATCACGGTAAAGTATCAGTTAATAGCTGGTCGCTTACCCGGGTGAGTGCTCTGAAGAAGAGACGAAACCTGGTGAGCGGGATTGAACTCTGAATAAGAGCGAATGGGCGATTTAACGCACGAACTCTGAAAAAGAATTCTTGCTCGACGACAAAGACGTTGAACGAGCAATCAAGGTCCTGCCTAAGAGCATCGACCTGTAACCCAAACACAACAGCACGCATGGTCAACGGACAGGCGGGGAGAGGAGCGAACACCTGTGTTTACGTCGCCGGCCCAGCTGACGAGAGAGGAGAGGTGAGACGGCGATCGAGATCGTGAGCGATGTTGTGATGGCACACGGATGATCTACTAAGACGGCCGAGAGGAGCGGGAACATCGAGCGGGAATTTATGAAATTAAATACGGACTATATCCAATACGTTTAAATTTTGCTTACATTAGTCAATTGTATCATATGATCGGATTAATTTGTACAGACTATTTCGACTCATTGCATTTTCATTTCATCCCATTTTTATATCTACAAATTTTCGTCCATGCCACGCGGTAAGAACTTCGAACGTTCGCGAGGGGCGTGGTTGGGAGAGGGGGTGAGTGGAATTTACAAATATGTATTCGTGTATTCAAACGAACTTATATTAACGTAAATTTAACCCGGAATGGCAAAAGGCTACCCGATCATACGATGCAATTGACTAAAAAATCGAGGGGCAGGTTCAACCCCTTAATTATGAGATATCGAAAAAATAACAAACCCGTCAACTTTATTTTTTCATCCTCTACCTTTATGTTAATTTGCATCCCAATCGGTTAAAAACTCTCGGAGATACGTATGAAAAAATTACAAATTTGCAATAAATAATAAGAGATTTGTTGCTATCTGCACCATTCTGATATCCAGTGTATAGTACCCGAAAAAATATATGTTGTTGCAATTTGAAGTTTTTTCATATCTTGTATTTTTATCCATTCTACAAGCATACCAAATGTCATCGAAATCGGCGAAGATGCATGAATGTAGTTGCCTGTCACTAAGCAGCTGCCATCTCTGGAGCGGTCAAGCAATCCAGTTGTAGGTAGTCGGTAATTTACGACGCATGGTAAATACCATCAAAAAGTGGTGTCCACCCATTATGATTCGCCCTGTATATATATATATATATATATATATATATATTTGCACGAGAGTTGCGTATAGCGGAAAGGGGGGTAGCCCCGGCCAGCGGGTAGCCCCGGCCATGTCCTAGATCTATGCTCGCTTTGTATTTACAAGCAATAGTCCATTGAAAAGTTACATTTGGGGTTGCAAAAATCAGAGCAGTCAATTTTATTTTTTGGATGTCAAGAGGGGGATAGTCGAAAGTTAAATCCAAGTTTGTGGGGTCGCAACCCTTGTCCTGCGGCCGCCATCTTGTAAAAAGGAGTACGAATGTTTTTACGTTATAACGGGCAAACTATGCGTTGCACAAAAAATTGGTGAATACATTTTTTGTTGCAAATTACATTCTCTATAATTTTGGTCGTATAACTTTCAGTCGTAAAACCAAAAATATCAAAGTTATGAACGAAAATAGGTAAGAATTTGGGAACAGATTTTCTTTTGGTCGTAATAACGTTTTTTCTGGTCATTTTACAAAAAAATGACATCAGAGCTTTTTGATAGAGGAGTTTTTAAAGAATAATTTTTATTGCAAACTTTTTTTTTCAAATTTTATATAGTTTGGGTTTTATAGCGCTGCGAAACTAACACTTATTCGGAAGCCCCTATCCGGCCTTTTTTTCTTCAAGTTAAGATTGCTCCAAAACTATTCAACATTTTACGCCGATTTTTAAAAATTTTTGTTCAGAAATACTTTATTTGTTACGGACCGATCAGCCTAACGACAACGAGGCTGGACAATCCATCGGTGCACGCGTAGCCTCGTCATCAGATTCCCTAAAAGACTTCGACCCACGACGGAAACCTCCAATGCACCGTGATGCCACGCGCTGCATGATCAGCACTGGCATGTCAACGACCCCGGCCAGGCGCTGCATGAACAACGATGGCATGTCAACAACCCCGGCGCAAAAGTAACACCAACGCAGGAATCGACAAGCGATTTCCCAATCGGTAACCCGACACTTCCTAGTTGCCCCCACGAGACTCTTCCAATACCTTCGCCCCAGGGTAACGAGGATACCGATCGACCAAATTCTCATCAGTCTTAATTGATTGCTCTGTCCTGACAGACATAGCCCTCGGTCGACCGGTACTCATACCTTAGCGGCAAGTACATCTCGCGTACTTAGAATCTCGAGAGTGTAACTTCGAGTTCGGGAAATAAAACCGAGTACAACGATTAAGAACTCTATACGTGTAAGCAAACCCTAGCGGCGCTTCACCTCTCTCGTAATACTTTTGTACCGCGATAATTACCTTAGCGGCATTACGCGTCGGAATATTTCGAGTATTTCAATACAGTTCCAATATCGTTTCATTATTTTATCATACGAAACAAAGTGTAAGTGTCCGGCGAGTCGCACAGCATTCCGAGCGCTCGCCTTTTGTCGACTCAGCGAAACCCCGAGACCGTAGTGGCAGCGTCGAACAGGAGCGCGTATGTGTAAGCCACTACGATCGTCTGTGTCTGTGGTCATAATAAACAACTCGCCACCATCTGCCCTGACAAAATCAACCGCGTTTCGACCACGTTTCGTTACACGCTTTACCGTGTTTCAAGTACGTGCAAAGTGCGTTTTGAAACACGCTAAAGCACGTGAGAAGCGCGTGAATTCGTACACAACCACGTTTCAGTTACACACTTTACTGTGTACCAAGCGCGTTTCAGAACGCGCGTTGTCCTCACTTTACCGCGTACGCGGTACGCGCTTGGCACACGCTTGAAACGCGATATAGCGTGTAACGAAACGTGTTTGAAACGCGCTTGGTACGTACTTTACCGCGTACACGGTACGCGCTTGGCACGCACTTGAAACGCGGTAAAGCGTGTAACGAAACGTGGTTGAAACGTGCTTTGCACGTAGTATTGTCTGGTCTGAAACACGCTTATCACACGCTTGGTACACGCTTTCGGACTACTCTTAAATAAACATCATCCCCAAGAAAATATTGTAATAAAACACTGTAATATAATAAGCTGTAGTTTCAACCGCGTTTCGAAACGCGGTTGAAACGTACTATTTTGGGGGAGAAGTCTGTGCCAGCGGCACGCGAAAAAGTATGTTTCAACCGTGTAACGCGAAACGCGGTTGAAACGCACTATTCTGCAGCCAAAGTCCGGGTCGACGGCACGCGAAAAAGAACGTTTCAACTGTGTAACGAAACGCGGTTGAAACGCGCTATTCTGCAGCCAAAGTCCGGGTCGACGGCACGCGAAAAAGTTCGTTTCAACCGTGTAACGCGAAACGCGGTTGAAACGCACTATTCTGCAGCCAAAGTCCGTTTCGACGACCCGCAAAAAAGAACGTTTCAACCGTGTAACGAAACGCGCTTGAAACGCACTATTCTGCAGCCAAAATACGTTTCAAGTGTGTTCCCTCAACGAAACGTACTTGAAACGGACTTGGCACACACTTGAAACGTACTTTTCCGTGGCAGGTTTTTGTCAGGGTGACGAGACTTGTCTCTACGGCCTAGGCAGCCGTCTCGACTGACCTTCCCGACGACTCCAACCATTCGCCGACGTCAGCAGGCCGGAGGCCGAGCAACACACACACATATTACACACACAGAAACCAGGTGAGGTGCGTTACGCCGCTTTAAAACGGGCAGAATCCACGCGTCGAGTCTCCTGACAAACTCGACAAATAACAATAATAATTATAAATCTAAAACGTAATTCCGACGGAACCCGTACGTAAGACCCACGGAATCCGAACGTAACAACTGGTGTCAGAAGTGGGATTTTCTGTCCACCTAACTCACCGTTGGTTTAAACAAATAACCCCCGAAATCATTACCATGACGGAACTACTAACCACCCTCCTCGAGCAATCCGCGCTCGACAATCGCCAGAACAAATTCTGGAAGTTGGTCAAGAGCCTCCCGACCTATGACGGGAGAGCGAAAAACCTATCGTCGTTCCTCCAGAGCGTCGCCGACTATCATCGATGGGTTAAGCCGGATGAGGAGATAGACTACCTGGAGGGGGTGAAAACCAAGCTCAGAGGAGCCGCCAGGGACGCGGTCGAGGGCAGAAACATCGACTCCCTTAACGCTCTGATAAAACACCTCAAGAACAAATTCGCCCCCGGGAGAGACGTAGACTGCTACGTCACAGAGATCCACCGCCTCAACATAAAAAAAGACGAATCAGTCCCCGACTACATCTTGCGGACGGGGAGGCTAGTAAGGAAAGCGCGCGGTGCCACCCGTGGAGACCGTCCCGCCGCGGAAGTCGGAGGCGCTCTCGATGCCCTCGAGAAGGTCGCCTTAAATAACTTCCTAAGAGGACTGCCCGAGGCGGTCGATTTTAAGGTCAGCCCCAAAAATCCAAAGACCCTCGACGAAGCATTCGACCTAGCCGCCGAGGAGGACCGGGCACAAAAAAACCGCCGTCGGTTCTTAGGGAAGCAGGGAAAGAAACCCAGCTCGAAGAAATCGCATCGGAAAACCTCACACAGAAAGAAAAAATCACACCGACGTAGAGATTCCTCTGAAAGTTCCTCACCATCCACCGACAATGACTCAGCCGACGAATGTGAATCATCGGATTCATCCTCCTCCTCCGACGAGGAAAGTAAACGCAAACCTGGGAAGGTATACGCGACGGAGCCCGATCGGTCCACCAGTCGCGAACGTCCCAAGTACCAGGCGCAAGTCACACAATACCGGGACCGCGACGCCCCAGAATGTTGCTCGCTCTGTGGACGATCCCCGCCGCGGATTCGCTGGCGAGCGAGATCACCGTTACCACGCGATACAGCACGCACCTCGTCCTACGAAGCTGGCAAGAATTTAAACTACCAGCGCGCTCGTCCCGCGATCAGCTGGCCGAGCGCTCAACAGAACCGGGCGAGGTCCCCAGTATCAAGAGGCGAACCGAAGAAGGCCATAATGATGGCGCCCCGAGAGGAACCCAATGCCTCCTCAAAGAGATACCCCCCGCACGGATCATGGTCGACTCGCCAAAATTCCGGAAAGGACGAGCGGAATTCGTCATAGATGGAGGCTCGTCCCTTAATCTCGTCCACGCCGGCGCATTGCTGCCGGACCAAGAAATCGACACTACGGACACTCGGAAAATCAAAGGAATTACCTCGACCACCTTACGAACGCTTGGCACCACGGTGCTCAAAATAAGGAGGTCAGATGTGGTCTTCCACGTTTTCGACGGAGAGCGATTAACGGAAGCGGATGGTCTGTTGTGAGCTCCATTTCTCCATGACCAAAAAGCGGAGATATCCTACAATCACGGGACCCTCGTCACCTTGGACGAACCCATCAAACCCATTCCCTTCTCGAATCGCGACGAAATAGAACCAACCCTGCAAGAGCAAGAATCCGTAAGGTTACATCTGGAGGGACGCAGTAGGAAACAAGTCGCGATAAAACTGCGCAATTGCAATATCTACGACGGATACCTAAAGCGCATCGACCTCGGCTCACACGTACACATCGGCGAAGCTGTGGTGAAAAACAATGATGGCATATGCTTCGCTATCGCCACCAACACACACACCGATGCGATAGACCTCGACGTGCCAGCGCAGGAACTCGAGCCGTACGTAATCGGATCCGGGCCGCTCTCGGACGGCGAAGACGAACAGCTGGCCGCGAGCAACGCACCGGCAAGGCCGACCCGTGACCGAGTAAGTACGATTTTGCAGACGCTGCACTTTGACCATCTGAATCGTATCGAGCGTCAACACGTGCGCGAACTCGTGAAACGAAACTCCGATCTCTTTCACCTCCCCGGAGACATACTAAAGGGCTCGACTATCGTCGAGCACGAAATTCCAACAATCGACAATAAACCCGTACACACGAAACAGTATCGGTACCCGGTGATTCATCAAACCGAGATCGAGAACCAAATAAAGGGACTGCTCGATAACAAAATTATTAAGCCGTCTCACTCCCCGTATAATTCACCCCTGTGGATAGTCCCAAAAAAGGCGGACTCCCACGGAAATAAACGGTGGAGAATGGTAATCGATTACCGGCAACTGAACGAGAAAACGACCGGCGACAGTTATCCGCTACCCAACATCACCGAAATTTTGGACCGGCTCGGAGGAGCAAAATATTTTTCGGTGTTCGATCTAGCTAGTGGATTCCACCAAATCAAGGTAGCCGAAAAGGATCAACCGAAGACGGCGTTCACGACCCCGAGAGGCCATTACGAATTCGCACGGATGCCCTTCGGCTTGAAAAACGCACCCGCGACATTTCAACGGCTCATGGACAGTGTTCTGTCCGGCCTCACGAGTACGGAGCTATTCGTCTACCTCGACGACATTGTAATTTTCTCGACGTCGCTCCAAGAACACCGTACCAAAGTCAACCGACTTTTCCAACGGCTGCGAACGAACGGGCTGACGCTACAGGTCGACAAATGCGAGTTCTTGCGCAAGGAGGTCAACTAATTAGGGCACATCCTGAACAAGGATGGAGTTCGACCTGACACAAAAAAATTAACCGCCGTGAAAATTTTCCCGACCCCCAAAACACCGAGGAATGTGAGAGAATTCCTCGGTCTCGCGGGCTATTACAGGAAATTTATATCCAATTTCTCCGGCAGAGCAAAGCCACTCTCCGATCTCACGAAGAAGACCACGAAATTTGAATGGACCGAACAAACACAGTCCAGTTTCGAAGACCTTCGTGACACTTCATGTACAGCGCCTATATTGCAATACCCCGACTTTAAAAGGCCGTTCATCCTAACAACGGACGCCTCGGACGTTGCAATAGGAGCTGTGCTGAGTCAGGGAGAAAAAATAGGCCAAGACCTACCGATACAGTATGCCAGCAGAGTACTGAACTCGGCAGAAAGAAACTACTCGACAACCGAGAAAGAATGCTTAGCCATGGTGTATGCTGTCAAATATTTTCGGCCATATTTATACGGATGGAAATTCGCACTGATAACCGACCATCAACCCCTGGTATGGCGGCATTCGGTCAAGGACCCTTCCTCGAGACTCGTGCGATGGAGACTGCAGCTCGAGGAATACGAATATCAAGTCGTTTACAAAAAGGGAAAGACCAACTTGAACGCCGACGTCCTCTCGAGGAACCCGGCAACAACATTACCAGTGACCCCTCGCGATGACGACGAATTTAAGCTAAAGGGCATGCGACAACAAAACCCCGACGAGAGTACCATCGCCAGCCGAATTCGCGACCGAGGTCGAGCGGCTACTACCGCCGCGTACGATGACCCGAGCTTCCTAGAAACACCAAGCGACGACGAGGTCATCGAAGAAAATCGACGCCATAGCATGATGTCGACACCGGAACTCGACAATATCAACGAGTCTGCGGAAACGACAGCCGATACCACCGCGGAGATCGACACGTCAACTCAATCGGACCCCCACGGTTATCGTTTCGATACGTCAGTCGCCCTCCAGCACGGCACCAGCCAAATGACCCTGGACGAGGCGAAGGGACGACTAAGACGACTGTCCGGCAGCCTACCGCCGTGCCGGAAGGCACCAATGGAAACGAGTTCGATATTCGACGACGACTCGTTGTGCAGCGACACCGAAATGACAAGCCAACAACGAGAGATGATAGAGAGGGACCTCTGCGACACCCCGCAGACGTCACAAAGAATTATACAACTCCTCCGCAGATCGTTACCCACCGACAACGCACAGACCGCGACACAGACCACGGAAACGCAAAATGCCAGCCAGATCAGCGGAAGCTGCCCGACTCAACAGCAGACGACACACGCATCAAAAAGAATATCACTGATGCCGACCCCAACGAAGGGAGAGAAACCTGCGTGTGGCTCAACGCCGCGCAAGGTGCGGTTTTCGCTGCCGCTGACCGAGCCTGATGAACCGCGCGACGACTTAACGCACACAACGGAGGTACCCCGGATACAGGCGATCGACAGTCTGTCGCTCCCACCACCACCATCATCATCATCAGCATCGTCATCGTCATCGTCATCGTCATCAGAAGAAGACGAACTCGACGTCTCCAGCGGCGACCTTGAGGACGACCATCACGAGTTCAAGGGTCCACCAACAACCACACCAACAACCACACCGTGTCGAGTAGAGATAAAACCCGACCAACTAACAACCGGCCGAGGCGCGATCATACATTTCATCCCCAAGGATGGAATCATCACGACTCCAGTGGGAGACCAACTCCGCGACCTCGGTTATATTAATGCCGACGATCTTATGCGGCAATCGCAAATCGAACCTATAATAATATCAGAACGAAAGAAACGAAAAGTACAGAGCGTCATAACTACAAAGAACTACTTCGACAGAATGACCCTCGATTACCTCAAAACAGCTGCCGAGACCTTGAGACAATTTATTACAAAACACGAAGATTACGAATTCCGCGTCGCCTCCGATGGAGACGGACATGACGAACTACCAATATCGACGTTCAAGCGGGTACTTCAGAACGCTCTCTCTAAGGTCAGCTGCAAGGTCACCATCTGCACGAATAAAATCGAAACGCCGCCGACATCGACACGAAACGCGATCATTACAGAATGGCACAGCGACCACATAGGAGGTCACAAAAGAGCTAGAAAAACATACGAGCGATTGCGACAAAGGTACCACTGGAAAGGCATGAAGAACGATGTACAAAATATTGTACGATGTTGCCATAGCTGCCAACTACACAAATTGGTCCGAATAAAAACAAGGGAACCAATGATAATCACCGACACACCTGTGGCAGCATGGGAGAAAATCGCCCTCGACATACTCGGACCATTGCCTTTAACCAAACGCGGAAACCGGTTCGTCTTAACAACGATAGATTTGCTGACGAAATTTGTCAGAGCCTTCGCGTTACCAGACATGAAGAGCCAAACGATCATTAAAGTTCTCGACCAGGAAGATTTTACGGTACACGGGACCCCACTATACCTCCTGAGCGATAACGGCAAATGCTTCGTCAGCAGCCGCATGAAAAATTTCCTGGAAGAAAAGAAAATACATCACATAAAGGCAACCACGTATCACCCTCAAAGCAACGGCTCATTGGAACGCAGTCACCAGGGAATTGCTGATTATGTGAAACACTATATCAGCAAGGACGCGGAATGGGACGACGTTCTACCGTATGCCATTCAGTCACACAACGCGAGGGTGCATGAATCCACAAAATTCACACCGTACGAGATGGCATATGGCAAACTAATGAAAACACCGTCGACCCCACCCCTGAGAGAAGACCTGCCTACCACTACTGACTACGTAACGACAACCGCAAAAAGGCTCGACGAGCTCGCAGAGGTAGGAGGTAACAATCTCAACAAAAGTAAAGAGTCAGCAAAATTACGGCATGACAAAAGGTTAAATGCCATAAATTACCAGCCAAATGACTTCGTTTGCACCCTGCGTGAACCAAAGCACAACAAGTTCGACCCCCGCTACAATGGGCCATATCGCATCGCCAACGTATTAGACCAAAACACCGCCTTGATCGACAAAGGACATGGCCAGCTGAGTTTGACCCACATGGACAAATTAAAACCTGCCCATGTTGAGGGTAACGTCTTGCCTACCCCAGTGCCACCGAAGAAACGGGGACGGCCGCCGAAAACAAAACCAGCTTGGAAATACTGAAACCGACAACAACTGGAACTACCCCGGATTGACCGGACCGGCCTTCTTCATCTAGTTAGAAGAACCCACACGAACAGATAATCATATCAGATAACCTCGTTTTTTTTCTTACCTTGCCCACTCAAAATTTTTTTTTTGCTTCCTCTCTCAAAGTCCAGCTTATGTAATCTTAATTTCATCGGACTTCCACCGAAACCGAGTATCACCTACTGCCTCAACCAAGTTCTATAGAAGGATGCAAACAGGCTGATCTGCGGAAGCGCGGACCATGGGTACCACGTTCCGTCTAAGAAGGGAGGGCACCCGTACGTAAGACCCACGGAATCCGAACGTAACATATTAATAATTGTATATGTGGTTTTAGAAGATATTCAAATTAGAAAAGTTTTGGGACCAATACAACGTCGAAAAACATTGGTTCGAAAAATACTTATTTTCTATGTACCTTTTCTCAGGAACCATATGTTCGATTTTCACCATTTGCTTTTCCGGAAGACAACGGGAAAATTTTTTTTCGCCACAAACTGCTTCTATTCGTCCTAACTAATGATATTTCGTCGGGGGAGGCTGACATTTTCCATAATTACCATAAGTTATGGGGTTTTGAAGTTTGAGAAAACACATGATAAAATAGGTCATTTTCATGCATTTTGGCAGTCTCATGCATGCAATCTCGTCCTCCACATTAACGAGGATAGTGGAGTGGGGGCATAATATGAATCAGTCCAGACTCACAAGAATACAAAATTCTTGTTTTTCTTTCTGCTATGTGTATCCAGTGATATAGTTTTAAAAATCGTAATATGCCCCCACCCCACTATCCAACACACCCCACAATCCAACTCACCCCACAAAGGTGTTTTGCACGCGACCCCATTGATATGAAAATTGAAAATTTGAAACAAGAAAATTTTCATTTTTAAAACGTGTTATATCCACGATACAATCGCACTCTTCTATATATAGATTTGTTTTGCTATATGTGCGTGTGTGTGTGCGTTACCTGTTTACAAGTTACCTATACACAGCTATGTGTCTTCTTATAGGTAGTGTAGTACCGAGGTAACAATGTACATGTTTTGTTTTTATTTCGGCGACCACATTGTCCTCTCCCACTACTATCGTATGTCTATTTCGTCTCGAAATACTGAAAAGTAAACGAGAACAGCTCAGTTGCAATTGTATCGTGGATATAACACGTTTTCAAAATGAATTGTGCCAATTGCTCGTACGGATTGCGACAATTTCATCGCTTGTGCGAAGATCAGGAACAATTATTGCAATTTCTTCGAGATCACGACATTGTGTTCCGCACTATGCAGTGTCCAACTTGTGAGGAACTGGCTAAGTAGAATGCGAAGGAATTATTTTGGAGGTGTCAAAAGAAAAAAAAGTGTCGAGAGGAAAAAAGTTTTGATCACGCAGTGTTCCTTTAAACAAGCGATCCGAACACACACGTGGTTCAACAATGCCACGCTATCTCTGGAAGAAGCCTGTGTATTCATCGGATATTTTTTATCATTGAAGCCTCCACGACAAGAGTTTCTCGAAAGAGAAATGAATTTAAGCAGTCATGCTGTAGTCGACTGGTCAAATTTTATTCGTGAGGCTTTATTGATTCACTATATCGAAAATTCCGAAAAGATCGGCGGCGCAGGTCGTGTTGTCAAGATCGACGAGGCAAACGAAAATATTGTTACGTCCCAAGTGGGTAAGACAGTGGAGCTCCGTCGATGATTCGATGTGCGCGCGATATTTGAATTGGCTTGCGCTATTCGGCTGGATATGAGCCCGCCACCTGAGACTTACTTGTGCTCAATATACCAATTCAACGATTTAGGATAAATCGTCGAGGTTGATTCCTCTTCGAAGACGTTCTAGATTGATGATGTTTTCCCAAAACTTCTCGGTATTGACCCGTAGAAATGAGTTTATTGGGAAAAACATTGTTTGCAACACCAACAACTCTCATAAACTTAACAAAACTGATACTTTATTTGACTTTGAAGTTTTAACACAAGACTAAGATTATGCTTGGAGGATATCGACAAAATAGTTTAAGATTTTTGTGTTCGGTGTAGATGTTCTCGATTTGGAAGTCGAGTGAGTTCTGCTACGAAGTCCAAAAAGGTTCTCCTGCTGTTCTTAGAGTAAATTAACTATTTCGTCTCTGTTTGGTGGGAGGTACAAAAATTCGGGTGTTTTGATTGGTTACATTTCTAACGAGACGCTTAGTTTTTCTATGGAGGGGATTATCTTGAGCTCGCAGGGGTGGCGTGAGATCGTCATTTTATGGACGACTTTTTCGTGGAAAAGGCAATGTGTTTTCGAGTTATGGTTCCAGGAAAAAGATGCAGAGTTTGTGTTTTTGAAATTAGGTCTTTTTGAGTGGTGATACTGAGTAGGGCGTTCGTCGTAATGTGATGCGAGTAAGGGTCGTGAAGGAAAGTTTCTCGGGTTTGGTATTTAGAATTTAGTGTGCGGTCCGCTTGAGATTGAGGGTGAATAATAGCATTTTCTGGCTGGAGTTTGTCGATCCTAGAGTGTGTATAGGAAAAAGTTTGGTCTTTGGAGAAATGTTTGTCAGAGTGGAAAACATTCTTTATCGCGTTGCGCAACTGTTTGTCGAGTTTGGTATTTCGAATGTTTGAAAAATGATATGGGACTTTTCTGAGAAACCGTGGTTTGCATCTGGAGGGGAAACATTAATTGTTTCTTAAGTGTAGTTTGTAAATGAAAATATAAGGTGATAATAATAGTTAAGAATATGTATAATATTTGAATTTTGCCGGCAGGCTGCATTGTTTCAGAGGTAGTCAAGGTAGTGGTTTAATTTATCGACCGAAGGTGTGCGTCATCCATGTTGGGACGTAAGAATATCATCGCGGTCGAATCATTGAAGGGCAGTGGCTTTTCGGCGGATTTGAACGGGAAACTCGCAAGATTTTCATCGTTCCTGTTCCGAATAGATCCGCGACTACGTTGCTGGATGTTATCAAACAACGCATATTGCCGGAAACCACCATCATGTCCGATTGCTGGAAAGCATATAATTGCCTCAAAATCACGGACTTTCAACATTTAAAAGTGAACCATTCACTTAATTTTGTTGACCCCGACACTGGCGCGCATACTCAAAACATCGAGCGCACGTGGAGGAAGGTCCGTGCAAACGTCCCACGATATGGTCGTCGCGAATGTCACATGGATGGATATATTGCTGAATTTTTTTTTCAAGCGCCAATATCCAGACCATCGTGATGGATTTCACGCGTTTTTTAACATCATCGGAACCCTGAAGGAGCTGTGACTTTCGACACTTCGACATCACCACCAGTCTGTCTCAAGACTTTTTTTGATATGAGTCTTTTTCAAGACTATCAGTCTTTTTGAAGATTTAAATCGGTCCTTATCAGGGCCATAAAATTTTTGAACGTATTTGCGACTGTTTACCAAACACACACATACACACATGCACACGCAAACGCATACCCAACCCAATTTAAAAAAAAATTGAAAATCTTAATCTTCAAAACCCCATAACTTATGGAGTTTATGGAGAATGTCAGCCTCCCCCGACGAAATATCATTTATTATGATGGAATAAACAACCCCATGACGAAAAAAAAAATGTCCCGTCGTTTTTCGGAAAAGTCGCGATACTGCATAATTACCCAAAATTTGTTGACGTTTTTTTGAAATTTTTTCAAAATTTTGATCACGTTTTTTTACCTTCAAATATTTTTTCTCGGGTCTGAATCGTTTTTTCGCAAAAACGGCTCGATACATCCTTCATTTAGATGTACTGGTTGTGCCAAAAAATATGCCGATACGATGAGTAGATTCCAAGAAAAGGTACATTGCAGTTGAATAAACATAACTTTTTAGGAATACGTTTTTCTGAAAAGTTTGTACTTCCAATGAATTTCGGGTTGTTAATATCTTTTAAAACCATATATAGAATTATTAATAAAGTATTTCTGAACAAAACTAAACAAAAATCGTCGAAAAATATTGAATAGTTTTGGAGAAATCTTAATTTGAAGCAAAAAAGGTCGGATATGGGCTTCCGAATAATTGTTAGTTTCGCAGCGCTATAAAAACCAAAATATATAAAATTTGAAAAAAAAGTTTATAATAAAAATTATTCCTCAAAAACTCCTCTATCAAAAAGCTTTGATGTTCTTTTTTTTGTAAAATGACCAGAAATAAAGTTATAACGGGCAAAAGAAAATTTTTTCCCAAATGTTTATCTCTTTTCGTTCATAACTTTGTCATTTTTTATTTTACGACTAAAAGTTACAGGACCAATATTATAGAGAATGTAATTTGCAAAAAAAAATGCATTTACCAATTTTTTGTGCGACGAATTGTTTGCCCGATATAACGTAAAAACATTCGCACCCCTTTTTACAAGATGGCGGCCGCAGGACAAGGGTTGCGACCCCACAAACTTGGATTTAACTT
Source organism: Netelia inedita (assembly GCA_964017225.1). NCBI lineage: Eukaryota > Metazoa > Arthropoda > Insecta > Hymenoptera > Ichneumonidae > Netelia > Netelia inedita. The sequence goes on from OZ024924.1 coordinate 23,289,366, forward strand.
TCGACCAACCCCCTCTTGACATCCAAAAAATAAAATTGACTGCTCTGACTTTTGCACGCTAAGCCCAACAAAATGTGACATTTCAATGGACTACAATGTTTTCGTTGTTTTGTGTTCATTCGCGTCCTACCAGAGACGCGCGACTACTAGAGCTCAGTTCGTCTTTGTGTTCGGTCGTGACAACGTTAACACTGATTTTGGTAAGACACGATCACGTTACGTTCAAAGTTGAAAACAGTGCACCGTTGAAAAAACGTAAGTTATAATATTTTTTACCTGGCCAACATTTAGTATAAGCATTATATATCACGTGTAATTTTTGGTTTGGGAAAATTAATATTTATTTAAGTGCTAATGCCATAATTTTGTTTAAAATTGAATCGGGTAGCTCCGGCCACCACTTTGGCGGGTACCTCCGGCCATCCATTCGAATGCCATGTGTCGATATAAACCCAGGCGATTTATATTACACATGCCACGTTTGTGTCGCCAAAACACGATTTTCCTATTGAATTTCGCAGTGGCCGGAGCTACCCGCCACGTTTCTTGAGAGGCCAAATTCAAGTCAAAGATTAACATTTTTTTCAGTTTTTTGATCATTTATAATTTTTTTGTACGATGTTCTGTTAAAATATATATTGATTACCATATTCGTGCATTTCCGATTAATTATCCACCCTTAATTTGCAGCGTACTTATAAAAATAGAAAACTGGCCGGGGCTACGCCCCTTTACCCTATATATTAATGAGTCCTTGCACTGGTCTACATCGGTCGCTTTCGTGCTTTTAAGCTTGCGAATTTTTCGATAATTGTATTGGTCTCTGCCATATCAACGAGATCTGCGTTCGCAGATAAAAAGGCGAGACTGGAGGCGTGGCCCTGACCCACAGTATTTCGTAAATAATTGTTTACCCTCTTCAAAGTCGAAAATGAACGCTCCCCGGTAGCGTTACTCGAAAAAAGAGTTTGGTACATTCGTAGGGCGATATCCATGTTCGGAAACGTCGCAACGATATTCTTCTCGCGAATAATCGTTAACAACTTTTGAACGCCATCACCCTCCGTCAATTGAATTTTACGGATGGAATTCCGAAAGTGCAAACATTCTTCTCCGAAATCTTCATTGAGATGATTGGACTCGGTGATGATCTCTGCATCTTTGAGTAGCGGCAAACGACTAAGAAATCCGAAACAAGCGTTAATATTCTTGTATGCTACACTTCTTCTCTCTAATTCGCTGGACAATCGATCAGGTATGACGAAAAACGTATTTATGCGCATATTTTGTTTCCCATCAAATACCGCTTCATTGTTGTTTACCTCGCCGAACTAGATGGTCCTTTTTCTGCGTCGCCGATTTTCATGCGCGTGTTCGTTGCATTCCAATAGTTCTTTCGCTTTGGCTTCGTATTGGTCAAAACGATTACGCAAATCGACAACATACGCTTGCAGGGCATCATACAGTTGTACGGCCGTTGTCAAATCGATGTTAACGCGTTGAAAACTTTTATTTGTTTTTTCGAAACGCTCCAATATATCGCTCCAAGTCACGACCATTATAGCAGTCTCAAGCAATCCAAATTGTTGCGACAACTCCTCGGCTTCGGCTTTTGTATATGGCTTTTCGGACGCATTTTCTGCGATGTCTTCAAAAGCATCCCGTAAGCTCCCCCATGATTTGACAAGTGCTCGGCACGCTTCCGCTCTGGCCGACCATCGTGTACCCGACAAACTTTTTGGAAACAGCATTCCGGGTTGATTCTCGATCTTCGACTTTACTCTTGCCCACCTGGACGTAGATGCACTTAGGAAGGTATAGACGTGTTGCACGAACATACAAAATTTAGTTTCCCCCAAACAGCATTCGGCAGCTGCTCGGCCGACTAAGTTTAGGGAATGCGCAGCGGACGGCACGTAAATTGCCAACGGATTACGTTCGATAATTTTGGCTTGAACCCCACCGTAACAGCCCGACATATTACTGGTATTGTTGTATGATTGTCCACGGCAATCCATGAGGTCGATATTCTTATCAAGCAATACCTCCATGATCGCTCGCTCTATTTCAAGCGCGGCGTGACATTCCATAGGTATTGTGAAGAGATTCTTCTATCGCTCCCATGTGCCTATGAGTATTCCGTTACCCTATATATATTGTGACGTGATTTTCCCGACGAGGGGAAAAGTCAGCGTCCCAAGGCCTTTCTCGTGTTCATCCTCACTCAGCTTCTCCTGTATCTGCCGTAGGTTCTCGATTTTAGATTAATATGGCCGTTCGGTATCTTTTTGTGACAGAGTTGTCGATTTTCTTTGAGAGTAAGTAGGAGGAACGGTACGGCGTTCGACCCTGACGAGGAGAAAAGTGCTCGACGTAACGAGTTACCTGTCAGGGAAGAACGGCCGGCGAGTACGCACGGACGATTGATGCAGGTCCGGCTGCAATACCGGCGCCCCGCTATTGGATGCATCGCACAGGAGGAAGGGCGGAGAGTTTAGATTACGGGCGACAGCGGGAACCTCTCGTGCCGCCGAGGGAAGGGCTCTCCTAGGTGCGATGATCATGGGGTTACGACTTTCGGCGTACTCGCGAGATGTCGTAGAACGTCGGTAATTACGATGCCGTTTAAGTTGAGAATTTTGCTGAGCGAGAGGGCAGTAGTTATCGGTGAGGTATTTCGGAGACGATCATGAAAGTTTTGATTGGCCGATAGACAGTCGTTCTCGTGTCGCGTTAGAGGCCGGAGGTGTCACAAAGAATCGTAGAGAGAGCGAGGTATCTCTCTCTCGCTCACGCGATGCGTGATAGTCGCGCTCTCTCTCTACGAGCGCGCTCCCGTGTTGTTGATCGTCTCTCGCCGAGGTGAGAGGTGTAAGTTCGCGTACCCGCTATAGGGAGTTCCGCGTCAACCCGACTCCCTATAGCCGAAATAAATTCGTGTTTCTCGAGAGCTCTCGCAAAATGATTAATAGATCTCGCTACATACAAATTACGTTATCGATTCGATCAGTGAGTTTATGATCTCGGGATGGTTTAGGATTTTTTATGTTTGGGGGGGGGGGGGACGATCGCCATCTCAGGAGTTTCCGGAAGGGAATTTGTGGAGATTTCGGTTCTCGTCTTCCGATCGAGGCTTAGCCTCTCGAAAGAAAAGTTACGATTTCGGTGCCATCTCGGAGTGACGTACCCCGACCGTCTCTACCATAAGCTGCAGCCTGAGCGGCCGAGCGTTTCCGGTTTGCCGACCTCGCTGACGTATCCAGGTGGACCGGATTATCACTTCCGGCGAAACAAAAGTGACACCCTCCACGATGGTAAGTCCGTGGAGATGGAGGGGCCGGGCCGTTCCCTCCCGACCCCCAGGTTGTGCCGGTTGTCGATACCGGCGAAATAAAATTCGACTGACGCCCTGCCGGCAAAATTGCGGGTGCGGCAGCGAGCGAGAGGCAACCGAAGGTGACGATGGCGGAAGGATTCCGGTAATTCGTCACGATATATATCTATGTGTATGTATATATGTAAATATACGGATATGTATGAGCATGTGTATACCGAGTACGATGCGTGGTGGGGATAAATTCATGTGATCGATTCCGTGCAATTCGAAATCGATAGCAGTTTAATTACGAGCCCAGAACGGACAACTTGTTGAGACATTAATCCGCTGTCCCCTCGAAATAAGAACAAAAGATAAGTAATAACTCAGGCGGAACGCGGCCGACAATGCGTTCATAATGTTATATACCATACCATATCAGTTATCATTATATAAAAATACATGAAATTTTTGCAATTGTTTCTTATTCTCTTCTGAGCTAGTTTATCAAATTTTTATTTTTTGTATGATGCCTCTTCACATACATTGGTTAGCCTCCCCCATGGTGATACAAATTATCCTAATTGTGATCATCACCTATACCCTCCAACAATTTACTGGGCTGGTTACAATTAGAGTCGAATTGCAACGAGCTATTTGACAAATTTATGGAATTACATTTTGTTTAAAATATTAAAAATTAAAAATTTAAATATCGTCCCATTAACAAATATTATAGTATAAATTGTAAAAAGCGTTCAGTGGGCTCTCCGTTCTCGCGTACGTACCGGATGATAAACGTTAATTCATCCGAATGCGAAATATCAGGCGTCGAATCTACGCTTATGGAATAATATTTCGCGGCCTTCATTTCCGAGATCAAGTTTTTGAGAAGATCGTCGTAAATCATTCCAATAAACTCTTCGCAAATATCTTTAGAAAAGTACGATACGTTCCCTTTTCCGGGATTTCCAAATCAATCGATGTGATTTTGCAGGAAAGGATCGTTTCGTGCCATCAATTCAATAATACCCAAGTAATTGCCATTGCTGATCGATCCAAATTTCTCGTCTGTTCCTCGAAAAGCTAAACCCCGAGATGCAAGAAACTTTATCGCGATTACAATGCGAGTCAGTACTTGTCGCCAGTAATTACATTCTTGAATGTATTGCATATGTAATTTGCTGTCAATTTTCCCTAGCATATTCCCTCGTATCACAAGCTTGCGTGTATATTCCCGATGAACAAGACTTCTCTCATGTTCTGCTATTCACACATCATTCTTCCAGCCATTAAAGCCTTCTGTAAACGTGTTTGCCGATGTCGAGAATAGCTTACAAGGTATGCAATATATGCGACCTTTCGAGAAAGAATATGTCATCCATTCTCGTCGGTGCATTTCACCATTTGGTGTTTTTTGGATAAATGTTTGTGCAGTACAATATCTTGTTTTGGATCCATACGCACGCTTCGAAGCCGCGAAATCAATCGTTCTCGGATCTTGTTGGTTTGACGGGTTTCGCAAAATGAAATCAATCATTTCCGAATTCCGCGTGGGCCAAAGACCAGGGTCGGAAAAATCTCCAGAAATCAAAACGCAATTGGTGAAGTGCGCACCTACGACCTCTGAACTTTTTTGATGGTCACAATTTTCAGATGTAGTCGCTGCTTTATTCGTGACTTCGTCGACTTGTTTCTCCTTCTCTTCATTTACGATAATACATTCTACATGTGAACGCGGGATTTCCTGAAATTAGGAAAAGGAAGCCAGGAATCGCAGGAACTGCATAGATATGGATATGGTAATGCAGAAAACATATTCAATAATCAGTGTGCATTGATATTTACCTCGTTCGAACATTCAGTTATTTCAAAACTCGAGGTTCGCGTCGGCGTTTCCAATCTTTCTTGATGAACAAAAAAATAGTCGATTCGTGGAATTTTGTTCACGGGAAACGATTCTTTTTCCAGTATTTCTGTTGTTAATTTACGGCGCTTAGCACCACTCAGCTTGTTAAGGCTCATTTATATTTATATTTTCTTGAAACAATGTAATATCCGATTCGAGATCAAACGTACTACAATGTACAAAACAACTTCGCGTGGACGAGTGCCGAAACAACTATAAAAGCGGCAAAACGTGTGAGAAGTATGGGAACGTAGAGTAGCGGACGAAAAGCAACTTGAAATCGCGTGACAGCACGTGTCGCACCATGCATAAGATCGGCATTGGCGGGAGGGAGAAGGGGCGCACGTACTTGCGGATCTCGCCGACGCGCGGCGCCCTCTTTGCCGCGGCGCCCTAGGCCCAGGCCTAGCGAGCCTAGTGTATAAACCGCCTCTGGTCACTGCTACGAGCTACTAGCAGCACCCTGTCCACAGGCGAGAATTACTATCGAGAGCGACTCTCGGCAGTAAAACTCTCATGTGAACATTCACCATTACTCTCATGTGGAGCGGCGCCTTGAGGCAGTGATACCCAGCGGAAAATTCAGACGGCTTCGCTTTCGTCGCGGTAGTGCAGAGCTCGTAGCATTTGGATAAGAGCCACTGCTAATTACCGCTAGATGGCATGGCGCGCGTATGCTACGAGGCTCCGATACGTCTAGGCGGGCCATGCGCCGAGGCCTCGTAGCGATATGCGATCGCCCGCGTTTTTCCCCGCCGCTCCCCTCGGAGAGAAAGAGGCGAAGCTAAACAAACGAGTCGCGCGAACCGATCTCGCAGCTTCGACCACATGTATATATATACATTCATATTTCTGAATGGGTATATCTATACCCGGATATCTACAAAGATATATGCGAAAGAATTTCTTTTTTTCAAGCAGCTTATTTTTTTGTAAACAGTTTTTATAAACTGCAATTCTGTCCGATATATGTCAAAAAAATATGCAGAATGCTGACGAGTTGCGGATGTGCGACCGAGAATCAAAGAATCTCGATCGTGTCTCGACTCGGCTCGTTGCATTGGTTAAACAGCTCTCTTGAGCCAAATGCATATTTGCGTCAAACAATCAAAAATTTTCGGTCGATTTTCGGCTCGAATATTTTTATCCGTCAAACGATGCTCGTTACGCATCGTCGATCACGCATCATCGACGTCAGGCGAGAAAGTGCGATCTCGGCGACGAACGACTCTCGTCAGCGAGAGTCAGATATACAGGCGCCAAATAATCTACAGCATATTCCGAGTCTGAAATTCACGATCGAGAATCCAAAATTCTCGATAGAGTTTCGACGGGAATATTTTTATGCAAGCATATATGCGTCAAAAAATCTGCAGAATATTGCGAGTCTAAAAATCTCGATCGAGAATCTAAAATTCTCGGTCGATTGTTGACTCGAATATTTTTATCCGTCGAACGATGCTTCTAAAGCATCATCGATCACGCATGGTCGACGTCAGGCGAGAAAGTGCGATCTCGGCGACGGACGACTCTCGTCAGCGAGAGTCAGATATACAAACGCCAAACAATCTACAGAATATTCCGAGTCTGAAACTCACGATCGAGAATCCAAAATTCTCGGTAGAATTTCGTCGGGAATATTTTTATGCAAGCATAGACGCGTCAAAAAATCTGCAGAACATTGCGAGTCTGAAAATCCCGGCCGAGAATCGAAAATTCTCGATCGATTTTCGACTCGAATATTTTTATCCATCGAAGGATGTTTCTAAAGCATCATCGATCACGCATCGTCGACGTCAGGCGAGAAAGTGCGATCTCGGCGACGGTCGACTCTCGTCAGCGAGAGTCAGATACACAAGCGCCAAACAATCTACAGAATATTTCGAGTCTGAAACTCACGATCGAGAATCCAAAATTCTCGGTAGAGTTTCGTCGGGAATATTTTTATGCAAGCATAGACGCGTCAAAAAATCTGCAGAACATTGCGAGTCTGAAAATCCCGGCCGAGAATCGAAAATTCTCGATCGATTTTCGACTCGAATATTTTTATCCATCGAAGGATGTTTCTAAAGCATCATCGATCACGCATCGTCGACGTCAGGCGAGAAAGTGCGATCTCGGCGACGGTCGACTCTCGTCAGCGAGAGTCAGATACACAAGCGCCAAACAATCTACAGAATATTTCGAGTCTGAAACTCACGATCGAGAATCCAAAATTCTCGGTAGAGTTTCGTCGGGAATATTTTTATGCAAGCATCGACGCGTCAAAAGATCTGCAGAATATTGCGAGTCTGAAAATCCCGGCCGAGAATCGAAAATTCTCGGTCGATTTTCGACTCAAATACTTTTATCCATCGAACGATGCTACTAAAGCATCGTCGATCACACATGGTCGACATCAAGCGAGAAAATGCGATCTCGGCGACGGACGACTCTCGTCAGCGAGAGTCAAGTATACAGGCGTCAAAAAATGTACCAAATGCTGCGAGTCTGAAATTCTACAGATTCCTACACAACAGGATCTACACAAATCTACATATTCCTTGTATACACTATTCATGTCTTATCGTTAAAATTTTATACTTTATTTAGATTTTCCGTATTTCCTCTGTTCTGAGTATGTTCCGTGGTGGGGAAACGAATAAAGAAGAATTTTATGGCCAAAATTCTAAGTTCTCTTTAGAAAAAGATATTATTTTTTACGATAAGTAATAGTCTATACTAGACAAACAAAAAATCATATTTTTTGGCATTCCTTTTTCACACGTAACCTAAAAGCTCAAAAAAGAGATCTCAGGTTAATCTCAGGTTTGTCGTCACATAAATAAAATTTTATTTGTATAAGTGTCGTGATATATACCTGTATACTTTGTCGACGAGAATGAGCCCGTTTATCCTTTTTTTGTCTTCAATTGCCTATTTTTTGTATCTCGGCTACTCACTCGCTGATTATATAATACTATTATTTACACTATATATATACATATATATACCATACACTAGAATATTCGAAATAATAGATTAATCACTTTTCGGCCCTCATAATCTCTTATTAGCACGTGTTCAGAAACGTGCGTAGTGTCGGGAGTCCATGCGAGAGGTCAGCAGGTCTCGGCCTTTGACACTCGGGTGGACTCGGCCGTACTCGCGCGTAACGAGCACTCATCAATCGATGAGCGAGATCGATTTGCGGCTTCTTCACTTCTACTGCGAACCTCAAGTGCGAACGTTACGGCTATCTCTTCTATCTCAATCAAAGTTATCTGTTCAGTTTTCTCACCCGGCTTCTCTCTGGACTTATTCTGTCGATTCTGTGGATTTAATTGTGACTCTCGGCTTTTCCTACGGCAATCTTCTCTAGAATCAGTGGACTTAAATATTCGAACCCAGGCTTTCTTTCGGTAACTTCTTTCGAACCAGTAGACGTATTTGTGACCCCCGGCTTTCTATCATTTTGACTCTTCTTCCTCACGGCAACCATTGTTCAAGTTCTCTCCGGTAACGACACGGCTATTCTCCAACGGACACGGGCGCGAGGCCGGGCGACCGCCATTATTGTGTATTTTCTCCGGCCATTTCACCATCGACCAGATCCGAGGTCTGTCACCCAGACAGCACGTAATTACGGTAGTACGCGCTTTTTTACTGATGCGACAGCAAGGCGAATGAACCATGCCGCTTAGCTCCCGCGTTAGAAAATGACAGCGCGGCCGTGTTTTGCTTTCTTCTGTCACTCGACCACGCGGTGCGAAGAGATCTTTATGCATATGCGTTGTCCGCCTGACGTAAGCCGAATGTTTAGCGCACGCTGCAGCTATAAGTCTATATACATATATGTATACTTATGTCCTATGTATACGCTCACTCGATCGAGAAATGTAAAGCTACGATTCAAAAACGAAAAATGTGTTCAAGGGTGCTGTAAGCAACCGATCGAGTTGAAATTTGGACAGTACATTGAGAATAATAGCTGAAATGGGATCTTGATATTTTTTCTGAAAATTTCCAAAAACAAACCGCACTTTTTGTAATTACCATAAAAATATATATAGGTATATTATGTACATATATATGAAAGATGTATATTCCCGATAGTTGCATCGACTGTTTCATAGCTGTTGAATATACCGCTGTAGCTCAATAGAAATACATAAATTTTTCGTTTTATTTCATTTGATTCGACGGAAAGATAGGAATATCATGTGCGATTTGCTTCGTCGGTAAGACAGGGTACGAGTCTTCATTTCACGAGATCGGCGCGGTCGCCGGCGACGAAACAGCCACCAGAGCCGCACACATAGCCATTATTATATAGCATCCAGGTCCGCCTGACGTAGAGCTAATGTGTAGCGCGCTCTGCGGCTATACGTGTGTGTTCACGCTCGCCGTCATCGAGAAGCGCAAGCCTAATTTATAAACGTTCTCAAGCGCGCTGTGAGCAACCGATCGAGTTGAACTTTTTACACGACATAGAGAATAGTAGCCGAATTGGGGTCTTGGCATTTTTTCTGAAAAATTCGAAAAATAAAGCCCACTTTTCGTTGCAATCATTGCAAAAATATATATATTATCCAAGAATATATATAAAACATGCAGATTCCCGACAGTCGCATGGAGTTTATGATAACTTATGAATAGACAGGTAGCACCCAAAGATAATCTGCACTTCTTTCCGTTTATTTCATTTCATTCGGTGGAAAAATGTACGAGCATCATTGGCAATTCGCATTGTCGATAAGACAGGGTGCGAGTCTTTATTTCACGAGTCCCGCGCTCGCCGACGACACCACGAGAGCCGCGCACATAGCCGTTCTTGAATAGCATCCAGCTCCGTCTGACGTACAGTACAGCTAATGTGTAGCGCGCTCTGCGGCTATACGTGTGTGTTCACGCTCGCCGGCATCGAGAAACGTAAGCCTAATTTCGAAACGTTCTCAAGCACGCTGTGAGCAACCGATCGAGTTGAAATTTTTACACGACATAGAGAATACTAGCCGAATTGGGCGCTTGGCATTTTTTCTGAAAAATTCGAAAAATAAAGCTCACTTTTCGTTGCAATCATTGCAAAAAATATATATATTATCCAAGCATATATATAAAACATGCAGATTCCCGACAGTCGCATGGAGTTTATGATGACTTATGAATATACAGGTAGCACGCAATGAAAATACGCACTTTTTGCCGTTTATTTTATTTCATTCGGTGCAAAAATGTACGAGCATCATTGACAATTCGCATTGTCGATAAAACAGGGTACGAGACTTTATTTCACGAGGCCCGCGCCGTCGCCGGCGACGAAACAGCCACGAGAGCCGCACACATAGCCGTTCTTATATAGCATCTAGGTCCGCCTGACGTAGGGCTAATGTGCAGCGCGCGGTATCGCACTCGTGGTGTATATATGTATACATGCACGAGGCGTAGCGGTAGCAGGCCGGGTGACAGTTGACGACGACGGAGGAGGCTACGCCTCGCGGTCTAACATATATAAATATATAGCGGCAATGCTTTCCGGCATATGGCTTCGCCTTCGTCTGTTACCGTACAAGTCTCGTGAGAAAATTTCAACAGCGCACTCACGCGGAATTTTGGTACACTTTTTTTTATATGTCGGTACAATTTTCTAGCCGTTGTCGTTATCTTCTTGTCAAAAATTCTGATTCGCCAATTCTCATTCATTTCTGCATAAAATCAAATGAAATAAAGCTCAAAATATGTGTTTTTTAATTGCGGTTCGGCTCTTGCCATAGACATTACGATTCGATCCGTGCACCCATACAAAAGTCTTTCATTTCTCCAGTGATAAGTAAAACTGCAAATTTGTTTTCAAGGTTTTCAAACAAATATAGCAAGAGCCACTTTTTGCCATAATTCTCTGTGTATCTGCCAATTTTTAACCTGATCAGTTGTTTACTGCTCGCATGAGTGTTGATCAAAATTTCCAAGCGCGCGTCGCCGGTATCACTGGCTCTTAAGAGGCAGTGTAACACACAGGAAAATTTCGACGGCTTCGCTCTCTCCGCGGTAGTGCAGAGCTCGCAGCATTTCACTACGAGCCGCTGCGGACTACCGCTAGATGTCACGGCGCGCGTCTGCTACGAAGCCCCGGTACATCGACGCGGGCCGAAGGCCGAGGCGTCGTAGCAGGGCCAGCCGTGACCCGCCCCGTTCGAAAATCTTATACTAACGCTCGGCCATATATATGTAACGTACACTCGTGTACGTACACTGCGAGAATTTATTTCTCGCTACAGTGTATAGCCGAGCATGCCAAACATTCAAGTTTGGTTTTGCTGCAATAACAGCAACAGAATTATAATAATTCTGAATATAACATCTCTGCCCATTTTTGCAGGCGGAAGTGAACAACGGCAAACGCCGTTGGCATCTCGCTCTTTGGCAGAGCGAGTTTATTAATTAACGTATTTGTTAATTAACATTTATTAATAATTAAAATTATCTCCGTTCATTTTCGCGAACGGAAATAATATGCACGACAAACGTCGTTGGCATCTCGCTCTTTGGCAGAGTGAGTTAATTAATTAACATATTTGTTAATTAACAATTATTAACCATTACAATTATCTCCGTTCATTTTCGCGAACGGAGATAATACACGACAAACGTCGTGGCATCTCGCTCTTTGGCAGAGCGAGTTTATTAATTAACATATTTGTTAATTAACATTTATTAACCATTACAATTATCTCCGTTCATTTTCGCGAACGGAGATAATACACGACAAACGTCGTGGCATCTCGGTCTTTGGCAGAGCGAGTTTATTAACTAATATATCTTATAATTAAGCTTATAATAATTATACAAATATTTTCTGAAAATAAAAAGTTTGTAAAAATTAGTTTATGGCAAGATGCCATATCCCTCGGGTCCCGTGGATGATCTGGGCCTCGTGACACGCGCACGATATGCGGCTACTCGTATTCCCCCTCCGCCGCTCTCTGTAGAGAGAAGCGAAGAGTAAACACAGGCCGTGCCGAGAGCCGAGCACAATGCTCCGGCTATATATATATATATATGCGTCTGGGTAATATACCCCCAGTCATCTGTGAAGAAATATGTATTATAGAAAAATGTATTTCTCGCAATCATACAATATGACAATCGGTTCTTGTAAACTGATACTCTCTCCGTTCGTTTTAGCGGACGGAGGAGAACAGCGACATACGTCGCTGTGACCTCGCTCTTTACCAAGGTAGTTATTAATTAACATTTCTGTTAATTAATAATTCTTATAAACTATAATTCTCCCCGTCCATTGTAGCGGACGGAGGAGAGATAAGTGTCGCTGTACCCTCGCTCTTTAGCAAGGTACATGTTAATTAACATGTCTGTTAATTAATAATTCTTAGAGGTCAACTAAAATTTTTTCATCTGCAAACAAAATATTTATTATTCAAGAATTGAATTCTTGCAATCATATTATGTATATGACTAACAGTTCTTATGAACTGATACTCTCTCCGCCCGTGTTAGCGGACGGAGGAGAACAGCGACAGACATCGCTAACACTCGCTCTTTAGCAGAGCGGTGTTTATAAATTAACGTACTTATTAATTAAACTTATTGTAATTCTGAAAATAAAACATTATTAAAAATGAATATATGGCAAGATGCCATATATTTCGGGTCGTACGGACGACCCGAGCCTCGTGCCGAGCGCACGCTCGACGGAACCTCGTGTTCCCCCTCCACCGCTCCCCGCAGAGAGAGACAGCGAGTGAACACAAGCAGTCCCAAGAGCCGATCGCAAAGCTTCGGCTATGCATATATATATGCTTCTGGGTAATATACACCCAGTCATCTGAAAAGAAATATAGTATATTATGCAAAAATATATTTCATGCAATCATATTATATGATAATCAGTTCTTATAAACTGATACTCTCTCCGTCCGTTTCAGCGGACGGAGGAGGACAGCGACAGACGTCGCTGTAACCTTGCTCAGCAAGGTAGTTATTAATTAACATTTCTGTTAATTAATAATTCTTATAGGTAAAATAAAAAATTTTCATCTGAAAAAAAAACATTTATCATTCAAGAATTAAATTCTTGCAATCATATTAGGTATATGACTAACAGTTCTTATGAACTGATACTCTCTCCGCCCGTGTTAGCGGACGGAGGAGAACAGCGACAGACATCGCTAACACTCGCTCTTTAACAGAGCGGTGTTTATAAATTAACGTACTTATTAATTAAACTTATTGTAATTCTGAAAATAAAATATTATTAAAAATGAATATATGGCAAGATGCCATATATTTCGGGTCGTGCGGACGACCCGGGCCTCGTGCCACGCGCACGCTGGACGGAACCTCGCGTTCCCCCTCCGCCGCTCCCCGCAGAGAGAGGCAGCGAGTGAACACAAGCAGTCCCAAGAGCCGATCGCAAAGCTTCGGCTATGCATATATATGGGTGGTTATCGGAAATTGGGTTAACTTGGTGGTAGCATCAATTTTCGCAATATTATAAAAAAAATATCCAATATTTGAAGCTACTAAACGACGTTATAAAGTCCATTTAGTTCAGTCACTCACTTTGATACATATCATAATATTCTTTAATTACAAAAAAAAAAATCTTACTCCAAATATCAGGCCCTAGCCATGTAAGATATCCCGAATTTAGTATTAATTTCACTGTAATTATATCTCTATAAGAATAATTTGATCAAACTCTATTTAAATTTATTTACTAATTCATTACTAACACTGTCATTACGATTTAATTATAATAACAATATGGTTTATCACATTATTTCAAGTCAAAAAAGTGTAAGCGATCAAAAATATCAGGCCCTAGTCATTAACGAAATTCAAAAATACGCGGCATCCAAACGTATGGCTTTTTCATAACTCACTCAATACGATAGCTTCAGTGTGAAGTTAGTTGCAAACACGACCCAAGCCGCGGCAGCCATTTTGTTATTAGTGCGGTTGCCGACTTTGCTGCGGGAACACGTGCTGTGCCAGTCAAGCTCTCAGGCCCTAGGTAAGTTGTTTTAAATATTGTTAATTACTAATTTATCTCATTACTTATTGTAAATATGAGTTTGATGTGCCTTGTACTTTTAACCGCCTATTGGGTTTGATGATGATTTTAAATAGTAGGTTTCATTTGAATTTGTTTCGTTTCGTCAGTCCCTAGACCGTCAGGCCCTAGTCGTAATAGTGACTAGGGCCTGACGCCACATCTAGGGACTGACGGTCATACTGTGTGATGCATGGTTTTAAACAGATTACTTGTATTTGTTGTAGAATATGGCGCCTAAAAAGAAAAACACATTGTCTAAAGAAGAAATTGCAAAAAAAAAGTCTGAACAGGCAAAAAAGCGATTGGAAAAAATTAAAAATGACCCTGTTTTGCTGGCAGAGTACAAAGAAAAGGAACGACTAAAATATCTAAAGAAAAAGGAAAAAGGACAACGGAAATGTGTAAAAAACATGACTCCGCGTGAACATAGAAAGGCAAAAAAAAACTGGGTCGTCTATTCAACTGATTATAGAAAAAAACAAAAGATTCCTAAAAATATAGATAACTACGTGGACCAAAATACACCGCCATTATCGGAAGATGAAATTATTCCTGAGGTTCCTTTAATAAATAATAAAAGAGAAGCTGAAGCTAGAAGGAGGAGCACAGTTCAACGGAAAAAAAGAAATAGTATACTGAAGAGGAAGGACTTACTCATTGAAAATTTAAAGAAGAAACTTGCCAGCGAACAACAAAGAAACAGAAGACTAAAACGTAGAATGATAAAAAAGAAACAAGCACTGACACCAAAAAGTAAAATTGTAGAAATAGCCAACGACCCTAATCAAAAAGTAGAATTGGTAAAAAAAGCGTTATTTGGAGATATTATTCAGAGGCAAATTTTAGATAACAAGATGGAGACACACCAAAAAAAAACCTGCTTAAAATCGATTTTGTCCAGTCCATTGACACATAAATACAAGATATGGAGACTTGGAAACAAAGCTATTACATATAAAAAGATGGGATTTAATCGTACAAAATATGAAGCTAAGCGAAATAGAAAGAGAGTTGAAGAAGTCATACACAAGTTTTATGAAGATGACAATAATAGTCGTTGTGCGGCTGGAAAAAAGGAATGCATAACTCGCAAAAAAAATAAAAAACAAAAAAGATATTTGCTGGATTCTTTGAAAAACTTGCATAAAAAATTTCTCAATACGAATTTGATGAAAATTGGGTATAATTTGTTCTGTAAATTGCGTCCTTTTTGGGTTGTTGTGCCTCAGCTTACCGACCGTGATACCTGTGCTTGTGTTACTCATGAAAACATCAATTTGAAACTAGGTGCCTTAAAAAATGCAAATGTTCTTGACTTTGCAACATGCCAAACTGCACTAACAACAATTTGCTGTGATCGTTACTCGGAAAAATGCTTAGCGAGAACTTGCCAGGACTGCTCGATGAAGATTTTACCATACAAGGAGTTTGATAATAGTATAGATATTGCAGTCAAACAATGGAAGCATTGCAAGGAATTGATTAAGGACATTAAAACTAAACAGGATCGATATGTTACAAAGTACAAGAAAGAGATGTACAACTCAAAACCTCGTGAGTTAGTTATGCAATTAGAAGAGAGTGATCTTCCAAAATTATTCCAACATGAACAGAACATCGTCCATCAATATAAAACTATGAAATCTTTAAAAGAGTCACTTACAGAAAAGGATGCAGTAATTCACATGGACTTCTCGGAAAACTACACAACTAAATGCAACCAAGAAATTCAGTCGTATCATTTTGGCGGCTCCAGGACTCCAATTTCTTTGCATACAGTGGTGGTTTACATAAAGGATAAAGTAACGTCTCATTGCACTGTCTCATTAAATTTATCTCACAACGCTGGAGCCATTTGGGCACATTTACAGCCTGTCCTCATGGGATTGCCATCCTCTGTAGAAAACCTGCATTTTTTGAGTGACGGTCCTGTAACCCAATATCGAAATAAAACGATGTTTTATATTTTGGGATGCAGACTCCAGGATTTCTATCCACTGGCTGTGAAATACACGTGGAATTACCATGAGGCGGGACATGGGAAAGGCGCACCAGATGGAATCGGAGCTACATGCAAACGTACTGCAGACCAACTCATAGCTCAGAGAGGTGACATTACTAGCTTGTTCGACTTTGTGGCTGTGCTTCGAGAAAGGTGTCCAAATATACAGATCTCTGTTATCGGAGATGTTGACATAGAAAAAGTTAACAAAATGATCAAGGAACATGAGAAAGAGCAGAAACCGTTTAAAGGAACTCTTTTAGTGCATCAAGTTTCGGGTCATATTTATAACCAGCCTAATAAACTTGTCTTGAAGTCACTAAGTTGCTTCTGTGATAATGTTGATTGTAATCATTATAACTTGGGGACTATAACGTACCAAACCAATACACAGCGGCTTCAAGTTTCAGATGTTTTCACGGATTCTGAAGATGATATGCCGTTAGCAAGTATGAGCCACATTGCGCGAGAAAAATCTAAAACGAGCTATGGCAGTGGAGACTATGTTCTAGTTAAGTTAATAATGAAGGGAAAAGAATACCGATACGCCGCAATTTGCTCAAAATATGATGACGAAGATGGAGAGCTGACAGTTACATTCCTTAAAGTTTGCAATGAACATGGCACAGAATTTAAAATAAATGATAATGATGTCGCAGACGTGACTTACGAAGACGTTATAGAAAAACTGACAGTTCCCAATCTAATTATCAAGAGAAATACAGTATTTTACAAATTTAAAAAACCCGTTAGTGTTTACGAGAAGTGAAACAAATAGTGATTAGAATAAATACGAGGTACTAGTTAGTTTAAGCTTGAAATATTTGTGATCTTGTAATAATAATGAAAGTCTGAATATTGTGTTCAAATTATAATTTAGTTACTTAAAAGGCTGATTATTTATAATAATTGTTAATTACTTAAAAAGACTATTAGTTTGTAAGTATTAAACTCAAAGTGAAATACGATTGTTAAGAAATATTGATACAGTATTTTCAGGTGGATAATTAATAAATAATGTGATTATTTTTGTGATTATAGTTCATAGAACTTGTGAACTTAAGAGATAATTAGTTGTTACAGTTGATTTTGCAATAAAAACGTGATTTTACATAATAACCGTGTTTGGCGTCAGTCTCTATCCCGTCTCGTCAGTCCCTAGAACACTGATTTCTAAAAATCATAAATTTCTCTAAAAATATCAAGTAAAGTGACTGGCCCTTTTAGATGCAGCAAAGTAGATGTTATACCCACAGTATACAGTATAAATTGTTCTGATTTTTAACTAAAAACACCACTTCCAAAATTACGTCAGAAGTTAACCAAATTTCAGATAACCACCCATATATATGCTTCTGGGTAATATACACCCAGTCATCTGAAAAGAAATATAGTATATTATGCAAAAATATATTTCATGCAATCATATTATATGATAATCAGTTCTTATAAACTGATACTCTCTCCGTCCGTTTTAGCGGACGGAGGAGGACAGCGACAGGCGTCGCTGTAACCTCGCTCTTTAGCAAGGTAGTTATTAATTAACAGTTCTGTTAATTAATAATTCTTATAGGTGAAAGAAAAAATTTTCATCTGGAAAAAAACATTTATTATTCAAGAATTAAATTCTTGCAATCATATTATGTATATGACTAACAGTTCTTATGAACTGACAGTCTCTCCGCCCGTGTTAGCGGACGGAGGAGAACAGCGACAGACATCGCTGACACTCGCTCTTTAGCAGAGCGGTGTTTATAAATTACCGTACTTATTAACTAAACTTATTATAATTCTGCAAATAGACCATTATTAAAAATGAATATATGGCAAGATGCCATATGTTTCGGGTCGTGGGGACGACCCGGGCCTCGTGCCGCGCGCACGCTGGTCGGAAACCCGTGTTCCCCCTCCGCCGCTCCCCGCAGAGAGAGACAGCGAGTGAACACAAGCAGTCCCAAGAGCCGATCGCAAGGCTTCGGCTATGCATATATATATACAGGGTGTTATAAAAGTCTGGAAACGGTCGAATATCTCAAAAATAAAGCATTTTTGAGAGAAATGTTTCAGACAAAAGTTGTATGGTTCGGAATGAGCTAGAAGATGGTGCCATTGAATTGACCTTGAAGAGTCATTTGAAGGTCACGTGAAGGTCACCTCAATTTTTTTAAATGGCACCCCCTATTTTTATTACATATTCTTGTAGCTGATCTCGAGAGCTTTCCAAAACACTATAATTAAATGTTTTTTCATCAATTACTTTTCGAGTTATAAGTCTTCAAAAGTACAATACCGCCGGCATTAGCGTTAACCGATATTTAACATTTGGAGGTTGCACGGTCGGATTTACATCTCTTGTGTGCGTGTGTGTGCACGCACGCACACATGCACACGCACGCACGCACGCACACACACACACACCCACACAAACACACCCACACACACACACCCACACACGCACACACACACGCACACACACGCGCACACACACACACACACACACACACACACACACACACACACACACACACACACACACACACGCGCGCGCACACCCACACACACACACCCACACACACTCACACGCGCGCGCACACACACACAAGAGATGTAAATCCGACCGTGCACCACCCCCACGTGGTACATCTCGGTTAACGCTAATGCCGGCGGTATTGTACTTTTGAAGCCTTATAACTCCAAAAGTAATTGATGAAAAAACATTTAATTATAGTGTTTTGGAAAGCTCTCGACATCAGCTACAAGAATATGTAATAAAAAATAGGGGGTGCCATTTAAAAAAATTGAGGTGACCTTCACGTGACCTTTAAATGACTCTTCAAGGTCAATTCAATAGCACCATCTTATAGATCATTCGGAACCATACAACTTTTGTCTGAAACATTTTTCTCTAAAATGCTTTATTTTTGAGATATTCGACCGTTTCCAGACTTTTATAACACCCTGTATATACAGGGTGAATCTCTTAAAGTATAGCACCCTTTATTCTGGGGTAGACGGGACCATTACAAACAAAAGTTGCAAATAAACATTAGGGATATTTTTAATAGTTTACGAGATATCAATTTTTGAAGTTTATCCAATCAGCGCGGCGAGAAGCGTTGGAGCGACCCACTCCCCGCCCTATCCGTAGATATAGCACAGTGTAGGGCGTTACATTTGGGATCGCAAAATTCAGAGCAGTCAATTATTATTATTTTATTAGGCAGTCATTTTTATTTGTCGGGCTTTGACTGGCTAGGCTATGGCTAGGGCGGAGAGTGGGCGGCTCCAACGCTTCTCGGCAAAATTCAGAGCAGTCAATGACCGACAAATAAAAATGACTGCCTAATAAAATAATAATAATTGACTGCTCTGAATTTTGCGATTCCAAATATAGCGACCTACACTGTGCTATATCTACGGATAGGGTGGAGAGTGGGCGGCTCAAACGCTTCTTGTCGCGCTCTAATTTGACGAACTTTAAAAATTCATATCTCGTAAACTATTAGACATATCCCTAATGTATATTTGCAACTTTTGTTTGTAATGGTCCCATCTACCCCAGAATAAATGGTGCTATACTTTAAGAGATTCACCCTGTATACACCCAGTCAGCTGTAAAGAAATATACAGTCGGGGACAGAATTGAGTGGACACCATCTGGTATAGAGTGCCGCAACGAGTTTTTATGCCATTTCGCCGGTAGTTGGCCTAGGCTAATTTAACCAACGTCATTTTAAAGAGGGGCAATTTACCTTCATTTTGGTTATTTTAAAACATTTTTACGATTTTTTTGGCAAATGGCACCCAGTTTTGAAAAGAAAAATTTTCGTTCGTTTTTTTGTTCTTCTTTAAGTGGACACCTTTTGTAGTGAAATTTTTTTAACGCGTTTTTTTACTCCTATCATAAAGGGGGAAATGCAAGCTTCAATTTCTTTTTTTATAAAGCTTCGTACGATTTTTTTGTCCAAAGATATTTCGTTTTTTAAGAAAAAATAGACGATTAGAAAATTGCTCCGCAGGACGAAAACGATGAGGTTTACAATAAAACCTCAAGACGGTAAAAAGTTGTATCATTTTCTGATGAGATCACGAGAATTATTTCAGATTTTTTTTTCGAAATTTGTTTTCCACCTATTTCCGGTCTAAGATCGATTGACCTGTATACCATGCTATTTTCGTATCACCGGAAATAGATGCATGGAATGTATGGAATGTATGGAAATAGATAAACTGATACTCTCTCCGTCCGTTTAAGCGGACGGAGGAGAACAGCGACAGACGTCGCTGTGACCTCGCTCTTTAGCAAGGTAGTTATTAATTAACATTTCTGTTAATTAATAATTCTTATAAACTAAGACTAACATATTTATTAATTAACAATTCTTATCAACTAAAATTCTCTCCGTCCATTGTAGCGGACAGAGGAGAACAGCGACAGAAGTCGCTGTGACCTTGCTCTTTGGCAGGGCAGTTTTTATTAACAAATAACAGTTCTTAGAAACTGTCATTCTCTTCGTCCGTTTTCGCGGACGAACGATAACAGCGACAGGCGTCGCTGGCACGTCGCTCTTTAACAGAGCGAGTTTATTAACTAATATATTTTATAATTAAACTTATAATAATTATGCAAATATTTTCTGAAAATAAAATGTTTTATACAAATTATTTTATGGCAAGTAACCATATCCTTCAAGTCGCGTGGAATGCTCCATATATATATACAGTGGCGTGCAAAAGTTTTGGGCCACATTATTTTTCGTGCATATTGCACAGAAATACGGCTGCGGGAAAAAATAAATAAATAACAAAAACTTGTATTGACTTATATTTGATAACCATATATTGTAAATAATAATACTGTTCTCGAGGAATTTGTTAAGCCAACCGCCTAAAATTGTCTTAATTAGAGCAAAGCCTTTATTTTCATATTCATAGAATAAATATATTTATAAGAAATACCGAACTCGTTTGTCAATAGAATAACAGTATATATAAGAAATGCCAAACTCGTCTATCGATAGTATAAAAGCATACAAAGAAATGCCATACGCCCTTACAGAACAACGCCTGCATAGTCTCCAAATATTAGAAACCCCGAATGTCTAGACTGCGTAACCTGACCTCGTGTCGCCCAGGCTGCAACGCCACCACTTCAGATACTTCTAAGAAATAAACATAACGACGACCCTTAGTTTAACAAACTCCAGATCTACATATGGCACACCCGCTTTCCCACCATCGCTTTCCCACAAAAATTGAGCATCGACGATTCTCAGAGCGACTTCGAAGGCAGATTCGTTAATTGTACTTCGTGCAGAGAGGTCCTCTCTCTGGAGCCCATCTGACTGGAGCTCGGTATAATTAGTTGTTACGCCAGTTGTACTCCACGTTTTGCAAACGGGATGATAATTTAAAACTTTGTTAAATCAGAAACATATCATTCGCATCCGCTTGAAGTGAAAATCATTGTAATCAAATATTAAATAAATCATTACGTGCTAACACTCGCGGTCATCTCCTTTGTGTTAACCCGAAGACATCTTGTGATACCTAAACAAGCTCTGATTCTTCGCCTGTGCACATCGTATTCATCAAGGGTTATCCTCCTTCTTCGAAGACATCGACGGCTGCAGCTACGAACGTCCATAGAAGGGAAACACACCTTGACTGCCATTGATCAACATTTCGATAAGTATCCTCACACACACAATATTCATTTCACTCCTCATATTGGTCCTGATACTGACTACGAAGGAAGACTGCGCGGTCTATAAAGACACCGTTGGGCAACGGACCTATTGTTACGCGTATTACTATTCTGACACGTAATACAGCCCTGGAAAGGCTTTACCAAAAAACTTAACCTGGCGATTCGAAAACCATGGGTTCTTTATGAGACGAGATACCTTGTGATGTGTACATTGCACAAGGGCAGAGTTAATATTGAATGCCAGTTGGATTCGAGTCATTTTTGAGCCATTTGCGTAACATAAAATTGGCGATCCTGCCAGGATTGTGAAAAATCGTAATACCAGAATTTAATATTCAACTCGGTTACCGAAACTCCACAAAAGGAGGGTGTAAAACTACGAACACAATATATGTGCACGAGTGAACGTTGAACAGACATTCAACTTAGTTAATTTTGTGTTAACGGGAAAGACATTGCCATACTGAATTTCCTGTGAGTGAACAACGAATATTCGTGTGAGAAGGAACTTATACGTACCACGCATCGATAAGACTTCGCCGCAGGAGCACGAGGTTGGGAAGGATTGAACTAAAACTGGGGGAGACACGCCTTCAGAAAATAACCTCAACTCCGACGGTATGCTGGATCATCAATCGACGCAGAGGGTCTACAACCAATCGTCGTAATAGCGCCCGCCACTTCAAGACCATCGAAAACATCATTCGACTGGTACTACATACGAGATAGCGGCCGCCACCCCAGGAACATCGAAGACATCATTCGACTAGTACTATATGCGAGTAAAAGTAAGTTTCAAGACACAAGGAAACTATAAACTCGTTAAGTAATTTTGTGCGTTTAACTTAGAAAGAACCACTAGCATTGGAAGCTATGTCCAGTCCAACGTAGTAAAGAAAGATACGGCAAAATAATAGAGTCTTGTTACTACAGTAAACTCAGTGGTGCTGAGTATATATAATATCACTTGCGATGTACAATTAGATCAGTGACACAGATATATCGACATAAAAAAAAAAAAGTAATGTCCACGTTAGGGAAAAGTATATCTGGAAGAAGTATTATAATTGAGGAAATCCCTGACCATGTAAAAAACTTGAAGAAAGATACTTCACGTATTCTATTCAGTTATTTTTTCTATTATAAACATAACCCTGAATGGAAACCTAAAGAGGATTTAAGTGTTCTAAGAGAAACTGAGCAAATACAACAAGTAACTTGGAAATTTCATAAAAATCCCAAGAATCACCCACATTTATTAGCGTACCACGGTGTACCTCATTCATTGGATTACATTTTAGTAATCACAGGAAAAAAGAACATTGAAGAAATATCTGAACAAAACCTTGCTATTTCATTATTACCGGAAGATCAGATTGCTATCCCTGTAGACACCAGAGAACTACAATCAGTAACATCAAGTTCCACAGAGTTCAGACCGCCTCACAAAAAACAATCAGTAATCAACCCTACGACCATAAGAGAGCTTGAGCAAGAGAAGTTAATTAACTCCCAACTCACCGCCCTAGTAAATAAATATTTTGACGAAGGACTTACGCTAAAAGACAGAGCTATAGAAGAAGTACAGTTACGAGACGCACTTCAGGAATCAGAAAATAAAATAAGACAATTAACGGAAAAAATCAGACTGCAAGAGGAACAAATCTCCCGATTCAATACCGAGAAACTTGTACTCGAAAAAACCCAACTCGAATTACGAACAGAATTAGCTTACTTACAAAAAAACAACGATAGTAGTCTTGAATTTGCTGAACGTGCAGGCCAAGCAAACCTTGCACAAAATGACCTCATTCGAATTCTAGAGACTCGGAATTCGCATCTCGAGAATCAATTCACGAAAGCCGTACAAGAAAAACAAGCAGAAATCTCGAAACAGCACGACGAAATACATAAGCTAAGACATAATATACAAGAGGTTCAGATAGAAAAACAGATTTTAGAAAGAGAAAAATCGGAACAAACAATTGAACAAAAATACTTACAAGAGCAAATAGAAAAACTTAAAGACGCGGTCCAAACTTACCAGCAACAGAAAAAAATTCTCGAAGATACAAATTTCACATTACAATCCCAAATTATAACCCAAAAGGAATACCTTGAAAAAGAATCCATTGAAACTCAAGATCAATTTAGGGTCTTGCAAGAGCAAAACGCTCAACGACAGGAACGATTAATTAACGAAATAAAAGCGACTTACGACGTTCAGTTCGATAAACAATTAGACGAGAAAATACAGGAATTTAAAAGAACAGAAGAAAGGCTAATAAAAGAAAAACAGCAATTCGAAGAACAAGTAAGGTTAGAATTTCAACAAGGTAGAGAAAACTGTTTACAAACCCATAACAAGGAAAAAGAACATTTAGAACACATTATTGCAGAAACGCAAAGTACACTTATACACAAAAATCAACAAATTGAAAATTTGAACTCCCAAATAAACAACTTAAAACAAGTGCACCAACAAGAACTGGCTACTCTAACTATCACGAAATGCAAAATGAATAAAGATAAAACACAAACATTAGAAGAAGAAAACAGTCGGCTTCGCCAAGATTTTCAAAGAATAAACGATCATGTGCGAAACCTCGAGACCAGAATACGACAACTCACGCAGACACGAGCTTCTTTACTCAATTCTTCTAAACAAAACAAGAAGCCACATGATGAACGGTATCAATATCAAACGAAAGCACCGCCATTCGGAGATCCGGATGATGATGACCCTGACGATAATTCTGATAATGACGAAGATCAACCGAATCACCGAGGAAATTATGCGGGTAGACCATACAGAGTCCCAATACCTGACGACTTGCTACCAAATCAAGACGCGCCAGCAAAGGAAACTATCGATATAGTACCTATCTTCACTGGAGATACTGCGGAAGGAGCCGTCAACATCTCAGAATGGATAAACAAAGTTGACAGAGCACGACATTGGACAGTACCAAACCAACACGGATTACTGTTGGAAAAAATATTAACAATGAAAATCAAAGGAAGAGCACAAAATTGCATATCAAATGTTGATATTTACACATACGACCAATTGAAGGACGTATTGATAAAACGAGTTAACCCGATGAAATCATCATTGCTACTCATGAATGAGATGACAGCGTGTATTCACACTCAAGGAAAAATCCAAGAGCACAACACCAGATTTCGCAGGATTTACACCTCTTGGCTGAACGCAAAACGACTGGAATTAAAACAAGCTCACCAAACTGATGAAGCAATCACCACTTATCTGCAGATATCTGACAAGGATATCATTCAGACATATTTACAAAACCTTAAAGAAGATACACGAGCGTATCTCAGAACTAAAAACATATATTCACTCGCACAAGCAGAAGCTACTGCCCGAGAACACGAAGATTTCAAAAGAAGCATCCAAAGACAACGAGGAATGTTTCATGAAAGTCAACACCGGCAAAGATCAGAAAATCCTGGATTCAACTCAGGAAGATCATTCAGCAAGAGACCACAAGAGAAGAAGAAATTTTTCTCCATACACAAACCAAACGTTCATAACACCGAATATAATGAATATGAATCCCACGAAGAAGAGGAAGAGGAACAAGAATTTAGGACGGAGAAAGAACGACAATATCACAACGACATCCGACATTTTGATCTTGACTCCATAAACACAACCGATCAATTGAAGGAAGCCCTCGAATATATCATGGTAATGAACCACCCCGACCGACAATGCTCTTATTGCAAACGGCGTGGACATACCGAACTGTATTGCAATCAAAAGAAAAAGGATAAAGGCATACCAAGCCCATTCAACAAAAACAATAATCAAAGAAAGGAACCCCTTCGAAAAGGAAATCAAAATTTTCGGAAGGCTCTGAACCAGAAGAGACCTCCTCAACAGGAAGTGAACGCGACGAAAGAAGAGCAAGAAAACACAAGCGACGACGACAGCGCTCGCGAAGAGAGCACATCTCAACAATAGATAAGGGACATCTATTTACGGCAAAGTTCGAATTTAAAGAAACAAAAATTAAAAATTTGACGACGCTAATTGATACCGGAGCATCAATTAACATCATCAAAGAACACCTGGTAAAAACAAAAAACATTGTCAAAAAACCAATTCTCTTTAACACCGGAAAAAAGACGAACAAGACGCTTGGATACACATATATCACGTGTGAAGGAAACATAAACAACCGACGCGACAAATTTCACATAGTTCCAGCTGATTATCCAATTAGGGAAGACGGTTTAATAGGAACACCTTTTATATTAAACAATGATATAATGATCGACTTACCTAAAGAAAGAATAAGAGTCAACAAAAGATATAAACAAATAGAATCATCTCAATTTACTGTGCCTGCCGGACAGTTCATAACTATTCCAGTGGAAGTAACAAAGCAAAGAGGAACCGCATTAGTAACAACACCTCAAGGAGAAAGCCTCCATCACATAAAGGAAGGAATTGTAAATATCCCATTAGCTAATGAAGGAAAAAGAAACATAAATTTCCAAACAAGAAATATTCAAATCTTCGAAGTAAAACCGAGATTGATAACTACCAAAACGAACCAAAATAGAAGGATTCAAGAACTCAAAAAGAAGACCAGATTAGATCATATAAAGAGTGACAGAGAAAGGGACGAAATGTGGAAAATTATACAAAACTATTCCGACCTATTTCAATTAGACGACGATAAACCACCGAGCACTGACTTAGCTGAACATGTAATCGTACTTGACGAATCCACAAAACCCATCAATATAAAATCCTATAGACCACCTAAAACTCACCAAGAGGAAGTTGACAAACAAGTACAAGAATTATTACAGAAAAAAATTATTCAGCACTCTCAATCCCCATTTAATGCACCTGTTTGGATAGTGCCAAAAAAGAAAGACGCATCAGGTAAAACAAAATGGAGAATGGTAATCGATTACAGGAAATTAAATGAAAAAACAGCTCAAGATTCATATCCTTTACCCGTTATAGAAGACATTCTAGACGACTTGGGAAAAGCATCAGTTTTCTCCGCATTTGATTTGAGTGCAGGATTTCACCAAATACCCATGGAAGAAAAATCAAGAAAGTATACAGCTTTTAGTACCAACCAAGGACATTTTGAATTCTTACAAATGCCTTTTGGGTTGAAGAATGCACCTGCCACCTTTCAAAGAATGATGAACACCGCATTAAGAGGATTGATAGGGAAAATTTGTTTTGTATATCTGGACGATATAATAGTTTTTGGTAAAACAATGGAAGAACATAACAAAAACTTAATAATACTATTCAATCGATTGAGAAACACTAATTTGAAACTACAACCAGATAAATGTGAATATGTAAAACCTGAACTCGAATACTTAGGACACATTATTACACCTAACGGAGTAAAGCCCAACGCAGAAAAATGTAAGGCTGTAAAGGAATTCCCAATACCGAAAACACCTAAACAAGTTAAATCTTTTTTAGGACTTGCAGGATACTATAGAAAGTTTATCCCGAAATTTTCAGCCATAGCTAAACCCCTGACTGATCTAACAAAAAATTATCAAGAAGATAAAAGTAAACCGATTACATGGACAGATAAATGTCAAATCGCATTTGAAACACTAAAAAATATCCTTACCAGTGACCCTGTATTAATCTACCCAGATTATACAAAGAAATTTGTATTAACAACTGACGCATCAAATCAAGGACTAGGAGCCGTTTTATCACAAGAAGAACGCCCTTGTGTTTATATATCAAGAACATTGAATAAAGCTGAACTAAATTACACAACGACAGAAAAAGAACTACTTGCTATAGTTTGGGCGATTAAACGATTCAGACAATATCTTCTAGGAAGGCGGTTTACAATAAAAACTGACCACCAAGCATTAAAATGGTTAGCAAACAAACCAGACCCTGCATCCAGACTATTGCGATGGAGACTCAAACTCGAGGAGTATGAATTCGATATCGAATACGTAAAAGGAAAGCATAACGTTGTAGCCGACGCATTATCTAGAGAAGCATTTATGGAACTACCGGAAGGCTATAACACAGATAAGACGTTTGATAATGAACTTGTCCATCATATTGAAAGGGACTCTCATGGAAACGATCAATATATAATAACCAGTGACGTTAATCGAACGGAATTCAAAATTAAACGGATAGCCAAAACAAACACCTATGAACAAAGTAAAACAATTCCTAATAAACTCAAACTAATGACAGACGACTTTCAAGAAGATCTCGAGACTCTAAACACAATAAGCGATAAAGAGAATCACGTTGATAATCATCAAAATACCTTAACCAGCCATAATCAAATTAATTATAATTTGAGATCAAGAGACTCAAACATCAACAAAAATTCTGAACCTCTCAACGAGAAAAAAAACGATCCAGATGAAAGCTTAGATCAACTCCAAACTGACTCAGACATAGAGCTACCATATGATTACTATCAATATTCATCATACAAGTTATATAATCCAAACAACTTAGGACATCTTTTAAGAGAAAGACCTAATGTAAAAGGAAAACATTGAATAAAAATTAATACACCTACCGATAATAAACCCCAGAGTTTGTATTATCAGATACTCAACAAAGTCAGAACTAAATTAACCATTAATAAGGTTAAAGGAACTAAACATATTAAGATTTTCACAGACGATTTAATGACGAAAGCTGACAAGGAAGAAATTCTGTCGATATTAAGATTCTTTAGTTGTAAAGACCCCGAAACTCAATACGAATATTGTTTTTCAACATTTAAAGAACCCGACTACATAGACAAAAAGAAAATTATAGCAGAAAGTCATGGAACTAACCTAAGTTCACATTTTGGAGAACATAAGACTATACACCGAGTAAAGGAACACAGAGAGTGGGAACATCTTGAGGAAGACGTAAAAAGTTATATCAAAAATTGTAAAATATGTCAAAAATTCAAAGCTGTGAGAAATCGTGAAATAGCCCCAGCTATCGTACCCGAACTACCAGACAAACCATTTGAAAAAGTTGCCTTAGACATATTCGGCCCACTACAACGATCACGATCAGGGCATGAGTACATTCTCAGTATACAGGATTGCTTAACGAAATACATCGTATTATGCCCTCTAGAAACAAAGTCGAGTTCAGAAATTATTCAGACACTAAACGATGATTTTATAATGATTCATGGAACCCCCGACACCTTTTTAACAGACCAAGGACAAGAATTTAATTCCAAACTAATGAAAGACTGCGAACAATTACACGGTATTTCGCATATTACAACCACTGCATTTCATCCGCAGAGTAATGGAAGTATAGAAAGAATGCATTCCCTACTTAAAGAATCAATAAAGACCATGTGTGAAGGCCAAGTAGATAACTGGAAGGATATACTGAAATTAGTAGCTTTCGCCTACAACAGTTCAATACACAGTGCAACCGGATATCGACCTGATGAGTTAGCATTCAATAGAAAACTTAGGAAACCATCAAGCCTGCCTCATAAAAAATCATTAACATATGACGATTTATTGAAGAAATGGACACAGACGCATGACACCATACTCTTAGAAGCACGAGAACGCTTACAACTAAGACAGGATCAAACAGCTAAACGACTAAACGAAAACAAAAATAAAAAAGATTTCGACAAAATTAAGGTAGGACAGAAAGTTTACCTTCACAACGAAAGTAAAAAACATAAGTTAGACCTCGAATGGTTAGGACCATACGAAATAATAGAAATCTACAAGGATAAATCGAACGTTAAGATAAATATCAATGATAAAGAAAAAACAGTTCATTTGAATCGAATAAAGTTATTCTTTTCAGATGGCGAACACGATGAAGATGTTGTTGATAACGACAATTGTATTAACCGCAATTAACAGCGCTCGTACCATTGAACAGGTAACCTTTGCGAACACTTCATTCATAGAAGAATATCAATCATATGTACTAACCTATAGTGAAGAAATGAAATTCACAATAATCATAGACCTTAAGAGCATTTATGAAGCATATAAAGAAATTGACAAACAGGCTAATCAATACAAAGTACTGCCCGACCAACCTGTAGAAATAATTAACTCTATCAATCAAAAGGTCAATAAATTGAAAAAACAAATCAAGATCCTAACGATTTTAAGCCATGAAATTAAGGACAATGACAATGCCCCTAACAAAAATCTGACTATCGCGGAAGCAACAATACCAAGTGATACATTCGAAAACGCTATACCATACAAAACATGGGGAATGATAACACCCATTTATAGTGGATACACTTGCTTGCACACGGATAAAATTATATATGACCTACAAACAAAATTTTTACGAGTGAACAATATTAAGGACACACTACAGAACCGCAATAAAGTAATACCCGCACTTCAAAACCTAGGAAAAATAACTAAATACGTCACGAAACAGGAGAAAAACCTAGACCTGCTCGCCCTATGCATTTTGACAACGGAGAAAAGACACAAAAGAGGTGTTTGTAACTTCTGTGGAAACATTCAAAAATTCCTGTATGGAACACCTACCCACGATGACATAGAAAAAATCTACGATAATATTCAAAATGTAACCGATTCAGTAAACGTTATAAAAACCTCAGTTCAGAAACAATCAGCAATTGTTCGAAAACTAGCTACCGAAATAGGAGAACATATTAAAAAACTAAACCAAACACAAGTTGAAATCAGCTACATAATACCTTTCATATCGTATATAGATACTTTGTTATTCGATATAAATAATGTAATACTGGCCATTGAAACAAGGAAAATCCTACCTCAGTTGGTAGAACCAGATGTCATTTCGGACATGATTGACAGACTATTAAAAGAATCAAAAAGTGACCATGTTTTCAACTATTATACCGAAACTAGAGCACAACACTTCATAGACATCGCAGATAAACTAATGCTGCTAAGAAAAGGTAATCTCATATTCGAATTGACAATCCCGAAATTAGAAAATGATAAATGGAGTTTGTACAACATTATACCTATTCCAAAGATTTATAATAAGACATACATTGTAACCACGCCAAAGTATTCCCACCTGTTAAGACGCAGTGTTACTGGCGACGTACGCTTCGAAATTTCGATCAGACTTCCTGCGAGCACTAAACAATCAATCAGCTTAAAAATTGGCAGGTACACAGAGAATTATGGCAAAATTATGCTCTTGCTATATTTTTATCGAAATATTAAAAAAAAAATTGCAGTTTTATGTTATCACGGGAGTAATCACAGACTTACATATGATGCACGGATCGAATCGTAATGTCTATGGCAAGAGCCGAACCGCAATTAAAAAACACACGTTTCGGGCTTTATTTCATTAGATTTTATGCAAAATTGAATGAATAAAGTCTGATCGAAATTTTTGACAAGAAGATATCGACAATTTGACCGACATACGAAAAAAATAGTGTAGCGAAATTCGAAGAGAAGGCGCTGGCGAAATTTTCTCAAGAAACTCGTATGGTAAGCGGTGAAAGCGGAGACAAATGACGGAAAGCTTTGCTGCTATATATATACTTATTTATGTTTAGCCCGCAAGGCCTTGCCTCCTCCGTCACCGACTGTCGCCCGGCCTGACTACATCACGGATCGCGCGTATATATATATATATACACACACATAAAAGCCACGACAGCGCACGCTACATATTAGGCCAACGTCAGGCGCGTATGGGTGAGACTCGCGTGTCTGCTCGGGAACCGATGGCCGCGCGAACAAATGATAGTCATTCATGTCCTCCCCGAATGCAATGAAATAAAATGCAAAATGTGCGTATTTTGATTACGCGTTAGCTGTCTATTCAAGAGCTATGATAATGTCAATACAACTATCGGAAATATTCATCGTATATTTATTTATATATAAGTGTTACAGGCAACGTACGCTTTGAAATTTGGATCAGTAGTCCAGCATGCAGTAAACAACCGATTGAAAATTTGAAAATACACAGAGCACGATAGCAAAAGTGTATGTTGGTATTTTTTCCCCAAAATTTTTGCTATAATTCTCTAGGTACTCTCAAAACCGCTCAGTGCCGAAGTAAGTGCAGCTGGTGTTTTCGAATCGCTGGTTGCCTGCAACTGCAATGGAACTATCAGGAATATGCATCGTGTATATATATATATACATGTGTGTGCGTGCGTGCGCGTGCGTGTGTGTGTACAATGAATATTCACGATAGTTGCATTGACGTTGCCATAACATAGGCAGCTAGCGCGCGATGCGGCTATGGGTACGCGTGTAGGAGTATATGCCGATTCCAACGGCCGCTCTCGTCGAGAGACGCGAAGCTACAATTCAAACAAACCTTACGCCCGCTATGAGAAACCGATCGAGCTGAAATTTTGACCCTGCATAGACAAAGGTGCCAGAAAGTGAACCTTGGTATTTTTTCCTATAATTGAGAACTAGAAAACCCATTTTTCCGGGCTACCGTTCCGGGCTACCGTTGAGAACAAACATGTATTTTATATATAAATGACTAAATAATCAATAAATGAATATATATATGTATATATGTATATACACAATGAATATACCTGATAGTTGCGTACCGTGCGCGTGCCACAACGCTACATATCACCGAATCGATGTGCTATATGTATGCACCAACACATCTGCATATATGTGTTGGTATATTTACGCACCGCGTGATCGAGAGACGGAAGAAAACAAAACATGAGCACTCTGTCATTTTCTGACGCGGCAGCTGAGCAGCGTGATATATTGGGCTCTCATGCCGCTCTCATGTCAGTAAAAAGACGCGTACTATTGTAATTACGTGCTAATTATATTATTAGAGACGAAAGTAATTTATAATTTACTAGTTCGAAACAGTATATAGTCTATATATAGTGTAAATAATAATAGTATAATCAGTGAGTGAGTGGTGATATACGCAAAATAAGCAATAGAAGACGAAAAAAAGGATAAACGGGCTCATTCTCGTGCAGAAAGGAATATTTTAAAAGGTATATATCACGACACTTATGCAAATAAAATTCTATTTATGCGACAATAAACCTGAGAATAACCTAAGATCTCTCTTTTGAGCTTGTTAGGTTACACATCAAAAAGTTATCGAAACATATAATTTAGTATTTGTCTCGTGCAGACTATTACGTAAATTACATCTATATTTCAGTAAAGATTGTAAGATTTACTAAAATTTAGTAAAGTGGGTTCGGTAAAGAGCGTATAATTTTGGGAATACAATTTATCTTTATTCGTTTCCCTACCACAAAATATACTCAGGATAGGGGAAATACGTATAAAACGTATAAGATATAAGTCTGAAATATGAATAGTATGTAACGAATGAGTAGATTTGTGTAGATCCTATTTTTCTAGGAATCTGTAGAATTTCAGACTCATAGCATTATGTAGATTTGTTGACGCTTGTATATGCGACTCTCGCTGACGAGAGCCGTCAGTCGCCGAGATCGCACTCTCTCGGCTGACGTTGACCATACGTCATCGACGATGCTTCAGGAGCAAGCATCGTTCGACGAATAAAAATATTCGAGTAAAAAATCGACCGAGAATTCGCGATTCTCGGTTGTCAGTTTCCTACTCGCAATATTCTGTAGATTGCCTGAACATTACATGCCTGCTTCAAAATATTTGAGGCGAAACTCGACCGAGAATTTTCGATTCTTGGTCGCGAATTTTATTGTCAAACTCGGCATTACGTAGATTTGTTGACGCTTGTATATGTGACTCTCGCTGACGAGAGCCGTCGGTCGCCGAGATCGCACTCTCTCGGCTGACGTTGACCATACGTCATCGACGATGCTTCAGGAGCAAGCATCGTTCGACGAATAACAATATTCGAGTAAAAAATCGACCGAGAATTCGCGATTCTCGGTTGTCAGTTTCCTACTCGCAATATTCTGTAGATTGCCTGAACATTACATGCCTGCTCCAAAATATTTCAGGCGAAACTCGACCGAGAATTTTCGATTCTGGGTCGCGAATTTTATTGTCAAACTCGGCATTACGTAGATTTGTTGACGCTTGTATATGTGACTCTCGCTGACGAGAGCCGTCAGTCCCCGAGATCGCACTCTCTCGGCTGACGTTGACCATACGTCATCGACGATGCTTCAGGAGCAAGCATCGTTCGACGAATAACAATATTCGAGTAAAAAATCGACCGAGAATTCGCGATTCTCGGTTGTCAGTTTCCTACTCGCAATATTCTGTAGATTGCCTGAAAATTACATGCCTGCTCCAAAATATTTGAGGCGAAACTCGACCGAGAATTTTCGTTTCTCGGTTACGAATTTTATTGTCAAACTCGGCATTACGTAGATTTGTTGACGCTTGTATATGTGACTCTCGCTGACGAGAGCCGTCGGTCGCCGAGATCGCACTCTCTCGGCTGACGTTGACCATACGTCATCGACGATGCTTCAGGAGCAAGCATCGTTCGACGAATAACAATATTCGAGTAAAAAATCGACCGAGAATTCGCGATTCTCGGTTGTCAGTTTCCTACTCGCAATATTCTGTAGATTGCCTGAACATTACATGCCTGCTCCAAAATATTTGAGGCGAAACTCGACCGAGAATTTTCGTTTCTCGGTCACGAATTTTATTGTCAAACTCGGCATTACGTAGATTTGTTGACGCTTGTATATGTGACTCTCGCTGACGAGAGCCGTCGGTCGCCGAGATCGCACTCTCTCGGCTGACGTTGACCATACGTCATCGACGATGCTTCAGGAGCAAGCATCGTTCGACGAATAAAAATATTCGAGTAAAAAATCGACCGAGAATTCGCGATTCTCGGTTGTCATTTTCCTACTCGCAATATTCTGTAGATTGCCTGAAT
This sequence comes from Netelia inedita, assembly GCA_964017225.1. NCBI lineage: Eukaryota > Metazoa > Arthropoda > Insecta > Hymenoptera > Ichneumonidae > Netelia > Netelia inedita. The sequence goes on from OZ024924.1 coordinate 23,324,244, forward strand.
ATTACATGCCTGCACCAAAATATTTGAGGCGAAACTCGACCGAGAATTTTCGTTTCTCGGTTACGAATTTTATTGTCAAACTCGGCATTACGTAGATTTGTTGACGCTTGTATATGTGACTCTCGCTGACGAGAGCCGTCGGTCGCCGAGATCGCACTCTCTCGGCTGACGTTGACCATACGTCATCGACGATGCTTCAGGAGCAAGCATCGTTCGACGAATAACAATATTCGAGTAAAAAATCGACCGAGAATTCGCGATTCTCGGTTGTCAGTTTCCTACTCGCAATATTCTGTAGATTGCCTGAACATTACATGCCTGCTCCAAAATATTTGAGGCGAAACACGACCGAGAATTTTCGTTTCTCGGTCACGAATTTTATTGTCAAACTCGGCATTACGTAGATTTGTTGACGCTTGTATATGTGACTCTCGCTGACCAGAGTCGTCCGTCACCGATATCGCATTTTCGGCGCAAGAGAGATGTTTGGCGAATGCAACAAGCCGAGTTGAGACAGGATCGAAAATTTCCGATTGCCGTTCGCACATCTGAATCTCGTCAGCATTCGTACATTTTTTACACATATTAGAAAGCATTGCAGCTTTTAAAAAATATTCACAAAATAATATAATTCTTCAAAGAAAGAAATTATCCCATTATACAGACTATATATGTATAGTGTATGTATGTATAGATATAGTATAGTATATGTATATATAGATACATACATATTTCTGAATGGGTTTATACAGGGTGAATTTTCTAAGGTTTCTCAAACGGGATTTCGGTGCAGATGGGATCATTACAAACAAAAGTTGTAAATATACATTAGGGATATTTTTAATAATTTACGAGATATGAATTTTTAAAATTCATCCAATTAGAGCGCGACAAGAAGCGTTGGAACCGCCCACTCTCCGCCCTAGCCGTAGATGTAGCACAGTTTAGGGCGTTAGATTTGGGATTGCAAAATTCAGAGCAGTCAATTATTATTATTTTAGTACACAGTCATTTTTATTCGTCGGGCATAGACTGCTTTGAATTTTGCCGAGCGCGCCAAACAAAAATGACTGCGTAATAAAATAATAATAATAATTGACTGCTCTGAATTTTGCGATCCCAAATGTAACGTCCCAAACTGTGCTATATCTACGGCTAGGGCGGAGAGTAGGCAGCTCCCACGCTTCTGGGCGCGCTCTGATTGGATCAACTTTAAACATTCATATCTCGTAAACTATTAAAAATATCCCTAATGTATATTTGCAACTTTTGTTTGTAATGATCCCATCTGTACCAAAATCCCGTTTGAGAAACCTTACGGAATTCATCCTGTATATATGGTGGATGATATCAATATACAGGGTGAATTCTGTAAGATTTCTCAAACGGGATTTTGGTGCAGATGGGATCATTACAAACAAAAGTTGCAAATATACATTAGGGATATTTTTAATAGTTTACGAGATATGAATATTTAAAGTTTATTCAATCACAGCGCGCCGAGAAGCGTTGGAGCCGCCCACTCTCCGCCCTATCCGTAGATATAGCACAGTTTAGGGCGCTACATTTGGGATGGCAAAATTCAGAGCGGTCAATTATTATTATTTTATTAGGCAGTCATTTTTATTTGTCGGGCATTGACTGCTCTGAATTTTGCCGAGCCCGCTAAATAAAAATGACTGCGTAATAAAATAATAATAATTGACTGCTCTGAATTTTGCGATCCCAAATGTAACGCTCTAAACTGTGTTATATGTACGGCTAGGGCGGAGAGTAGGCGGCTCCAACGCTTCTCGGCGCGCTCTGATTCGATCAACTTTAAATATTCATATCTCGTAAACTATTAAAAATATCCCCAATGTATATTTGCAACTTTTGTTTGTAATGATCCCATCTGCACCAAAATCCCGTTTGAGAAACCTTACAGAATTCACCCTGTATATATATATTCGGACAGATGTATGTATGTATTTATATATATATATATACAAATATTCATTATATATATTGAAACGGCAAAGCCTTTTCAATAAAGATTTTGGTTCAGGGTTCTAACTCGAAACAAATTTAGGCAGGTAAACCCTCGATGTAAAGAATAAGTAGATTTATTTTCGTCTCATGTACAATATTGCGCTGATAATCGGGTATTCGCGCCTCGCGATGGGTCGGTCAATCGCTTCGTCTCGCCGGTGGCGCCGCCGTCTCCGTGCCGCGGTGTATCTCGATTTCGTGGCCGCTGCCGCTAGTTCACCGCTGAGCGCGCCGACCGCCGCGCCGCTGTCACGCTACCTCTCCCGAGCTGCCGATCTCGCTGCTCGCTGATAGGCCAGTGCCGCGTAGTTCACCGCTGAGCGTGCCGATAGCAGCGCCGCTGTCGCCGTGCTGCCACTGAGTCGTCGCTCTCACGCCTCTATCACCGATGATCAGCTGTCCGACTTCGAAAATGGCCGCCGTTGCTGCCCGGTTTCGTGCGTGTTCTCGATTTGGTACACGTTTTCACTGGGATGCCGTTCACGTGTCGTCGATATATGTGTTTGATCGTGATTCCGTGAGTTTGATGTGACTGTTTCAGTGTTACGTGTTTGTTCTTCTCCTTGCCTTCCGAAACGTTGTGAGTGTTTGTGCCGATTTTTCCCTTCTATCACTCGTGCTTGGCGAGGGCTCCAGCCTATGTGCTTTCGTTGCGCTACGTAACCCTTTTTTTATACTGGGTGTCCGATCCTGCCGTGTCGATGACCGCCTACTCTCCTCATACGTCTAAATAGCAGACATCCGACATTTTTTTACTTCTTTATCCCGTCCAAGCATCCCTTGCAGAGATCTCCAGCCTGTGGCCTCTAGTGTGCGCAACTTAACCCTCTTTTCAGAGTGTCCGGTTTTGCTTACTGAGATACCGCCTAAGCTCTCCTTAAGTTTGTCTTGTCGAGTTGGGGAAGTTTTTGGGTCATTTTTCATTCTCGTAGACCCTACTTATACCTAGGATCATTGTATTTCTCCTGTGAGAATGCTTTTCCTGTGTTCGTCCCTCTGTGTATTTCAGGGAAAACTATCCTTTTTCTAACCATGATTATTATTATTTCAGGTCCTTCCCCGGAGGACGGCCATGACACCCGTCACATTGTCCCCCAGGATTTTTCACCGCGAGGATCATCCTCTGTGATGCGCCGCAGTGGAGGAAAATCCTCGCTTCTTCTCGCCTTTCTGCCGTGCTCTTCTTCCGCCGCCCGTCTCTATTTCTGACTTCTTATCATTATTCTTTTGTTTTTCTTTTTTTTTCTAGGGGAATAAAGGTTCTTCTAATCCGCATATGTTTTTCTCTTTTTTTTTATTATATTATTATTATATTTTTTTATTTTCCTAGCCTATCTTGTTCTGATTATATGTGTGTGTGTGTGTCAGTGTAGTTGTTCGTGTGTAGTTTTCGCTCCTTATTTATCTAATGTTGCTTCTAAATTTATATCTATTTTCTTTTTAGATCGAGCCCTCTTCCTCGCTACTCTCGGACGCTCGGCTTCCTTCTGGCTCGGTCTCCTCCTCTTCTATTGGCCACCATGTCCCCAACCTCTCGTCCCGTTGCGTGTCCGGCTCTCCTTCGGGCTCTTCTTCGCTGCTCTCTTCCTCCATCTCTCTGCTGTCTCTCTCTGGTATGAGATGGCTGCTTCCGCTGCCTCCTTGTTCCTCGTCGTGCGGCCGATTCGGCGTGGCTTTAATTGTCCCGTTCTGGCCCGCTGCTCTCCGCATTTTTACCGCCATGTCCGCGTGGCTGTTAAGAGGCAGTGTAACAGCCGACGGGCGCTTCGAAAACGGCATCCCTATTTGTACGAGCACTGAGCAAATGATCGGGTTAAAATTTGGCCAGTACATAGATAATTATGGCACACGGTACATGAGAGTCGCGTTTTTTCGAAATTTTGAAAAAAATTTTGCAGATTCGACTTATCATTGGAGAAATAAGACAATTCTTCATAGTACACCGATTCGATCGAAATTTCCCGACTCTCACTCACTAAAGCATCAACAAACGCACATTTTGAGCTTTGTTTCATTAAATTTGATGCAAAATTGGCTTCAAAAATAGGGATGCCGTTTCGTGAAAGAAAAAAGCGAGATTTTTATCGGCGTAGCGAGAAAATAGTGTGACGAAATTCCGCGCGAAGCGCTGACGCAACATTCTCACGAGGTCGGTAAGTGCTGTGGCCCGCGCGACGGAAGGGGCAGCCGCGAGAGAGCAAGGCATAGCCGCGCCTCGTGTACCCGTTGGACTTTGCCCTGCACGGAGACCTAATGCGTCGCGCCCGTGAGGCATAGGCACGAGCCGTGCCTATGCCTTCGACTCTCGTAGCTACCCCTCTTGGCCCTCTCCGCCGCCACCGGTCACATGAAACGAGTACAGGGCGAAGCATAGGTAAGGCCTTCGCTGCGCACTGTAGAGCGTTCACTCCATGCTCGCCGAGACCGAAAAACTCGGCGGCAACTCGAAAACGAAATCCTTAATTACTCCGGCACTAATCATCCGATCGCATTGAAATTTGGAGATGAGCTAGAGAATGATGGCACACGGTACCTGAGACTCGTTTTTTTTTAATGGCGAAAGCGGAACCGCTTTTTTTTTATAAAAACGATAAAATTTTCATAGTAGCACGATGTTTCTCGTCGCGTTGATATTACAATTTCGTGCTCCACGGAAATATGCACATTTTGGATTTTGTTTTATATCATTTGATAAAAAAATGACCGAAATATGGCAATTGGAGTTTTTATGCAACGCGGATCTAGCATCGGCAAGTTCGCCGGCCCGCGCGGCGGGAGGGGTAGCCACGAGAGTCGAACGCATAGGCAGTCCTCGTATACACGATGGCCTCTGCACGGAAACCTAACGCGTCGCACGTATATATATAGATCAGTCATCTCTGAGAAATCAGTCGAATTTTGCATATCCTTAGTTTCTGACGAGATAACATATCGTGTCAAATATATTTTTTTAATTGCAAAATTTTTCGAGTGATGAATATTGGAACATTTTCCGAATTTTTAATCAATAAGTAATTACATACCTTCTTTCCTTTAATTTTTTAAAATTAAAGGTGTGGCAAAAGGACTATATTTTATCATAAAAATATTTACCACATAAAAAAAATTATTTGGTACTATTTATTTAACAAATGATTTTTCAATCATTTTTTTAACTGTCAGGGATACGATGAACAAATTAAAAAATAAAACCTGTGTGTGTGTTCTTCACACACGTAAGAAATGAGTACTTCTGGTACCCAGCCTTTCGCGTGAATCAAAAATTAAAAATATAATCATTGAAATAATCGTTAAGATAATTAAAAACAATGATTTTAAAAAATTGAAAAAACTGTGTTGCCGGGCCTGATGAGGCTAACTCAGAGACCTGCGGAGCTTATTGAAGGCGCTCGGATAGCCCACAGAGTCTTTTAGAGACCCCGCGGAGACCACACAAGAACAACAAAAATAATTATCATGGACATAATTACAATTTCAAAGAATTATTAAAATAACAATTTAAACAATTATCTAAATAATAATTTATTTTATCCGAAGGACTGCGCAGGGCTTCTACAACCCTGCGCAGCACTTTCGAAGAACTGCGCAGGGCTGTAGAAGGCCTGCGGGAGCTGTAGGAAGCCTTCTAAAGCTCTGCGCAGTCCTTCGAAAGCGCTGCGCAGGGTTGTAGAAGGCCTGCGGAGGCTGTAGGAGGCCTTCGAAAGCCCAGCGCAGTCCTTCGAAAGTGCTGCGCAGAGTTGCAGAAGGTCTGCGGAGGCTGTAGGAGGCCTTCTAAAGCCCAGCGCAGTCCTTCGAAAGTGCTGCGCAGAGTTGCAGAAGGTCTGCGGAGGCTGTAGGAGGCGTTCTAAAGCCCAGCGCAGTCCTTCGAAAGTGCTGGGCAGAGTTGCAGAAGGTCTGCGGAGGCTGTAGGAGGCCTTCTAAAGCCCTGCACAGTCCTTCGAAAGTGCTGCGGGTCCTCCTACAGCCTCCGCAGTCCTTCTACAACCCTGCGCAGCGCTTTCGAAGGACTGCGCTGGGCTTTAGAAGGCCACCTATAGCCTCCGCAGCACTTTCGAAGGACTGCGCAGGGCTTTAGAAGGCCTCCTACAGCCTCCGCAGGCCTTCTGCAACTCTGCGCAGCACTTTCGAAGGACTGCGCTGGGCTTTAGAAGGCCTCCTACAGCCTCCGCAGGCCTTCTACAACCCTGCGCAGTGCTGTCGAGGGACTGCGCTGGGCTTTAGAAGGCGTCCTACAGCTCCTGCAGGCCTTCTACAACCCTGCGCAGTCGTTCGAAAGCGCTGCGGGGCCTTCGGATATACTAGATTATCATTAAGATGATTGTTTTAAATTGTTATTTTAATGAATCTTTGTAATTGTAATTATTTTCATGAAAATTATTTTTGCTGTTCTTATATAGGTCTCCGCAGGGTTTCTGAAAGACTGTATTCTGTCCGAGCGCATTCAATAGGCTCCGCAAGTCTCTGAGTTAGCCTCATCAGGCTCCACAACCCAGTTTTTTAAATTTTTTAAAATGATTGTTTTTAATAATCTTAACGATTATTTTAATGATTATATTTTTAATTTTTCATTCAAGCGAAAGGCTGGATACCAAAAGCATTCACTTCTTACGTGTGTGAAGAACACACACACACGTTTTTTTTTAAATTGTTCATCGTATCCCTGACAGGTAAAAAAATTATTGAAAAATCATTTGTTATATAAATAGTACGTACCAAATAGTTTTTTTAATGTTGTAAATATTTTTATGATAAAATATAGTCCTTTTGTGACAACATTAATTAAAAAAAAAAATTAAAGGAAAGAAGGTATGTAATTACTTATTGATTAAAAAGTCGGAAAATATTCCAATATTCATAAAACGAAAAATTTTGCAATTAAAAAAAATATTTGACGCGATATGTAATCTCGTCAGGAACTAACGATATGCAAAATCTGACTGATTTTTCAGAGTCGACTGACATGAGCTATATATATACGCGCGACGCTTTAGGTTTCCGTGCAGAGGCCAACGTGTACACGAGGACTGTGCCTATGCCTTCGACTCTCGTGGCTACCCCTCCTGCCGCGCGGGCCACCGAACTTGTCGATGCTAGACCCGCGTTGCATAAAAACTCAAATTGCTATATTTCGGTCATTTTTTTATCGAATGATATAAAACAAAATCCAAAATGTGCATATTTCCATGGAGCACGAAATTGTAATATCAACGCGACGAGAAACATCGTGCTACTATGAAAATTTTATCGTTTTTATTTTAAAAAAGGGGTTCCGCTTTTGATATTAAAAAAAGACGAGTCTCAGGTACCCCGTGCCATTATGCTTTAGCTCACCTCCAAATTTCAATCCGATCGGATGATTAGAGCCGGCGTAAACTCGGATGGCGTTTTTGAACGTCCACCGAGTTTTTCGGTCTCGGCGAGCATGGAGCGAACGCTGTACAGTGCGCAGCGAGAGCCTTACCTACGATTCGCACTGTACTCCTTTCAAATGAACGGCGGCGGTTGAGAGGGCTAAGGCGTTATAAGCTCGTCCGGTCATCAGTGGAATCGGTGGTTCGATTCATCACCTACGTCAATTTTTTTTTTTTGTGTTAACAATTTCATACATTTTTGCTACGAAAATGGCAAAATACCGACTGATAAAACTATAATATTTACCGATTACTCTCGAACTAACACGACCAACAATAAGACCCACATCATTCACGTCGATGATACAATTAAAAACAAATTCAAACAATACTGTCGTCCATTTTTTACCATTATATGCATTATAAAAAATTAAGAACGATGCTATTTATTTCTTTATTGAGAACATTAAATTTCATTTATATACGCGTAGCGTGCGATGTGATGAAGACAGTATTGTTAGAATTTCTTTTTAATTGTATCACCGACGTGAATTACGTGGGTCTTATTGTTGGTCGTGTTAGTTCGAGAGTAATCGGTAAATATTTTAGTTTTATCAGTCGGTATTTTGTCATTTTCGTAGCAAAAATTGTTAACACGAAAAAAAAATTCGCGTAAAGATGATTCGAATCGTCGTTTCCGCCGATGACTCGATGAGTTTAGAACGCCTTAGCCCTCTTAGCCGCCGCCGTTCTCTTGAGATGAGTACAGTGCGAATCGTAGGTAAGTCTGTCGCTGCGCACTGTACAGCGTTCGCTCCATGCTCGCCGAGACCGAAAAACTCGGTGGACGTTCAAAAACGCCATCCGAGTTTACGCCGGCTCTAATCATCCGATCGGATTGAAATTTGGAGGTGAGCTAAAGCATAATGGCACGGGGTACCTGAGACTCGTCTTTTTTTTAATATCAAAAGCGGAACCCCTTTTTTTAAATAAAAACGATAAAATTTTCATAGTAGCACGATGTTTCTCGTCGCGTTGATGTAAACATTTCGTGCTCCATGGAAATATGGACATTTTGGATTTTGTTTTATATCATTTGATAGAAAAATGACCGAAATACGGCAATTGGAGTTTTTATGCAACGCGGGTCTAGCGTCGGCCAGTTCGGCGGCCCGCGCGGCGGGAGGGGTAGCCACGAGAGTCGAACGCATAGGCAGTCCTCGTATACACGATGGCCTCTGCACGGAAACCTAACGCGTCGCACGTATATATATAGCTCAGTCGACTCTGAAAAATCAGTTAGATTTTGCATATCGTTAGTTCCTGACGAGATTACATATCGCGTCAAATATTTTTTTTAATTGCAAAATTTTTCGTTTTATGAATATTGGAATATTTTCCGACTTTTTAATCAATAAGTAATTACATACCTTCTTTCCTTTAATTTTTCTTTTTAATTAATGTTGTGACAAAAGGACTATATTTTATCATAAAAATATTTACAACATTAAAAAAACTATTTGCTACTATTTATTTAACACATGATTTTTCAATAATTTTTTTAATTGTTAGGGATACGATGAACAATTTAAAAAAAACCTGTGTGTGTGTTCTTCACGCATGCAAGAAGTGAATACTTCTGGTATCCGGCCTTTCGCCGGAATGAAAAATTAAAAATATAGTCATTACAATAATCGTTAAGATTATTAAAAACAATGATTTAAAAAAATTGAAAAAACTGGGTTGTGGAGCCTGATGAGGCTAACTCAGAGACCTGCGGAGCCTATTGAAGGCGCTCGGACAGAATACAGACTCTTTCAGAAACCCTGCGGAGACCTATATAAGAACAGCAAAAATAATTTTCATGAAAATAATTACAATTACAAAGATTCATTAAAATAACAATTTAAAAGAATCATCTAAATAATAATCTATTATATCCGAAGGCCCCGCAGCGCTTTCGAAGGACTGCGCAGGGTTGTAGAAGGCCTGCGGAGGCTATAGGTGGCCTTCTAAAGCCCAGCGCAGTCCTTCGAAAGCGCTGCGCAGGGTTGTAGAAGGACTGCGGAGGCTGTAGGAGGCCCCGCAGCACTTTCGAAGGATTGCGCAGGGCTTTAGAAGGCCACCTACAGCCTCCGCAGACCTTCTGCAACTCTGCGCAGCACTTGCGAAGGACTGCGCTGGGCTTTAGAAAGCCTCCTACAGCCTCTGCAGACCTTCTGCAACTCTGCGCAGCACTTTCGAAGGACTGCGCAGGGCTGTAGAAGGCCTGCGGGAGCTGTAGGAAGCCTTCTAAAGCCCAACGCAGTCCTTTGAAAGTGCTGCGCAGAGTTGCAGAAGGTCTGCGGAGGCTGTAGGAGGCCTTCTACAACCCTGCGCAGTCCTTCGAAAGCGCTGCGGGGCCTTCGGATATAATAGATTATTATTTAAATGATTCTTTTAAATTGTTATTTTAATGAATCTTTGTAATTGTAATTATTTTCATGAAAATTATTTTTGCTGTTCTTATATAGGTCTCCGCAGGGTTTCTGAAAGAGTCTGTATTCTGTCCGAGCGCCTTCAATAGGCTCCGCAGGTCTCTGAGTTAGCCTCATCAGGCTCCGCAACCCAGTTTTTTCATTTTTTAAAATGATTGTTTTTAATAATCTTAACGATTATTGTAATGATTATATTTTTAATTTTTCATTCTTGCGAAAGGCCGGATACCAGAAGTATTCACTTCTTGCATGTGTGAAGAACACACACACATGTGTTTTTTTAAATTGCTCATCGTATCCCTAACAGTTAAAAAAATTATTGACAAATCATTTGTTAAATAAATAGTACCAAATAGTTAAGGGGGGAAATAATCAATATGTTAGGGGGGAGAATAAAAGAGGACATATGTATGTATTATAGGCAAATTGAGGAGGTGTGTAGGAGGAAATGTATTGAGAGGAGAGAAATTGATGAGAAGGGGGAGTAGATTTAAGAATAGTTTATAGAGCTTTGTAAAAAACTCCATGGAGAAGTTATACAAATAAAACAAGTTACTACTACTACTAGTACCAAATAGTTTTTTTAATGTTGTAAATATTTTTATGATAAAATATAGTCTTTTTGTCGCAACATTAATTAAAAAAAAATTCAAGGAAAGAAAGTATGTAATTACTTATTGATTAAAAAGTCGGAAAATATTCCAAAATTCATAAAACGAAAAATTTTGCAATTAAAAAAAATATTTGACGCGATATGTAATCTCGTCAGGAACTAACGATATGCAAAATCTAACTGATTTTTCAGAGTCGACTGAGCTATATATATATATACGCGCGACGCGTTAGGTTTCCGTGCAGAGGCCATCGTGTACACGAGGACTGCCTATGCCTTCGACTCTCGTGGCTACCCTTCCCGCCGCGCGGGCCGCCGAACTTGCCGATGCTAGACTCGCGTTTCATAAAAACTCAAATTGCCATATTTCGGTCGTTTTTTTATCAAATGATATAAAACAAAATCCAAAATGTGCATATTTCCATGGAGCACGAAATTTTTACATCAACGCGACGAGAAACATCGTGTAACTATGAAAATTTTATCGTTTTTATAAAAAAAAGCGGTTCCGCTTTCGCCATTAAAAAAAAACGAGTCTCAGGTACCCCGTGCCATCATTCTCTAGCTCACCTCCAAATTTCAATGCAATCGGATGATTAGTGCCGGAGGAATTAGGGATTTCGTTTTCGAGTTGCCGCCGAGTTTTTCGGTCTCGGCGAGCATGGAGCGAACACTACAGTGCGCAGCGAGGGCCTTACCTACGTTTCGCACTGTTATCAGTTTAAATGAACGGTGGCGGCTGAGCGGGCTAAGGCGTCCTAAGTCGTCGAGCCATCGTCGGAATCGATGGTTCGATTCATCACTACGCAAAATTTTTTTTCGTGTTAGCCATTTCGTAAATTTTTGCTACGAAAATGGCAAAATATTGAATGACGAAATTATAATATTTTTTTATCATTTTACCACCTATGGTTTTTTTTCACATGGGCAATATTATTATTTAATTTAATTATGTACGAAAAGATTTTTTTTGTTTGTCTGTTGTTTGTTAACATTTTTTCATTAGCGTAATATTATAGTTGAATTTTATTATGTCCTATAGGATCTTTTTTATTTGCATAATATTATAATTTTTTTATGATATATTTATGGGTTTTCTCTTGACGATTTTCTACCACTCCGTGAAACGTACCCACGGCGCGATGTAACGCGCCGAGAACAAGGGACTTCGAAAATGTAAACATTGAACGCTCTCGACTGTCGCCCGATATACGAATGTATATATATATAGATCGTCGCAGCGCCCGAGAGCCGCGTGACGTATAAGGTTAGTCGCTCAGTTCGCCGGGCACGCGAATGTGTAATCCGGTAGTTCGTGGTGTGTATCATTTTTTATTCGTTGCGAGTTTTAACGGGTTTTCTTTTGTTTATTGTGCCGCGGTTGTGTGTTAATGAAACAGGAGATATCAGTGCGCGAGTGCTAATGATGTTGGGTGTGTTAGTGATGAACGGAGAGGATTTGTATGGCGAATAGCCGGAACAAATCCAAGAAACTTACGCGGAAGCGAACGTATTTTATTCGGTAAGTCTACAATTTTTTAAGCAATGTTTATTATTCTCGTACATTCATTTTCTTGTTCACGTTTTTGCGTTACGAACTCCAGACAAAAAAACACAGATCTTTTTCCCCGAACATTTTTCTTCTTTTCTCGTCATTGATTTTCACTGATCGATTTTCTTCAGATTGTGTTTGTACAAACTATTATTCATTTAACAATCTTTAAATCTGGTCTGATAATGGGCAAACAATGACATTTATTTTCTTGCAATTTTCACTTTTCGCGTTTTTAGTTGTCTCTGTTCAGAATGAATAATAATTTTTTCAAGCTCAGCAGCTACGTTTTCTTTTTAAAATAAAATTGATATTTTAAAAATATGTTATTAACGGCGACTGGTAATTTTTATTCGAAGGTACCACAATATATCATTAATCTATTACATTGTATATTAAATATTCATGATACTTCACTACGATATCTTCAATTAAAAATTGTCGTTCGTCGTTCATAAAATTATTAAGATGTATGTATTGTTATTACAGTACACATTAATATATTTATACATTAATTATATACGGGCTATTCCCCGTGAATCGGATCGGTCACCTCTCGCAAATTAGTCAAATTGTGCGTATTGTTAGTTCCTGACCAGATAACGTATCGTGTCAAGTACTTTTTTTAATAACAAAATTTTACGTGTTATGAATAATGGAAAATTTTCCGTCTTATTAATCAATAAGTAATTGCATAACTTTTTTTTATTTAAATGGAATAACAATTTCTTTTTTAATCCAAGTTCTCATAAATGGACAATATTTTATGATAAAAATATTTACAACTGAAGAAAAAATTATTTGGTACTATTTATTTAACAAATTATTTTTCAATAATTTCTTGAACTGTCAGGGATACGATGAAAAAATAAAAAATAAAATTTCAGAAACTTTGAACCCTCCAATATGCTACCAAAATTTTTCATCGATGTGTTTCGTTTCGTTGTGGAATAAATAATTGTTCAATTTCTGTACGCGTGAAGAATCGGTACTCGGTGTGGCAGCCACGGGTATTACTTACTTCTCGCATCGCACGTTACGTATGGAATTTTATTTTCTCAAAAAAGGAATAAATAGCATCGTTCTTCATTTTTGATAATGCTTATAATGGTTAAAAATCGTTGATAGTATAGGTGAATTTTTTAACCATTGTATGGATTATAAAAAGTTAAGAAAGATGCTATTTATTGACTTTTTGAGAAAATTAAATTGGATATATATGCGCGTAACGTGCGATGTGATGAAGTAATACCCGAGGCTGCCACGCCGAGTACCGCTTGTTCACGGGGACAGAAATTGAACAATTATTTTCTCCATAACGAAACAAAACACATCGATGAAAAATTTTAGTAGCATATTGGAGGGTTCAAAGTTTCTGAAGAAATTTTTTAAAATTTTTTCATCGTATCCATGACAGTTAAAAAAATTATCGACAAATAGTTTGTCAAATAAATAGTACCAAATAATTTCTTTTTATGTTGTAATTATTTTTATCATAAAATATAGTACTTTTGTCACAACTTTAATTAAAAAAAAATTAAAGGAAAGAAGTTATGTAATTACTTATTGATTAAAAAGTCGGAAAATATACCAATATTCATGACGCGAAAAATTTTGCAATTACAAAAAAATATTTGACACGATATGTTATCTCGCCAGGAACTAATAATGTGCAAAATTTGACTAATCTCTGAGAGGCGACTGATCCGATTCACGCGGAATGGCCCATATTCATATATACGAGCGACACATTAGGTCTCCGTGCAGGGTATAGACCAGTAAAAAAGGAGGGAAATGAAGACCTTTGTTCGAGTTAACCCTGAAACTTGATAGAAGGGTAATTCGGTGACGCTGAATCGAATGGTGCTAATTTGTTTTGCAATCGGGCTCCAAGCTCTTCCAGAAAAGGGTTGAGAAGGTTTGAACGCCGTGTTATCTCAGTCACTAAGCGTTTGATTGAAAAAAGTTTCAAACAAAAGTAGTAGAGAATGAACAAATACATAAAAAAGGTTCTTAGGTCCAACGTCGTATATGCAAAAAAGAGCGAAAAATATTGGAGACAAGATTCTAACGCATAACAGTAAGAGTGGGGATTAAAGCCCGCCTCGCCGCCGGGCTTTGCGCGTGAGTGGGCTAGTGTGCGCGCGAGCGTCCGTGTGTACTAATACAGTAACGACGGTCTTTGGCTATTCTCGGGCCTCTCGGTCGTGAATGCGAGTGCGAGTGAGAGACGAAACCGGGGTTTCTCTCTTTCTGATTTCTCACAGTATTTTTCGTCTTTGGCCGTCGAGTGTCGAGCGTTCTGTATATATATATTTATATGTCGGCGTACCAGCGCGGAGTTTTTAAATTGAATCTTGATGCTTATGGCTCGCCGTTTTGTTATTTATTGTCAAAAATAGTGAACCTTCAATGTAAAAAAAAACAATATTCATTTCTAACAGAAATTATTGTTATTTAGTCGCGAGTAATAATAATGAATTAATTTTGTGATAATTATTATAAGTTTAATTATATAAATGTTTTTATAGTTTAATCTAATAGAAAGTGCCCAGCCAAGAGCGAGGAGTCAGCGACGCCTGTCGCTGTTCTCCTCCGTCCGCCAAAACGGACGGAGAGTATCAGTTCAGAATAACTGATTATCATGTAATAATGATTGCAAGAAGTATATTCTTGTATAATGCATTTTTCTTTACAGATCACTGGGCCTGTATATATATATATATATATATATATATATATACCGGGCTGGAGCTTTGAGATCGGGTCTTGGCACTGCCTCTGTCAAGACTTTGACTCTCTACGGGGAGCGGTGAAAGGGGAACACGAGGTTCCGTCCAGCGTCCCCACGACCCGAAGTATATGGCATCTTGCTATATATTAATTTTTAATAATGTTTTATTTTCAGTATTATAATAAGTTTAGTTAATAAGTACGTTAATTTATAAACACCGCTCTGCTAAAAAGCGAGTGCTAGCGATGTCTGTCGCTCTTCTCCGCCGTCTGCTAACACGGGCGGAGAGAGTATCAGTTCATAAGAACTGTTTATCATACAATATGATTGCAAGAATTAATTTCTTGAATAATAAATATCTTTTTACAGATGAAAAAATGTTAGTTTAAGTACCTATAAGAATTATTAATTAACAGACATGTTACTTAATACGTACCTTGCTAAAGAGCGAGGGTTCAGCGACGGCCGTCGCTGTCCTCCTCCGTCCGCCAAAACGGACGGAGAGAGTATCAGTTTATAAGAACTGATTATCATATAATATGATTGCATGAAATATATTTTTGCATAATATACTATATTTCTTTTCAGATGACTGGGTGTATATTACCCAGAAGCATATATATATATGCATAGCCGAAGCTTTTCGATCGGCTCTTGGGACTGCTCGTGGTCACTCGCTGCCTCTCTCTGCGGCGAGCGGCGGAGGGGGGACACGAGTAGCCACACTGTGCGCGCGGCACGAGGCCCTGGTCGTTCGAGCGACCCGATATATATGGCATCTCGCCATATACTAATTTTTGATAATTTTTAATTTCAGAATTACAATAAGTTTAATTAATAAGTACGTTAATTTATAAACACCGCTCTGCTAAAGAGCGAGTGTTAGCGATGTCTGTCGCTGTTCTCCTCCGTCTGCTAACACGGGCGGAGAGAGTATCAGTTCAGAATAACTGATCATCATGTAATATGATTGCAAGAAGTATATTCTTGAATAATACATTTTTCTTTACAGATCACTGGGCCTATATATATATATATATATATATATATATATATATATATATATATATATATATATTGAAACGTGAGGCTTTGTTTCACTTAATTATGAGGATTCGTGGACTCGAGAGGAGGCAAAAATAAGTGGGGAATTCAGTAAGTCAGATGTGTGGCCGACTAGCGTATATTCTTTATTTTATGTGACTACCTTCAGGGAGTCGGTAATTACAGTTCGCGGCGTTATCGCCTATGCTACCGTGCGCGCGTGCCTGTGCGATCCTTGGCCCGGCCGTCGCTGCCTATCTTCTGTGTCGATATTCCGGGTCGATGCGTGATCGATGCTCGAGTGGCGCATGCGCGTGTGGCCTGCTGCTGGCCTCGTGGCGTATCTCCGGCTTGAGAACCAAGATGTCTGCGGGTCTCGTGGCGTGTTGTGTGTTTTGTGTTTCGTGACCGTTGGGATATTGTGATCGCCGGGTAAGTAAATTCGATTTACTTTCTTTTGCACGGATGTCCGGCTATTTAGGCATCGGCTTTTCTTTTTCTCTTTTTTCCGGTTTCTGCCGATTTCGGGACGAGATGTGGAGTTGGCTCGCCGCCCTAACCTCGACGGTGAGTTGTTTCAGTTTTATCGATGAGTTTGCGAGTGTGCCTAATCGTGCGGTTTTCTTCTTTTTCCTTTTAGTGCGGCGTTGCTTATGCTTGCCTAGCTCTGCCTGCTTTCGTCCCCCGTGCGGCGTTGGCTGCGGACCTATCCGCTGCTTCTCTCAGGTGAGTCTCTTTCTCTTTGGCAGTCCCTTGCGGTGTGGCGTGTACTTGGGTTCTTTTTCTTTTTCCTTTCGCCTTCCTTATTGCTGGTTTCTCCCGTTTCCTGCCGGCGTAGGCAATTCTGATCCCGCCGCAGTCCTCGCTGCGCCCAAAGCGTGATCTCGTGATACCCGGGGTTCCCTCGCAGCGAGCTTTTTCGACCGGCTGCGGTACGAAAATTCCCTCTCGTGGTTCTGCTCCTGATACTTTTTCCCACCGCCACCTCTGTCGAGTGCCGGCTGTGAGAAATTCTTGATCTGTCTGCTTCCGCTAATTCTTTCCTCTCTCGCAGCTACCTCGTTGAGTACCGGCTGTGAGAAATTCCTTATCCTTCGGCTTCTCCGCTCATTCAGTCCTCTCTCGCAGCTACCTCTTGCGAGTCCCAGCCTTGAGAGATTTCTCTATTTTCCAAGTCTCCGCAAACTCAGTCCGATCTCGCAGCTACCTCTTTTGAGTACCGGCTTTGAGATCTTTCCTTATTCTTGTCGACTCTTTTGATAGAATGAATTTTTCAGTGTTCCTGGCACTGTCCTGTACCTTTTTATATATTTCTTGGGTATCTTTTGTTTGTGAGAAAGTCTTTTGCCATCTGTCATTTGTTCTTGGAACTAACCTACAATTTTCTTTTTTCTCTTATTTCTATTTTTGTTTCAGGTTTTCCCCGTTGTGGCGCTGCCTGCCTGCCTTGGCGGGACGATGGTCGCCGCTTCATTGTCCCCCTGGATTTTCCGAGGATTTTGACTCCGCGTCGGGGTCTTCCGAGGAACATCCACCTCCGCCTTCTGCGCCTTCCTCCGGTTACCTTCTGCGGTTTTGCTCTTGTTCTTTGCTTGTTCTTGCTTTTACTATTTCGCTTTTATTTTTCCGTTTTTCTTTTCTTTTTTTTTTTTTTTTTTTTTTTTTTTTTTTTTTTTTTTGTTTGATTTTTTTATTTTCTATGCTTTGTTTTATTTCCTATGCCTAGTTTCATTTTATGCTTAGTTTTATTGTTGCTTATGCCTATGCTTAAGTTTATTTCTGCTTGTAAATAAATTCTAACCCTTCTCTTTTTTCTTTTTCCCTTTTTTTTTTGTTTCTTTTATTTGTCTATACAGATTGTAATGAGCAGACGGACTCGCCGTCGGACTCCTCGTGCCTTTCGTCCGCCTCCTCGGGCCACAGGTTTGTAAATCGCCCGTCGATCTCCATTTCTTCCTCGCTCTCCCCTCCGTTGAGCACCGTCGTCTGGTCGTCCTCGTCTTCCGCTTCAGTCGGCGCCGTTACGCACCTCGTGCCGGGGTTGGTCGTGGCCACCGGGTTGTCGTTGCCTGTCCCCTCTTCCGCCGTGCTTTTTGCCGTGCGCCGCCATTTCCGCCACATATCCATCCGACTGCTGAGGTGCGGCCCCAGCGTGTGCCATATGAAGCGACGTCTCGGCGGTGCTCTCATCCCGATTCCCAACTCTATCACTATTTCTTCCAGCTTTTTCTTTTTCTGTCCGGTCGACGTCAGGTCCCCCCAGATTGCATCTGTTCCTGTCGCCTCCGGATCGATGTCCAGGGACCATTTTTCGCCTCGAACTAGCTCGCCCAGCGATGTTCCCCAGTCCTCGTCGTCGGTCGTCTCGGTCGGGCATGTCACTCGGCGGAGGCCGCACGGGATCGCGCACCACGGATACTGCAACGTCCACGCTGGTGCCGTGTAGCATTCCGCTCTCTCGAACACGAGCTCTTGCCCGTGGTCCCCGAGCCAGACCGTCACCTCGTCCCCTTCTACTTCGATGATGGTCGCCCTTGCACAAAATGCGTCTCCGCGGACTAGGATGCTCTTTCCGCTGAAGATCTCTTCCTCGAGGCACGGGAAGACGCCCTCGTCGTTGCCCCTTATCCTCCGCACGCGGTCCATCATCTCGTTCACATCGAATTCCTTAAGTGGGAACCTCACGCAGATCTGATTCGGCGTAATTACCCCCACAATCTCCACTTCCTGTTTGTTGCCCCTTAGATTCGCCACCGGGTAATTGCAAATCCGTCTCGCCATTGTCTTCGTTCTCGATGCTCTCTTCACTGTGTCTTTTCGTTGAATGATTTTGTTCTCCTCGTGGCTTGTCCAGCTTGCACCCCGGAAACCACTTTTTTATGTTTCCGTCGGTGACCTTGAATAGCTCGAAGTCGTTGACGACCTTCAGGATTTTCGTTCCTGTCTGCTTCGTCCTCCGCTGCTGCTGACGACGTTTTTTTATTTGTTCTTTTCTTTTCGTGATTTTTTTCTCCCGCCGTACCTCTTCTTCTTTCAGGTCCATCCCTTCTCGTTCCTTGTTGGGTTTGAATTTGTGTTCCGTTGTCCCTTTTCCCCCGTACTTTTTCTTTGTCAGACCTCCGACTCTCATTTTAATTCTTGTTCCGCGCTTTTCCCGCCCTCTCTGGTCTATCACCGTACTCGATTCCTTTTTCGCCCCGGGATTTGGGACCTTCTTGACGTTGGCCATCACTGCGTTTCCCTTATCGTTATTTTCTTTCTTGTCGGCGCATCTTGGCTCGCCATTTTCTCTCCCGGGTTAATCACGGGTTTATCGCCTTATCTTCCGTTGCTTTCTCGTTTTCTTCTTTCAGGTATTTTTTGAGAAGGCACCCGTGAAACTTACCCCTTTCTCTTTTTGCCACTGGGTCGTATAATAAGTATGTTGCGATTCCCACGCATTTTTCGATACGGTATGGTCCTTCGTACAGGGGCATGAATTTTGCTGTTCTTTTCTTATCGGGGTCCGAAACGTTCAATGCCCTGACTAGAACCATCTCGCCCTTTGCGAATGTGTTGGTCTTATGAGTTTCGTTGAACCTTTCCGCCCTCTGCTCGCCCTTCCTCTTGATCCTTTCCCGTGCAAGCTTTACTTTATCCTCGTGTGACAGGCTTTCCACTTCCTCGTCTTGCAGTGCCAATACCCATTTCCTCCATACTCTAAAAGGTTTCTTGCGGGTGTGCAGCTCCGTCGGCGTAAATTCTGTTGTTTCATGGTGTGTGTCGTTTATGCATGTCTCAATTGCCGGGAGCCATTTGATCCACCCGCTATGGTTTTCCTCCACGAATGTTCGGAAGAATCTTCCCAATTCGCGATTCACTCTTTCCACAATATTTCCTTGTGGATGCCTTATCGACGAGAAGATGCCTTGGATCTCCTCTTTCTTAAGGTGGTCCAACCACGTCTTCGACGTGAACTGTGTTCCGTGGTCAAATTGTATCTTCCGGGGCTTCCCGTATTTCGGGATGTAATCCCCGAAGATTTTCTTAATCGTTGTGGTCGCGTTTGCTTTTCTTAAGGCATATAACTTAACATATTTTGAGAAGGCGTCGATCGTTACCAAGATGTGTTTCATTCCCCCACTTGCTGTTGGGAGTGGTCCGTAGTAGTCGATCGACAACAGGTCCCCCGGTCCCTCTGGAACAATGGTCTGCATCTTTGCGTGGTTTGTCTGTGTCGGTACCTTGTTTTTCTGGCAGACTTCACAGCTGGCCAGAATTTTCCTGATGTGTTTGGCCATATGGGGGTATGTGAAATCCTCGTCAAGGATCCGGAATATTTTGCGTGCCCCTAGATGCCCGTACATGCCGTGGGTGTCTTTGACTAGTGTTGCCAGCACGTCCGTTGGGATGGGGACTCTCCACCCCCCGAGTCGGTTCTTTTTCTCCAGGCATCCCTCCTTGATCCTGTACGATCCTTCGGCCTCGCCCCCTTCTCCGGCCTCCTCCCATCGAGCCGCTAGGTCCGGGTCTTTGCGCTGTAAATCCCCAAATTTCTTCAGGTCTTCTTCCAACTGCTGACTCACGTCTTTTGCCAGGGCGGCTGTGATGATGCCTCTTCTCCTTTCCGTCTCCTGTGTCTCCGTTGGTCGACTGAGTGTGTCCGCCACGATGTTGTTCTTTCCTGGTGTGTGTTCGACCTCCATATCGTAATCCTGTATGCATAATGCCCACCTCTGGAGGCGGTCCCCCGCGAACCGGCACGTCCTTAGGAATGTTAGCGCTTTATGATCCGTTACTATTTTCACACGCGCTCCCAGCAAGTATGACCGAAATTTCTGAAGTGCCCACACGACTGCCAGTAATTCTTTCTCGGTCGTCCCATATCCCAGCTCTGCCCCTTTTAATGTTCGGCTCGCAAACGCCACTACTCCTGTCTCTCCATCCTTATCTTTCTGTCCTAGGACCGCCCCGAGTGCATAATGGCTCGCATCCGTGGTCAATACGTACGGCTCTCTCGGGTTCGGGTGTCTTAATACAACGCTCTCCGTAAAGAGTTTCTTTGTTTCCTCGAAGGCCTTCTGCCGCAATCGCGTCCATTCCCATTTTTCCCCCTTTTTCAGTAGTTCCAGGAGTGGTACCGTTGTCTCCGCGTGCTTGCTGGTGAACTTCGTGTAGAAATTTATAAGTCCCAAGAATCCCCGAAGTTGTTTCAGGTTCGTCGGTTCCGGGAAGTCCTGGATTGCTTGGATTTTGTCCATTTGTGGTCTTATCCCTTCCGTTGTGAGGACATGTCCCAAAAATCTGACCGATTTCTGGAAGAAAGCGGACTTCTTGAAGTTGAGCGTCAGCCCATGTTCCTCAAACCTTTGGAATATGTTTTCCATGTGTACCATGTGGGTCCCGTAGTCTCTAGAGACACAGAGAAGATCATCGACGAAGTTGATGACGGACTCCCCTAGTCCCATTAGCACGATCTCTAGTCCCTTTATTAGGCTCGCTGTGCTTGTTTTTAGTCCGAAAGGCGTCACCGTGAACTGGTAGCATTTCCCTTCGTGTAGGAATGCGGTGTATTCTCTCGATTCCGTGTGCAGCGGAATCTGCCAGAAGCTGCTGGTCATGTCTAAACTTGACATGACCTTGACCCCCCCACACCTCTGAAGAATCTCGTCCGTTGGCGGTGCGGAGTCATGATCTTCTACTAGGTACTTGTTGAGCTGTCGTGCATCGAGGCACAGCCGGACTGACCCATCCTTTTTGATCACCGTGACCATGGGGTTTATATACCGGCTCGTCGTGCGCTCGATGACCCCGTGTTCCAGCATTTTTCGGATCTCCTCGGCTACCCTTTCTCGATATTGCAGCGGGACGGGATATGATCGATGTACATACGGCTCCGGGTTCTTCAACCGTAGTTTGTGGGTGTAGGCGGTCATCCTCCCGGGCTTTTTTGTGAAGATGTGCCGATATCGCCCGATAAGTGTTTTGAATTGGGCCTTCACCGGGTCTGGCGTATCCCCTGCTTCGGTCAGCTTTTCATCGACCTCTGCTTCCTGCAGCTGGTCTTCCCCTTCCTCGGCTGGCTCTATCCGCATTACTTCCGCCGTCCTGCCTGTTTCCTTCGGGACCCACGCCCCTTCAATCAGTTGGAGTACCGTCTGTTTCTTCACACGGACCGTCCCCTGTCCGGCATCGACCTGTATCCGCATTGCCACCATCCCATCGATCCCCAGCAGTGCGGTCCTGCGTAGTTTGGGTACTACCATTATCTGCAGTGCCGCCGTTTCTCCAGCGATTGTCACCTCCGTCAAAATTTGTTTCTTGATCCGGGCGCGGGTTCCTCCGAACGCGCCGCGGATTTCTCCGCCGACTGTCGGTAATATCGGACATTGGTTTAACTGTCCCGCTATTCGTTCATAACATTCTTCGGACAGACAGGTCACCTCGCTCCCGCTGTCGATTAGCATGTCTACTTCTTCTTTCCCGATCTGAGCCTTTACCGTCGGGCATTGCGGGCCTCTCTCCCTCTCCTTCTCTCGTGGTTGCCCTTCTTCTAGTAGGTAGTCCCTCGGACTCTCATACGTTGTCTGGTTCGATTCCCGCGCTTGTTCTTCTCCGGCTTGCTTCTCCTTCTTCCTCTTTTTTCTCTCTCTATTCTTCCTATTTTTCCGTTGTCGTTCGGCCCCCTCTTTCAGGATCTGCTCTACGTGATGGTCGTCCGTTGCGCCTCGTTCCTCCGTTCTTGACACGGTCATGGTTACGGGCGCAACGTCTATTCGTTTCCCGGATTAGTCGTTTCTCGGCTTGGTACCCTCTCCTGATTCCCTTCTTGCCCTTCGTTCGTGGCTTGCGTGGTCGGCCTCATCTTGTCGGCCGGGCCTGCCCCCGCCCATGCTGAGGCGTTGGGGTTCAAACCCTGCGGCCGTCCCCACGTCGATCCGCCCCATCCTTGCTGATTCCTGGGCTCTCCATGCCTTGGTGGTTGTGACCACCTGGGCGGCGCCTGGCCTTGTGGGCCCGGGCGCTGCTGCCATCCTCCTCCTGGGTATTCCTTCCAGCGGTTTTCCTGTGGGCCTCCTTGCTTCTGGTAGCCTTGCTGGTTGTTGTTCCCTCCAGGATTGCTCCTCCCGTTACCTTGCCTTCTCTGCGCGTTCAACGGTCCCGCGCTGTCCAGTCCCTCCAGTAATTCTAGGAACTCCTCGATCGTCCTTACTGTCCCAATCTGGACTGCGGATCGCACGGTCTCGTTGAAGTGGTTCGCCAGGTGCCTGATTATTTCCTCGTTCGTTAATTGCTTTCCCAAATCCTTTGCGTTCCCGAAGATCCGGGTTGCATATTCGGCCCTCGTGGCCCGCTGTTCATCGAGTTCGTACGCGCCGAATTCGAGATTCCGACTTATCTTTGCCTGTATCTCTCGACTCCAGTAACGCAGTTTGAACTTCTCTGCGAAGTCCTCTATTGTCCGGACTTCATCCTCGACGACCCGCCACCAATCTTTCGCTGCCCCTTTTAATGACTGGCTCAGCAGGTATGGGAGGTCCGCATTTCCGGTGATCCTCCAGAATTGTTGCAGCTCCCGTAGATATCGTATCGGCCTTTCCTTTCCGTCACCGCTGAATACCGGCGGCTGCTGTTTGACGGCGTATATCTGGCTCATGTTTAGTCCCCCGTACGTCATGTTCACCGTTTGGGATGCTCGGGATCGTATCTCGTCTTCGACGAAGTCCACCCTCCTTTGCGTATCTCTTCCCATCGTCGTCGTCGTTCTCACTGCTTCCTGGCACTGTGAGATGCCACTCATTGCCTGTTGTAACTTCTTCTCGAGGTCGTCGAAATCCATTTTCCTTTGCCGATTGGCGTCCTCGATTTCTGCTTTAGCTAGATCCTGTGCAATTGTTAATTTCCTGTCCATCTGGACCACCGTCCTGTCGAGCTCCCCTTGGAACTCTTGGCATACTTCTTCGTGTACTTTTCGACCCCTTAGTACACAGCGCTCGTCCACCTCACTGATTCCCGTTGTCGTCATGATTCTTTCCCGGTTCTGTTCGTTTTTTAGCTCCTTTATCTCCCTTAAGATGATTCGCAGAGATTCATCGATCTCTTTCTGCAAACCCCCGGTTATATCCGCCGTTCCGTCCATTGTCTCCTCAATTACCGATTTTGGACTACTGTGGTTCCCCTTGGTCGGCGCTTCGGTCGGGTCTGTTTCCTCTAGCGGGGAGATCCCGCTAACCTCGTCTGTCATCTTTTTCCCTAGTGAATTCCCTAATTGCGCTTTCTCGAGTCCCTGTTCGGGCGCCAAATGAAACGTGAGGCTTTGTTTCACTTAATTATGAGGATTCGTGGACTCGAGAGGAGGCAAAAATAAGTGGGGAATTCAGTAAGTCAGATGTGTGGCCGACTAGCGTATATTCTTTATTTTATGTGACTACCTTCAGGGGGTCGGTAATTACAGTTCGCGGCGTTATCGCCTATGCTACCGTGCGCGCGTGCCTGTGCGATCCTTGGCCCGGCCGTCGCTGCCTATCTTCTGTGTCGATATTCCGGGTCGATGCGTGATCGATGCTCGAGTGGCGCATGCGCGTGTGGCCTGCTGCTGGCCTCGTGGCGTATCTCCGGCTTGAGAACCAAGATGTCTGCGGGTCTCGTGGCGTGTTGTGTGTTTTGTGTTTCGTGACCGTTGGGATATTGTGATCGCCGGGTAAGTAAATTCGATTTACTTTCTTTTGCACGGATGTCCGGCTATTTAGGCATCGGCTTTTCTTTTTCTCTTTTTTCCGGTTTCTGCCGATTTCGGGACGAGATGTGGAGTTGGCTCGCCGCCCTAACCTCGACGGTGAGTTGTTTCAGTTTTATCGATGAGTTTGCGAGTGTGCCTAATCGTGCGGTTTTCTTCTTTTTCCTTTTAGTGCGGCGTTGCTTATGCTTGCCTAGCTCTGCCTGCTTTCGTCCCCCGTGCGGCGTTGGCTGCGGACCTATCCGCTGCTTCTCTCAGGTGAGTCTCTTTCTCTTTGGCAGTCCCTTGCGGTGTGGCGTGTACTTGGGTTCTTTTTCTTTTTCCTTTCGCCTTCCTTATTGCTGGTTTCTCCCGTTTCCTGCCGGCGTAGGCAATTCTGATCCCGCCGCAGTCCTCGCTGCGCCCAAAGCGTGATCTCGTGATACCCGGGGTTCCCTCGCAGCGAGCTTTTTCGACCGGCTGCGGTACGAAAATTCCCTCTCGTGGTTCTGCTCCTGATACTTTTTCCCACCGCCACCTCTGTCGAGTGCCGGCTGTGAGAAATTCTTGATCTGTCTGCTTCCGCTAATTCTTTCCTCTCTCGCAGCTACCTCGTTGAGTACCGGCTGTGAGAAATTCCTTATCCTTCGGCTTCTCCGCTCATTCAGTCCTCTCTCGCAGCTACCTCTTGCGAGTCCCAGCCTTGAGAGATTTCTCTATTTTCCAAGTCTCCGCAAACTCAGTCCGATCTCGCAGCTACCTCTTTTGAGTACCGGCTTTGAGATCTTTCCTTATTCTTGTCGACTCTTTTGATAGAATGAATTTTTCAGTGTTCCTGGCACTGTCCTGTACCTTTTTATATATTTCTTGGGTATCTTTTGTTTGTGAGAAAGTCTTTTGCCATCTGTCATTTGTTCTTGGAACTAACCTACAATTTTCTTTTTTCTCTTATTTCTATTTTTGTTTCAGGTTTTCCCCGTTGTGGCGCTGCCTGCCTGCCTTGGCGGGACGATGGTCGCCGCTTCAATATATATATATATATATATATATATATGCCGGGCTGGAGCTTTGCGATCGGCTCTTGGGACTGCTTGTGTTCACTCGCTGCCTCTCTCTGCGGGGAGGGGTGGAGGGGGAACACGAGGTTCCGTTCAGCGTGCGCGCGGCACGTGGCCCGGGTCGTCCCTATGACCCGAAATATATGGCATCTTGCTATATATTAATTTTTAATAATTTTTTATTTTCAGATTTATAATAAGTTTAGTTAATAAGTACGTTAATTTATAAACACCGCTCTGCTAAAGAGCGAGTGTTAGCGATGTCTGTCGCTGGTCTCCTCCGTCCGCTACAATGGACGGGGAGAATTATAGTTTATAAGAATTATTAATTAACAGAACTGTTAATTAATAACTACCTTGCTAAAGAGCGAGGTTACAGTGACGTCTGTCGCTGTCCTCCTCCGTCCGCTAAAACGGACGGAGAGAGTATCAGTTTATAAGAACTGATTATCATGTAATATGATTGCATGAAACATATTTTTGCATAATATACTATATTTCTTTTCAGATGACTGGGTGTATATTACCCAGAAGCATATATATATGCATAGCCGAACCTTTGCGATCGGCTCTTGGGACTGCTTGTGTTCACTCGCTGCCTCTCTCTGCGGTGAGGGGCGGAGGGGGAACACGAGGTTCGGTCGAGCGTGCGCGCGGCACGAGGCCCGGGTCGTCCGCACGACCCGAAATATATGGCATCTTGCCATATATTTATTTTTAATAATGTTTTATTTTTAGAATTACAATAAGTTTAATTAATAAGTACGTTAATTTATAAACATCGCTCTGCTAAAGAGCGAGTGTTAGCGATGTCTGTCGCTGTTCTCCTCCGTCCGCTAACACGGGCGGGGAGAGTATCAGTTCATAAGAACTGTTAGTCATATACATAATATGATTGCAAGAATTCAATTCTTGAATAATAAATGTTTTTTTTTGCAGATGAAAAAATTTTAGTTGACCTCTAAGAATTATTAATTAACAAACATGTTAATTAATATGTACCTTGCTAAAGAGCGAGGGTACAGCGA
The DNA here is from genome assembly GCA_964017225.1 of Netelia inedita. Lineage (NCBI taxonomy): Eukaryota > Metazoa > Arthropoda > Insecta > Hymenoptera > Ichneumonidae > Netelia > Netelia inedita. The sequence goes on from OZ024924.1 coordinate 23,350,827, forward strand.
CACTTGTCGCTGTTCTCCTCCGTCCGCTACAATGGACGGGGAGAATTATAGTTTATAAGAATTATTAATTAACAGAAATGTTAATAATAACTACCTTGCTAAAGAGCGAGGTCACAGCGACGTATGTCGCTGTTCTCCTCCGTCCGCTAAAACGAACGGAGAGAGTATCAGTTTACAAGAACTGATTGTCATATTATGATATGATTGCGAGAAAAACATTTTTCTATAATACATATGTATTTCTTTACAGATGACTGGGGGTATATTACCCAGACGCATATATATATATATATATATGTATATATATATATAGCCGGAGCATTGTGCTCGGCTCTCGGCACCGCTTGTGTTTACTCTTTGCTTCTCTCTACAGAGAGCGGCAGAGGGCGAATACGAGTAGCCGCATATCGTGCGCGCGTCACGAGGCCCGGATCATCCACGGGACTCGAGGGATATGGCAACTTGCCATAAACTAATTTTTACAAACATTTTATTTTCAGAAAATATTTGTATAATTATTATAAGATTAATTATAAGATATATTAGTTAATAAACTCGCTCTGTCAAAGAGCGAGGTGCCAGCGACGCCTGTCGCTGTGAGTCTGTCCACACAATGGACAGAGATAATTTTAATTACTAAAAATAACGAATTAACAAATATGTTAATTACTAAACTCGCTCTGCCAAAGAGCGAGATGCCACGACGTTTGTCGTGTATTATCTCCGTTCGCGAAAATGAACGGAGGTAACTTTAATTGTTAATAAATGTTATTTAACAAATATGTTAATTACTAAACTCGCTCTGCCAAAGAGCGAGATGCCACGACGTTTGTCGTATATTATCTCCGTTCGCGAAAATGAACGGAGATAATTTTAATTGTTAATAAATGTTAATTAACAAATATGTTAATTAATAAACTCGCTCTGCCAAAGAGCGAGATGCCACGACGTTTGTCGTGTATTATCTCCGTTCGCGAAAATGAACGGAGATAATTTTAATTGTTAATAATTGTTAATTAACAAATACGTTAATTACTAAACTCGCTCTGCCAAAGAGCGAGATGCCACGACGTTTGTCGTGTATTATCTCCGTTCGCGAAAATGAACGGAGATAATTTTAATTGTTAATAATTGTTAATTAACAAATATGTTAATTAATAAACTCGCTCTGCCAAAGAGCGAGATGCCACGACGTTTGTCGTGGATTATCTCCGTTCGCGAAAATGAACGGAGATCGTTTTAATTGTTAATAAATATTAATTAACAAATATGGAGATAATATTAATTGTTAATTAACAAATTGTGTTAATTAATAAACTCGCTCTGCAAAAGAGCGAGATGTCAACGACTTTTGTCGTTGCATACTCAGAATTATTATAATTCTGTTGCTCGTATTGTAGCAAAACCAAACTTGAATGTTTGGCATGCTCGGCTGTATACTGTAGCGAGAAATAAATGCTCGCAGTGCACGTACCCTCGTGCACGTCACATATACATGGCCGAGCGTTAGCATCAGATTTTCGAGAGGGGCGGGTCACGGCTGGCCCTGCTACGACGCCTCGGCCTTCGGCCCGCGTCGATGTGCCGGCGCTTCGTAGCAGACGCGCGCCGTGACATCTAGCGGTAGTCCGCGGCGGCTCGTAGTGAAATGCTGCGAGCTCTGCACTACCGCGGAGAGAGCGAAGCCGTCGAAATTTTCCTGCGTGTTACACTGCCTCTTAAGGTGTGGACCCAAAAGCCGCCAGCTGAACCTCTGGGGTTGATCCGTCCAGGCACCGGCGTTTTGGCATACGACCCACTGCCGGTAGTCGTTGCCTGTCTCCTCGTCAGTCAGGACACCCCATACGGCGTCAGTCCCGGTCCTCCGATCTTTTATTTCTACCGACCAATTTTTTATTCGTACCTGCTCGTATAATTCTTCTGTCTTTTCAGCGTCGTACAGGCCTTGTTCCGGGGGCGTTATGCCTTGGACGCCGCATGGGATGGCCGTCCACGGGTAGTCGAATGTCCATGCCGGTGCCGTGAAACATTCCTCCATATCGTATTCAAATTCCTGGCCATAGTCCCCCAGCCACGCGGTTACGATGTTCTCCTCCCGCTCGACGACCGTTGCTCTCGCGAAGAAATCCTCTTCCCGGACCAAGATTCCCTTCCCCGGGAATATCTCCTCTTCGATGCAGGGGTGTACTTCGTCGTCGTCCTCTTTCAACGTCCTGACTGCTCTCAGTAACTGCCTCCACTGCAATCCCTCCATGTTTAACCGAATCCAGATTTGTCCAGGGGTAGCCATTCCGATTATTTTCACTCCTTCGTATCTTCCTCTAATTTCGTTCACGGGGTGGTTTTCGTAAGTTCCGTTCATCGTGTTCTCCGTCTTCTCTGTTCGTCGTTTGATTTGAAAATGATCGTCTTGATCGTTTTCCGCCCCACTCTTAGGTCTTACAATCCTAACGATTTCCCGGGGTACCACGATCGAACGTTCTCGTCGTTTATGTCCGTTAGGTCGAACGGATTTTGTATTGGCTTTACTTCCCTTTTCGCTTCGATTTTCCTCCGCTTTTGCCTTTTAATTAATTGTTTGATTCTTTTCCTTTCTTTCTGTTCCTCTCCCCTTATCTCTTTTTCTCCCATTTTCTGTATTTCTTGATTCTCTGTTTGACTTTTGTCGATTGTCCGTTGCTCCATTCGTAAATTCTTGCTTTTCCTTTTTCTTTTTCCGCGGTCTTTGGTCTCGTCCGCAATTTCCGTACTCGATGTACCCTCTCTGAAGTTCGCCATCATCATCGTTTCCTCGCTATGGATGTTTCTCTTCCTCTTTTCCTGGTTTTTCCGATTCCGGTTCGGATTCTTTCTCTCCTACATATTTTTTCATGAGACACCCGTGGAATTTACCCCTTTCTTTTTTTGTCTTAGGGTCTTCCAGGAGATATGTGGCGATTCCTACGCATTTCTTAATGCGATAGGGACCTTCATACAGTGGCATGAATTTTGCCGTTTTCTTCTGCTTCGGGTCTGATACATTTAATGCCCGTACTAGTACCAGGTCACCCTCGTTGAAACCCGTAGTTTTATGTCCCGCGTTGAATCTGTCTGCTCGTGCCCAACCTTTTTTTCTTATTCTTTCTTTTACCATGGCAACTTTTCTTTCATGAGTGATCTCGTCTATTTCCTCATCTTTCAATGCGAGCAACCATTTTTTCCACACGCGATATGGCTTTGTTTTTGTCTGCATTTCAGTTGGTGTTTCTTCCGTAGTCTCATGGTAGGTATCGTTAATACAAGTTTCGATGATTGGCAGCCATTTTGCCCAGCCCGAGTGGTTTTCCTCCAGGAAAGTCCTGAAGAACCGTGCCAGTTCGCGATTGACGCGCTCTACCATGTTCCCTTGTGGGTGGCGTATCGAGGAAAATACCGCCTTTATTTTCTCCCTTTCGAGTTGTTTCAACCATTCTTTGGAGGTAAACTGCGTTCCGTGGTCGAATTGAATTCGCTTCGGTTTCCCGAATTTTGGGATGTAGTCGTTGAAGATTTTCCTGATTGTAGCGGATGTATTCGCTTTTTGTAGTGCATACAGTTTTACGTATTTCGTGAAGGTGTCTAGCGTGACTAGTATGTGTTTGACCCCTCTAGTTGACGGTGGTAGCGGACCAAAAAAATCAATCGAGAGTAAGTCCCCCGGTCCGTCAGGTACGATGGTTTGCAATTTTGCATAGTTTGTCTGGGTTGGGTTCTTGTTTCTCTGGCATTCATCACACCTCGCTATACTTTGTCGGGTCTTTTTTGCCAGATGGGGATACATGAAGTCTTCGTCTATGACTCTAAATATTTTTCGTGCCCCCAAGTGTCCATACATCTTGTGGCTATCCTCGATAAGCTTCCCGATTACCTGGTCCGGAACCATTATCTTCCATTTTCCTGCTCGAGTTCGCTTTTGCAAGCACTCCTCCTCGATTCGATGGTTCGTTTTTTCGGATGTGTCCCTCTCGGTCCGTTCCCATATACCCCGTAGTATTGGGTCCTCTTTTTGCAACCTTCCAAAATTTTTCAGATCCTCTTCTAACTCTGGATCCATTTCTTTGGCCAATACCGTGGATATAATGATTCGTTTGTTCCTGTCGTTTCCTGTCTGTTCCGGCCGGCTGAGCATGTCTGCCACCGTGTTGTTTTTCCCCGGGCAATGTTCGATCTCGATATTGTAGTCTTGGATCATGAGGGACCACCGGATTAGCCGATCTCCCGCAAATCTACATGTCTTCAAGAATGTGATCGCTTTGTGGTCCGTGATCACGCGAATTTTTGCCCCTAGTACGTAGGTGCGAAATTTTTGTAACGCCCATATTACTGCCAAGAGTTCTTTTTCGGTTGTCATGTACCGTAGCTCTGGTCCTTTGAGCGTCCTGCTGGCAAATGAAATGACTCCTGTCTCGCCGCGGTCGTCTTCCTGGCTTAGTATGGCACCAATCGCATATTCGCTGGCATCTGTTGTCAATGTGTACGGTCGTGTCACGTCTGGGTGTTTTAACATCACGCTTTTCGTAAATAGTTCTTTGACCGTTTCGAAAGCGGCTTGCCTTCTCTCGTCCCACTTCCATGGTTCCCCCTTTTTGACGAGTTCTAGTAGTGGAACTGTTTCCTTCGCATGTTTGTTGGTGAACTTGGAGTAAAAATTGATGACTCCCAGGAATCCTCTGAGCTGTTTTTGGTTCGTTGGTGTTGGGAAATTATGTATTATCTCTACCTTTTCCGGCTGCGGCTTAATGCCTTTTGTTGTGAGCACATGCCCCAGAAAATGGACCTCCTCTCGAAAAAAAGATGATTTCCTGAAGTTGAGTGTCATGCCGTGCTCGTCTATCTTCTGGAATACTTTTTGAATGTGTTCGAGATGTTCCTTCGGGTTTGCTGATATGATGAGTACATCATCCACGAAATTGATAACTGATCTGCCCAGGTTTTGTAGGACTACTTCAAGTCCTTTTATTAGACTGGCCGTGCTTGTTTTCAAACCAAATGGCGTGACCGTGAACTGATAGCAGAGACCCTCATGCAGAAACGCTGTGTATCTCCGCGATTCCTTATGCAACGGTATTTGCCAGAAGCTACTTGTCATGTCAAGACTTGAGATCGTCCCAATTCCTTCGCACTGCTGGAAAATTTCCTCGATCGGTGGGGCTGAGTCGTGATCCTCGACTAGATATTGATTGAGTTGTCTTGCGTCGAGGCATAATCGCACCGTTCCGTCCTTTTTGACGACCGTCACCATTGGATTGATGAATTGACTGTTGGCTCTTTCTATCACGCCGTGTTTGAGCATGCGTTGGATCTCTTCTCGGACTTTCTCCCTGTACTTCATCGGGACTGGATAGGATCGATTCACGTATGGCTGCGGGTCTTTCATCATTAGTTTGTGCGTGTACGCCGTCATTCTTCCTGGCCTTTTCGTAAATATGTGCCTGTACTTCCACAGGATTTCCTTAAAAGCGTGTTTTACCTCTCTGTCGACTCCTCTTATCTCCTCGACTTTTTCCTGTATTATTTCCCCAGTGAGCCCTTCTTTCTCGTAGCCCTCTACCGCCATTGTGTTTCTTTGTCCCGTTGGTCCCATTTGTCTGGGTTCCCTCCACCGTCCGTCATATAGCCGGAGTATTGGGTCTCCTGCTACGTACACGACGTCATTCTCAGTATCGAGTTTAATTTTTAGCGCCCTCATTCCGTCAATCCCGAGGATTGCCTCCCGCCTTAACTTTGGATTGACCATGAGTTGCAGTGTTGCTCGCGTGCTCCCGAGACGTACCTCGACTGCGATGTTCTTCTTTATCCGGCTGATATTCCCGCTAAAAGCGCCTTGTAATTCACCTCCCGTGACCGGGAGTACCGGACAGGTCTTGAGTTCGTACGCCATTTGTTCGTACCACTCCTCCGACATGCCTGAAATTTCACTCCCGCTGTCCACGAGCATCCTCGTTTCTTTCCCTTCGATCTCTACCTGTACCTCGGGGCATTTGATTATTACCTCAGGCCTCTCTATCTTGCTATCCTCCATTAGGTAGTCTCTTGGACTCTCATACGTATTTTCGGTGCTTGCCGCTTCGGATCTTCGTCCTTTTGCGTGCCCTTCCGCTTCTGCCGCGAGATTTGACACCTGCCGTGTCTCCTCGCCCCCTCCATCCCGCTTTTTTTCTTTTTTCTTTTGCCTCTTCTTCCGATTCCTCCTCTGTCGTTCTTCCGTTTCGCTAAGGATTTGTTCTATGATGTCCTCTGTCGTTGCGCCTCGCTTGAGCACCTCCTCTTGAATACCCATGATTGCGGGCGCAACGCCTACTCGTTTCCCGGCTGCTGGGGGTTTTCCTCCTTCCTGCTGCCCATCGCTTCGGGATCGTCGCGGTTCTCTTGGCTAGGTGTGTTCTCCCAAGGCTTTCCTTCCGGATGTAGGTTGGTTTTTTTTTCTCTGTGCGAGTCGTCCCATGGTTGGTACCGACTATCTCTCCCTCTGCCTTGTGGCGGTGACCACCTAGGTCGTTCCCGTTGCCAGGATTTGTCACTCCTTCCCTGATTGAAGTAAGTTCTCTCCCGGTTATTGCGCCAGTCACTGTTTGCCTGATTCGAGTCGCGGTTGCCCTCGTTGCCTTCCTTGTGATACTTCGGCCTTTTCTGAGCGTTGAGAGGTCCAGCCCCATCCAGCCTTTCTAAAAGCATGAGAAATTCTTCCACCGTCCTCACGGTTCCTAGGTGGATAGCTGATCGGACCGTCTCGTTGTAATGATTTCCCAGATACCGGATGATTTCCTCATCTGTAAGTTTTTTGTCGAGATCTTTGGCGTTCCCAAAAATGCGGGTTGCATACTCAGCCCGGGTTGCTTTTTGTTCGTCTAGGTCATATGCGCCAAATTCCAGATTTCGACTTATTTTGTCTTGAACATCTGGACCCCAATATCTTAGCCTGAATTTCCTGATGAAGTCTTCCATCGTGTGTACGTCGTCTTCTACCACCCTCCACCAATCCTTGGCCGCCCCTGTTAATGATTGGCCGATGACGTACGTTATGTTTGTATTGCCTGTGATCTGCCAGAATTGTTCAAATTCCTTCAGGAACCGCATTGGCCTCTGTTCGCCATCCCCTCGGAACATCGGCGGTTTCTGTTTTACAGCGTACGCTTGGCTGACGTTCAGCCCCCCCTGCGTCAAATTCATTGTCTGCGAGATGCGGGTGCGTAATTCATCTTCAACCGCGTCTATGCGTTCCTTGTTGTTCTTTACCAGGGCAACTGTCTTTTTCGTTACTTCCTGGGCGTGTGAGAAGCTACTCATTGCCTGTTGGAGTTTCTTTTCCAGGTCCTCGAACTCTGCCTTGCGATCTCTGTCCACGGCTTCCAAGTCCTCCCTTGCTAAATCCTGTGCGATTGTAATTTTTCGATCGGTTTGTGTGACAACGCGGTCCAATTCCTCTCGGAAATCATGCCGCGCCATCTCTTGCGTCTGTCGGCAACGTAGTACGCATTTCTCGTCCAAATCGTGGATCTGTTCGTTTGTCATGAGGCGTTCGCGGGCTTGCTCGATCTTCACGTCTTTCAATTCTCTCAACAGTAATTTTATCGACTCGTCGATTTCCTTCTGCATTCTCTTGGTGATATCCATCTCTTCCGTATCGATTGTTTCGGGTACTGGATCCTCGGTCGATGTGCTCAGATTGGCGCGGATAATTGTGTCCTCGGCCAGTACCGCTTCCATTGGTTCGTTTTGTTCCGCCGCCATCTCCCTTGCTCTACTTGATACTTTACCCAGGTTTGCTCTAATTTTGTTCGAGTCCCTGTTCGGGCGCCAAATGAAACGGCAAAGCCTTTTCAATAAAGATTTTGGTTCAGGGTTCTAACTCGAAACAAATTTAGGCAGGTAAACCCTCGATGTAAAGAATAAGTAGATTTATTTTCGTCTCATGTACAATATTGCGCTGATAATCGGGTATTCGCGCCTCGCGATTGGTCGGTCAATCGCTTCGTCTCGCCGGTGGCGCCGCCGTCTCCGTGCCGCGGTGTATCTCGATTTCGTGGCCGCTGCCGCTAGTTCACCGCTGAGCGCGCCGACCGCCGCGCCGCTGTCACGCTACCTCTCCCGAGCTGCCGATCTCGCTGCTCGCTGATAGGCCAGTGCCGCGTAGTTCACCGCTGAGCGTGCCGATAGCAGCGCCGCTGTCGCCGTGCTGCCACTGAGTCGTCGCTCTCACGCCTCTATCACCGATGATCAGCTGTCCGACTTCGAAAATGGCCGCCGTTGCTGCCCGGTTTCGTGCGTGTTCTCGATTTGGTACACGTTTTCACTGGGATGCCGTTCACGTGTCGTCGATATATGTGTTTGATCGTGATTCCGTGAGTTTGATGTGACTGTTTCAGTGTTACGTGTTTGTTCTTCTCCTTGCCTTCCGAAACGTTGTGAGTGTTTGTGCCGATTTTTCCCTTCTATCACTCGTGCTTGGCGAGGGCTCCAGCCTATGTGCTTTCGTTGCGCTACGTAACCCTTTTTTTTATACTGGGTGTCCGATCCTGCCGTGTCGATGACCGCCTACTCTCCTCATACGTCTAAATAGCAGACATCCGACATTTTTTTACTTCTTTATCCCGTCCAAGCATCCCTTGCAGAGATCTCCAGCCTGTGGCCTCTAGTGTGCGCAACTTAACCCTCTTTTCAGAGTGTCCGGTTTTGCTTACTGAGATACCGCCTAAGCTCTCCTTAAGTTTGTCTTGTCGAGTTGGGGAAGTTTTTGGGTCATTTTTCATTCTCGTAGACCCTACTTATACCTAGGATCATTGTATTTCTCCTGTGAGAATGCTTTTCCTGTGTTCGTCCCTCTGTGTATTTCAGGGAAAACTATCCTTTTTCTAACCATGATTATTATTATTTCAGGTCCTTCCCCGGAGGACGGCCATGACACCCGTCACAATATATATATAGAATGGGTTTGTATGTATACCCAGATATCTTTTCCAAGAATCATATTATTTTGTGAACAGTTTTTATAAACAGCAATTCTCATAATATGCATGACCAAAGCTGCGAGATTAGTCGCGCGACTCGATTGTTTTCGCTCCGTGTCATTCCCTCCGCGGGGCGGTGCGGGGGAAACGCGGGCGGCTGGCTATCGCTACGAGGCCTCGGCGCTTGGCCCGTCTTGTCAAGTGTCATACTGGGGCTTCGTAGCATACGCGCGCCATGCCATCTAGCGGTAGGCAGCGGTAGCGCTTAGCGAAATGTTACGAGCTCTGCACTACCGAAGCCGTCTGAAATTTCCGCTGACTAACACTGCCTCTTAAGACAAGGAGACAATTATATGATAGCTAGCGAAACCGAAATTATGCACATGAAAAGAGTCGACAATTATGACATTACGCACTATACTCACCCGATTTATAATAGAATCAACAGACCAACCTGTCAAGACGATATTAAGCAATGCAAGCTAAGTAAAATTAAGGTAACCAAGATGAGTTATATGTCCTTGTATAATAACCATGGAATTTTGTTAATCCCGGAAATTGGAAGGCCTGTTCCAATACTTATACAATGTAAAGACTACACGAGCGAGGTTTACATCAAAGAAGTTACACTTCTAAAAACTACCGACAAATGTATATTAACCCAAGATAATGCTAAAGTAATCCTTAATGGACTTCCAAAAGAATATCGCTTAATAAACCCAAGTCAAACGTACTTAACAACAAACTTTTCAGATCTTCCTATACGCGTAAGAGATGTGTCGAACCAAATAGATACCATGTACCTGAAAGATATTGGTCAAGACTTAGACGACATCAATAGAGATCTAGAAAAAGCAAACACTGTACTTAAACACGATGAATTTTGGAACAACATGAATGGAGTACTCGATAAAAGTATAAAAGTAGGTTTGCCACTACTCGGAATAACAGGTATATTATTTGCCTTATGGCGATTTGGAGCATTAATGCCCATCCTCAAATCCATCGGAAACGGACTATTTCGATGCTGTTGTCCGAGAACCAACAAGAAAGTTAAAAAATATGAAAATAAAGCAAATATAGAGTTACAAAAACTTCAAAAACAATTAGAATCCATAGCAGAACAACAAAAAGAAAAAAGATCTGATCTCCTAGAGGTCCCAAATAAGATAAAAAACCTAGAAGGGATAAGACCTTCAACATCAAAATCAACTATCGCAGAAGTTCAATCTAACTTGGGGGGTGTTAAGCCAACCGCCTAAAATTGTCTTAATTAGAGCAAAGCCTTTATTTTCATATTCATAGAATAAATATATTTATAAGAAATACCGAACTCGTTTGTCAATAGAATAACAGTATATATAAGAAATGCCAAACTCGTCTATCGATAGTATAAAAGCATACAAAGAAATGCCATGCGCCCTTACAGAACAACGCCTGCATAGTCTCCAAATATTAGAAAGCCCGAATGTCTAGACTGCGTAACCTGACCTCGTGTCGCCCAGGCTGCAACGCCACCACTTCAGATACTTCTAAGAAATAAACATAACGACGACCCTTAGTTTAACAAACTCCAGATCTACATATGGCACACCCGCTTTCCCACCATCGTTTTCCCACAAAAATTGAGCATCGACGATTCTCAGAGCGACTTCGAAGGCAGATTCGTTAATTGTACTTCGTGCAGAGAGGTCCTCTCTCTGGAGCCCATCTGACTGGAGCTCGGTATAATTAGTTGCTACGCCAGTTGTACTCCACGTTTTGCAAACGGGATGATAATTTAAAACTTTGTTAAATCAGAAACATATCATTTGCATCCGCTTGAAGTGAAAATCATTGTAATCAAATATTAAATAAATCATTACGTGCTAACACTCGCGGTCATCTCCTTTGTGTTAACCCGAAGACATCTTGTGATACCTAAACATCAAGGGTTATCCTCCTTCTTCGAAGACATCGACGGCTGCAGCTACGAAAGTCCATAGAAGGGAAACACACCTTGACTGCCATTGATCAACATTTCGATAAGTATCCTCACACACACAATATTCATTTCACTCCTCATATTGGTCCTGCTACTGACTACGAAGGAAGACTGCGCGGTCTATAAAGACACCGTTGGGCAACGGACCTATTGTTACGCGTATTACTATTCTGACACGTAATACAGCCCTGGAAAGGCTTTACCAAAAAACTTAACCTGGCGATTCGAAAACCATGGGTTCTTTATGAGACGAGATACCTTGTGATGTGTACATTGCACAAGGGCAGAGTTAATATTGAATGCCAGTTGGATTCGAGTCATTTTTGAGCCATTTGCGTAACAAATTGATCGTTCAAACATTTTTTATTCTCGTATGAGCAAAAGTATCGGGCCACATATTATTGCTAATGAAAAAAATTACAAAAAATATTAGAAATGAAAAAATATAATTCGACGTTCTTTATGTGAGTTAGTACTTTGTGGCCATGCCCTTCGCAGCGATAACAACAGCGCACCGACGAGGCATGGACTCGATTAACTGCGATATTCGTTCTTTCGGCAATTTTTTCCACTCATCACACAAATGCTTCCATAACTCGGTCTTGTTGGAGTGATTTTTCGTTCCAACACGATGTTTGAGGTCTTGCCACAAATGTTCAATCGGATTCAGGTCCGGTGATTGCGACGGCCAGTCCAAGAGACGCACTTCTTGGCTTTCGAGAAAATTCTTGACTAAGCGCGAAGAATGTTTAGGGTCGTTATCGTGTTGAAAGATCCAACCGCGTGGCATATTTTTATTGGCAAATGGAAGCATATGTTCTTGCAAAATGTCTTTATAAATCTTAGCATTCATATTGCCATCAATTTCCGTCAACGGACCAACGCCGGCATCAGAAAATGCGCCCCAACATTTAATATTCCCACCACCGTGTTTTACGGTAGGAATTTGATATCGGACATTACACCTAGTACGAGTTGGGTGTCTTACGTACTTCCGACCATCACTTCCGAATAATTGAAACTTTGATTCGTCGGAAAAAAGCACTTTTCGCCAATCCGATACCGTCCAATGCTCGTATTTTTTCGCGAAGCTCAGCCTCGCCTTCTTATTTTTTTTACTTATGAGCGGGTTTTTTACACCAATACGTCCAATCAGTCCTACATCTTTCAGACGGCGAGAAACTGTACTCCGACTAACGTCAGCAAGATTTTCGCACCGCAATTCCCGAGAAACCTCTGCTGCAGTTTTTCGCGGATCTACGATACACCTTCTCTTGATAATTTTATCGACACGATCGGTAGTTTTTCGTGGTCTACCACTGCGATTGTCATCGGTGAACGATTTAGTCAATTTATATTTTGCCAGAATACGATTAACGGTACTTTTACCGATTGATAAAATCGTCGCAATATCGCGAGAACTCTTTCCTTCTGAAGAAAGTTTTACCACCAGTTCCCGGACCTGAATATTCGTATGTTTCGCCATCGTGTCAGAAAGAAGACTAATTTCCTTTGTTAAGCATATTTTGAAACGAGTACGGAAGAAAACGTAAACAAACCGTGTTCGGAGCAAGAGCAACGTAGCGGCCCAATACTTTTGCACGCCGTCGAAGGTCGTTCCACGTAGTAAACAGATCATACGTTAAGCAAAAAAAATTCTTTAACGCTGATATCTACATTGTAGCGCTATGGAATATTTGTTATCATTAACGAGTGGAAAAATTAAATATTTCATCAATTAACACAAAAAAATTAGGTGGCCCGGAACTTTTGCACGCCACTGTATATATGCTGGAATGCTCCACTCATATATATATATGAGTGGAGCATTCCACTCATATATATATATGAGTGGAGCATTCCATTTGCGATTCAAATATATATACAGCACGACTGGACTGCATAGCAATGTATACTATAATAATAATACATATAATTATTTTATGAACGACAACCGACAGTTTTTATTTGAAGATACCTGAGTATAGTATCACGAATGTAATACATTAATGATATATTGTAGTATCTTCAAATAAAAATTGCGGATCGTCGTTCATAACATAATTAAGAAATATCCATTTCATTTAAAAACAAATACAATGAACGCAGCTGTTCGAAATTCGAAAAAAAAAATCATCTCATTATCTGTCCATTATTAAACCGATCTAAAAAACTGTTAAACGACGAACAGTCTTGTACAAAAAAATTGTAAAGAGAATCGCTCAGTGAAAATCGATCACGGAAAAAGAAAAAAAATGTTCGTGGAAAAACGAGAATGATAAATTTTTTTTACAATATTGTAAACTTACCGAATAAAATAAGTCCGTTTCCGTGTAAGTCTTTTCTGTTTGTTTCGGCTATTTCCCATGGAAATCCTCTCTCATTACTGTTACACACACACATCACATCACTTTCACTGATATTCCCTGGTTCACTAAACACACCGCGACTCAATAAATGAAAGAAAACTCGTTATAACTCGCGACGAATTAAAAATAAAACACGTCGCGAACTGCCGTAAGACATTCGCGTGCCCGGCGAGCTGAGCGACTAACATACGTCACGCGGCTCTCGGGCGACAGTCGAGAGCGTCCAATGTTTACATTTTTAAAGTCCCTTGTTCTCGACGTGTTAGATCGCGTCGTGGATACGTCTCTCATAATAATGCTGGCTGTACACTCTCGTCGAGGGACGGCGAGGCTGGACGAGTGCGAGAGTGTACAGGGTACACTCGCTCCGTCTCGCGATGCCTCGCAGTCACTCGTGAGCTCTCCATTCCGAGTCGGTTTTTGAGCGCGAGTCAAAGGGCGCGGGATCGCGAGCGTGTACAGCCGGCATAAAGTCGAACAGAGAGACGCCTCATATACACGTTCGACTCTGCTCCGTACGTAGCCCCAATGCGACGCATATCTATATATGTACTGTCGCCGCAAGTATATGGCTCGCCCGATCGAGCTATAGGCAGCTTCTTAGGGCGAGAAAGATAAAACATATTATGCCTGAATTTGACTACACGGCAATCGGTCTAACAATGGTATCGCTCTTATCGTCGCTTTTTCTAGCATCTATAAAATTTTTATATCGCGTCTATGATTTATAATAAAATTATTTACAACATCAAACGAAAATGTTTGGTAGTATTTATTTAACAAATTATTTTTCAATAATTTGTTTTACTGTCAGAGATATGATGAAGGAATTTAAAAAAAAATCTTCAAAAACTTTGAATCCTCCAATATGCTACAAAAAATGTTCATCGATGTGTTTTGTTTCGTTATGGAGAAAATAATTGTTCAATTTCTATATGCGTGAAGAATCGGTACTCGGTGTGGCAGCCACGGGTATTCATCGCACCGGACGTTACGCGTATATAAATGGAATTTAATTTTCTCAAAACAGGAATAAATAGCATCGTTCTTAATTTTTTATAATGCATATAATGGTTAAAAATGGACGACAGTATTGTTTGAATTTGTTTTTAATTGTATCATCGACGTGAATGATGTGCGTCTTATTGTTGGTCGTGTTAGTTCGAGAGTAATCGGTAAATATTATAGTTTTATCAGTCGGTATTTTGCCATTTCCGTAGCAAAAATGTATGAAATTGTTAAAACGAAAAAAAAAATTGTCGTGGGGATGAATCGAACCATCGAATCCGCTGATGACGGGTCGAGCTTATAACGCCTTAGCCCGCTCAACCGCCGCCGTTCATTTAAAGTGTATATAGTGCGAATCGTAGGTACGGCCCTCGCTGCACACTGTACAGCGCTCGCTTCATGCTCGCCGAGACCGAAAAACTTGGTGGACGTTCAAAAACGCCATCCGAGTTTACGCCTGCTCTAATCATCCGATCGGATTGAAATTTGGAGGTGAGCTACAGAATGATGGCACCGGGTACCTGAGACTCGTCTTTTTTTAATATCAAAAGCGGAAATATGCACATTTTGGATTTTGTTTTATATCATTTGCTAAAAAAATGACGGAAATATGGCAATTTGAGTTTTTATGCAACGCGGGTCTAACATCGGCAAGTTCGGTGGCCCGCGCGGCGGGAGGGGTAGCCACGAGAGTCGAAGGCATAGGCGCAGTCCTCGTGTACACGTTGGCCTCTGCACGAAAACCTGACGCGTCGCGCGTATACAGGGGGAATCTCTTAAAGTATAGCACCATTTATTCTGGGGTAGATGGGACCATTACAAACATAAGTTGCAAATATACATTAGGGATATTTTCAATAGTTTACGAGATATGAATGTTTAAAGTTCGTCAAATTAGAGTGCGACAAGAAGCGTTGGAGCCGCCCACTCTCCGCCCTATCCGTAGATATAGCACAGTGTAGGTCGTTATATTTGGAATCGCAAAATTCAGAGCAGTCAATTATTATTATTTTATTACGCAGTCATTTTTATTTGTCAGACATTGACTGCTCTGAATTTTGCCGAGAAGCGTTGGAGCCGCCCACTCTCCGCCCTAGCCGTAGCCTAGCCAGTCAATGCCCGACAAAAAAAAATGACTGCGTAATAAAATAATAATAATTGACGGCTCTGAATTTTGCGATCCCAAATGTAACGCCCTACACTGTGCTAGGAGGCCCCGCAGCACTTTCGAAGGACTGCGCAGGGCTTTAGAAGGCCTCCTACAGCCTCCGCAGGCCTTCTGCAACTCTGCGCAGCACTTTCGAAGGACTGCGCTGGGCTTTAGAAGGCCTCCTACAGCCTCCGCAGGCCTTCTACAACCCTGCGCAGTGCTTTCGAAGGACTGCGCTGGGCTTTAGAAGGCCTCCTACAGCTCCCGCAGGCCTTCTACAACCCTGCGCAGTCTTTCGAAAGCGCTGCGGGGCCTTCGAATAGAATAAATTATTATTTAGATAATTGTTTTAAATTATTATGTTAATTATTCTTTGAAATTTTAATTATTTCCATGAAAATTATTTTTGTTGTTCTTGTGTGGTCTCCGCAGGGTCTCTAAAAGACTCTGTAGGCTATCCGAGCGCCTTCAATAAGCTCCGCAGGTCTTTGAGTTAGTCTCATCAGGCTCCGCAACACAGTTTTTTCAATTTTGTTTAATGATTGTTTTTAATAATCTTAGCGATTATTTTAATGATTATATTTTTAATTTTTCATTCCGGCGAAAGGCTGGATACCAGAAGTATTCACTTCTTACGTGTGTAAAGAACACACACACAGGTTTTTTTTTAATTCGTTCAACGTATCCCTGACAGTTAAAAAAATTATTGAAAAATCATTTGTTAAATAAATAGTACCAAATAATTTCTTTTATGTTGTAAATATTTTTATGATAAAATATAGTCCTTTTGTCAAAACTTTAATTAAACAAAAATTAAAGGAAAGAAGGTATGTAATTACTTATTGATTAAAAAGTCGGAAAATGTTCCAATATTCATAACTCGAAAAATTTGGCAAATAAAAAAGATATTTGACACGATATGTTATCTCGTCAGGAACTAACGATATGCAAAATTTGACTGATTTCTCAGAGGTGACTGATCTCCTATAATTGTCCGCGCGACGCGTTAGGTTTCCGTACAGAGGCCAACGTGTACACGAGGACTGCCTATAGTGCCTATGCCTTCGACTCTCGTGGCTACCCCTCCCGCCGCGCAGGCCGCCAAACTTGCCGACGCTAGACTCGCGTTGCATAAAAACTCAAATTGCTATATTTCGGTCATTTTTTTATCAAATGATATAAAACAAAGTCCAAAGTGTGCATACTTCTATGGAGCACGAAATTTTAACATCAATGCGACGCGAAACATCGTGCAACCAGAGCTGCCAGATCGCGCGCGAAATGTACCCCCTCTCTAGCGTCCTGCGCGCCCATCACACAATCATAGTAGCGCGTGTCCGTGAGCGAGCGATGCTCGGACATCTTCGGAAAGAGCCGAGCGCGGTCGGGCAACTTCGACCGTGCCTTCGGCAGCTACACCAATACATGGACGCTGAGCCCGTTCATGTGCGGCCAAGCCGAAACTGAGGCTTCGAGCGAAAAAGCAATCTGATGGGAAGACCAGAGGCCCAAATTTTGTTTATTTTTTTTTTCAATATTTTTTTTTAATATTTATACGAAGTGAAGGTGACCACCCACACATTCATTTACCAAAGTAGTACGCGCGCAACTCTTAAGAACTTTCTAAAAAATCGACTTTTAAAAATTGCCTAGCCCGGTAAAAGAAGCTCACGTTTGAAATTTGTTAACTGGTCGAGTGGTCGAGTGGTGAGCGTACTCGACTAATAACTGCTAGGTTGCTGGGTCGAATCTTGCCCGTGGGTACCTTTTTTTCGATTTTTATACCCAACAATAAATTAATTTTATATGCATAATTGAAACGCTACTTCTACAGAACAAATATCCACTTTTTTTTATTTCAGAAATGCATTTTATTTATTTAAAATATTTTTGTGGTGCACATGAAATACAAAATGATATATACATACACTACCGGCGAAAAGTTTCCGGACAAAAGTTGAAAACAGTGCCGGAACAGATTTTTATGCCATTTCGCCGGTAGTTGGCCTAGGCCAATTTAACCAACGCCATTTTAAAGAGGAGGGATTTACCATCATTTTGGCTTAAAAAAAAATTCACGAAAATTTGTAACGCATTTACGTTACAATTTTTTTTACCACAAACGAGGTCCACTCGAAAAAAAACAAAAAAACGAGAAATAATGGTCGTGTTCAAAACTGTGTGATCATTGTGTTTAAAAAGCCAAAATGAAGGTAAATCCCTCCTCTTTAAAATGGGGTTGGTTAAATTGGCCGAGGGCAACTACCGGCGAAGTGGCATAAAAATCTGTTCCGGCACTGTTTTCAACTTTTGTCCGGAAACTTTTCGCCGGTAGTGTATGTATATATCATTTTGTATTTCATGTGCACCACAAAAATATTTTAAATAAATAAAATGCATTTCTGAAATAAAAAAAAGTGGATATTTGTTCTGTAGAAGTAGCGTTTCAATTATGCATATAAAATTAATTTATTGTTGGGTATAAAAATCGAAAAAAGGTACCCACGGGCAAGATTCGACCCAGCAACCTAGCAGTTATTAGTCGAGTACGCTCACCACTCGACCACTCGACCAGTTAACAAATGTCAAACGTGAGCTTCTTTTACCGGGCTAGGCAATTTTTAAAAGTCGATTTTTTAGAAAGTTCTTAAGAGTTGCGCGCGTACTACTTTGGTAAATGAATGTGTGGGTGGTCACCTTCTCTTCGTATAAATATAAAAAAAAATATTGAAAAAAAAAATAAACAAAATTTGGGCCTCTGGTCTTCCCATCAGATTGCTTTTTCGCTCGAAGCCTCAGTTTCGGCTTGGCCGCACATGAACGGGCTCAGCGTCCATGTATTGGTGTAGCTGCCGAAGGCACGGTCGAAGTTGCCCGACCGCGCTCGGCTCTTTCCGAAGATGTCCGAGCATCGCTCGCTCACGGACACGCGCTACTATGATTGTGTGATGGGCGCGCAGGACGCTAGAGAGGGGGTACATTTCGCGCGCGATCTGGGAGCTCTGCGTGCAACTATGAAAATTTTATCATGTTCATAAAAAAAAAGCGGTTCCGCTTTCAACATTAAAAAAAATTGAGTCTCAGGTACCCCGTACCATCATTCTCTAGCTCACCTCCAAATTTCAATCCGATCGGATGATTAGTGCCGGAGAAATTAGGGATTTTGTCTTCGACTTGCCGCTGAGTTTTTCGGTCTCGGCGAGCATGGAGCGAACGCTTTACGGCGGGCGGCGAGGGCCATACGCACTATATTATGCCGGCTGTCGACTCTCGTCGAGGGACGGCGAGGCTGGACGAGTGCGAGAGTGTACAAGGTACACTAGCTCCGTCTCGCGATGCCTCGCAGTCACTCGTGTGCTCTCCATTCCGAGTCGGTTTTTGAGCGCGAGTCAAAGGGTCTCGCTTACCCGCGCGAGGCGGCGCAAGTGCATCACTGTACACTCTTGCGTCATTCAGTTGATGGCAAGCTTTCTAACCGTCCATCTTGGCGTTCGCAAAGCGTACTAAATAAACGAGAGTGTACAGGGTCGCGCTCGTCCCTCGACCTCTCGCGCGAGAGCTCTCGACGAGACATCGTGAGAGCACTCGCGCGAGAGTGTACAACCGGCATAAGATTTTCGAAGGGAACGGGTCACGGCTGGCCCTGCTACGACGCCTCGGTCTTCGGCCCGCCACGATGTGCCGGGGCTTCGTAGCAGATGCGCGCCGTGACATCTAGCAGTAGTCCGCAGCGGCTCGTAGTCAAATGTTGCGAGCTCTGCACTACCGCTGGGAAGGCGAATCCGTCGACATTCCTTAGGGTGTTACACTGCCTCTTAAGAGTTCAAATCGGAAAAGTATAAGTTCGCACCGAAAGTCCGAAAACTAAGTGAGAATGTCGTAACTAATACGGACTATAGATAAAGTATTCACTCATTTGGCTGTATAATTTTTGTTGTTTGTAATACTTAAGAGGCAGTGTTACTGGCGACGTACGCTTCGAAATTTCGATCAGTAGTCCTGCGAGCTCTAAGCAATCAATCAGCTTAAAAATTGGCAGGTACACAGAGAATTATGGCAAAATTGGGCTTTTGGTATTTTTTTATCGAAATATTAAAAAAAAAATTGCAGTTTTACTTATCATTGGAGAAATGAAAGAATTTTGTATGGGTGCACGGATCGAATCGTAATGTCTATGGCAAGAGCCGAACCGCAATTAAAAAACACACATCTTGAGCTTTATTTCATTTGATTTTATGCAGAAATGAATGAGAATTGGCCAATCAAAATTTTTGACAAGAAGATAACGACAACGGCTAGAAAATTGTACCGACATATAAAAAAAAAGTGTACCAAAATTCCGCGTGAGTGCGCTGTCGAAATTTTCTCACGAGACTCGTACGATAACAGACGAAGGCGAAGCCATATGCCGGAAAGCATTGCCGCTATATATTTATATATGTTAGACCGCGAGGCCTAGCCTCCTCCGTCGTCGTCAACTGTCACCCGGCCTGCTACCGCTACGCCTCGTGCATGTATACATACAGGGTGAATCATAATGGGTGGACACCACTTTTTGATGGTATTTACCATGCGTCGTAAATTACCGACTACCTACAACTGGATTGCTTGACCGCTCCAGAGATGGCAGCTGCTTAGTGACAGGCAACTACATTCATGCATCTTCGCCGATTTCGATGACATTTGGTATGCTCGTAGAATGGATAAAAATACAAGATATGAAAAAACTTCAAATTGCAACAACGTTTATTGTTTCGCGTACTATACACTGGATATCAGAATGGTGCAGATAGCAACAAATCTCTTATTATTTATTGCAAACTTGTAATTTTTTCATACGTATCTCCGAGAGTTTTTAACCGGTTGGGATGCATATTAACAGAAAGGTAGAGGATAAAAAAATGAAGTTGACGGGTTTGTTATTTTTTCGATATCTCATAATTAAGGGGTTGAAACTGCCCCTCGATTTTTTAGTCAATTGCATCGTATGATCGGGTAGCCTTTTGCCATTCCGGGTTAAATTTACGTTAATATAAGTTCGTTTGAATACACGAATACATATTTGTAAATTCCACTCACCCCCTCCCCCAACCATCCCCCTCGCGAACGTTCGAAGTTCTTACCGTGTGGCATGGACGAAAATTTGTAGATATAAAAATGGGATGAAATGAAAATGCAATGAGTCGAAATAGTCTGTACAAATTAATCCGATCATACGATACAATCGACTAAAAAATCGAGGGGCAGTTTCAACCCCTTAATTATGAGATAGCGAAAATATAACATACCCGTCAACTTTATTTTTTCATCCTCTACCTTTATGCTAATTTGCATCCCAATCGGTTAAAAACTCTCGGAGATACGTATGAAAAAATTACAAATTTGCAATAAATCACAAGAGATTTGTTGCTATCTGCACCATTCTGATATCCAGTATATAGTACGCGAAAAAATAAACGTTGTTGCAATTTGAAGTTTTTTCATATCTTGTATTTTTATCCATTCTACAAGCATACCAAATGTCATCGAAATCGCGCGAAGGTGCATGAATGTAGTTGCCTGTCACTAAGCAGCTGCCATCTCTGGAGCGGTCAAGCAATCCAGTTGTAGGTAGTCGGTAATTTACGACGCATGGTAAATACCATCAAAAAGTGGTGTCCACCCATTATGATTCACCCTGTATATATTGTATACACATGATTGATATATATATATATTGATATCATCCACCATATACTCGTATATAAACCCATTCAGAAATATGTATGTATCTATATATATATATAATTTTATTATATCTATGATTTCTGATCTGAATATATTCAGATATACATATATATACAGAAATATGTATGTATCTATACATACATATACTATACATATATATCTATACATACATACACTATACATATATAGTCTGTATAATGGGATAATTTCTTTCTTTGAAGAATTATATTATTTTGTGAATATTTTTTATAAGCTGCAATGCTTTCTAATATGTGTAAAAAATGTACGAATGCTGACGAGATTCAGATGTGCGAACGGCAATCGGAAATTTTCGATCCTGTCTCAGCTCGGCTTGTTGCATTCGCCAAACATCTCTCTTACGCCGAAAATGCGATCTCGATGACTGACGACTCTGGTCAGCGAGAGTCGCAAATATAAGCGTCAACAAACAAATCTACGTGATGCCGAGTTTGACAATAAAATTCGCGACCGAGAATCGAAAATTCTCGGACGAGTTTCGCCTCAAATATTTTGGAGCAGGCATGTAATGTTCAGGCAATCTACAGAATATTGCGAGTAGGAAACTGACAACCGAGAATCGCGAATTCTCGGACGATTTTTTACTCGAATATTTTTATTCGTCGAACGATGCTTGGCTCCTAAAGCATCGTCGATGACGTATGGTCAACGTCAGCCGAGAAAGTGCGATCTCGGCGACTGACGGCTCTCGTCAGCGAGAGTCACATATACAAGCGTCAACAAATCTACGTAATGCCGAGTTTGATAATAAAATTCGCGATCGAGAATCGAAAATTCTCGGTCGATTGTTGACTCGAATATTTTTATCTGTCGAAGGATGCTTCTAAAGCATCATCGATCACGTATCGTCGACGTCAGGCGAGAAAGTGCGATCTCGGCGACGGACGACTCTCGTCAGCGAGAGTCAGATATACGGGCGCCAACCAATCTACAGAATATTTCGAGTCTGTAACTCACGATCGAGAATCCAAAATTCTCGGTAGAGTTTCGTCGGGAATATTTTTATGCAAGCATAGACGCGTCAAAAAATCTGCAGAATATTGCGAGTCTGAAAATCTCGAGCGAAAATCGAAAATTCTCGGTCGATTTTCGACTCGAATGCTTTTATCCATCGAAAGATGCTACTAAAGCATCGTCGATCACACATGGTCGACATCAAGCGAGAAAATGCGATCTCGGCGACGGACGACTCTCGTCAGCGAGAGTCAAGTATAGAGGCGTCAAAAAATGTACCAAATGCTGCGAGTCTGAAATTCTACAGATTCCTACACAACAGGATCTACAAAAATCTACATATTCCTTGTATACACTATTCATGTCTTATCGTTAAAATTGTATACATTATTTAGATTTTCCGTATTTCCTCTGTTCTGAGTATGGTCCGTGGTGGGGAAACGAATAAAGAAGAATTTTATTGCCAAAACTCTAAGTTCTCTTTAGAAAAAGATATTATTTTTTACGATAAGTAATAGTCTATACTAGACAAACAAAAAATTATATTCTTTGGCATTACTTTTTCACACGTAACCTAAAAGCTCAAAAAAGAGATCTCAGGTTATTCTCAGGTTTATCATCACATAAATAAAATTTTATTTGTATGAGTGTGGTGATATATACCTGAAGACATCCCAGATAGACAAACGTGCTGTGAAAAAATAAGAAACAGAAAAAAAACGGCAACTTGACGTTACGAACTGTAATTTCGTGACGCAAATATTGTACAGTTTGCTTCCGAATTGAGCAGCAAACTAACGACACGTACATAAATTTGACGGTCTAGTTGCGAAAAGGAGTAACGTAAGGTTGCCGACAAATTGCCGCGTGAATGACACCCGTTTGGCAGCAAGGAAGCTGCACGTCGTGCAGTTCACTTTTCGGCAAAAATCATATGGCTCTAACGTTATATTTGTGCAACAATCCGGCATACCGTTACGGCGCGATGCCACAATTTTCAGCAATATACCAACAGCACAACGAAAGCAACAGAACAGCACGTTATGTTGCTATGCTATATGAAAAAATCATGAACGTAGAAACAGCAAACGAACGGCAAAGAGATGGCACGTTGTGCCGTTCGGTTGTAGACTTAATAATAGCACGTTATTGCGGCAACGAAGAGTTCAGTTCCGATGGGGATTAGGCAGGGATACCCCAAAACGGGTGTCCCTATAGGAATCCCGATGTTTTCCAGATCGAAAGAAATTTGCGTCGGTGATGCGATTTCTATTTTTTTTAGTGAAGGTGACTTTTACGGTGCATCAACGCCTCCACCGGAATAAAAAAGATTGGTCGCATTTGGTGGTCCCCTTCAAACAGTACCACTTTTATTTGGAACATTTTTTTGTAAAGTCGATAATTCCCGAGTTATTTCGGGTGGCAGAGATAAACGGTACAGCCTGTATATTCATTTAGCTATTTGGATATTTAGCATTCATATACTAAATATTTTATGCCATGCAACAGTGGCATAAGGGTAGCGTTCGAGACTCACATGCCGAGGGTCCCGGGTTCGATTCCCACCGACAGCAACGGAATTTTTCTATGTGCTTTACTGTGCTCTCGGTAGTACGGAATCCTATTCATAAGAAAAACTTCTCTGTAGGTCCACCGGAGTGGTTGCTTACATGTAATAATTTCATGTTGATATCGGACGGACTTGATCTCGATTAGAAGCTCGGGATACATGTCAGAATCCAGCTAGAATTCATTGATGGATTCGGGCAGGGATCCCTGCTCGAATCCAGTTTCCCAGCGTTACATTTATGCCTGGAACCCAATCCGATATCGGACTAGATCCTGATTGGAAGGTGGGCATACTACCGCGAATCCAGCTGGATCCCTGACGAAATTTCTGCACGGGTGACAATGAATGTGGGCATGCAGTATAAAAGTTCAAGTTTTGCCGTTCGTTTGCTGTTTCTACGTTTATGATTCTTTCATATAGCACCGCAACATAATGTGCTGTTCTGTTGCCATACTTGTGTTGTTAGCTCATTGCTGACTGTGTAAGTCCTGTGTTCTAACGAAGCCTACAACCGAACGGCACAACGTGCCGTCCCTTTACTGTTCGTTTGCTGCCAACGTATATTTTAAATTTGATGTTTTCTTGCTACAAAAATGGGCTTTAATTACTATTAAATAGCAACGGCACGACGTGCCGTATTTATTATATCAACGTGCTCTTTTTTCATAAGTCGTATTGCTGCCAACAGTTCCGACGGCGTATCACTGTTTTGTCACATATTTGTCAGCATTCAACGTAATTTTGTGCTGTCACAATAAAGCTTAATGCGGCGGCAAAAGATACCATAACGCGATATCGTAATTGCATTTCGTACTGTCCTGTTGTCGTTACGTTGTCGTAAAATGTCTATCTGGGATTACTTTGTCGACGAGAATGAGCCCGTTTATCCTTTTTTTGTCTTCGATTGCCTATTTTTTGTATCTCGGCTACTCACTTACTGATTATATAATACTATTATTTACACTATATATATATATATATATATATATATATATATATATATATATATATATATATATATATATATATATATATATATATATACAGGGTGAATTCTGTAAGGTTTCTCAAACGGGATTTTGGTGCAGATGGGATCATTACAAACAAAAGTTGCAAATATACATTAGGGATATTTTTAATAGTTAACGAGATATGAATATTTAAAGTTTATCCAATGAGAACGCGCCGAGAAGCGTTGGAGCCGCCCACTCTCCGCCCTAGCTGTAGATATAGCACAGTTTAGGGCGTTACATTTGGGATTGCAAAATTCAGAGCAGTCAATTATTATTATTTTACTACGCAGTCATTTTTATTTGTCGGGCATCGACTGCTCTGAATTTCGCCGAGCGCGGCGAGAAGCATTGGAGCCGTCCACTCCCCGCCCTAGCCGTAGAGATAGATCAGTGTATCAAGTATATGCGGCCGGGGGGAGGGGGGTGTGGGGGTAGTCCATTGAACAGTTACATTTGGGATTGCAGCATTCAGAGCAGTCATTTTATTTATTATTTTATAATGCCGTCATTTTTATTTCTCGTTCAAACTATTCGTCGCACAAAAATCTGTAAAAACATTTCTGGTTGCAAATTAAACTCTCTAAAATTTTGCTACTGTAACTTTTAGTCCGAAAAACCAAAAATAACAAAGTTATGAACGAAAATAGATAAAAATGTGGGAACGAATTTTCTCTCGGTCGTTATAACTTTTTTTCTGGCCATATTACAAAAAAATAATATCAGAGCTTTTTGATAGAGGGGTTTTTAAGGAATAATTTACATTGCAAACTTTTTCAAATCTTGTTTATTTTGGGTTGTACAGCGCTGCGAAACTAACACTATTTTCCAGTACTGGTAAGTATACATTAATATAAATGATTAAACGACCAACAAAATTGCCACTTTTTCGTAAAAGCTGCAAGTTGTTTATTGCTACATGTTGCTTATTATTAGATGGTACGAAATTACTTCGTGGCAAGGAAACGTTATCGTTTCCACACCACCTTGAGGTAGATAGCTTGGCGCGTTTTTTATAGTGGTTTCCCCAGCAGGCCTAATCCAGTCTCAAAATTTAATTTAATAACTGTTCGAAGTGCCTCCCTCGTGCTTGTAAGCAGAGTTCGGCTCTTCGTGTTATTTTTCGCGTCGCACGGTGCGCCATGTCCGGCGTGATGGTATTGAAGGCCGCCAAAATTTCGTCGCGGACTTCATTTTCGGTACCTTCACGCCTGTGCTCAATTAAACTTTTAATATAACCCCAAACAAAAAAATCTAGCACGTTTAAATCTGGCGACCGTGCCGGCCAAATGATTGGGCCACCTCGACCCATCCATCTGCCCGAAAAACGCACGTCTAAAATTTCCCGGACTCTACGACTAAAATGTGCGGGAGCCCCGTCGTGCTGAAATACGAGAGTTTCCCGCGTGTGGAGAGGAACGTCTTCTAAAAGTACGGGCAATTCGTTTTGTACGAATTGCGCGTACCTCTCTCCATTTAGACGTGCCGGCAGACAATGTGGACCAATCTGAAAAGTAGATACGTTACGATGAGAATGTACACAAGATTTCCTAATTTGCAAGAATACTTACAACTTTGTCCCCAATTACTCCCGCCCACACATTAATTGACCAGCGATATTGGAAGGCCGTTTCGCGTATGGCATGAGGATTTTCCTCTTGCCATAGCACGAAATTATGCGCATTGAATACACCGTTCGGGGTAAATGTCGCCTCGTCTGTCCACAAAACCTGGCCAACAAATGCGGGGTTCCGCCGGCATTGTGCGAGAAAACCTACGCATGTTTTATTAATTATTATTATTATATGCTAAAACCGCCAAGATTGTCGAAGAAGAAGTGAAATAAAAGAAAAGACAAATACCTTCGCAAAAATTTATCCGTGGTATTTCGTCTCGTGGAAGAAGCTGGTGTACCCTTTGATAATGAAAAGGGCGCAACCCATTCTCGTGTAAAATGCGACGTACCGTTCCTTGTGATATATTGAGAATTCCAGCCACCGTACGTGTGGTGCTGTTTGAATTTTCTTCAAACTCACGCAAAACCGCTTCGTCGACATCAACACCGCGACGTACAACTTTTTCACGATTTCGTTTCATCACAACTGATCCAGTCTGTCTTGCCCGTTGGTAACAATTTATAATGGTTTTGTACGACGGATGCCGATCACGGTGGGGAAATCGTTCCGCGTACAAACGTTCCGCCGTACGTGCATTACCCATAGCCATCCCGTAACAAAAAATCATGTCCGTGTATTCTTCTGATGTATAATCCATTAGATAAGAAGAAAAATGAATCGTATACATCAAAATGTCTCACAAATATGTGAGAAACGAAGAAAAGCAATTGAAAATCGAAAATATTATTCATGCTGCCACCGCTACAGACCATCTCGTCGATAAGATAGTAGTAAAATGTTATCGACGCGTAAGACGGACAGGATCAGTTTTCGTATTAAAAGTTTTACGTGAGTTCGAAGAAAATCCGAAAAGCACACGTAACGTAGCTTGTGCGCTTAATATATCGCAAACCACGGTGTATCGAATTTTGCACGAGAATGGTTTATCAACGTGTGTAGCAGGTTCTTTCGCGAGATGAAACACCGCGTATTAACTTTTGCGAAGGGTTTTTTCCTTTTTTCATTTCACTTCTTATACGATAATCATGGCGGTTTTACCATATAATAATAACCATTAATAAAACATGCGCACGCTTTCTCGCACAATGTCGGTGAAACCCCGCAGTTATTGACCAGATGCTGTGAACAGACGAGGCGACATTTACCCCGAACGGAGTATTCAATGCATATAATTTTGTTCTACGGCAAGAGGATAATCCTCATGCCATACGCGAAACGGCCTTCCAATATCGCTGGTCAATCAATGTGTGGGCGGGAGTGATTGTGGACAGAGCTGTAAGTATTCTTGCAAATTAAGAAATCATGCGTACATTCTCATCGTAACGTATCTATTTTTCAGATCGGTCCATATTTTCTGCCGGCACGTCTAAATAGAGAGAGGTACGCGCAATTCGTAGAAAACCAATTGCCCGTACTTTTAGAGGACGTTCCTCTCCGTGTACGGGGAACCTTCATATTTCAGTATGACGAGTCTCCCGCACATTTTACACGTAGAGTACGGGAAATTTTAGACACGCGTTTTCCGGACATATGGATGGGTCGAGGAGGCCCAATCATTCGGCCGGCACGATCGCCAGATTTAAATGTGGTATATTATTTTGTTTGGGGGTATATTAAAACTTTAGTTGAGCACAGGCGTGAACGTACCGAAAATGAAGTACGCGACGAAATTTTGGGGACCTTCAATACCATCACGCCGGACATGGCGCACCGTGCGACACGACAAAATAACACGAAGGTATGAAATTAAATTTTGAGAGTGGATTAGGCCTGCTGGGGAAACCACTATAAAAAACGCGCCAAGCTATCTACCTCAAGGTGGTGTGGAAACGATAACGTTTCCTTGCCACGAAGAAATTTCGTACCATCTAATAATAAGCAACATGTAGCAATAAACAACTTGCAGCTTTTACGAAAAAGTGGCAATTTTGTTGGTCGTTTAATCATTCATATTAATGTATACTTACCAGTACTGGAAAATAGTGTTAGTTTCGCAGCGCTGTACAACCCAAAATAAACAAGATTTGAAAAAGTTTGCAATGTAAATTATTCCTTAAAAACCCCTCTATCAAAAAGCTCTGATATTATTTTTTTGTAATATGGCCAGAAAAAAAGTTATAACGACCGAGAGAAAATTCGTTCCCAAATTTTTATCTATTTTCGTTCATAACTTTGTTATTTTTGGTTTTTCGGACTAAAAGTTACAGTAGCAAAATTTTAGAGAGTTTAATTTGCAACCAGAAATGTTTTTACAGATTTTTGTGCGACGAATAGTTTGAACGAGAAATAAAAATGACGGCATTATAAAATAATAAATAAAATGACTGCTCTGAATGCTGCAATCCCAAATGTAACTGTTCAATGGACTACCCCCACACCCCCCTCCCCCCGGCCGCATATACTTGATACACTGATCTATCTCTATGGCTAGGGCGGGGAGTGGACGGCTCCAATGCTTCTCGCCGCGCTCGGCGAAATTCAGAGCAGTCGATGCCCGACAAATAAAAATGACTGCGTAGTAAAATAATAATAATTGACTGCTCTGAATTTTGCAATCCCAAATGTAACGCCCTAAAATGTGCTATATCTACAGCTAAGGCGGAGAGTGGGAGGCTCCAACGCTTCTCGGCGCGATCTCATTGGATAAACTTTAAATATTCATATCTCGTTAACTATTAAAAATATCCCTAATGTATATTTGCAACTTTTGTTTGTAATGATCCCATCTGCACAGAAATCCCGTTTGAGAAACCTTAGAGAATTCACCCTGTATATATACAGGGCGATTTTCCTAAGGTATAGCACCATTTATTCTGGAATAGATGGGACCATTACAAACAAAAGTTGCAAATAAACATTAGGGATATTTTCAATAGTTTACGAGATATCAATTTTTGAAGTTTGGCCAATCAGCGCGGCGAGAAGCGTTGGAGCGACCGACTCCCCGCCCTATCCGTAGATATAGCACAGTGTAGGGCGTTACATTTGGGATCGCAAAATTCAGAGCAGTCAATTATTATTATTTTATTACGCAGTCATTTTTATTTATCGGGCATTGACTGACTAGGCTACGGCTAGGGCGAAGAGTGGGCAGCTCCAACGCTTCTCGGCAAAATTCAGAGCAGTCAATGACCGACAAATAAAAATGACTGCGTAATAACATAATAATAATTGACTGCTCTGAATTTTGCGATCCCAAATGTAACGCCCTACACTGTGCTATATCTACGGATAGGGCGGGGAGTGGGTCGCTCCAACGCTTCTCGCCGCGCTGATTGGACAAACTTCAAAAATTGATATCTCGTAAACTATTAAAAATATCCCTAATGTTTATTTGCGACTTTTGTTTGTAATGGTCCCATCTACCCCAGAATAAATGGTGATATACCTTAGGAAAATCGCCCTGTATATACCATACACTAGAATATTCGAAATAATAGATTAATCACTTTTCGCTCTTATTAGCACGTAATTACGGTAGTACGCATTTTTTTACTGATACGACAGCAAGGCGAATGAACCATGCCGCTTAGCTCCCGCGTTAGAAAATGACAGCGCGGCCGTGTTTTGTTTTCTTCCGTCACTCGACCACGCGGTGCGAAGAGATCTTTATGCATACGCGTTGTCCGCCTGACGTAGGCCGAATGTTTAGCGCACGCTGCAACTATACGTCTATATACATATATACATATGCCTATGTATACGCTCACTCTATCGAGAAACGTAAAGCTACGATTCAAAAACGAAAAATGCGTTCAAGGGTGCTGTAAGCAACCGATCGAGTTGAAATTTGGACAGTACATTGAGAACAATAGCTGAAATGGGATCTTGATATTTCTTCTGAAAATTTCTAAAAACAATCCGCAGTTTTTGCAATTACCATGAAACTATATATAGGTATATTATGTACATATACAGGGTGAATCATAATGGGTGGACACCACTTTTTGATGGTATTTACCATGCGTCGTAAATTACCGACTACCTACAACTGGATTGCTTGACCGCTCCAGAGATGGCAGCTGCTTAGTGACAGGCAACTACATTCATGCATCTTCGCCGATTTCGATGACATTTGGTATCCCAGATAGACATTTTACGACAACGTAACGGCAACAGGACAGTACGAAATGCAATTACGATATCGCGTTATGGTATCTTTTGCCGCCGCATTAAGCTTTATTGTGACAGCACAAAATTACGTTGAATGCTGACAAATATGTGGCAAAACAGTGATACGCCGTCGGAACTGTTAGCAGCAATACGACTTATGAAAAAAAGAGCACGTTGATATAATAAATACGGCACGTCGTGCCGTTGCTATTTAATAGTAATTAAAGCCCATTTTTGTAGCAAGAAAACATCAAATTTAAAATATACGTTGGCAGCAAACGAACAGTAAAGGGACGGCACGTTGTGCCGTTCGGTTGTAGGCTTCGTTAGAACACAGGACTTACACAGTCAGCAATGAGCTAACAACACAAGTATGGCAACAGAACAGCACATTATGTTGCGGTGCTATATGAAAGAATCATAAACGTAGAAACAGCAAACGAACGGCAAAACTTGAACTTTTATACTGCATGCCCACATTCATTGTCACCCGTGCAGAAATTTCGTCAGGGATCCAGCTGGATTCGCGGTAGTATGCCCACCTTCCAATCAGGATCTAGTCCGATATCGGATTGGGTTCCAGACATAAATGTAACGCTGGGAAACTGGATTCGAGCAGGGATCCCTGCCCGAATCCATCAATGAATTCTAGCTGGATTCTGACATGTATCCCGAGCTTCTAATCGGGATCAAGTCCGTCCGATATCAACATGAAATTACTAAATGTAAGCAACCACTCCGGTGGACCTACAGAGTAGTTTTTCTTATGAATAGGATTCCGTACTACCGAGAGCACAGTAAAGCACATAGAAAAATTCCGTTGCTGTCGGTGGGAATCGAACCCGGGACCCTCGGCATGTGAGTCTCGAACGCTACCCTTATGCCACTGTTGCATGGCATAAAATATTTAGTATATGAATGCTAAATATCCAAATAGCTAAATGAATATACAGGCTGTACCGTTTATCTCTGCCACCCGAAATAACTCGGGAATTATCGACTTTACAAAAAAATGTTCCAAATAAAAGTGGTACTGTTTGAAGGGGACCACCAAATGCGACCAAGCTTTTTTATTCCGGTGGAGGCGTTGATGCACCGTAAAAGTCACCTTCACTAAAAAAATAGAAATCGCGTCACCGACGCAAATTTCTTTCGATCTGGAAAACATCGGGATTCCTATAGGGACACCCGTTTTGGGGTATCCCTGCCTAATCCCCATCGGAACTGAACTCTTCGTTGCCGCAATAACGTGCTATTATTAAGTCTACAACCGAACGGCACAACGTGCCATCTCTTTGCCGTTCGTTTGCTGTTTCTACGTTCATGATTTTTTAATATAGCACAGCAACATAACGTGCTGTTCTGTTGCTTTCGTTGTGCTGTTGGCATATTGCTGAAAATTGTGGCATCGCGCCGTAATGGTATGCCGGATTGTTGCACAAATATAACGTTAGAGCCATATGATTTTTGCCGAAAAGTGAACTGCACGACGTGCAGCTTCCTTGCTGCCAAACGGGTGTCATTCACGCGGCAATTTGTCGGCAACCTTACGTTACTCCTTTTCGCAACTAGACCGTCAAATTTATGTACGTGTCGTTAGTTTGCTGCTCAATTCGGAAGCAAACTGTACAATATTTGCGTCACGAAATTACAGTTCGTAACGTCAAGTTGCCGTTTTTTTTCTGTTTCTTATTTTTTCACAGCACGTTTGTCTATCTGGGATGCTTGTAGAATGGATAAAAATACAAGATATGAAAAAACTTCAAATTGCAACAACATTTATTTTTTCGCGTACTATACACTGGATATCAGAATGGTGCAGATAGCAACAAATCTCTTATTATTTATTGCAAATTTGTAATTTTTTCATACGTATCTCCGAGAGTTTTTAACCGATTGGGATGCAAATTAACATAAAGTTAGAGGATGAAAAAATAAAGTTGACGGGTTTGTTATTTTTTCGATATCTCATAATTAAGGGGTTGAAACTGCCCCTCGATTTTTTAGTCAATTGCATCGTATGATCGGGTAGTCTTTTGCCATTCCGGGTTAAATTTTCGTTAATATAAGTTCGTTTGAATACACGAATACATATTTGTAAATTCCACTCACCCCCTCTCCCAACTATCCCCCTCCCGAACGTTCGAAGTTCTTACCGCGTGGCATGGACGAAAATTTGTAGATATAAAAATGGGATGAAATGAAAATGCAATGAGTCGAAATAGTCTGTACAAATTAATCCGATCATACGATACAATAAACTAAAAAATCGAGGGGCAGTTTCAACCCCTTAATTATGAGATAGCGAAAAGATAACAAACCCGCCAACTTTATTTTTTCGTCCTCTACCTTTATGCTAATTTGCATCCCAATCGGTTAAAAACTCTCGGAGATACGTATGAAAAAATTACAAATTTGCAATAAATCACAAGAGATTTGCTATCTGCACCATTCTGATATCCAGTGTATAGTACGCGAAAAAATAAACGTTGTTGCAATTTGAAGTTTTTTCATATCTCGTATTTTTATCCATTCTACAAGCATACCAAATGTCATCGAAATCGCGCGAAGATGCATGAATGTAGTTGCCTGTCACTAAGCAGCTGCCATCTCTGGAGCGGTCAAGCAATCCAGTTGTAGTTAGTCGGTAATCTACGACGCATGGTAAATACCATCAAAAAGTGGTGTCCACCCATTATGATTCATTATATATATATATATATATATATATATATATATATATATATATATATATATATATTGCTGAATGGGTTTGTATGTATACCCAGATATCTTTTCCAAGAATCATATTATTTTGTGAACAGTTTTTATAAACAGCAATTCTCATAATATGCATGACCAAAGCTGCGAGATTAGTCGCGCGACTCGATTGTTTTCGCTCCGTCTCATTCCCTCCGCGGGGCGGTGCGGGGGAAACGCGGGCGGCTGGCTATCACTACGAGGCCTCGGCGCTTGGCCCGTCTTGTCAAGTGTCATACTGGGGCTTCGTAGCATACGCGCGCCATGCCATCTAGCGGTAGGCAGCGGTAGCGCTTAGCAAAATGTTACGAGCTCTGCACTACCGAAGCCGTCTGACACGAAGATTAAAAACTTCTAGTGCAAGATATTGTGAGTATACTGGGTGTCCAGATTTAATCTTACACCTAAATTATCTCGAAAAATATTGCTCTGATCAAATTTTGTTTGAAACAAAAGTTTTAGAGTTCGAAGGGGGACGTTCCAAAAAAATATTGTTGAAGGTCGCAAATTCAAAATGGCGACGTTACGATGGCTGACATGTTTTTTTTAAGGAAACCTAACTTTTTTTATGACAAAACAATGCATTGCGTTAAAACTAACAACTTTTGTAGGAAACATTTTTCGATTCATATTGTAGTTTTCATGTTGGAACTCCATTTTTGACTATATTTAGCGCTGTCCGGAAGGTACCATTAAAAAGTGTGCATGTATCTGCGTGTGCGTGTCTTAGGTTGCGCGATTAGGATTGCCATGTTTCGAGCCTCATGCGGCCCATCAAAATCTTCCATGACGTTCGCACGACGTTGGCGATAACGGGTAATCCGACCTGCTCTCGCTCTCCGTTCGAGTGTACGAATTGTTTGCCGGGATGGGTGACGACAATTGGGTAACTCACGGCAATACAAACTTTCGGCTTGCCAATAATTACCCATACATCTCCCACATTTGTGTCCCTTGTCGATACTAGAAGCTACCGAGAACAACGTATGCTTGATAGAGACGGCCATGTAAAGAGGCTTATTTTAACTTGAACGATATCTTGTGACCATGATTCCTGAATACTTAAAAAATCATGTCACAATATATATATAAATGTTAATTTTTGTGTCCGGAATGCGTTTATTTTTATATACAATTATCCTACTCATTCAGAAACCTTCGCGGGCGTGCGCACTACGCTTCACTAAATTTTCATTACAATCGGATGAATGGTATGGAGGGTAAACAAACATTCTTACATTTATATATAAAGATAGTTATATGTGCCAAGTTTGAATTATATTAGCTTCAAGATAGTAAAGCTTTCGAAATATTAAAGAACCGACATTGATAGATATATAGTCTTGAGAAAATCGCGGCAAAAAAGAAAAGCATGTCTTTTCATGTGGCCAATTTTCTAAATTTGAACACTCTCGATATCTCGAATTATTCTTAAACCTTTAAACCATAGCAAAATGTAATAAAAAAAGAAAAGATTGTTCGAAAATTTCAGGGGGGTTCGTTTTCATGTTCAGAAATGGCATACGTACAAGTAGATAGTTTTAATAAATTGTATTTATAAAAGATGAGCCTAAACTTCCGTGTTTTAAATATGGTATATATATATGGGTCATTCCACCAATTATTAAGTGAAGATGTGCCGGGGGGTCTGAACTCTGCATAACAAAAATTTTTATTAAAAAGTACATAACAAAGAGAGCTTGCATGATTTTTTTCAAATTTTTTCGTCGAAACCTTTCGAAGATACAGTAGATCGAAAATTGCAAGATTGACAATTGTTGACTTTAGATATTAAAAATATCAATCCCTTGTAAAATTTCTAAAAATATATTAAATAATAGTTTTTGTGTAAAAAACTCTCAGCTTTCTGAAAAAAATATTTTCAATTCCGTCCAGTGTCGGTAAAACCCTGAAAAATGAGGTCAAAAAGTAAAAAACGCTTTTTCTACCAATGTATATTTAAAAAAAAATTTTTAAATATTTTTTTCGAAAAGTTCAGACTTTTTTACACGGGAAATATATTTTTTGATTTTGGGAATATTTAAAAATAAACCATAGCAAAATAAAGTTAAAAGTTTTGTGATGAATTGCCGATCTGTATTATGCTGCCGTCACGGTCGTCGCACGATAATTATCGAATCAAGTTTGAAAATGTCTGTACAAAGCATTATATTCAGCGATTATATAGTAAATATATATGTTCAAAGTGTGAAGTGGGTAAGAAATATAAATTATTACACAAAAGTGTTATGACAAGGGTCAAATCTTTATTATTTGAACTTTTCTTGTCACTGTTGACATAGAAACAT
Source organism: Netelia inedita (assembly GCA_964017225.1). Taxonomy (NCBI): domain Eukaryota; kingdom Metazoa; phylum Arthropoda; class Insecta; order Hymenoptera; family Ichneumonidae; genus Netelia; species Netelia inedita. Next base: position 23,386,423 of record OZ024924.1, read on the forward strand.
TTCTTACAGTAGCAGAACCACGATTCTCGGCATCAGGGATAATACAATGCATAGATTGCGTCTTTTTTGCAGCTACAGCATTGGCAAATCTTGATTTTAGCTGTGCTGCGCGTACTTCGTATTTCTCATTTGAAATGAAAGAGAAATCAACGTTTTTAAATGACTCACGTGCCCAGTTATACAATGCCAAGGATGATAAAATTTCGTCTCTCGTGCCCATTTGAAGAAATGCCCTTGCAGCGAGACGTTTGATCGTGCCTGCTAACCCATCACATGGTCCTTTTCCATGGGATGTAGCAAAAAAATGCCATTCAGCCTTTAGCCCAAAGTCATTTACGTGGTAGCACAAATTGATGAATGCCGATTTGTTCTTGAACTGTTGTGGTGCTCCATCCGAAAAATAATATATTTTTGAAACATTCTGGAATTTTTGTTTCAAATATTTTGTCAATTCTTCTTGGAACAAATGAACAGCCACTGTATCGTGATGTCTACAATCAGAGATGCCAACGGAGCTGCAATGCTTGGACTCATCATTCTCCATGTAATACACAACCATTGGAAAAATAGTTGCTTGGTTGTACTACAAAGGCATAGTTTTCTGCGAAATCTAACGTCACTAGAAATTCGCCTGACTTGAGTTGGGTCTTCAAATTGGAATAATATCGACTTTGTGACTTTGCGTCAAAGTCATGCTTTAATATTTTTCCAATCTGTTCCGAGAGTGACAGCAAGAAAATTTCTGAGGAACTTCTCACCTCAACCAAGGTGCAGTGATTCGTTGACGTCCACTTTTTGTAACGAACGTTGTCCTTGCCATTATTCTAGAACAGTTCATTCAATTCACCGATTACAGTGGAGATTTTCGGACAATTTTTGCACGACCGATAATAACATGAATCCGTTGGTTGCGAACAAAGAAATTTAGCCAAGAGACTCTTATAAACTGCCTGAGAGTTATCGAGCCAATCAGTGTCCTTTGCTAACGTCGATAGTTTATAGCCTGAAAAAAATCACATTAAAAAACTTGAGTAATAAAAATAAAATCTCTAAGAAGAAAAAAAGGTTTTTCTAGCATAAGCTCCAAGTTTTGGTGTATATAATACTCCTCCCGCATACATGAAAATTCATGCAGAAAACGAACTCGATGAATAAAAAACAAAACCTAAGAAATAAACCTCACCTTCCAACATAAGCTTCAAGTATTAGGTGTACACACATACTGTGTGGGTGCCAGCCGCTCCAGCCAAAACACAATGCGGAGGTCTTAACTCGGCGAATTTGGCAAATCCAATTCGAAGATCTGGATTACTCTCAACGAAATTGGAGTACAATTCACGGAGGTTGAAGATCAATTGTTGTTTTTGTCTCTGAGTGCGTGAACCATCGGGATTCTTCACTGATTTAACATCCTTCTTCCCTGGCATCTCTTTTACATTCTCTTGATCTTCGTAATATTCTATGACACGCTGGCGAACGTCTGAGTCAATAGATCTATTTCCAGGACGTGTAGATTTTGACACTTCAGTCTCGAATTCAGTTTCTGCAGAAAGCTTTTTCGCTGCCAGAGCATTCCCGTATGAACAATTAAACTCCTTTTCAATTGTATAAGTGCTCCACGTATCTGGCAATACCGAGAGATACTCAATTTTACGTGATCTAAAAATATAGACAATACCTCAATGTAAAGTATAATAAGCATATAAAGTATACAAAAACGTATTAAAAAATTAAAGATGTATGAATCGTACGAAAAATCGTACGAATTACCAGCTTACTTATTAGTTTCAGAATGGTAACGGGTTTTCAATTTCGCCAACATTGACGCAAAATCCTTTTGCGCTTTTTCTGCTGTTGTTTCGATTTGAATTCCGCATTCAATCTTGATTTTTTTTGAAACTACTTCATGAATCTCGTCGCATTTCTTCGTCACGTATTGTTCTCTGTGTAGACTGTAATTTAAAAAAGTTTTCAATGGAATGATCTTCAGTCCAATCACTTGACGATGTTTGTTGCAATGAACTTGTCGATGGATATGAGAGTACGGCGGCAAGTTCTTGAGACAAACTCTGCATATCGAGGGTATTTTCTTCTGATGGTGGTTTATATTTTGCAACATCGTTTCTACATGACGAGCAAAGATACTTATTACTGTCAGCGTTCTTAAATTTCCACAGATGCGCTTCCGGAAATTTACGTAAATCTCGAGATTTTTTATTGTCTGCAGTATGAAAATGATAAGATTATTTTGAGGTTAGAAATTCATATTTATAGTCGTGAAAAATAAGAACTTACGAGATGTTGGTTTGTTGAATGGATTGAAACACTTTTTGATAGGTATTTTCCGAATTTTCGGCATGACGAACAATGTAATTTATCTTTGATGAGTTCAAATTAGTGCTAATGTGGAACAAATTTTGTCGCTTCTCTGAGATCTGCAAACTTCATTTGATATAGTTCATGTGACGACCGTGACAGCAGCACAATACAGATCGGCAATTCATCACAGAACTTTTAACTTTATTTTGCTATGGTTTATTTTTAAATATTCCCAAAATCAAAAAATATATTTCCCGTGTAAAAAAGTCTGTACTTTTCGAAAAAAATATTTCAAAAAATAGAAAAATATATACATTGGTAGAAAAAGCGTTTTTTACTTTTTGACCTCATTTTTCAGGGCTTTCCCGACACTGGACGAAATTACAAATATTTTTTTCAGAAAGCTGAAATTTTTTTACACAAAAACTATTATTTAATATATTTTTAGAAATTTTACAAGGGATTGATATTTTTAATATCTAAAGTCAATAATTGGCAATCTGGCAATTTTTGATCTACTGTATCTTCGAAAGGGTTCGACGAAAAAATTTGAAAAAAATCATGAAAGCTCTCTTTGTTATGTACTTTTTAATAAAAATTTTTGTTATGCATAGTTCAGACCCCCCGACATCACTTTATAATTGGTGGAATGACTTATATATATATATACATATATATATTCAGTAACTTTTGAAGATTATTCGTTCAATACATGTATATCGGGACGGGGTCAAATATTTATAGAGCAATAGTTCCCATGATCACATACTCCGCGCCCATCTGAAATTGAAAACGACTGTATTTTTAAATACGGAGAGATAGGCACAAACCGCGCCAAAAACTTTGATCTACAACAACGTATAAAAACTCCTTGTTCATTAATGTTTTGAACTTTAATGTGAGAAAAAATCATTAAACGATCTTTAATCAAATTGGATTTCACTAGAAGCTGTAGAACGTTTAAAAGAAATGGAAATAACATTACTGCGATTACATTGGTCCAATAGTTTTTCCGATATGATAGGAACTATTTTTAAAAGTACAATTTTGAAAAGAGCATAAGCGTTTAGTTCATACCGCCTTTACAAAAATGTGAAAATGTATAGAAAAAATGAAATATCCTTTGCTCAAAATAAACGCATATTGCCCCGAGCTTCGGGTTAATCGAGCCTGTACCACCGTTATCAAACTTCTGCGGGGCGGAGGAGAGTATAGAAATTCAATCTGTGGTATTGTCGATTCCCCCAAAACTCATCGCATCTCTATGCCGAGTTCTCAGAAGTACCTATGCAGCGCTGGAAAGGTGGAAAATAGAAGCTCGATTTGTCGACGAGAAAACGGTCGAAGAGGCAACAATGAAAATATTCCCATTCGTGAAAATTCAATGACCAATATAGCAGTTGGTGGAAGTTGGATGACAAAGGGCTAGTGTCCTTATTGTAAAGTAAGGAAGCAAAGCGATCAATGGTTCTATAATCATAATTCCAAATTGTACGAAACAAAGACCGAAACAGAACATCACGTGCATATGTGGAGCATACGTGGTAAATTGTGATGGGTCGACGTGCCTCGAAAAATGGGCGGTGATTCGGTAATAAAATGCTTCAACGATATCTTGAGAACAGTTTCAATGAAGGCATTATAAATACATCGGAGAGAAATGTATTCTAATATCTTCGAAGTCTTATAGAAGGACAAACCTTGTCGCGTAACAGTTTTCCGTGTTATTTCGGCTCGTTCATAGCCCAATTTTTCTCATGTATGGACACCGCAGAGGAAGCAGAGCACGGGTTACATTTTCGCGTGCTCCCAAACTTGATTTAATTTACAGTTGTTTCCTCCTTTTAATTCAATCGTTTTGATGTTTGCTTGAGTTTAAATTTAATCAACATGTTTGTACAGCTTCACAGGGCATTCATTTAATTATTTGGGTAGAATACCAATTCATGAATTGTAAAATAATACTTGTGTTGTGATCGGATATACTCGATGATTTGATCAATTTCGTACTTGGGCAAAAATCGAAAGAATTTTTTACTTATGGGATTTCACAGTGCCTGAAAAATAGCAAAGTGTTTGAAAATAACAAAACATGTAAATGTGTGGTAACTTTCAAAATTGTATCCATTCACAACTCTTCGATCAACTTAAATTCATCCCTAAATTTAGTAAGAAGAAACCTTGTTTCTTGGTTCATTTGTGCAAAGAATCTTGGCTCGATAAGACAATATTCACAAAAACTAGTTCGATCATGCGCTTTTGCCAAAAATTTCAAAATCGCAATAGGTCTACAATTATCGAGTACCTACTCATTAAGAAAATTGTAAGATATAAAGGGAGTAAGAGTACTTTACCCGTCTACTCAATCGCAGTTGTTCCATAACTTGAGCCGTTCTCGAATTACATACATACATTTTTTTAACTATGCAAAAGTGGTATGCACACAGGGATAGGGGAGAGTGGGGTAATTGCGGATACTTAAAGAAACCCTTCAATAAAAGTCAAAATATTAATACGAATCAGTTTCTTTTTATTAATCATTAAAATTTGGTCATTACCTGACGAGATCAACATCATTAATTATTTATAATTAATCAACAAACAATCGTATTTAAAAAAGAAAAAAGTCTTACTGTCCGTAATTACCCAATGCCATTCGGGTAAATACGGACACGCTTTGGGGTAATTACGAACCATCACCATTTTTCCCTTACAAAAATCACAAACATAGCCGCTTGATGAGGATCCGCCTGTACAATTTTCATGTGCCCATTTTAAGCATTTCTTGCACATTATCCAATCTTCTGTAGGAGGTGAACAATACTTTTCATTACAAAAAATGCAAAAATACGTTTCGTCCTCCTTATCAGTGTCAAAATTTTAGATTTTTGACACTTTTTCGGGACTTTGTAATCTTGTTGTTCGGTTCCTTGTCATTTTTTGTTCTAGTCTCTACTTTTCTTCTTTTATTACCCATACCTATTTTTTTTCTTTCAATGAGCTTCTTTTGCTTCTCCAATTTTTTATGATCTTTCTCTTCTAGCCCAGATTTTTCAGGAGTGCTGGTAAAAATTATCGAATGTTTCTTAGCTGAATGCAATAAAATTTCATAAAGTATACGTTCAGTCGAAGGACTAAAGATCTAGGGGTAATTGCGGACGTCCGGGATTACCCCACACCGCATGTCCGCAATTGACCCAAACTGACTTCGACAATTAAAAAAATCAAAGCTTATAGGTCAGGTTTACTTAAATTATTTCTTGATATAGGATTATGATGCTATTTATAATAACTGTTCATAACTAAAGAAAGTATTTCACTCGTACACATATAGCTCCATAAACACAATATTTCAAATCATGAAAAATTATAACGAATATCATAGAAATCTTTAATAAGACACCTTGAAACATGCGGTCGGCGTGCCGTTCTGTCAGCTTTCCGTGCACTATCGGTGGCTAATACAATCGCATCACTGCATTAGCGGACTTGGAGGGGGGCTAGCCTACCAAATACCAAGGTGTCCGAAATTACCCGGCGTCCGTATTTACCCCACTCTCCCCGACGCGCACATGCAAAATATGATTTTACAAAGTGTCGGGATATTTTGAAAATTCCGGGCTCCAACTTTATAAAGTGGTAGTATTTTATTTCACCATCGCGAACGCTAAGGAACTCACAATCAGTGAAGAAATGAAGTGCCTGGTGAAACGATTAGAGGAGCAGCGGAGTCGATTTTCTACATTGTTAGCTGTCGAAAGCAGTCCAGACTCTGTTGGTAGCAAGTGCCAACGAGGCGTGCGATCCACGTTTCATAACCAATTGTAAATATTACGGCTCAAATCAATCGCCACTTCGTGAAGATATCGACGGTTATATGAGGCCCATTTATGAAGTTTTCCATTCGCAAACTCGTAATAAGAAGGCGTCGGAATGGCGAATTAAAAACTCAAAAGTAATAAACGTTTGATCCGATCTGTCAGAATTGGGGCTTATGTAGCATGGACCATTCTCTTCTTATGCCGTTTCCAAAGTGATAACGGCGATGAAAATATTTATTCGCATCTGTTATTGGTGAGCCACATAACATGATTTTTTTGGCAAGTAAAGTAAAGGCGATCCTTACATTAGATCTTTACTATTTCGACGCGAACAAGCTCACATTCTATCACACCAAAACCAGAAAAGCAATACAGCATATGTTTTTTTCTAGCAGTAATATTAAAAAAAAGAAAACAATAAAACAGCTGTTCGGCTAGTTTTTCGAACCGAATTAATATTATTCACACAAATAATGATAACTCGTTATAGTCGAGGACGTAATTGTCGCGACTAGCGATGAAAATTGTATTGAATAAAAATAATGATATAATAGTTGCTAAATTTTAAATCGAACGAATCGATAGTTCGTTCGTGAATCAAGTGCTATATTTTCGGTGTTAAAACCGAAAATCTCCGTTGACGGGGGATTTTCGATGGTTTGCCAGTCGCAGGCAGAGTCCCCCGTAAGGCACACCGGGCAAAAGGTTCCTCGGTCTTTTGCCCTCGCGCGAGAAGCCGGTCAGTCAGTTCGGATCCGTCGTAGTGTGAACATTGCCTGAGCTCTATACCTTCATTCCGTATACCTGCAACGATACTATAGTGTGCATATATGCGGTATAGGCATACACATCGCTATCGTAGTAAATTATATATGTTGCGCGTCCATTCGAAGACACGCGAAGCGCGTGATTCTCACGACGTTTGCACGAAAATTTCGCGCGACGAAATTCTTTCTCGCGAATAAATATACATTAATGTACTAATTAAAAAAGGAGAAGGAAAGGAAAAAGAATGATAACCAAAATAAAACAAAGTGCCTCCGTCGTAAAGTAACGATTTTACTAAATGCGAAATTAAAAAAAGTACGTTGAGCGCTTTTTTTGCGTAGTTTTAATGAATAAAAAAAAGAGATCGTGCATAACAGTGACAGGATTTGCATACGGGACAGGAGAACGAAAGAGCTCATTGTGAGATATTATTCCCGGGATCACTGGCAAAGGTACAATTGAGATTAATTTTCTTTTGACTGGCTTCTTTTTGTTATGGCTTTAATTAAATCTCGCAATTAATCGAATGACGTATTTGGGGTTCCGGACAAGAGAATACAATTTAATAACGCGACCGGCGGTAACAGATAATGTTAGCAATAATAAGTTTAATAAACCAACAGGATGACGGTAAAAAATGTAAAACGTCGTCCTCCAAAGAAGATGTCTGCGCAATTCAGCCGTGCGATTTAATTACCAATATTGCGCACAGCTATTTAATCCACTACTATCGTGAAAAGTCACAAAATGTTGAAGGGTTTCATTATCAGATACAAAATCTTGTATTCAAATTGAAGATTTCATCGTTAAATTAAGCCGCAGTATCCAGACGAAACGGATATTTGTGTACGGGACTGAACCTTCCGAGAAAATTTTAAATAATGAAAATATTATTATAATAATTAATGAAGAATTGCGAGTGTGTTTTATTAATTGTCAAAAAATTGTTTAACCAAGTACTTTCCAACCAATTGTTCGGGTTTTCTCGAAAAGATCTTAATACTTAATCTCGCCGAATTCGAAGGGCTTGATGAATTTTTACTGATTGTGAATTCAACATTGATAAAATAGTCCATCAGTTCTTAATTTTCGTGGAATGATCTGGTAAAGTAAAAAATATCTAGCAGGTCCGAGCATTTATACATAATTATAAAAATATTAATAACATCATTATTATATTGGAAAAATTCAAGTTTTATAATTTCAAATCGTTCCTTTTTTTCGTTATCCAATCTTTTACCGGTTGGGGAAAACATATCCACTTGGATAAAGTATTTACACATTATAAATAAATACAATCATAAAGTATCAAATATATTAAGTTTTTATGCTTTACAATCGGGAATCATTTTTTTAAATAAACCCCAGAAATCCAACGCGCTTAATTATTTTATTCAAGCTTGAATTCATTTTTCACTCGGCCGATATTTGTAAGACGAATGTATTATACTCCATTTTTAAACGAATCAATATAATATTATAATAGTCCACTGGCTATCGCCCTAAAATCACCAGACTTGGATATTGGCGGCTACGACTTAAATTTTTCGTTAAATCGCCTGGAAATAACATAAAAGAAAAACTGGGGAGGAGCGTACAAACAAAAGTAACGTAACGAACCCAATATCGAATACTGAAAAGGTCACAACATTTTCGCAGTTTTCCTTAATTATCTCATTTAATAGTAGATTTGACGTCAAAATGATTATATGAAATATCCTTGCAATGAGTTTCTCACAAGAATACATCATAAAAGTTCCAAAAAGTCTTATTCGTCGCCGCAAATCGATTGTTTGTGTAAAATGAACAAGTTTGTATATTTAACACTGGCGGTACTCGGCATGCATTGCTGCAATGCCGTTTTGCTGTAATAATTGATTTTACAACGAATACAAAACAAAGAAATTCTTCTTTTTACAAATGATTTTTATTGAAGTAGTACTATAGGATACACAATATTTTTTGTTTTCCGTCTGGCTCGTACACGAATAAATCTCAAGTTTTTCCTATTCGTGAGCACGCCATATATTACATATAAATTTCCATGTATGCAGCATGAATTTTTCAAATTTAATACACACACTTGTAGCGATTGTGCCTCTGCTTTGTTAATGGTCATTGCAAATGCGAGTTGTACCGGAAACTGCAAAAGTTTGAATTCGAATGACACATCTGTTGGTATTTTTATTTTTTAATTGTAGCTTCGACGATATTGTTTATTATATTTTTCGTTGAAAGCCTGGTACCGTGGCAAAGTCGTGGTGAAGTGATGTTTCATAGAAGAATGATAGGCACACCAATTTTCAATGTTAAACCGGACAGTGGCGTGCATGGCAAATCAAGCGAATTCAAGAATTCAGTTGGCTAATCAATAATTTCTTCTCGATTCATTAAAGTATCAATCGACTTGTACGGTTTAGCTTCTCCTGGTATTTTATTTTGAATCGCCAAATTTATATAATTGAAATCGTGTTTTTTTTGCTGCTAATATTCGTTCGCTTAACCTTATGATCTTTGCAATTATGTGCAATATTTTCAAAAGCTTTGATAATTAATTCGTCTGTTGTTGCTGTTATTTTACAGAAGTTTGTACGTCGTACATACTCTATCGGTTTCCGATGCTCTACACAAAAAGCGAAATAAAACACAGTCATTTGATATATGGTATATGTATACATAACAAATGAGTGTGTTTTATTTGGCTTATGGGTTTGGTCAATCTACACCTCAATCAAGAAAGAAAATATATATATACGAGTATATATAAATGTTAATTTTGTTTTGTCCCGTACGCGTTTATTTTTTTACATAAAATTATTCTACTAATTCAGAAATCTTCACGGGCGTGCGCAATACACTCGCCAAATTTTCATCGCAATCGGATGAATGGTATACGAACTCAGTCAGGACAAACAAACAAACAAACAAACATTCTTCCATTTTTATATATAAGTTTTAACTATTTGTCTTATCTTATCTTATCTCGTCTTATCTTATCTTATATTTTATATATATATATATTCATGTGTGTGTGTGTGTGTGTGTGTGTAAATGGAGGAATGTTTGTTTGTTTATTTGTCCCGACTGAGTTGGTATACCATTCATCCGATTGCGATGAAAATTTGGCGAGTGTATTGCGTACGCCCGTGAAGATTTCTGAATTAGTAGAATAATTTTATATAAAAAAATTAACGCGTACGGGACAAAATAGAATTAACATTTATAGTATAATTATACTCGCATATATACACATATTTTATTTCTTCATTGAGGTGTAGATTGACCAAAAATAAAACACGCTCATTTGTTATATGGTATATATACCATATAACAAATGAGCGTATTTTATTTCGCTTTTTATTTAGAGCATCGGAAACCGATAGAGTACGTACGACGTACAAACTTCTGTAAAATAACAGCAACAGTAGGCGAATTTATTAACAAAGCTTTTGAAAATATTGCACATAATTGCAACAATCATAAGTGGTTAAGTGAACGTGCAATATTAGCACCAAAAAACTACGATGTCAATTATATAAATTTGACGATTCATGATAAAATATCAGGAGAAGCTAAAACGTACAAGTCGATTGATACTTTAATGAATCAAAGGAACGTTTTTAATTATCCAACTGAATTCTTAAATTCGCTTGATTTGTCAGGCACATCACCGCCCGTTTTAACATCGAAAATCGATGTGCCTATCACTCTTCTATATTAAACATCAATTCACCCCGTCTTTGCAATGGCACCAGGCTTTCAACGAAAGATACAATAAACAATATCATCGAAGCTACAATTAAAAATGGAAAATTTACAGGAGGAGATGTACTATTGACACATACCCCAATGGCACCAACAGCTATGCCATTCGCATTTAAAGGTTTGCAGTTACCGGTGCGACTCGTTGTTGCAATAACCATTAACAAAGCACAGGGACAATCGCTATGTGTGTGTGAATAAAATTTGGAGAATCCATGCTTTACACGTGGATAGCTATATGTGGCCTGCGCACACATAGAAAACGTTCTACTTTATTCGTATATGCACAAGATGGTAAAACAAAAAATATTGCGTATCCAAAAGCACTTGAAGAGTCATAATTAAAAAAATTTCTTTCATCGACATTCATTGTCAAATAAATTTTGACACAAAAATGGCATTGCAACGCATGCCGGCTACCGTAAGTGTCAAATGAATTTTGTTCCTATTCAATTTCATCTACAATTTTTCAACTATAACTTCATTAATTGTCGAAATTAATGAACATTGATCAACGAACGCTTATAAATATCGATTTGTTAAAATTATTTATCACTTTGTTGTAAACTTTATTATTTTTAAAAGTATATTTGAATATTTATTCCCCATTCAAACAATACCTGGCCGGTTTTAAAAACAATAATTAGCCGCAATTATGAAGCCGACTTACTTAGTTTCATAAAGAAATACATGGACGAAGATAACACCAATGTTTTTTTTGTCGCTGAGCTACCTTAAATTATTGAAAAAAATTATTATCTGCCGCAAGGTTGCTGAAATAATAGACAATTTTCATATACATACACTTGATTTGAAGTAGGTACGTCACTGGGAGTAACCGCCGCGGTTAACTAACGCGCTTCCCCGACCGCGCGCGTTCGTGACGTGACCTGCCGAATTTTGCCGCATGTAATAGTATTTAATTGGACATAGTTCTATTTTTAAAGGAGCCGCTCACCTCTTTTGTTTTTGGAAATGGTTAATATCTGATTGTGGGCCATAATCACATGTCAACTTTAATTACCGATGACAATTCTACTAACCAACTAATGAGGATTTTTGTTTTCGTAAGAGAGATCCGCCGCTAAAAGTCCCTTTTTATTAACAAAATTGTAAATCTCTAATAATAAAATTGACTGAGAAAATGAATTTACGGAAATGAATACACGGAAAAAATAAGAAACATTTCCGGAGTCGCGCAATTTTCGTCTTTCGACTCGCTTGCTTAATAATTTTTGTAGTACGCATCCCTCCAGTTTCTTTTCTTACATAGCCATTTCACTAAAAAAGATTGACAAGGTTATTCATATAAACCCATTAAGCAATAAAACTGTGAAACGTGGTACAAATATGACAAGTAGAAGCTCTGCACAGTCAAAAGACATTTGGCTATATATAAGACGGCATAACACATGGGCGATAACTATAAGACTGTGTCGGGATTTAGGGAACACGAAGTTTCTCAGACACTTTTGAACTTATAATGAGCTATAGTTTCACTGATGTTTCCTCGGTGTAAAAGCCATGAAATAATGAACAAAATAATCCATTGCAACATATAATCATCTAACTAAACATGTTGAAGGTTGAAGGCTGAAATGTTGAAGGTTTAAAAATATTTTGCCGTCGATGAATGCTTATGTTTGTCGATACATTGGCAAAATTCAAATCTTTATGTGTCGTGAGAAATACTAATTATTGTATTTAAATTGAACATTATAATATCTTTCTTCTTCGCGGTAATGGTCCTGGTTTATCTCAAATTTAATTCGTAACAGTGATATAAACAAATGTTGTACATAGAGACATTTTGTTCCAGTGACAGCAAATAATCGATCACTCGTTATAATAAATAACGAATAATTTATTATAACGATGATGTCACTAATTTTTCTACGCTTTTTGAATATACCACTTTTTGTATAAAAATATTTGTTTCAGGCTGTAAATCAATCGTCGTCTGGACGTTCACTATTTTTGTTTTAATTCCTTTATTTCGATGTTTTCTGTTTTTTACTTCATTTTTATTTCCGACCTTCAATTAAAAAATTGTATAATTATTATCAACTATCCACTTGGGCAAAAATCTATGTAAATTCGTTATGAATTTCCATATTTTTCTTATCTTAATTCATGCGTGAGCGGTGTCTAGTGCTTTCCATGCGTCAATAAGAGGAAACCGAAATAATAAAGGAAACGAGGGCGGGAGTGAGAAAGGGAGGGGGGGGGGGGCGGGGCGAGGAGGAGAGATGAACGGAGGTGCAACAAACGTGAAGGACTCTTTTCAGCTAGGGAGTCGCAACGAAATAAAAGCTTGTTCCGCTTCCCAACGCTCACAACACCTGTCGGCAGATGTTATTTGACTAATGGTAATTTTACAGATCCTGCACCCGCTTACCGAGTTTTTTTTCTATTTCCCTCTGCTTTTTCAAATTCCCCATAGCTTCAAGTTCGATAACTTTTACATTGAAGAATAAAAACTGAAAGAAAAACCACGATAACAATATTGATCTGGTGTATAATCGATTGAAAAAATAATAATCATTCCAGTTTTACATACTTAATTACATATTTATTTTTTCAAAGAAGAAATTCTCTTTCCAATCGTCTTTTGGGCAAAGAACAAAATATCATTGTTATACTGCTAAAAATAACATTTGTTCACTGTCTTCCTAAGGACAAAACGCTGGAATAGTTTAATCCTGCGAACCGCATAATAGGCATTGCCCAGGCCAGCACTTCACTACGAAGTAAGAGGAAAGAAAAAACGAAAGAGAATATAATAATCCGACAGTCCCCCGTGAGAAAACTTGCAGTCGCCTATCGTTCAAATTGTCAGCCATTTCTGACTTTCTTCTCGCTACGACATAAACATAATCAAACATGCAACGACTCTTATAATTGTGCGTCCTCGACGTAAATTCTACTCTCCAATTGCGTCAATTTTGAAAAAAAATGTATATATATATATATAAGTCTATGTGAATATAATTCTGCCGCCACCGCTGCTACAACTGCTGCGTATAAGCATCGAAGAGAGACAGAGAGAGAGAGCTATATATCGGGTGTTCAATTTTCAAGGAATGATCAAAAACATACTGATCGTAAACATTTGATTAAAAAGGGATACGAGATGTATGTAGGTCTCGTGTTTTAAAATCAATAGAGTATGTACCAAGTGTCCCATTTTATTGTGGATAACGATGCATTGGGTGTCTTGTTTAAAAAGGATATAAAATCTACCAGGTGTCCGAATTAAAAGAGAAGAAGCATATACCGGGTGTCTCGAATGAAATGCACGCAGGGTGTTAGACAATTATCTGGACTCAGAATATACCCTGGTAGTTCGCGTCGGTATAAGCAAAACGATTCTCTTAAATGTCCTGCAATGAAAATTGGCCATGATATTAATTCGCAAAAATAGAAAGTTTGAGATAAAATTGACAATGCAATCATACGCTCTACCGATAAATGCCGGGATTGCGGCTTCGAGAGACCCTAAGAACTTTCTTTTTTTAAGACCTTCGCCTTTATTAACAAAACAACTATTGATAAATGAATCACGAGTCGACACGGTAAAAGGAAATAATTGTTTGGGTCGCTCGACCACAGGCGGCCTGATGCCATTGTGTAAATTTTCAATCTTTGCAAATTAATATCTCGGCCAATTTTTATCCTAGGACAATGAAAAAAACCGTCATGCTTATACCGAAACCAACTATCTACATATTTTATATGCCTAAATATTTGTCGAACACATGCCCTATTTATATATATTTGGAATGTATTAGTTAATTACTGCAACAATTGTTACGGCGTCTTCTAATTTTAGGACGCTGCGAAAGTCTCCGAAACATGTACTGCAATCTCTCAAAAGCACGCAATTTATTTCACGCTTCTCTGTTATCGTCGCCTTTTCACGGGGTGAATCGTGTGTAAAGTGCTGGATTCCTGAACGAGATCATTAGTGGGCGAGCGCTAGAATGCAAAATCTCATACTGCCGGTGAACTCCTGTTGTAAAATTACAAAAATTCGAGTCACTTTTTTACAAGTTGATTCGGTCTGTTGTTAATAAATGAAATAAATGGTTACGGGCATTTAATTAAGTGACGAACACATCTAGTGATATTTTACCGAGATATCGTCGATAATACAATTTTCTGTGAAAATTTGTTCTTATCCACAATTTCGAGGTGGAATGGGTTTAAAGAAAATCAGTTTTTTCCATTGCTAAATGAGTAGTCCTTTCCCAAACGGCATATGTGGATGAGCTTTTTTGTAGAGTTGAAAGATTTATGCAAGAAAAGTTATTGACATTATAGTCGTCCGTGTAGTTCGTTCGATGAAGAAGGCCATATGTTCGGATCTCGCGTCTCGCAATAATATTATGGAAGTGGATTTCTTGTAGGTTTCAAAATTCTACGCATCAAATCTCGCAAGCATTTTTCTCGGGTATCCAAGCATTTCGAAATAAATCAATAGATTTGTTTCTTGTTTGCTTGTATGAATTGAAGATTAAGTACTAAATTTCTTGGAACCTCTCGAAACTGAGGCAATGTCAATGAGAATATTGTTTTCTTTTCGATCAAGAATTTCTCCGTCTACGAAAAAGATCCCGTAAAAACTTTAACTAATTCGTCTGAAAATAAAAAATAAAAATTGCATTCACATAAATTTTAATTTTAATTTTTACTTTTTCGTCTAAAGACTAAATAAAAATGACTAAGTTAGTAATATTTCGACCTTAACTTATGCCATTGATCGGACGCTTTATTTAACAACAATCCGACGATCATGATCGTTCAAAAGTGATATCATCCATCTTTTGACTTTTATTTTCGACCATACATAGGAACATTTTAAATTTTCGTCCCTTTGTCATCCCTCTCATAAACGCCCTTCCGCCGT